>OZ007589.1:172482632-173104632 GCA_963931845.1 Maratus michaelseni | reverse complement strand
CCTAATTAATCTCTTAAAAAAAAGAATTCAATTAATTCAACGCAAAAGATTCTTTTTTATACCATTCAATGCTTACATCGTTTAATCGTACTCCGGTTAGTACCTCCCTTGGAAGTCCGCCCTAATGGGAGTTTACTGTAGGTGAAAGCATGTAGCGGTTTACGAACTAATCGCCATTACCTGTATATTGCGTCTGCGGTATAACAAAAGTACCACTTTAATTGAAACTGCAAACGACAAACTGCAAACGACAAAAACTCTTTCTTTAATCTAAATATCAGTACTATTACATCATATTTCAATGTATAAAAAATTAGGAAAGTTATTTTGAAATAATAACGAAGCATTAAACATTAACAAGACTTTCTAATTTACAGGGTGGCTATAATTAAAGTATAGGTGTTTAGAGCTCAGTTACAAATAATCTACAAAGGCAAGCGCAACACCATTTCGTGTAGATACTACTTAGATCATGATGAATCGATGTTAAAAAATAAGTTTACATTTTCTGCACCAGGAGCAAAAGTGGCGCTGTAGGAGGATTTTGGGCAGCAAAGTTAGGCATAAAACTTAAAAAAGAAACATTTTACGTAATTGACTAACTATTACATGATTGATTAACTGTTCAAGAAATGTCCGTTACATGTTAGGCAATCACGCAAAACATTCTTTTCTTTTATGTTTATACCTATATTACTACCCAAAATTGCCCTTCGTTGCTACTTTTGTCCCTGGTGCCGAAAATGTATTTTTAAAAAATCTATAAACATAGATTTCCCATGGTTCGCCTAGCACGTATACGAAATGGTGTTGCCTAATACATTTATCTATAATTGAGCCCTAAACGCCTATTCTTTAATTATGGCCTCCTTGCAGAATTCAGAACCTAAAAAAATTCTAGGGGTGAGGAAGAGTTGTTAAAATTACAAAGAGATTCTTTTTCTGAGTTTTTCATAAGGAAAATATCCATATTCGCAAAGAGGAGAAATTATGGTGGCAAATTTCACTCCCTCGCCACTATCTGAATTCATCACCGATTTAAAGCCAACTAAAATATTTCGATAAAATTTTTGAATCAAACCAAAGCTTAAAATTTGTTAAATGATTAAATAAATTTTTGTAACTTGTTTTGTTACATTAGTTATGAAATTTGAAGAACGCTTTACACATAGACCCCCTCCCCCCTCCACCAAAAAAAAAAAATTATAGTATAAGAACTGAATCTATTTTTTTAAATCGTCTATGAGATCTATAAGTTAGATAGATTTTTGATATAGATAAGTTAAAGTATAAGTCATATTTATTAGATAAGTTAAAGAAGCATTTGTGTGAATCGGCTTAAGAATTCGTTACACACACACACACACACACATTTATATATATATATATATATATATATATATATATATATATATATATATATGTGTGTGTGTGTGTGTGTGTTGGACAGAATATTGGCACTTATCTTTATTTCGCTGGTATTATTTTTAAATCTGTCCAACATACATTTAACAACCGCCATCAAAAGCATATTAGGAGCATTTAGAATACTTATTTAAAATTAAATTATTGTGATCATAACCTATATTCTAATAACAGGAAACGCGAGCCAAAATGGATAAAATAAGACAACGCTCACGTTAAGATTAATGGTTAAAATTAAATTAAAATTGCATTGTGTTTTTCAAAGTCCTGTTATCTATGAATCTTCCTTATATTTTATATTTAAAAATTAACATAAATTAAAACCCTTAAATGACACATGAAATAGCGGGAAGAAGTAAACTAAATGACTACCCGAAAATTAAATACCTCGAAAATAATTAATTACAAACAAAATAAGTATGACACATATTTGTGGTAAATGAAGATAATTAAATTATTTTAACTGAATTATTTATTTATAAAACAGGTATTTAAAATTTATTTACAAAACTTACTAAAAAGAAATTAACTTAACCTAGGAAAGACAATCTCCTTTTTTAACAAATACCTTAATTCAGAATGTTGCTGAATGTAATTAATGAAAAATATTTAATTATATTCATATTCAGTGGATCTAACATTATTATTGAGAAGTTTTCTTTTGACAAACTTTAAAGCTTAACTTAATTAAAATAATAATAGTTTTGGGCTGTGCTGTACACGCCCTCAATATTTATTCAATACATTATATAACTGACACAATGAATAATTTGTAAATTGATACCTGGGAGCAGTACCCCGTACTGAGTCATAATCTGGGCGTCGGAATCTTGACGATGTCACTACCTAGTAGTCTTCAGTGTTTTAGGTGTTTTTTGAAATATGTGAAAGCTGTACTTAATATAGTTATTTACCATATCGACTAAATAAATTAGCTTGTTCAGCTTAAGAAGGTTTCTGCGGAGTATAAGCATTACTCTTATTGAAATTTTTTGCATGTTATCAAACATAATGATGGGTTCGAAATATTTAACTATTCAAGCTTGTTTTGATTATCACATTTTTTTTTACATACTTAGAAATAATAGATATGGGACATTCGAAAAGATGTTGATATTGACAGTTATTTATATATTTACAAAATTACAGATCAATTTTACCTTGAATACGGATAATCGTACTTTACACCAACAAAAGATGATCCTAAAATAAGTTTTTTATCTTCACTCTATTGAATTCTCGTCATGCTTTTTCAGGAAAATAGACGGGATTTTTTAAAAATAACATTCATAGCTACTGACGACAAAAAAGTTATTTTTAACTAGTGAATAAAAGCAGATGCCAACTTTTTCTCCCTAAATTTTAACCTCTGCTAGTGAGATAAAAAATGTAAAAAGAAGGGAAAAGAAAACAACTACGTTACTACAGCAACGAGCCGCATTTAACAAATAAAATAAAATATCTCAGCGGCGTTTTTGCCAAAGCCGCGCGTATAAAAAACATATTAATTTACCGATTCCTAACAGATATCAAAACTCCAAAGCGCCACCGCGCAAAGCAGCATTTTTGGCATAGTTAAGTCATCTAAAGAGAGTCTCGTAAAATAACTACATCTTAATGCACTAGTCAACTGGATACCAACTTCAAAAGCGACGAACGAAAGTAGACTATATCTCTCTCGAAGCAAATCTCGAATGCATACTATATAAAAATATATACTATAGTTTACATTCAATACAAAATTAGAATACTAATTATATGCATGACATAGTTTGGTTTTTTGATTGGTGCTTTTGGTGTTCAATCAAGACTCTGGTCCATTGGTGGTATAACTCCTCCAGACATAGCTTCTAATTTGCATGTTATGGACTGCCTTCTGTCGGTCTCGTATGGGAAGTTCGTCCAGGTGGTCTGTAGATCAAAGTTGGCGGTTGTAAATTGCAGTTATATAAATTTATCTGTCACTACTATTATTTGTAACTACCAAATTGGCGACAACCGTCTGCCTTCTGTATTTCTTAGGCACATGTTAACTTGACTTTTGCGTGCAAATGTCCGTGATTCCACTCATTAGTGCAAATTGACACTAACTAATTAATATAATCAAATGAATTGATAATCCTTAGTGTCCTCGTGTCTTTCACGATTGCAAAAGTCTTTACACCTTAATTTTTGAGTGCGTGGTTGTTTTTATATACATAAAATTGTATATAGGGAATGGGGTATTGCGCTATATCTTGTGATATTAGCTAGAAATGTTAGGACGCAAAGGTTGGTATATTGCGTCCCAACAATACGTATATACCAGGTGGTTATAATGCAATTGTCCATATTTGGAGCTGTCTGTAGCTTGAAGGAATAACCGGAATGAAACCAAAATTGGTACACTTACTATTCGAAAAGGGGGAAGAAGAATGGAACAAAAAATACTTATATTATAAAAATATACTTATATTATAACCACCTTGTATATGTATAACATACATGTGTACTAACATTTACTCTGAGATTAATATATGAATATAATTTATTTTGTAAGTGAAATTATAAAAGTAACATTCAAAATCATTTAATTACTTTTTACTTTATGATTTTAAGGTTTTAGTAAATAGATATATTGTTATGAGTAAACTGCTAAAAAGAAATTAAAAATTCAAATTAAATTAAAAACACAAATCGTTATTTATTTTTTCAATTATCGTCGTTATTAATTGCGTTGCTTCTAATAGACTTATTCTAAAGAACTTCTCGACCGGAATTTCTGAAAATGAAGAAAGTAATTGAAAAATCATACTGATACGTAAACAAATTTCGCGAAAATTTATTGAAATGCATTTGTTTACTTTGATATTTGAAATCATTTGCTTACTTGCAGTTTTTCCCTACAAACTTTCAAAATAATATTTTGGAAACTGCTAATTGCATTGATAAAAATATATCACAAAAAATTAAATGCTCAGTGTATTGCACACAATATTGACGTAAACACGCCAATACACGTGAGTACACGTAATAACTGTACAAATTTGTCGGTGCTATAAATGCTGTTGTTTGTAATGAAAAATTTATACCTCCCAAAATTAATTTATTAGTTAAAGAGAAAACAAAACAACCAATAAATGTTTAGTTGCCGGGTAACTGTAAGAAGTTCCTTGAATGCCATCTACTGTTCAGTTGTTCAGCTGTTCAATTACCACTTTCACAAAAATTCTAAATGACAATTCAAGTAATCTTGCTGTTTTGAAAGACAGATTGAGAAATAATGAAAAGTGTGTTCTTTATCAAGTAAAATAGTTAAAAACGCAGTACGGATGAGATTACGAAAGTTTCTTGTATTATATGTGCTAGTTTTGTTGTCCTAGATTTCACAAAAATGTCTTTTCCTGAATTTGAATTTCTGAATTTGATTGAAGCGGGGCAAGTTTTCAGTCACTTTTATTTTGTGGTTGCCTACAGTGTTAATTAATTGAAAAAAAAAAACTTATATCTACACAATTTTCAGAAATATCGTTATTATATTCATTTTCGATGATTAACATAACTCATATTAACGGACTCATTAATCATAGCTCATATTAACGTACTTCTGCCCTTTGGCACTATAAGTGGTGTAGACCAAATACTGATGGCTTACTATATGGTATACAGTCCGTATTATTTAAGAAATATTTATTAAACATGTTATTATTTGATGCTAAATGAAATAATGCATTTATAAGTTTTTATTAAATTAATTAATACTTTTTAAGTAATGCTGAGATTTTTCTAATATGTTGGCTTTATGATGCTTGAGTTCTTCTCAAATATTGCACATGCTATACATCAGATACATATTCAGAAAATTTAAGCATAACATTTCGTCTAATGACTCTAATTTTCGAGTAAAACAGTTCAAATTACAATCATATATAACATTAATAATAATAACAACAACAATAATAATAATAATCACTAATGGTTAATTTACTGTTAATTTACTGATGCAAATTGGAATTTATTTAAAAAAATGTTTTCAATAGGGAGTAAAACCTGTGAAAAAGGATTCAGAAAGGACCGGAAATTTTTTTCGTTTTACACAGGTATATTTGTATTGTATTCCTTCTATAAGAAGCACGAAAAGTTTTTATTTAAAACAGGACTTTGTTATAGGCTGGTTCCGTTTTCACCGGTTTTGCTGCATTAGAAATATGATAGATTTCATTCTAATAGACTTATTCTAAAGAACCTCTCGACCGGAATTTCTGAAAACGAATTACATTTTATGTGAAACAAAATATTAAAATTACATACTAAGTACACAAAGAGAAAAGTCAACTCCATATTTTATTGATACCATCTAAGAAAATAAAATGTCAAAGATAACGACAACAACAACAAAATCACTGACGTAAATACGTTATCATTCGTCAAAATAAACAGTTGAGGTGTATTAAAAAACAGCTGTAGCTAACGGTCTGTAACGAGAATGGCTCTAAAATTTTGCTGTGATGTAATTCATGGTATACTGACCGTTTAAGCAAAAAGTATCAAAATCGATATTTTCGTCATATTTCCAAATTTTTTGAACTTCATAAAACTGTTCTGTTTCACTTTCAAAGCAGAATATCAAGTAAAGAGCTAATGAACGTTTTGATAACTGCATTTATGAATAAAAAGGAAAATACTGGAAGCGAATCATATGCTTGGGTAAAAATTTCTTGGAACTCCTGAAATTTTGTTTTAATCATGCCATTAAAGAAACTAGACCAGATCTAGAAATAAGAAAAAATCGTTAGACACTGGTGAAGATAAGAATAAAACAATAAATCAGCTGTTTTAATCACTATAGGATAAAATAAAGCATGGTACATGTTTCTCGCGAAAAACACGTACTTGTTTCTTAGATGAAGATTATATAGTAATAACTAAACCATCTTCATAGAAATAAACAATAGAGAGAAATCTTGTTATTTAAGGCAAAGACGGGGAGGATAGAGCTAGAAACATAGTTTAATTTTTCCCAAAATCTGGCTTTTTATTAAAAAAAATAAGAATAAGGAACATAAGAATAAGAATACGAAAAATCCTTAAAAACTGCTGAAGATATGAAAAAATAAACTAATATTTTTAATCACATAAGACAAAGTAAAGCATGATACATGTTTCTCGGTATAATTTAGTTATTCAATGCAAAAAGAAATTAAGATGATAGACAAATAGAAACAGAGTTAAATAAAAAAGAACTACTAAAATATTCATTAAAATGAAAGAAGGAAGAACAGAAAGAATAGAACTAGAAAGAAAATAATACTGATTTCAATTCAATTTCAGTTCGATTTTAATCCCGTAAGATAATATAAAACATAGTAAATGTTTCTCGATACAATATTGTCATTCAAGACCAAAGAGAAATGAGATCATTTATAAATAGAAAAATGATTAAACAAAAAGGAATCGCTGAAAAATGAACTAAATTGAAAGGAGGAAGAACAGAAAGAATAGAACAAGAAAAACAATTTAATACTGATTTTAATTACATTTTAATTAGATTTTAATCACGTAAGTTAAAATAAAACACGGTAAATGTTTCTCGGTACAAAGAGTCGACGTCTCCGGGATACATGCCGCATTCCTTGTATTTCTTGCAATTACAGATAGATGACAGTCAGTCACACAGTGCACAATGAGATTACTTTAACCAGTGAATAGCGTGAATCCCTTTTCGCTGTTTACTTGTAGCTGCACAATCCTTATTTTGAGGTAAGCGCATGATTTCACTATCCAAACTTTTAAACACGTTATGCTTAAATACTATTTATACGATAATTACTAAATGCATGCATGATTTAGAAGTCAGAACTAAGTTTAGCGTCTGTATAGAGTACTGTGTGTATGGTTACGCCATTTTCCTTTGCGAAGGAAAGCAACTGTGCTGTGCTACGTCTGTACCGTACAAGATGGGATACATGCCGCACTGCTCATCCTGTATACATGCCGCAGTTTCTTTTTTAAGGGATGCCGCAATTAATAAAATTCAGTTCATCAGACATTGACGAATGTTCAAACAGTATGAAGTTTACTACAGTTAAGGCTGTTCTCAAATTCAAAAGGTCTACTTTCAGACACATTTTTTAATTCATTTTTGTTCAGAAATGCATGAAATGGACAGACGTTGGTATTCAAAAACTTTGTAATCGAAACAGGTGTTCCATTTAATGGTAAAGGCAGAAGATGTTTCAAAAAACACTGATAAAATGGGCGTTTTGAACCGAATTCCCTATGCGTCAACGCCAGAAAGGAGAAAAACACGCTGTCACGTTACATGAATAGCTTATAACTCGATAAGTAATCTATTTATCAAAAAGTAGAAAACTCATTTCTATTCCGAATCGTTTCAATAGTAAGGTCTGCCAATTTTATGCCTTTGCGTTTAAAAATTAGTCAGAAATTGTCCCCGAAAGTTTTGAGCTGTTTAGCTTTCAGGAAAAAAAGGGAAAAATAAAATGCAAGAAGGCAAAGAAAGATGCAAGTAAAGATGATAATAATGAAAAGTTGGATCACACATGTGACGCAGACATTATTTGCAAGGAACGTGTAGAAAACTACAGCAAACCTAAGAGCAAGTGTGATTGGCTTCGTTGCATCATGTGTCAAATGTGGTTACATGAAGACTGCACTATTTTCGACACTTTTTAGCTCACTGGCTATCAAAGCCGGAGAGCTTATGTGCCCGCCCGTTCTGTATGTGTGTATGTACGTATGTAACGCGATAACTCTTGACAGAAATAACCGTTTTGCTTCCCATTTTGTTTATAGGTTCCTTGTGATAAGGCGCTTCCCTGATTAGTTTTGGGGATTGATTGTTTAACTATAAAGGGGGGAACGGGGGGGGGGGCTAACCCCCCTTAATTAAGATAAATGTTTTTTTCTTGCAGAATTGTCCAATTTTCTTCAAATTTTGTATATAGGTTCATTGTGATAAGGTTCTTTCCTGATTAGTTTTGGGGGTTCATAGGTTAAGTATAAAGGGGCTAACGAGGGGGGGAATCCTCCCCCTTAATTTAGATAAATGAATTTTTCATGCAGAGTTATCCGATTTTCTTCCACTTTTGTTTATAGGTTCCTTGTGATAAGGCGCTTCCCTGATTAGTTTTGGGGATTGATTGGTTAACTATAAAGGGGGGGGGACGGGGGGCTAACCCCCCTTAATTTGGATAAATGGTTTTTTCATGCAGAATTATCCAATTTTCTTCAAATTTTGTATATAGGTTCATTGTGATAAGGTTCTTTCCTGATTAGTTTTGGGGGTTCATAGGTTAAGTATAAAGGGGGTAACGGGGGGGTTAATCCTCACCCTTATTTTAGATAAATGATTTTTTTCATGCAGAGTTATCCGATTTTCTTCAAACTTTCTATATGGGCTCATTGTGGTAAGGGGCTTCCCTGATTAGTTTTGGGGGTTCATTGGTGAAGTGTAAAGGAGGGAAACGGGGGCTACCCCCCTTAATTTTGATAAATGGGTTTTTCATGCAGAATTATCCAATTTACTCCAAATTTTGTATATAGGCTCATTGTGGTAAGGCACTTCCCTGATTAGTTTTGGGGGTTCACTGGAAAAGTATAATGGAGGGAACAGGGGGGACTAACCCCCCTTGATATAGATAAATGGGTTTTTTAAGCAGAATTATCCGATTTTTTCAAATTTTGTATATAGGTTCATTGTGGTAAGGCGCTTCTCTGATTAGTTTTATGGGTTCATTGGTTAATTATAAGAAGGAGAAACGGGGGATGGTTCCCCCCTCTTAATATATTGTCGATTTCTTCATTTTTCGAGGGCTTATTTCAAATTCTTTGAAATAAGAATATAATTTACAGTTAGTGTGAATAGCCTGTGAGCTCAATGCCGTCAGTTTAACTGGGCAGTTTTCTTTTATTATGTAGATTGCGGTCGAAAAAACAGGTCTATTAATAAATAAAACAATGTAAACACCATTTTACTTTTTCTGTTCCTTATATAATACACTGTTGTTACGTTGTTGGTGAAATAACAATTAAAATCCAATCTTTAAACAATAAGTATATAATTTTAGTAGTGAACAAAATAGGCAGACTTCTATTGATTTTTAACCTACTAGTACGTTTCTTTGTACTCATTTATTTTTTTGTGCTTACGTTGTTAATTATATTCCAGATATAAATATTTGTTTGAATATTTTTTATTTATAATTTTATTATGTGCTTATGACAAGCGCGGCATAACTCCCGGACAAGTGCGGCGTCTCACCCTGAATGTACGGTGGACGCGCCGCAGTGTAATGTTTTAGAAAAAAAATTGATAAAAAAATATAAGTTATTTTTTTTTTATATTTTTTGTAGCAGTACACATATTGTATATTTAACATTAAATAGCACAGCATATTTTTTTTTAGTTTATATGCACAATGGGATTTTATACACAAATTAAAAAAAGAATAGGCTGCATATCACCCGTAATTACTCTATAAATATAATACAGGATTAAACAAAAAAGAACAAATGAAAAATGAACTAAAATGAAAGGAGGAAGAACAGAAAAAATAGAACTAGAAAAACAATTTAATACTGATTTCAATTCGATTTTAATTAGATTTTAATAACGTAAGATAAGATGAAACGTGGTTCACGTTTCTCAGCACAATCTTGTCATTGAAGGACAAAGGAAAATGAGATGATGTATACGTAAATAGAAACAGAATTAAACAAAAAAGAACAACTGAAAAATGAACTAAAATGAAAGGAGGAAGAACAGAAAGAATAGAGCTCGTACAACAATTTAATTATAGCTAAGTAAAGTTAATGTTAGCTGAGTTTTTAGCTATTTTGTGTAAAAGAATAGGTAATGTTAGCTGATCTGGGTTATGAAAGCAAACCCGGAATAAAAGCATATTGGATTGATTATATTTGAATATTGGTCTTTGATCCTCTTATTACCGAACAACAAAATAAAATGATCGATATTAAGTGTAAATGGACAGCCTACAAATCTCTTCATCTAAATTAGAAGTGTAACTGATTGTATGGCAGATTGTCCTGAGATGCTACAGAGCTATCTACAATGACAGAGGGATACATGTTTCTTCGAGAACTTTCAGGGTGTAATGACATTACTGCTGACTTTTTTAATTGATGATGATGGCTTACATTAAACGAATTGCTTTTAAATAGACATTGAGCCATTTCTTATCAATTTTATAGATTCCCAGTGTCATATTTTATATTTTCCATTATTATTTCTCTGATGTACTTAATGTTGTATTTAATTTTTATATAAAATATGAAGTACATTAAAAAGGAAGCGCAGTAATCAATTTTCTATATCTTTACTTTTCAAAAATTTAAGATTTCTGTAGTTAGAATAACTTTGTAGAAAAAAGCTGTTGCATGTCATTCATAGTTCATTATTTTCGGTTTACCTTTTCTCATCCTTTTTTTCCTTAAGGCCCTACACTAGTTACATGAAAATACTCGAAGATAATGTTGATCCTATGGAGGCGTTATTTCTAAAGGATCAGGGTCCATAAGCCGTGTTTTTGGCCCATGATATAAGACTAAAATTTGATTTAATTATAAAGACTTAATTATTTAACTTTTTAATATTAGAAAGTTTATCCTGTATGATTTAAACAATAATTTTTTCATTTTGTTCGGATTTATATGACTTACACAAGCTCATAAGTTCGTACTATTCGTAGTTTATGATGGAAAATGCGCAATTTCTCCTAATTTTACCTCAATTATTTATATGAGCGCAATCGTGCAACACTTTCTTCTTTATGTATATTATAAAAAACAAGGTGGCCATAATTAAACTGACGGTACTCAGAGTGTTCTGTAGCGCGATCTAATTGCGAGAATTGAGCCAAATTTTGTATTAAGATTAAACAAGACGGGGGACGAAGGATTCCGCGAAAAAAATTTAGTTCCAAAAGTCACCGCTAGGGGAATATGTGGTGCTGTGTATTTGAAAAAGAGAGTTTCAAAAAAGAAGAATCAATACTGAAATAAAATTACCGTTTATTTAGCACATCCAACTCAGGTTTGATATGGCCGCCATTTTTGTGGACCACATATTGCATTCTGTGCACAGCATTTACAACAGCAGAGAATAACATGTCTGCAGGAATCTCCCGTATAGTTCGCGATATGTTATCCTTCAACGTAGCCAGGTCCTGGACACCTCCGTGATAGAACTTGGACTTTAGGTAACCTCATAGCCATTAGTCGCAGGGTGTAAGATCAGGGGACCGAAGTGGCCATGCAGTTGGAAAACAGCGGCTAATGACTCTTTCTGTTGTGAATTTCTGTCGTAGCAGCTGCTGTACCCGCAAAGCAATATGTGGAGGGGCTCCATCTTGCATGAAAATGATTTTCTCCAGGCACTGTCTTTGCTGAAGTGCCGGAATAACAAAGTTGTTTAGCATTTGGCGATATTTGTCTCCGATAACAGAACAAGTTACAGGTCCTGTCGGAGTAATGTTCTCATAGAAGAATGGACCTATGATCATATCTGCTGTGAAACCACACCAAACAGTTATCTTTGGTGAATGCAAAGGAATTTCCTCGAATGCTCTTGGTGACTTGTTATCCCAAATTCGGCAGTTCTGGGTATTTACAGTTCCATTCAGGTAAAAGTGGGCCTCGTCTCCCCATAAGATTTTCCAGGGCCAAGCATCATCCAACAACATTCTGGCAAGAAAAGTGAGAGCAAAAGTCAATCGCTTATTATGGTCGGTGTGGCGTAACTCTTGTACACGGCTGATCTTGTACGGATAGAAGTGGATAATGTTTCGTAGGATTTTCTATACCGTACAATAAGGCATATCCAGATTCCGAGCTATCCCATGAGCGCTAGAAGTGGTAGCAATATTGTCTGGTGCTCTGTCGACAATCGCCGTTGCCACTTCTTCGATTGTATCCTGTGATACTAGTTTTCATCCTCTGCCTGACTGAACATTTAGAGAACCTGTTTTCTCAAACTTCTCAACTATTGCTTTTAAACCATTAACTGACAAAGGACCGTTACCTTTACACATTTTTTTGTTGTTTCTAAAAGCACGAAGAGCGGCTGGCGCATTGCACTGGTTGAGGTAAGAGAATTTGACTAGTAGAGCTCGCTCGAATAAAGAAGGAGACATTATGAAAGATAACTTTCAATGAAATTGTTTCTAACAGTGGCACATTACCTTTTAAAGCCAAACAAGCCGGCACTGGGCCAAAAGACGTAACGTGAAATTTGAATAAAGAGCTTCTTCTTCTGCTGTTGCTTTCTTTGGGGCTCTGTAAGTGAAATTGCAGATAAAGACTCTTTAGCAGTGTTTATGTAAATTTTTAGCTTTTCATAAACTGTTACCATTTCGACCTTGGATTAAATTGCTAAAATAGTTAAATAAACGGTAATTTTATTTCAGTATTGATTCTCCATTTTTTGAAACTCTCTTTTTCGAATACACAGCGCCACATATTCCCCTGGCGGTGACTTTTGGAACTAATTTTTTTTGCGGAATCCTTCGTCCTCCGTCTTGGTTAATCTTCCTACAAAATTTGGCGCCATTCTCGAAATTAGATCGCGCTACAGAACACTCTGAGTACCGTCAGTTTAATTATGGCCACCTTGTACATCAAAATGTACAATATATGTAAAAATAAAAGTGTAGCAAATCTGCGCTCATAGTAAAATATTAAAAATAGAGAGTATATTAACTGCATTCCTTCACGTCACTAAGAGCTTTAGGATACAGCAACATATTTAACTTGCTAAAATGAACGTAACTTTTGCTATTAGCAATTGTTGAAATCTTAGAGGATAAACCTTCTAACATTAAAAAGTGAAATAATTAAGTCAGTATAACAAAACCGAATTTTAGTCTTATTTCATGGGCCAAAAGCACGGCTAAAGGACCCTGATCCTTTCTCGTTTTGATTTTAATATTTTTTAATGATTTTTTTTTAATAAGACTATAGAGAACAATCTTTAATTCGGTTAGTGTTTACTGTTACTGTTTTAGCAACAGTTTTTTTATATGAGATAGTTTCACTTTTAGAGCCGGTGAAGGTAACTTAAAAAAAATTTAAACCAAAATCGAAAAAGAAAAAAATAGCCCCGTTGGAGATCTTCCTCAGCTACCCTATACAAAAGAAAAAAAATATCATTCAAAAACATTAAAATCCAAGCCAGAAAAATTTGAAATAACTCTCCTATAGGATTTACATTAGCTTCCGAGTCAATTTCGCGTGAGTACTGTAGGGCCTTAATGGCGGGCGTTTCGCGATAAGCCACAAAAAGGCTAATAATAATGTCATTTGTTATAACTGAAAGATTCATTTTTACTCATGGTCTGTTTATAAGGCCTTTACCAAGTTATAAATTTGGTCAGTATTACATGTTCCACAGTTCATTTTTCACGAAAACGTTTTCATCGATGTACAAGGTGGCTTTTATTTTGAAATAAAAATAGAAAAATTAAACTTTGTGTTACAGAAGTGTTATTCTACCGGCTGCGTTAATATGTACTGTAAAAAAAAAGACAAATGTTTCTGGATCTAGCAAAACTTTACGAAAATATAGTATAACCTCTTCCGAGTTCTGTTTAATTCCGAAAAAGAGTTCCTTTATGTTTAAAAACTTTTGAGATACACTGTAATACACTTTAGGGTCCACGATGGCTGAATTAACGTTAGTAAAAATTTTAAATTTATTATCCACTCTTGCATCATACCCATAAGACGATAGTTCGAAAGATATAATAACACCTTTGCTGCTTTTGTGATCCACTAAGTACTTACTTGAAAGCGTTTCGATATTTTCTTTGTTTTTATTAACGGTCATAAAAAAAAAACTTTTGTTTCAGAAATTCTAAATCTCGGAAATCTATTGGTTTTTGAGGTTTCTGGAGATGAAGGAACATTTTTCGAAATCGTGTATGTCTCGAAAGAAGTTGCGTTATATTTTCACAAAAGTTTGCTAGATCCGGAAACTGTTCTCTTTTTTTACAATGGGAGCTTGGAAAACCGTCTCGGCTGCATTCACAATTTTACAGAATGCTATCCAATAATTGTTTTGGGAAAACTGATGAAAACACCCTGAAATACTGATTCATAATTTAGTTGTGATAGTATAAGTGTTGTCAATTATATAGGAGACAGAACTTTTCTTCTAGGTATATAGATTTTCTTTCTTTTATGACGTATGTCTGAACTTTTCCATTTTCGCTAGAACATTTGTTTACTTAGGCAAAAGCAACAATTAAACGTTTACTAAATAAATTTATAAATAAAAAAGTAATGTAGGCCCAAAAAGAAGGAAAAGGCAGATCATCCATGTAAAGTAGTTATTCCAGATGATTGATATGAAGATATTATTTTTGGTAGTTCGTGAAATTTGATGAATGACCAATATAGGTGCACACATGAGTAGTCGATAAAAGGCTGTTTATTCAAGAACACCAAAGCAAGTAACATGATCCAGATTTGGAGGCACCGGGCTCACGCCGGGTAAACACTTTCCTTTCTCGGCGCACCCGGGCAAGTACCGAGGAGGGGCATCATAACAGAGAAAATTATGTTAACAGAACCAAAGCTCGGAGCGAAGAGAAGTTGTTTTCACAAAGCAACTTAGAATTCGACAGACATTATCTCGCCAATAGGGTTGCCAATAGTGTTGTCTTGGCGGGGAAAATTCCAGAGGGAATGTAGAGTAATGAATGGTATTTGTCGAGCAGGCCGCCAGATTTTTGGCATAAGAATGCATTTCATTTCAAAATTTAATATAGCCAAGAAGACTTCAACGGATAGATAGTTTCCCATGCGAAAGGAATTTTAGACAGTCCAAACTGTTTGGTTTTTCAACGATCAGAATATATTTTTAGAACTGGGTGTGATGAGTGACTTATTATTGAGACCAAATAAGGAAATGCATATGTGCTAGATGAAATGATAGACACAATCATAACTGACTCTCTGGCCGCAAAAATGCATTATGAATACATTGTGTTATGAGCTTGATTTGGAAAGTAACTTACAAAAAAGCATCTGTGCTGATTTAAATCTTTTCTTTTTATTTTAATCGAAAGACCGTGAGATATTAGCGAGCCAGTACAAGTGACGGTGAAAGGAAAAGAGTTTAATTACGGCGGGATTATTGTTTCGAGTTATAGATAACGCATTAAATTTTTGAAAAAGCAGGGGAAAAATATAATTTAAATAAAGAGCAGGGGAGGTTAAAAATTAATATATGATTCTCATATCATAACCCCATACGTTTTTATCTCGAAATTGTCACAGAAAAAAATGTTATGCGTAAAAAGCTACTTGTAATGCAATCTGTTTTACAACTATTACAAATGAATTTAACATGAAGACTTCCAAATGTCAGACCTTCATAAATCCTCAACTACACTCTAAATAAGAAAGAGTGACTATTCACTCTGGAGGAGTGGATATTGACTCTATCGCAGAGTCAAAATTTGCCCAACCTCTTTAGAGTGACTATTCACTCTAGGAAAAAGTGAAATTCTTGACTCCCTGAAAGAGTGAATACTCACTCTTTCAGGAGTGAGTTTTTTCACTTCTGATAGGAGTGAACAGTCACTCTTTCAGGAGTGACTAAAATTCTTGAATAAAAAAGAGAAACTCATTTTTACCACACGCTTGTTCGTAGGCGGTCACCCTCCCAAGTAGTAACCGAGCTCGCTGCTGCTTGACTTCTGCGCTCGGACGAGAACTGACACTACAGCTTGCTACAGCCGCTTACAATTTAAAAAGCTCTTATTACATTATTTTAGCTTTGTTTCTTTTGTGATATTCGAACACACTTATTAAATTTGTTTAGAAATCATAAATATTTACGGTGTTTCTCAACTGTGTAAATAAGAAACTGAAACCTTTTTTTTGTATCATATAATACAGAGACTGTTCGCACATTTTTTAGACAAATTTGATAAATTATTTAAAAAGATGGAATTCTTTTAGAGGAAAAAATTCTGACAACAACTTATTATGTGTAATTTATATTATCATCTGATAATTTCAAATTTATTCTTATTTCAAGATTGCGCATGCTAAAAAAGCTGTGAATGGGAAGATGCGTTTGCGTTTTTTTTTTTCCTTCTTCCGAACAGAAGTATGCTAATTCCACAGTCTAAAATGATTGCAAAGCGCATAATATAAAAACTTTTTAGTGCGAAATAAACATAACAATTGATTGGAAAGTGCTATTCCAAAAATCAGTACATATACATAGTAAAAAGATATCAGATGAAAAAAAAAAAAAACAGGGAAAATATGAGCCCATTTCAAGGCGGAAAACGAAGTTTCAAGTAAGGATTTATAACTATCGCAAATTTATCTTACATCGAAAACATCCATCGATATCCATCGAAAGCATTATGCAGAATTAGAATCAAGAAACAAGATTATCATACAGATTATTTCAGAAAGCAATATTCATATTTTAAACGTTAAAAACAACAACGCCGAAATCGCCTAAAAAATGTGCGAACACCCGTCTGTACATTTCCGCTATGACAAAAATTCCGTTACAACAAAGCAGTTATTTATTTATTCATTCATTTTTTTCTTGCTAATAATGTTTTCATAATTAGAGCCCGATTAAGATTGTCCGAGTCCCAGGGCCTGTTTACCAAATAGGCCCGTGAAGCCGAAGTTTACTCACTGAAATACAAAGGGGCCCCCAAATTTACTTTTCAAAACTAATTTTTAGAGGGGAAATTTTAGTCAGGGTAAAAAACGTTTTCTTTTTCCTTAAATTATAGCTGTTAAATTTTTCCTAAGATTATTTCCGACACATTTATACTCTTTTTTTTTTTTTTCTATAATAAATGTTATAAAATCAGTGATTAAATGCAACGTTTTTCATTTCTCTTATGTTTTTTTTTTTTATACCGCTAACCAGGCCCCTACCTGCCCGGCATGAATGCCTAGCTTAACGGGTTAGTACCTGGGTGCGGGGCGGAAATCGCCTGATCACAGCATGGCTGTGATCCACCTGACTATTGATTTGTTCACATCGCTGCTGTGCTTGCTCTCTTGTGATTTGCTACCGCTATCTTTGTTTGCCGGTTCAAGGTTTCTGTTTAACTTTGTTGAATTGACAGATTTAATAGGTCTCGTAATTTAGAACCTTGATCAGGTGACGAGACCCTCACCTGACTAGGCACCCCCAGAGGTATTATTCACAGGTAACTTGGAGGGCTTTGCACCCACGACGGATTTTACATGCACCAGGTGCCATTAGCGTACATAGATTTACATATTTACCATGTCTGTTGGCTTGTCACGTTCATGGTGGGTTGTCGCTGTAGTGTTTATCGCCTCTTTTATGGGCTGATTTCCCTTCTTGTTGTATTTGTCTCTGTCAAGGCTTTTTGGCGTTTTTATAGGCTCGCCCCTGTTGTGGGTTGTTTTTTGTCTATCATTCATTGGTTTTTTTTGTCTCTTTCTTGATATATTTTTACCTCTAGCTTGTGCTAGAGCTGGTTTTCCCATTTTGAATCTTGGTCTTCTTTCGAGAGTTTCACTGGTTATTATGTCACTATCGTGGGTTTTGTCACGTTGTAACATTTGTTACTGGTGGTTGTCACATTGTAACTTTTGTTACTGGTGGTTGTCACATTGTAACTTTTATTACTGGTGGTTGTCACATTGTAACTTTTGTTACTGGTGGTTGTCACATTGTAACTTTTGTTACTGGTGGTTGTCACATTTAACTTTTGTTACTGGTGGTTGTCACATTGTAACTTTTGTTACTGGTGGTTGTCACATTGTAACTTCTGTTACTGGTGGTTGTCACATTTCTGGATGTTGCACACTCATTTTTGTTGTCTTTGTCACTTTATCTCACCCAAGCATTGGGGATTTTGATTTTTTTTTCCCTTCGTGAATACGCTTTTTGCGATCAGTCCATTGAATCCTAATGGCTGTTATCACTGCTTTTGAATTTTGTGCAACTTGTTGATTTGTTGTTTGAGAAACTTGTCGCACTAATGGAGTGGGGCTTGTTCCGTGGCCGTTAGTCCGTCATGTATCTATGAGGCTGTATTCACTTGATTTGACACTGTTTTTTCCCCATTAACTTTCTTTGGCAGGTGCGCTTTGTGCATTCACCATTTAATTATTTTGTTCACTTTTTGTTGGCTATTTGCCTTCATCAGTTGGTGAAATTCAGTCCGTCACAGATGACTTCCACTTCTCATTAGTGCCATTTCTCTTATGTTTAATTTCAAACGTGCTAAAAATAACAGAAAATTTAATCTGTATAGTTATATTTTGTTTATATTCATAAAGAGGTTAGAAATGATATAAAATATGTAGAATAGGTTATTTAAATAAAGAGGAAAATAATTAGCATTCAGAGATATTAAATTTCTGTTTATAAAATAGAAGCAAAATTGTGTTGCAGCTAAGCATAAATTTACTTCAAATATTTATTTTCCCTGCACTTTTCTTAGCATTGGCAAATCCTGCAATTTGTAAAGCATAAAATATATTTCCTGTCCATAAATCTATCGATTCATTTATTATTTCAATGCCTTTTTCAGTTTTTTTTAAATCGTGCTACTATATATAAAGGATTTCATTTTAGGTGTTTCGTTTTGATAACGGAGATTACTCGGATTCTCATCCGTCAGCTGGCGCATCTTGTGATTTTATTGGAAAAACTGTTTTTCCTCACTCTTCAACGGAGTGAAATATTTCACTCTTGTCAACGGAGTGAACAGTCACTCTCGACAACGGAGTGAGATATTTCACTCTTTTCTAGAGAGTGGAAAGTTCCACTCTTTAAAGAGTGCATATTTATAAAATTCACTCCTAAAAGAGTGAAAATGCCTCTCACTCTTCCAAAGAGTCAACTTCTCACTCCTTCCAATTTTAGAGTGACTATACCGAATGAATTCTCATTTGTTATCCTAAAATAAATTTATCAAATAAGTCAGATATATCTCAAAATTAGGTATTCGTATTGAAAATTTTAGAGTTTGGCACAATTTAAGCATGAAGACGAGCCTTTACGATTTTTAAGGTAAAATGAACAAAGTTATAATCTCCATTCGAATGGATATTTCCGTTTTTTTCTCTCATAATTTGGAGATTAAAATGTATGAGGTATTCTCTCTGTATCTCCCTCTCTCACTTTTTGGCTGACTGTATATTAATTTTTAACTTAACAGAACATACAAATTTTATGCTATCGACTTAGATTATGTATAAAAGTTTTAAATCATTTAAAGTCAACAAACTATTAGGTTTCGAAAATATAACATATTCTATATTTTCTTTTTTCCAAAACAAGCTGAAATTCTATTTTTCTAAAACACCAATCCATTTGTTTTGATTGAACTTTTAATGAAATACACATTATTTTACTTTGTACTATTTTTTAATTCTTTTTATCAAAACTCACAAGATTAATCTAAAACAAACTTGTATGTGTTTTTGTTTTATAATTAAATAATTTTTGGGTTCATATAAGCTCACATTTTATCTTTTCGAACGAATTAAAGTTTTTTTATAATATATATTTTCTCATTCGTTAATCAGAATGGTACTAATAACTACCCATTCGCAATATTTTGCTAGCGGCGTTTCTTTTCGAATCAAAATTTTCATGTTACTTTTTTGCCCCAAGTAATCACAGCTGTTTTATTTCTATTCTTTAATTTAATAAAGTCTTACCAGTGTTTCTTATTTAGCTTTTCTTAGTTAATAAAGAAAATAAGAAATGTTTTTTATCACTAAAATCTAATGTAATTAAAATATCTCAAGTTTTTGTACACTTCTTTGCAGTTTTCTTTTTCTTATTACAAGTTCTGTTTTTGTTGTTTAAAGTTAATTAATTTATTTTACTTTGTTATGTAGGTAGTTTCAGATCCTTTTAAATGTCCAGTTATTAGATTTTTTCGAATTTCTTAAAATATATTATTTATAGTTAATATATCGGAATATATTCTTTTAAGGAAATGATACTGAACAATATTGTTTTTGCTTGTATTGGTCAGAAACAGGCCAATATTGGCAATATTCAAACATGTATGATCTTATTGAACTCTCTGAACTCTTTTTTTTTTGCCACAAAAATTCCAACGATTGGACATATATTCTAGTGTAAACTCCTATACCGAACTCTAGTACTTTTTATGAATGTTTGAACTTTGAATTTATGGATTTCTGTAAATATATATTTTTTTTTCCACCATAAAATATCCCACTCTTTGACACATCTTTTATCTGACACGAGAATTTGTTAATTTTGCATGAATGTTTGAAAAGTGAACAGTTTTATGGGACACACTTACGTGTACATACTTACATGCATATTACAATAAAATATTAACATCTTACAATATGTACAACGCACGCATAGGTTGTTTCATAATCAGGGCTGAGACACGCTTTGCTGAGACACTGATACTTCCATTTGGTGAACAAATGTTGTTTTATGTATTGTGTGTAATATCTAAATTATATGTGTTGTAATTTGCAGCATTGTAATTAGATGCATGCATGTATATACAGGGTGAATCAGAATAAGTGTTATAAAGCTATAAGAGAGAATAGAGAATACTATAACAAATAATTTTTATTAGGAAACCAGGGTCACAATCCACGCATTCATTAAAAAAATCGTGTGCCTTACTTGCATTTTCGGTCCTAACTTTAAAAATAAGGAACATATTCTAACAGGATTTTCTGAAAAATGACTTTACTATCTGTGAGATGCGATTATATGGCGATATGTGCTGCAAATCATTACCATTCTCCTCATA
Organism: Maratus michaelseni; assembly: GCA_963931845.1. Taxonomy (NCBI): domain Eukaryota; kingdom Metazoa; phylum Arthropoda; class Arachnida; order Araneae; family Salticidae; genus Maratus; species Maratus michaelseni. Next base: position 173,083,408 of record OZ007589.1, on the reverse strand, counting down.
ACAACACGGAATTTGAAGTTACAAAATTTAGAATATGACGTTCGGTATCACAGGCCGAACTACAACGCACTTCATCCCTTGATGTTATCACGTTTTATACAAAACAAAATTATTTTGTTGAAACTTTTGCTAAAATATCTTTATTATTGTTTATGAAAAAAAAACATTGCGTTCGGCTTAGAGCGTTAGATCTCGTCATAAATGAGTGGATTGCCATCCTGGTTTCCTATATAAAAATTGTTTGTTATATTTGTTTTACCCACAGCTTAAAGTTTGTAACGCTGAAGCTCAGACACCCTTTATATAAGTTCATACAACTACTTACAACGAATGCAATTTACAACATATACAATACAGATATGTCATACAATAGATAAAACAGCGTTTTTTATAACAAATGAAAATAATAGTGCACAAACTACAGAATCGCTTAATTGAGAAATCTTCTACAATTCCGATTCAACTTAATAAATGAAAATTTAAAATAAAGAAACTTCTATAATCGGAGTACCTTATAATTCTTGATAACAAAGTTTTATTTACTTATCGAAAATACTTGGTTTTCTGTCTGTAATTGCAATTGCTTCAAGTTTTTGTAGAATCATCACATTCAAATTATACTCTCAGTTTTAAACTAACTTAATAAAAGATTCTACGTGAAATGGAGTGCGTCTAAATGTTTCAATAAAAAATTCAGATTAATAATATATTCTGATAGTTATATATATGACAGTTTGAAATGTAATGTATTTTCAACATTAAGGCTTAGTAAATGAAGCGTTAAATTATAGCTTTTAAATAAATGCCTTAACATAACGAAGTGGGAAACATGGAAACTCATTTAATTGCACTCATTATAACTTCCTTTTACAAAACATGCAATGTGAATTAATATCTGAAAAAGACAGCTTTTTGGATCATACTCAGAACTCTTAAAATATTACTATGCTTAATTTAAAATATCACAGAAAGAGAAAACTGTAAATGCTTCCTTAATTTGCCAAGTTATCATGCTAATAATTCACTTAATATTAAACCTATTTTACAATTTGATGAGCTCATTTAGGGAATAATTGCTAATTTTATTTTAATTAAGTGGGTGATCTTGTTAATTGTATTATAATAATTTTGCAGTATTCCACTTTAAATGAAACTCCAATCTTTCGCATTGATGGACTTATTAATGTTGTAAAATTAAAATGATTACTATTGCCGTAATATTGCTTCAAGTCACATTATGCAATGGAAATACATTATCTTCTTGTTATATTAACTTAATAAAATGTTCGATTGATATTTAAATGAAGAAAATGTAATTTTATAAAAGAGATACAAAGCAATTTAGTGAATTAGGTACTTAGAAAATAAAAATAATTATGATTTAATTATTTCATACTTTTTAACCCTTTCAGAGGCAAATCAATTCTGTTGCTAAAATGTTAAAATGATGGAATATCATTAGAATTTACGAACGAATTAAATTTAAAATAAATAAATAATTTTCTTCCCTTACATTATACAAGAAAAATTGTATTAAAACATTCTGGGTGTCATTTGACAGTTTGAAATACATCTTAACCCTTTAATGGGTGGTGGTCACAAAAAAGGACACCTAATTTTAATTCCAAAACTGACAAACGGCACCAAGAATATTTAATTAAAATTTTTCTTTTATTCAGAACCGGAAAATAATCAAGTTTTTATTTTCAAATAAATTCGTTTGTAAATTCCGGTGTCAGTCCATTATTTCATCATTTTGCAAACAGACTTACTCCGCGCCGGAAAGGGTTAAGTGATGTATATTGTATACCACCACCCTTGTAGGAGAAAAATTTTCTCAAGATTCTAAAATGAAAGATTTATAAGATTGAAAAAGCATTCCTGCTTCTATGATTGTTATCACGGCTTTTTTTTAAACTTTTAATTTTTTGCTCCATATTTGAATTTTAAATTGTGCAATTTAGCAATCATACATATTCATATCTACGTATTTTTGTGGAATTGATATATTTTGATATTGAATGCATACGATTAAGCGCCAAATCTTACAGAACTTTATTTTGTGCATTATTTAATTTAATTAATGAACAATTTTCAAAATTTTCAAGGTTTTCAATCTGTGATACACCTTTAAAACCCTTTACTTCTGGTTCTTTCACATTCGTAGCTTTTTATAATTTAGAACCGATATTTTATTAATATCCCATTTTTGGTTCTTTATATTTCTATAGGCTCAGATGAATGCAACTAATTTGCAATAAACCAGTTTATTGAACACGATGAAACATCACACAGACATGGACACACATAAATATATAAGGAATACCAGTAGCTGCAGTTACAATATTATTATTCGTTCTTTTACCAACTATATTTTATTTTCATACCGTGCCCATAGCACCATACAACCTGTCACTCTGGCCTCCCGCCAACAACTCTCTCCGTCTCTCCTACTCTGCAGTAGACGAGAGAAAAAAAAAGGGTTGCCATAAACCTGACGTCACCGGCATGACACCCCCCACCTAAGATTGAAAAAGGGGTATGCCACTTTAAAAATCTGAAATCCAGATTGGTGACGTCACACCACTTCCTTCTTTACTATTAACTACTAATGAACATGAGGAACTCAATATACATATAAAGAAATACAAAACAACAATACTTATACTTTTTCCGGAAAAATTCTGGAAACTCCTGCTAGCTACTGCAATATAAAAATACAATTAATGTTTCATAATACTAAATACTTAAATACAAATAACAAATGGAATATAGAATACAGTTAATATGATATTCAATTACAGCTGCCGCATAAATAAAAGTGAACTATCAAAGTTTTTTTTTTTTTTTTTTTTAAACAGTCATTGATTGTTCACGAAGAGTCCAGAGTCAATTTATTAGTCTGTTGTCTCTAGTCTAGACAGTGCATCAGCGTTCGTCAACTTAGCACCAGGACAGTGTGAGATAGTAATGTCATTTTTCTGCAAAGCCAGTGCCCATCGCTGCAGTTTGGAAGACTGGGGAGCATTTTTGGTGACGAAAGTCAGTGGGTTGTGATCGGTGATAAGTTCCACGGGCGAACCAAAAATCCAAGTCTCGAACTTCTTTAAACTCCAGATAACCGCATAGGCCTCCCGTTGTTCAATGGTCGGCCAAGCCTGTTGAGTTTTGGTGAGCTTTTGACTGGTATAACTGACTGGATATAGTCTCTCATCCTTCTTTTGAGATAGACATGCACCGATGCCTATTGCAGATGCGTCACATTGAATGGTGAATGCTAACCCCACAACGGGTGTATAAAGACTAGGTGCCTCAACGAGACCCCTCTTTAGTTCGTTGAACGCTTTGTCATGTTCCTCCGACCAGCACAATTTCTCAGGACTGTTCTTTTTAGTAAGTTCTATCAATGGGTATGCTGTTTCAGCATACTTAGGCAGGTAATTGCGCAATACCTGCTTAGGCAGGTAATTACACAATCCGAGGACACTCTTAAGTTGTTTTTTGTTTGTGGAACGGCTAATTTTCGAATGGCTTCAACTTTGTCTGGGTCGGTTCGATGGCTGCCGGACCCGATGACATGTCCTAAATATTTAATCTGGCATTTTGCAAAGTCACACTTCTTTAGGTTGACTGAAAACCGTAATTCTCGTAATTTTAAAAATATCGTGTCAAGGTGCGTCATATGTTCAGACCACGTTTCCGAAAAAACAGCGATATCGTCGATGTATGCTCTAGCAAAGTTTCTATATTTGGAAAGCGCTTTATTTATTTCTCTCTGAAAGGTCGCAGCTGCATTCCGGAGCCCACAGGCCATCACTTTGAAGCGATATTGAGCCCTGTGAGTCTTAAAACATGCCAAACCCTGGCTTTCTGCTTCCAGCGGTATGGCCCAATATCCTTTCAGCAAGTCGATTGTAGTTATTACATTAGCCCTGCCAATATTGAACAAAAGGTCCGTTGCGTTTTCCATCGGAAAATCGTCAGTTTTAGTAACTGCATTTAAAGTTCTAAAGTCTACACACAGTCGGAGGGCCCCATCTTTCTTCATCACGCACACTACCGGGTGTGGCGCCTCCGCACCACTCTCTTCAATCAGTCCTAACTCTAGCATTTCTTCGATTTGTTTGTCTACTTGTGGCTTCAACGCCTCTGGAATTCTGTAAACATATGGCTTTTTCATTTCTTCGCCGTTTAATCTAATTTTGTGCACTCCTACCTTAGCTATTTGTACCTTTTTTGAAAATAAATCTTTATATTTGTATAATAAATCGAACATCTGTTTTCTTTCTGTATTTTCTAAATGCTTCAAATCTACTTCTTCTATGTCAAATAAATTTGAGTTATCTTTCACACTGGGGGTGGGATGGACTTCTCCTAATTCTTCTTCATTTTCGAAGATTACTCCCACCACCCGTATCCTAGGAATAAATTTTCTTATTTTATTTACATGAATATTCTTAACATTCCCGTTCATTAATTTTACTTTGTAAGAATCAGGCTTACAGCGTGCTACAATTTCGGCTGGTCCCGTCCACCTAGCATAAAGTTTGTTCGTGGAATCCGGGATTAATAGATATACCTGGTCCCCTGGTCTAAATTCCTTGTAAATTGCTCTCCGATTAGCGTACTTCGCATACGAGCCCTGCTTAACTTCCGCTACTATTGCTGCTTGCTCCGCCGCCCTTTCTAAATTAATTTTTAGCTCCTGAAGATATTCGGTCGCGCTCTTTCCAAGATTTATAGGTAATGGTATTTCTCCTGACCATGTAGATTTCAATACTGCTAATGGGCCCCTCGCCTCCCTTCCGTACATTAATTTGAATGGCGATACTCCCGTGGTACTATTCGGAATTTCTCTATAGGCAAATAATAAATAAGGAATGTGTTTATCCCAATTTTTGGAATCGCTCCGAATTATATGGTGTAACATGCGTTTCAGAACCTGGTTATATCGCTCCACTAGTCCCGAGCTTTGCGGATGTCCTGGCGTTGCAAATCTAGGAGCCGCTCCTAGCCTAGCATGAAACTCCTGTATTAAACCTGAAACAAAATTCCTGCCCTGGTCACTCGCTATTACGCGGGGTATCCCTGTTCGCATAAATATTTCTAATAATGCATCGCACGTAACTTTAGCCGTAATTGTTCTTAACGGGACCGCCTCCGGCCACCGCGAATGTTGATCCACTAAGGTAAGTACATATTGATGTCGACGCGCTGAAGGTGGTTCAATTTTCCCAATTATGTCAATATTTACAACGTCGAACGGAAGTTCCGGTCTCTCAATTGGGACAATGGGTATCTGATCGCTAGCCCTTTCTCTACTCCTTAACTGACAGTCTTTACAAGATTTACAATAGTCCTCTACATCCCGTGACATATTCGGCCAATAAAATGAATAACGAATTCTTTCTTTTGTTTTTTTCATGCCGAGATGATTAGCGAAAATCGATTCATGAGCGATTTTTGAAATTTCCCCCCTCCTTACCTTTGGTACAACTAATTGCGTAACACAATCCCCCGTGACTCTTTCTTTATGATAAAGCAAATTATCTACTATAACAAACCCGTTCTTACTATTTTCCGCGTCTTTGAAAGCTCCTTGTGATGTTTCGCAACTCTTCTGTTGCTCCCTGTATATACTCGCGTCCGATCTCTGAACCGCAATCAAATCTCCATTATTATCCTTCTTTTCAATACAACTAATCATTAATTCTCTTTCCGCGTTTTGATTTTCACCTCGCCAGCATAAATTTTCAATATTTATATCATCCCCCTCTGGTTGGTTGCCTTCCCCCTCTTTTCTTTCAATTTCATTTCCCTTTTCCGATCGCGTATCATTTACTGGCGCCAAAGAACATTTCTGTCTATCATCTTCCAAAGAACATTCCTTTCCTCCCTCGTTACTAGCTAACTGTAAGATTTCGTAAACTGTCGGTGTTATAATACATGTCCCATATAATTTATCCGTAACGGCAAACAGTACGTCTACATTGTTATTAAATATGACACTTGACTCTCCGGATTTTAAGGCTACAGGTAGTGTCATAAGATTAGCAATTATTTTTTCTCCAAAAGCCGATATTAGCTGAATTTTTGAATTTTCATTATTTCTAACTGAATCCGGTAATTGATTAGAGTTTATTACAGGTATTTCTGCGGCGCTGTCTAAAATACATTTTACTTCCTTCCCTTTTATCCACAAATGTTCAAATTGAAGTGGTTGCGTACTTATTGACTCGTTTCCAAAACATTCAACCTTGGCGACTATTTTATCATCGTGTTTATTTTTTCCGACAAAAGAATCCTTTTTTGTTTGATTTTGCAAACTTCCAATTTTATCTTTTTCTCTATTATTCGGACAAAATCGCAAATGCGTCGTTTGTTTACAAAGTCTACATTCTTTTGACGCGTTTGATTTTCTATCACTACGAAAATTATTTCTAACATGGGGTGGTATGTACTTTCCATTATTGTAATTTCCAGTTCCGGATCCGTCATGATTGCGGGGTTTTAACGGTTTATCATATAATTCCGAAAATGTTCTACCCTTTGACGAAAACCAATTATCACATACTTACGCGATTTGCCTTGGTTTTAACCAATTATCTAATTGTTTTATCCTGACATAGCTTCGCGTCTCCGAATCTAGTGAACTTAATAATCTGTCGCTGACAATTAACTCATTAAGCGTGTCAAAATCATTTACTTTTCTCAATTCACAATAGAAATCCCAATTGGCTCTAAGTCTACTCGCGAATTGCATATGATTCTCATTTCTCGATCGTTTTGCAAAAAGAAAGTTTTTGAGAGAAGGCCTCTGGTGTGGGTTGAAATTCTTTTAAGATTAACGCCTTAACCTTTTGATAATCTTTCATTTCTTCCGTGTTTGCGTACACTAACAAATGCGGTGCTTTTTCACCCACCAAATTAAACAAAATATCCACCTTTAATTCCTCCGCGACATTTTTAATTTCGAATGCTTTCTCGAGCGACGTAAAAAATAAATTCCATGATTCAGGCCTACTGGGGACTGTAATAGTCAAAGTTTTGACGCTTTTGATTAGTGCTTCTAACGAATTAGGCTTAGGTCCATCCCCCCCTGTGTCAGAATTTTTACACTCGTTCTGGATTTTAGCCATTTCTATCTGAGCTTTAACTAATTCGAGCTTAGTTCTTTCAATTTCTAATAACGTATCTTGTTCTGTCTTAGACTTTTCTTTGTCGACTTTCGCGACTTCTGCCTCACGCTTCTCTCTTTCTATGCGGTCTGACACCGTTGTATTTAAAAATTCTTTTATAAATTCGCTATCTTTTGAATACTGATCACTTCCCTCAATTAATGTTTTTAAATCAATTATCCTGTGCTCACTCTCTACTTTTAGGCCCAATTCCGTGGCAACAACAACTAAGTCTTCTTTCTTTAATCCTTTAATACTAAACATTTTTGTTTTTAGTCTTAGCACTTATTTATTAATACTATAAATATACTCTATAAATATCTATACTATCTCGTTTCAAATAAAGCTCATACTATCAATAATGATATATATAAATCTTCATAAATATTTCTCAAACATTATTCACTCAAGTTCTTTCTTATTACTTCAGGAATAAACATAAAAAAACATGCAACTTACTTCAATCATCAATCCAAGCTCTGATTCGAAGTACGAGAGCGTGTCATACACCTTTAAAACCCTTTACTTCTGGTTCTTTCACATTCGTAGCTTTTTATAATTTAGAACCGATATTTTATTAATATCCCATTTTTGGTTCTTTATATTTCTATAGGCTCAGATGAATGCAACTAATTTGCAATAAACCAGTTTATTGAACACGATGAAACATCACACAGACATGGACACACATAAATATATAAGGAATACCAGTAGCTGCAGTTACAATATTATTATTCGTTCTTTTACCAACTATATTTTATTTTCATACCGTGCCCATAGCACCATACAACCTGTCACTCTGGCCTCCCGCCAACAACTCTCTCCGTCTCTCCTACTCTGCAGTAGACGAGAGAAAAAAAAAGGGTTGCCATAAACCTGACGTCACCGGCATGACACAGTCATTATAGCACCCTGAAACTGACATCACTATACGTAATAGCATTGTACGAATTATTCAAGCAATCATCGCTGCAAATGATAATATGGTTTAGTTTTAATGTTTTTCTGTAAAATGTTTACGTGATAGGACGACCATTTTCAATAAAAATATCAATATGGTCTATACCAGAAACACATTCAAATTTCGTTGCATTTTGAGGCATTTTATGGTAGCACTATATGATAACGTTTTATATATTACATGTGTTCTGAAGAAATACTACACTGTCAAAAAAGACAAATGTTTCTTAATCTAGGAAAATATGATATAACCACAAACGAAAATATACACTAACCTTTTCCGAGTTACCCATGATTCTAAAAAGCTTTCTTTATAGTTAGAAGCCTCAGAAACCAATATATTTGCGAGATTTAAAGAAACATTTATATAAACAAAGTTTCTTTCGCTGCTACTCATTTTCGGAAACGTTTACGTGTAATTTTTTTTGTATATTAATCAGTTTTCTCAAGCCGGAATATAGATTTTAAGGATGCTATCAATTCTCAATTAAATATTTTCTGCTGCTTAATTGACTATACATGAAATAATAACAAAAATATCTTAATTTTAATGTTAATCCTGTAATTTACCATGTTTGTCTTTAAAAGATGTTTGTTGAACATGAAAATGTTCACTTGAGAATTGAGAGGGTTAGAATGACAGTGGAGTAAGTCAAATATTTTAAAAATCTGGGTAACCATATTTTCACTGAACGTATATTAATTTCTGCTCAGTGCGACGGTCAAATAAGTCGTAGTTCAATTAGGGTGTCGCTAGAGGTCAAAACCAGTTGGAGAACTTAACGCAACGGTAATATGACAAGTTTCACAAAAAACTTCATTTCTCAAATTAATAAATTTGACTTACTCCACTGTCATTCTAAGCCCCTCAATTGGAAGCATCCCTAAAATCTATATACTGGGTTGAGAAAGCTGATTAATATACAATAAAAACTACTCAAAAACGTCTCTAAATATCAGCGGTAGCAAAAGAAACGTTATTTCTATAAATGCTTCTTTAAATCTAAAACATACATAGGTTTTTGAGATTTCTAAAGATAAAGAACGCTTTTTGGAATCGTGGGTTAATCGAAAATGGTTATTTCACATTTTATACGTGTTTATACTATATTTTCATATCTTAAGAAACATTCGTCTTTTTTTTGACTGTGTATACATGATATAACATCTATTTTTAAATTGTAAAAATGAGTATATATCTATAGCATATAAAAATTTAGACGCGACTAGATTCATTTTACGAAAATTATACTACAAAGAAATAGATAGACAAACAAACATGCAAATTTTGGATTTCAATAAAAGATATAAAACCAAGTCCTTTCCAACAAAAATATGCTAAACTCAGAGTATTCGTTCGTTATGTTAACCATGCATTAATTCATGTATACAAGATGCATCTGATCTAATGTTTAGAAAGTGTCATGTGTAATAATACACCTCAGGAGAAATACATTTTTTACAGGAAAGCACAACAGTACTTATTCAGTACACTTATTCAGTCAAAATATTCAGTCAAAAATATAGGGTATCTTAAATGATGTCGAACTCGATTTTTTGTTAATAACTTAAATAATAATGAAGATATTGTAACGATATTTTCAAAAGGCTTTCGGTAAAATAGGACATCTCGAGAAGTGGCGGAAGTTTTCCCCATTTCCTTTGAAACAACACGGTCCATAATTCGGAAATTAGCTGACAGTATACAGTGTGTCCACGTATAACCTGACCGACCTTTATTTTTGCAACCGTTGATCCTAGATGCATACTTTCAATTACAAAAATGGTTTAAATGAGGTAAAGAATTATTTTTAAGGCAATTTGGGTCAAGAAAAACATTTATTAAAAAATTACAAAATTTAAATTTTTATACGGTCTTCCGGTCCTATAAGTGATATTTAGTAAAAATTTACCGCGAGACTAACAAGTAAGACAAATAAAGTCCCATTCCTCTAACATTAAAATTGACCGAGTTATGAAACTTTGAAATGCATAACTTGTACCACTTTTTTTCATCTGAAAACAGATGATTTCGGTCATGCTTTCAGGAATCGTATATAAAGTCTTAAACTTATTTCAAGGTATCTGCGCTTTGAAAAAAATCGTACAACTATAACTATTACGATTCAGTTAACTTTTATTAGTTAAGTTTCAGATTAGTTAAAATAATTGTGTAAATTATTAATGTTTTATTTTGTAAGGCTTTGAGGCTATGATTTCTTTTAACAAAAATTATGTTATTTTCATAAGGTTTTATTTAACTTGGAATGTCTTTCCAGTTTAAAATTTGTACTCGAACTTTAACTCACTTTCAAATGTCCGATCGAAGTTAAATTTTACATACTGACTTAAATCCGATGACAATGTAATATTATTATGATTTTCGACGCTTACCATCTTATACATACTTATATTAAAGGATAACACAAAAAAATTCGGATAGATTACCGTCAACAAGTTTAAGAAAAAGTTTTAGATTAGATAACATAAACCTACGATTGGTTGTGTTTTTTAACTTTTATAATAACGTTTTATGTATTTTTTAACTCTGAATTAAAAAAAAATTACCTTTACTTTTAACCATCATGTCAGAATGTTTCGCAAATCGTAAATTTCAAGGTTAAAAAATAGTGGAAAATCTGATACTATAAAATAGATGTAAGACTTTTTTATTCAGTTTAATTTTATTTAATTCAATAATTTATTCAATTGTTAGCTTATACAGGGTTCCTTACAGTTAAATAGCTCGGGGGTCCGATGAGGTTGGGAGGGGAGGGGGGGTCAATTTTAACTTTGAGCTTTTTAACTTTGAAATTTGCGATTTGAGAAAATTCCTGACGTGATGGTTTTAAATTAAGGTCATTATCGGATTCAGCGCTAAAAAATACATAAGAATCAATTTTCAAAAGCTAAAAAACATGACACAACCCAAAATTTGAAAGATAGTGTAACATAACAGCATTTTAAAATCTGTATCATTTTGTAAAGAATTAAGGCTTTTGTTTTTATCCTTTTATTTAACAAAAATTCTGTTATTTTTATCCTCTTATATGTTCAGTACAAATTGTATATTTTGCATTAATAGGTCAGAATGATTATAGATTTCACATTTATATTAGATTGCATTGTTAATTTTGCTCTCAACTATTTTTTTATATATCTGACGATTATTTATATTTCTACTACATTTGTGAATGACCCCTATTTCACAGCAAAAAATTTACTCAAACTTTAAACAGCTATTACTCGGTCAGTTTTAATGTTAGATGAATGGGACTTTTTTTGTCTTACTTGTTAGTGTCGCAGTAAATTTTTACTAAATATCACTTATAGGACCGGGGGACCTGATAAAAATTTAAATTTCGTAATTTTTTACCAAATGCTTTTCTTGACCCAAATCGCTTTAAAAATAATTCTTTACCTTATTTAAATCATTTTTGTAATTGGAAGTATGCATCTAGGACCAACGGTTGCGAAAATAAAGGTCACACAGTGTGGTATTTTGTTGAAAAACCTGGCCAAAATTATTTCAGAACTTTTATGCATTCTATTTTAGATAAAATGTTTTAAGAAACCGTAACATATTTTATTACGTTGAAAACAAACCACTTTTCGTAGAATTTACGCTAATATGTGTAACAATGTCCTATTGATCAGCATTCTTTTGATCATAGTCTTCCACATCATCCTCTTCAGAATCACTTGAAACACTAGATTCTGGCAATTAATGCTTCTGCAGAAAATTTTACCTTTTGTGGAGTTTTTTTGCATATTACAACTTAAATAAGGATCAAAACTCAAAAGTAGGCGATTGAGCACACAATTATTGCATTCTAGGCGCAAGACTTTTCTTGAAGGTTTTTGTCTATATGAACGGAAATGTTTGTTGCGGGCTTCAGCCGCTACCTCTTATAACTGCCCGATTGGGAGCAATGTATGACCTGTAATTGTAGCTCCATTACTCAAAATTTTGTATAATGTGTGTGACATTGGGGGCCAACCGTAATGATTTACATAATGGTTAGAAATATCATTTACAATTTCTTAAATTTTATTGTATCTATTTTATAATTACTAGATAACAATTCTATAATAGTTTTTATGATTCGGATTATTTTTATGTCAGTTCCTGTAATTTTAGCTAATGTTTCTGTATCTGAGAAAAACATTCTTGAGGTGTTTCTGGTGTTTACGAAATCGGCTTTCTCAATGCCTACAAGTAATTCCATCTCCATTTTAAACTTCTCGTGCATTGATTATTTTCTTTGACTGACAATCTATTTCTTGTTATCACTTCTTACTTGTCATTTTTTTTATTGGAAGCTTATAAGTAAGATGTAGAATTGACTCGAAAAATTTGTTCCTACGATAGAGTATTGAGAGACTGAATTTCAAAGAATCAGGGTCAATATTTTGAACTATTTCTAACATAATAAAATCTTTGAATGATTGTTTAAGAATATAGTATTGCATCGTGGATATGGTGCTAGTAATAGCATTGCAAAGTTTAGCATCGGCCGTAGTCACCATTATTCTGTATTGAAGTATGCCATACTTTCTGTACTGAAGTATGCCATATGAAGCACTTGTAATATGCCACATGAAGCACTTGTAGTGTGCCATATGAAGCACTTGTAGTATGCCATAAGCTGTGAGTATCTCTGTGTTTATTAAATTTCGTGCTTGCTCTTCAATGTATTTTACTTCTTCTTGGAGTATGTCTTTATCTTCATAAATGAATCTTATTCGTATAGGACGACAAAAAAGTGGAGATGAAGGTACAGGGTTCTGCCACCATACTTTTCGAAATTTATTTATGTTACTTATTAATCTCAAAGGAACTAAAGAGCCTTGGAAAATGTTTGAGTCACACTCAAAGGAGTTTTCAAACTTTTGTTTGAACATATGTTGTTGGGAGCCGTCACAACCCCATTTGCAGAAGAGTTCTAAATTTTTCAATTCTACTTCACTCGCAAATGTGAAAACATCTTCTATGTACTATTTACACAGTCTTTGTGTAGTGTGAAGTTTTACATCTGCCATGATTTCAGTACTTGTAATATCTCTTGGGTAACATTTCTCTTAGCTCTCTGAAGAAGTGAAAGCAACGATATATATTTTTATTAGGAGTTCGGATAATATTATATTGATTGTATGTGAGATCTGCTGCAACAAACATGGTCAAAACTTCAGTCGGTGATAACTTCAATGTACTTAGGTTTGTTGTCTCAGCCAAAGCTAATATTTTTTGATATTTTGTTGACCTAGTAAGGATGGCTGTAAAGTCTTTAATAATTTTTGCGACATCTGCATGTCCAGTAGTTCTTTCGCTCATTTGAGCTGCATATTTCAATTGTTCGTGGCTTATTTGAGATCTTAATTGTTCGATTTTATGCCTCTTACTTCTGCCACTACAATATTTAAATTATTTTGCTGGACGACCGGGTTTCTCTATTGTCCAGGTAGGTAAATATAGCGTTCTTTTCAGCCATTCCTCATTGTTTTCTCGAAAACGTTGTTCAGTGAATCACGAAGAAGCCCATTTCTGTATATAATGATGTGTGAAAGATTTTAATTTGTAACGGGACAAGTGTATTTCATTTTCTGCACATTTCGTAATTTGGACACGTTTATTTTCTAGAAACTCACATTTCCTGATTATTTTTTCTGATGTCACACTGCTTTATTACATCAAACATATATTTTTTTGATATTTTTAATTATTGTTTCCATATTGAATAAAAAATAATGTATCTAGTACATTTCTTCTTAATAATACAAAACTCTCTTACCTCGTTAGTGAGTAAAAAACACCATTCATTATGTTTGATCTAAAATATATTTTTCAAAATGACAACGTCATATTAGACAAAACACAACAAAATTTACTTAATACGAACACTTGGTACAAAACGAAAATGTAACATTATTTACATAGAATCATTCAGTGAACGTTATCATTATACTATCAAAACACTTCTTACTTAAAAAGAACACATCGAACAACTTAAACAATAAACAAAAGTTTTTTTTCACTTCAACTTGCAGATTTGAGGTCTGTGCACTAAGGAGTCTTTAGTAGGGAGTAAGAAACTACTGCATATATCAAATGTAAACAGTTTAATAAATTAAAAAGTCTAATGAACTAAAATAATTTGTTTTTCAAATTTTTTGTTAGTTATAAAATAAAAGGGGGGCAAAAGGAGGTAGATTTTATTTCATATATTTTAATTAGTCAATGTATACATTATGAAAACACAAGAGTCCTTATTGAACTCAGTTTAACTCCCTATTAGAATTACCTTTTTATCTAAAATATTTAACCTAAAAAAACTATGGTTTCAAGTGAGAATATCATAATGAAAATGCATTATATTTTCAAAAATATTTATGTAAAAGGAAGTATACACATATGTCTTTGAAAACCGTAAAATGTTTCTGAAATTCGACTAAGAACAGTATTTTAGATTTTCGATAAAATGATACATGGACCAAAAGCATAAAAAGAGACTTGCACAAGACATGAATTCCAAGTGAAATAGCAGACGATTGGAAAGGCTATAGAACGAAATGAACTCGTTATCATATACACAGGATAGTGCACTTATATCAACCAGAAAATGAACAACTAAATATGAGATTTGAAATTTTGACTTTTGGCCAGCTTTTTCAGTGAAATACCACACTGTGGGTCGGTCAGGTTATACGTGGACACCCTCTATACGGGATCACTGACCAAATTACAATGCATTGAACTCTTCCCATCATGTAATCACATTTCATACAAAGTAAAGTTAATCTGATGCAAATACCACTAAAATACCGCCATTATTGTTAAAGTTATAAACGAAAATTTGGGTTAGGTTTGTAGTGAAACACCTTGTATTTCAGTATGAATAATTGGATTGCGAAACTAGATTTCTATACGAAAATTATTTGTCTTGACGCGTACATCTCTGAAAGTTCTAACCATCAGTTTATATACGCCTTATGCAGGGCGTCTCAAAAAAGTGGAATCGCGCTTTTTAAAAAATTATTTCATTTTGCGTATTTTTTATATATTTATTTTATTTTATTTTTACTTTTTCGAGATAATTAGACAATGAAGCTTTCAGAAGTATAGGAAATAAGGTAGGAAATCAGTTCATGTTATTTATTTGAGGGAAGTTAGAACGACAGTGGAGTAAGTCAAAAATTTGAAAAATCTAGATAACCATATTTTCACTGGACGTATATTAATTTATGTTCAGTGTGAAAGTTAAATAAGTCATAGTTCACTTAGGGAGTCGCTAGAGGTCAAAACAAGTTGGACCACTTAATGCAACGGCCATACGTCAAGTTTCACAAAATCTTTCATTTCTCAAATTACTAAATATTGACTTACTCCACTGTCATTCTAATCTCCTCATTTATTGCTTCCATTTATTTTCAAGAAGTTTCATTGAAAAAATTATTCGATCCTGATAGACCCTAATTACTTTCCTTTTACTCCATGGAGTTCATTACCAAAAACTGCATACATGCATCTTGAACACGTCAACTGCTATTCGCATATCTGATTCCTTGAAAGCTTGGAGGACATAACGTGATGTGGATTAGCATTAACGCATTTCCAAACAAACATTTCGAACACAAATCTTCTGTTTATCAATATACGGAACATCCGACATTAAATACAGAAAAAAAATATTATTGGGGAATTTTGGCAAACTGATTACGACGCGCCAGCCGTCGTATGACGCATTCATTCGTAAATAAATACGACGACCGGTCAGTGATACGTCAGTTAACGTGTTGATATTAAGTGGATTATGATAAAGGTAAAAAGTTGAATTATACTACTTTTCGTTCTGTTTAACTTCTTACCAATTTCTATCGCCAGACGTGCGACCAGGGGAGGGGTGTAGTGGAGGGTATACGTTGGTATAAGTCGTATATCTTTTGGATTTTTGAAGAATCTCAGTACACTTTCTGTTTCTCAAATAAAACTATAGGGTATACTCTGTGGGTATATTCTCTGCTTATAGCGTATACCCTCTCACTATTTTATGACTACAGCCCTGGATGTGACCGAATATTTTTCATTTATTTATTTATTTATTTATTATTATTATTATTATTATTATTTATTTTTTTAAAGCGGTTTTTCCGGTGTTTTTTCAAATGTACAAGCAAAATTTTAGCAAAATCATATCACGTAATTATACATAATATTGCTATACAAAATATAGATCAAAGTTCAGCGCGAATCGTAACATTAATTAGCATAAAACTTTTTTTTTTCATTAAAATAACCTGTTAAGTCATAAAAATGAAGTGGTTAAGTAGATAAAAGTCTCAATAAAAATTGGACCAAATACCAAATTGGACCAAAATTGTATCCGTGATGACATTCTTCAGAGAGAAAAAAAAAAAAAAAAAAAAAAAAAAAAAAAACGTTAACAAGCGTGAAATCTTACATCACACGTGGATTTAAATAAAGCATTACACAGGAAGAGATCACGTAAAGAGACAAATGTAATTTTAAATCCTAGAAACATAATTAAAAACAATTCACAATGCATTTTCAAAGTTTTTTTATCTCCTTTCTAATACATAGCTAAAATTTTCTAATAATCCAATGGTAAACCCGTTAAAGCTGTTACTTCAAGGTGACATGTTTTTGAAAGGACTTCTAGGCTTAAATTTTAAGTGAATATGTACCGTAGTGCCTTTAGTGGAATCTAGAAGAGTTTACCTAATCATAGAAAAAAGGTACATAATTCTCAGATTTTCTTATATTGAACTATAATTTTTCGAAGTTTTATACCTCCTCCAAACAAGCAAGGACTGGAGTTGATCTTCTTTTTTGGGGTAAAAATGTCAAAAAAGCAGTGCCTAAAATTTTTTGCCTGAATGGTAAAGTTTGAAATAATGTTTGTTGCTGTGATACGATCTTGAATTTGTGTATCACCTATAGGTCCAAATGATCAGCCCTACATGTTTTTTGATCAAATTTGCTTTTTATTACTCTTTTTCAGTGAGAATCATATAAAACAACCTATAAATTTAATAGACTAAGTTTAAAGTTAAAACATGTTTTTGAGAAAGATTAATTTTGTATTTTTCCCAAAAAGCGTTATCTGAAATGCGTTCCAGCGATAGTTCAGATTCTTAAGCTAGTAGTATAGTAGTATAGTAGTATAGTAGTATAAATTTGTAGATAAGACAGCTTTTTAACACTTTCCGACCCAGTTTAAAAGTGTTTATGACTTCGATTTGTCTGGCCGTCTGGCCGTGCTCTAACTCGCGTATATATACTCGGATGTTATTGCCTTTTACTATAGTATGTTCCCTATTTCAACTGAAGTGTGTAGCACTTATATTTGTTTTACAGGGACAGTCAAAAGTATTCCGTTACATTACAGTCAATGGGAAATAATCGTTTCAAGTGCATTTTGATGGTGCTATGCATTTAAAATATGATGATATTGATATATAATTATGAAGCGCATTAAAACATGACTTTTTAGAATATGGAGTGCAAAGAATTTAATATTCATTTACAGGGTCAAACATTGTTCTATGGGGAAAAATCGTTTGCAGTGTAATTTAGTGATATTTCACTATTTCAAACATAATGAAAATTATATGAACTACTGAGGTGCACTATAAATTGCCCTCTTGAAACTGTCGTATGCATTGCGTTTATTTACAGGGACACACAAAAGATATCGGTTACAATACATGTGCCATATTTACAGTCTATGTGTGATAAGTGAGTTTTCAACTTTGGTTTGCGTTAAGTTTAACTAAATTTTTTCATAGTACGTGCGTGTTTTTAAACTCGGTTGTTCATATACAGGGATACACAAGGGAATCCGTAAGTAATACAGACTATGGGAGTGAATTGCTTAAGGGTAGTTTTTAATTGTGTTGCGCATTTTCCTGCTGAACTATATTTAGTAGACTGGTAGAAGTTTGTGGAATATAAATAAATTCATATACAGGGCTACGCAAAGAAAAAGATACATTGTCGTTTACGGTTAGTAATTGATGTGAGTGAGTTTAAATTTGCCTTTTAGTTTAATATGTGGTGTGTACAAAACTCTTCAGATAATATACAGGGCTGTGCAAAAGGTTTCGAGGGCATTTCCATCGATTGGCGGAAATTGCTAAATGTGAATATTCTAACTGAACTAAATTTTATCATGCTATATATTCACATCTATTGATCATATACAGGGATGCGCAAAATAATTCGACTACAATTTGACACTGGAAGGTAATTTTGAAAACTGTATTTTTCAATGTATTATATATTTTCTAAACTGCTTACTTACATATCTTCTTTCCCCTAATTAAACCGTGAAATTTTGTTACAGTTTTCTGTCTGTGTTGTAAAGTGTTTCATAATCTATGCTTGACGCATGATTTCTCTTTCTTGTTTATGCTTACAACTGACACTCTTCTTTTAGTTTTTTTGATGTTCGTATCCAAAATCAGGCACTTTTCTATGAATCGAATCGGAGTTCTTTTTAATTTTTTTTGGAGCGGTATGTAAAGTATATCTTTTGAAATAAAAATAAAACATTTCCAAGAAAGGTGACTAACCAAAATGAAAGAAAGATGATAACCGAAATAAAAACTAACCTAAATGAAATTATATATTTTCTTTAAACTTTTAATTTATTGCTCGTGAATAAGATTGAATTTAAAAAAATTAAATCAAACTAAAATATAATAAATATACATTTATAAGGAGGAGTCATCCATAATCGATGTTTTCTGTATTTTTTGGTTAACATTTCTTCTTAAAAAAAAAAAAAAAGTAAAAAAAATCAGAAATAATAGCTTTTTTCTGGCTAAAGAGTGTAAAATAATAGTCATAAAAACACTTATTGTAAAAATATATATTAATGAAAATACGCGAATTTTTTAACATGAAAAACAAAATTAAATATCTAAATAAATGGAATTAACATAACAATATGCCTCGAAATTTTAGAAAACGCATTCATTAAAAAATCATTTGCAAAATAATACTTTGTTTTATTCATTATTATAAGAGCGTTTAATTTAAAAATAATGATGATAAGAATTCGTTTATGAAGAAAATAATGTCAATTTCGAAGATAAATTCGTATTTTATTGACAAAAATTACGTCATTGCCTGGAAAATTAGTACATAAAACATTTTTTATTATGGAAAGTGTTCAAAAAATCGAAATATAATTAAAGAGATTTGTGTTTTTAAGAACCTTTAAAACTATATTAATGAAATTGTTGATAATGCGAAACAAATGAGGAAATTGTTTTTGGAAATTAATAATGTAAACTTGCAATTGCAAGATCAAATCATTTTGCTGTAGTTCATTATGCGAATTTTGCGATTACAAAAGTATAATTATTTTTAGCTGCGGTATATATTAAAGATATAATACAATTTTATTCAGAACATAATTAAAATTTAGTTTGATATTCTGTAATAGAAATTATACTGTATTTAAAAGTGTTAGGATGACAATAAATCTATAGAAAAAGAAGAAAAAGAAACAGAAAGTGTATTAAAAGTGTGTAATATAATAACATTCAGTACTAATTAAAACTTCAGAAAGCACAGAATTCATAACTATGTTTTAACATGATATAATATATATTATACCTTTGTCTATCTATTTAATTATTTATGTATATGTACATATATTGTGCTGCCCTCTAAAAAAACCCAATTTTTTTAATTTATCTTTATATAAAGTCTAATAAGGAATACAAAAAAATTAAACATAGCTATATTTTCACGGCTTGTTCTGACTAAGATTTTAATGCTGAGCATTTTTCATTTTATCAATATGTTACAAAATGACAGCCAATTAAGCAAGAAATTGAATAAAACCCACATTTTCGAAAAAAAAAAAAACCCATGTTACCTAATAAAAACCCACATGTAAAAATACTTGGAAATAAAATTATTTGGCAGCAAAATATATATATATATTTTTCATTATTTTTAAACCACAATTCTGCAAAAAATATTAAATATTTCATTATTTTGTAAATTGAAGGAATTTCAAATGCAAAATGCAAAATATCATTATTTGTAAATTCGCTCCAGACTTTTTGTATTTCTTTGCATACATCATCAGTAAATTTAAGAAGAAAATTATTAAATAGCATTTGTAAAATCTCCGAGAGTTTATTAATGGAGAAGCATTAGTAATAGCCACATTTTGGTTTCTTTTGTTCTGAATAATATAGTGATTAGATTCAAACTTGAATAATCTTAATTTTTGTCGGCATTAAGCAATTTATTCAGCGATCATCATTTACTTCTTCAGTAATAATAGCATGAAACTTTAAATTATCTTATTTAATAATCACCAACTGGCCACATTGTTACTTCTCAGCTTCTTGTACAGAACAGAATAAGTCATTGTCTTCATTATCGGTAATATCACTTGCGGTGTTCAAAATTGCGGCTTCTTCTGTATTATGCATATCTGTATCTGATAAATCTGAGCTCCATAAAGATTTATTACTTTCCTTACTGCCATTTTCACTACTAGTAGTACTTTCATTCTCCATGCTTGTTTTTGAATGCAGCGAAGAGTGTTTACAATGCTTTTAAGTGCTTGGAAATCAGTGTGATTTTAACACTTCATCTATTTCTTTTTGTGTAATAACTGAAACACTCATTTTTATTCTTTCCTTACATCTTGTACGAGCTATAGTTTGTGTTTTATTAAATTGATCAGTGCCAATCTAGAAAAAAAATGTATCTAATTGATATTAACAAATATTGAGTACTTAGGTAATAAAAGTAATGGATTGGTGCTGTTTCCAGAACATCTGCCAACATTGCCACACAAAATCTTATTTTATTAATCACATTTCTTCAACATTTTTGCATGTGCAGATTTTTAATGATTTTACTTTTTCCTACCATTGATGCAGTAACCCTAGGGGCAGCAAGTATCAAGTCATACTATCCCCTGAACTTTTAGCCCATATTTGGCACCAAATAAATTTCCATTTCCTTTACTAAATACGTCTGACAGCGGCCACCTTATGGCACTTTTCCCACAAGGAGAGAGTAAAATTTTCTTGCATTTTATCAAGGATTCTACTTTTTCTGGTTGCAATATGTTTATATTAACATATTTATTAAGGCTATTTAAATTTAGATTAATGCTAATAAAAATTTTAACAAAAGTTTACTGTTTAGCACTTTTAAATAAAAAAGTGGCTACTCGTTTAAAGTTAGTGGCCATTTATAAAACTGCTACCACTGGCCACTAATGAAATTTCCCAATTTTGCCTTTTACCTAATATTATTAGTCCTTGTTAGTTTACCTAATATTATTAGTCCCAGGGTTGTATTGGTTTAAGCATGGAAAAACAGTTTTAATTTTCCTAGTCAAAATATGTTTTGATCATCAGTAATTAAGACTCATTTTGATTTGGAAAAAGATATTAAAATTTATTTTATTAAAATAAATTTAATACAACATGTGTTGCTTATCAAGTAACGACTTTTTCTGTATTAAGGCTAACTCAGATCAAACTTTGAAAATTATCTTTATTGCTGAAGAGTTTGCACAACAATTCACCAGGTGTATTATGAAATCCAAAAATTTCAAATGTCTTTTTAATAGAGTTTCAATTACTTTTGAGTGGTTGAAGCAAATTTGACCACTTTTAAATGGTTAAAACCAGTTTTGACTACAATCCTGGTTAAAATGAGTTTTGACTGATCAAAACTACAACCCTGGCTTTACCTTCTCAGATGATAAAGCAAAGATAATGAAGTTCATCGATGACACAGAAAGTGTGCACTGTTGTTCTTGAAAGAAAATTTGCTGATTAAATTGCTGAAATTGTATTACGATTTTCTTTTGTGGTATATTTTAAATTACATAAGAAAGGGGGAATGCATCAGATTTCAAGTTTTACCTTTTATGCGAAAGACAAAAAGAGATTTTGCAATTCACTTACTGTGTTTTGCACAAAACTGCACAAACTTACAGTTCATCTGTATGCTTAGAAGATAAATAGTACAAAATAGCAGCTATGCATCTATATTAGTTATTCCTACCGTAAGTAAAATATTTGCATCAAAAAGTTAAAAGAGTGAATAAAATAAAATAAATGAAAGTTTGAAAACATCAAAATAATGTGTAAAATACAAGTGAAGGGTAACTGTGTGTAAAAAAGATTGATGGGTTTTAATTTTGCAAACAGATATTTTTTATAACATACTAAAAAAAAAAAATCTTTAGAAGTGTCTTCAATATGCATTAAATTTGCATAATTTAATTATGTTCCTTAAAAATAAATGTCTCTTAAAAAAAAATGTATATTTTATTATTTATTTATTGAAAAAAATTTTGGGTTTTTTTACTTCCACCATGGGTTTTTTTTAACTCTATTTTCAAAGGTCGCCAGCCGAGCCCTACATGACATAATCAGCTGAAAATGTAACATTTTATTCACATTTTAATGGTTTAACATAAAAACATTTCAAAATTGATGTACATCATTCTAACATAACGTATTATAACAAGCAAATATGTGAAAATGAAGCTCATGTTTTGTAAAAATTCTGCATTATTAGATTAAATTCTTTTAAAACTAAATAAACACTCCTTAGACATTATCAGATGTTTTTACTGTTGTAAATGGCGTATAGAAACAGGGCAAAATCAAAAATTGACTTCAGTAAAATATTTCATAAACTACTAGGGTGTTTTTTTTTAGGAAACATTTCACACTGGGTTTTTTTTAGAGGACAGCACAATAAGTAGTAATGTACATATACACTGCTCAAAACAATTAAAGGATATTGAAGTTTTAGGTGGATTTTGTATCTGGGAAACTTTTTAGCTGATTGATACATGGTCGACAGACATAGTAGGTTATATGAGAATAAATTACACATGTTTGGCAGAAAAAAATGCATTTTATTGCGCATTTGTGTACAAAAGGAAAAAAACACAATTTGTGCATATGAGAAAAAAAGAATAAGAAAAGGTGTTTTCTTCAAAGAAAATCATTTTCAGTAGGGGGTATGGTTTCCACGGTGGCCAGCAACGTTGAACACCTTTGAGGCATGGACTCAATGAGGCTATTAATGACGAGTTGGGGTATTCAGCCCCACTCTTCCAGAAGAGCTCTTTCCAGTTCTTAGAGAGTTTGTGGTGGTTGTTGGCGGCCAGAAACTCGTCTTCCTAGAGCGTCCCAAACGTGCTCGATTGGATTCATGTCTGGAGAACACGCTGACCATTCCATTCGAACGATTCCTTCCTCGAAAAGGAAATCCTCCACCAGGTTTGCACGATGTGGCCTGCAGTTATCGTCCATTAAAATGAAGTTATCTCCGATTGCTGCAGCGTAAGGGACTACAATAGGTCTGAGGATCTCATCCCTATATCGGCGACCAGTCAGAGCTTCATCTCGAATGATGTAGAGGTCAGTGCGCCCGTCAATGGAGATGCCACCATACACCAACACTCCTCCACCGCCAAATCTGACACTTTCGTGCACGAACGCAGGATTATTCCTACTGCCACGGTCCCTCCAGATGAAAATACGCCTATTATCTGGATGCACAGAAAAACGGGACTCGTCAGAAAACAGAATATTGCTCCATTCATTTCTCCTCCAGTTGACATGCTCGGTTGCCCACTCCCTGCGGTCGCGACGATGCCTTGATGTTAATCTAACACATACCATCGGTCGGCGAGCATACAGACCTACAGCATGGAGCCGGTTTCGGACAGTCTGAGTTGAAATCGTGGTGCCTGTAGCCGAGCGAAAGTGTTGTTAGAGAAGAGTAGCGTTCATGTTTCGGTGTCTCCGAGCTGTTAACGCTAAATACCGATCTTCATTGGGCGTTGTTGCCGTCTACGAACTTGCCCTGGTCTTCGGCCTGCACATCCACTCTCCAAAAAACGGTTCCAGATCCTGGAAATGACACTTTGTGACACTCCAATGGCTTGCGCTACTTCGGCTTGAGTTTGGCCCCCTTCTAACCTACCAACAATTCTCCAAGCTTCTGAATCTGTCAAATGACTTCGCTGAGACATCGTACTCATCGAAACAAAGCAATCACTGAATGCCGATCATCCTTGTCTTCATTCTCTTTTATCCAGTTGAAAGTCAAATTTCATTCGCTGCCGCTGAAGCGACGTTTTTGACGTCGAACTCAAAATTTGCATACTCCACAGTTTGAAAACCAGAAAAATTTGCATTTGTGATTCTCTTCTTCTATTTTAGGCAAAAAAAATTTCGTCTATGTCTTTATTTTATATAAAACTTCAAATATCCTTTAATTGTTTTGAGCAGTGTACATATGCAAGTGGGGTCTGAGGTAGCTTTGAAATATAGAAATAAGGCTGATATAGAGTCACGACAGAATAAGCTACTTAGGTGACAACCCGATGTGTTGCATTTACATTGCATGAGATCTTCGGATTTCTTGAGGGAAAAAATAAATTCAATATTATTGTACATTTAGAGAAAACTTATAACATTGATTTTATTTAATAATAAATTTCAAGTAAGAGATCCTACTTACAATGTTGGTTAAACAGAAATTGCGAAAATTTCGTCTCGCAGATTACGGGATTTTTGATGCAAAACTTTATTTGTCAAAAGTATATTGCTCTTTTAAGATTTGGTTTCTAATTTCGGAACTGGTAAATTGAAATTTACGTCGTTTTGACAAACTTATAAAATACATTTTAGCTCTCTGAATTAAAATAAATCCTTTACAAGAAAACAAAAATGTCATTTTTACCCGATAAACCATTTTACTTTGCCCTCCTTTGTGAAATTTGACTTGCCATCTTTCAAAAATAATAAATTAAAAATTGTATATGCTTTTCCTTTAAATTTCATTTTTGTAAATAAGGGTCAATAATAGTCCACCTAAATGCAATGAGTTTAAATCTTCCTCTTTTTTTAAATGTAAGCTGAAAAATAAATAAAATGTAATGATTTCTAAATGTCAGTATGCCGACAGAGGATTTTTGTTTGTGTACTAGAATGAATTGATTCATAAAAGTTAAATATGTGAAAATATTTTTTGATTTCTTCAAAGTTTCTTGGAATTTAATTGAATCAAGACTTTTTTGCATCATCTAGTTAAATTAAAAATAATTTAGCTTTTCAATTTTAGTGCGAATATGACGTAAAAAAAAGAAAAAAAAGAAAAAAAAAAGAAAAAGAAAGAAAGAAAAAATTAATAATCCCTAGCGTTTTTTTCTTTTCTCGTATTTATCCACAAAAACGGAGTAGTTTAGTTACCACCAAAACAGAAATGGCATTAAAGATTACAAAAATGATATTAATAATAATAACAATAATAATAATAAGATATGGGAAACTAATTGAAATTTAAAAATTCCCAGACTTTATTTCACATTTTCGGATCCTAAACGGATAGCTGGTGTTAAATTCATCTTCAGACGTTATATTGGGTTGAGGAAAAAGTAATTTCGTTTTTTTTCATGTTTTTCAAAGAGAATTTATTCATATAAATTTCAAACACTAATCAATGATATATGGGCCGTTTTGATCGATGACCTTTTGCCACTTTTCCGGTAAAACCATAAATTAGTCACTGAAGAACTTCTGAGATTTCTGGGCGAAAAACTGAACCAAGTAGTTTTCACAAGCCTCTTTTGAATCTAGCTTTACACCATTAAGATAGTTCTGCAGAGATCGAAACAAATGGTAGTCGGACAGAACAAGGTCCGAGCTATAGGGTGGATGCATCAAAACTTCCCAGCCAAGCTCTCTCAATTTTTGCCGAGTCACTAAAAATGTGTGTGGTCTGGCGTTGTGGTGGTGGAAGACAACGCCTTTCTTATTGATCAATTCTGGCCGTTTTTATAATTGCCTGGTTCAATCGCATTAGTTGTTGACAATAGAAAGTCGAATTAATGGTTAGGCCAGGTTCGAGCATCTCATGATGGACAATGCTTTTCCAATCCCACCAAACACCCAGCATCACCCTCCTTGGCGTCAATCCGGGCTTGCCACCGTTTGTGAAGCATCTCCGGGCTTCGACCACGATCTTTTTCGCACATTATTGTCGTACGTGATCCACTTTGCATCGCCCGTAATCATTCGTTTAAAAAATGGCTCGATTTCGTTTCGTTTTTGCAACGATTTACAAATGGAAACTCGGTCCATTAAATTTTTCGCTGTTAATTCATGCGGAACCCAAGTATCGATTTTTTTTCGTATCCAATCTTATGTAAATGGTTCAAAATTGTTTTTTGATTGATATATAGTTCTATAGCGATGTCGCGAGATGAAAAATGTCGGTCTACCTCGATATTGTTAAGAATTTCATCGACCTTTTTCAACGATTGGCCGGCCAGGGCGAGGTTCATTTTTAACATTGAAATTTTAGGAACGAAAACGAGCAAACGAATTCTGACACTGGGGTTGACTTAAGCACTCATCACTATAAACACCACACAATTCTCGATGAGCATGCGCTGCATTTTTTCCTTTTCGGAAATAGAAAAGCAAAATATGACGAAAATGACCTTCTGGAATCTTCATTTTGAAAGCACAATAACTTTTGACTGAGTAAATAGATAACGCTACCTTTTTATCTAGAACGTTCTATGGACTATTACCTTTCAATCGGTTTATAGTATGGCTTGTTGAATAAGCATTACTAGAGATATGCGACTTTAAATCCACCCATTGGGAAAAAACGAAATTACTTTTTCTTCAACCCAATATATTCTAGTAGGAGTAGTAATGAAATACAAACACAAGGCAGATTTTAATATAATATAAATGTATTCTTTAAAGATAAATTAATTATAGTGTAATGATATGAATTCGATACATCATACATAATAATTCGATTTTCGAGATATATCGCATGTTTACAATAAAAGAATTTACATACTATTAAAATAAAAGTATGCGCTTATTAGTGCCCTATATTCTTGGGATTGGCATTTATTCATCCGTTTTGATTCGTCTTGATGCGACTATCATGCAAACATTCAAACACACCTTCTTATATATAATATTATTAGGATATTTATTTTATAATTTTTCACATACTTTTCCAAAATTATATTTTTGTAATATCATTAAATAAATTATATTTCTGTAATCAATAATGAATTTATTTTACAGTAGGTATTGATTTATGTTAAGTCATTTTTAATAATCTTTACATATTTTTTACCGTTTTATAGTTTTTGAATGCGTATTGTTAGTTAAGAATTCTTCTATTATATGCTTACATGAATGTTGCAGGGCTTTTAAAGACTTATCGGCCATAGTTATTTCTCATTGGCATTCTTATAACATAGTTTTATCATTTATATGAAAAGAATTCGCCTATCAGTAATGGGACGTAAATAAAAATGAACAAGATCGGATATCCCGTTTACTTCGCCTGTGGAATAAATTCATCATGCATGATATCCCCTAGTTCTTCTTGCTTGTCGAAGGAGCTTTAAATAGAATGCCGTAAATTTGATATGAAGATCGATTTAATATTTATTGGGCATTTTTTCTGAAAATAGAATGTTAAATTTCATGGCAAAATATCTTCATCATTTTTATGGTCGCATTTATTGACTCTAAAATCATTTCCTTCCCTGAACTGTAGGTAAACATCGCATTCAATTCACTTGCCTCTCAAAACAGATGAATGAAGATATAGTTTTATGTTATGCAATGGGGCAATAGAAAATTATATTTTACAATTTTTTTCTTCTTTTTTCAAATAGTATTTTACAACATTAAAATTTTAATTACTGAACTCCTTTTACAAACTTTACGAACTTACACAGCTGTGTTTTAAAGAAATGGTTTTATCATATATTATAATACATGCAAATCTTGTGTGTGTGAGTGTATATATATATATATATATATATATATATATGGTATAGTGACATATTAGAGCTTAAAAAGGCAGTTGGCGAAATAATCTGTTTTAAGTTGGGTTTCCAAGTATCGACGCACAGGCATAGGCCGGATAGTTGTATCAGTCAGATATTACGAAGAAAACGTGTGTACTCCAGTAGTAAGCAGTCGAATTTCACATCTCAAAGCTTTATTATATAATCAGATACAACCAAGCAAGAGGAATGCTCTAGCAAGTTGTGATTAAAATGATTACTTAACCATCTCTATGTGGCAGTCGGAGTTTCAAATCCGTACATTATGAGGTTTTAGAATTACTATAATGATATTATCGAAGAAAATATGTTATTACAGGTACTAAGATCTTATTAGGTACGATATAAATATTACTGGGTTTGAACATGACAGTCTTCGTGGAAACTGGACGTCTCGAAAAGCTTCGAATAAACTTCGAACTCTCCAACCTCCGAAAAACAACTGACTCTCGGATTTTGCTGCGTGTGCGTATTTAAGTTACTCTAGCGCAAAGTGACGATCAAGTCACCTGACTTCCTTTCTGCAGTTATAATCGATTTAAGATGGACTTATTAACAATTCCGGTGAGTTAATCTTTAGGTGTTTTTAATTCCGTAGCGCGAAAGTATTTTTCTAGATCAATCTATAGCCTCGAAATCAGGTGAACAATGTGTAAACAAACAATAATATCTGATCACGAGAATGCTAGTTAAAAATAGATTTTGCATTGCCAGATGATAATTTTAGCTTACGCTAGAGAAAAACAGAAAGGAAAAAAATGAACTCATTGATGTGGAATAAAGCTAGACTATTAAAGCATTGAAATATTATAATAGACATTTTGATATTTTAATAAAATAATGATTTTAAATAAATAGGTTTTTTAGAACGGGATAATTTAGGAATTATAACATTTTAGCAATTAAATAAAGAATTTAGAGAGGTTTGATATACACGGGAAATAATAGTGAATTTTAATAGGGATTTAAATAATAAAAGGGTTTTATTTAAGGAATACAAGTATTTCGCGACATTTTTAGATTTAAGTAAATTGGAATAGATATTATTAGGTGGATTAAGGTCTTATACCTTTACATATGGAGATCGATAGATTAGTTTAAGAATAGGTTTTAATTTAATAAGCCGGTATAATATATGGAATATTATTAAAAGGAAAATTTACATTAAATAATGTTAACCTTGGCAAAAAAATAAATAAATTTTGAAATTTTATTTTTGTTATATAAAGGGGCAATAGAAAATTATATTTTAAACATTTCTTTTTCATTTTTCAAAAAGTAGTATTTCACAACATTAAAATTTTAATTACTGAAATCCTTTTACAAACCTAAACAGCTGTGTTTTAGAGGAATGCGTTTATCATATAATTATAATACGAGCAAATATTGTGTGTGTGAGTGTATATATATATATATATATATATATATATATATATATATATATATGCATACGCAAATTTAATCTAATACGGCTCTGACGATTTTGACTAAATTTTGTAGCCTACCATTTTGAGGTACGAAAAGACCATTGGGCTAGGTCACATGTTCGAGAAAATTCGATTAGTGGGCATTTTGGGGGGCACTACAGATCATTGCATTTCAATGGGAATGAAGGTTGAAACAGTTATTAAGTTATTAAACAGTTGGCAGTAAACGAAGTCGCAAAGTTGGCGACATTTTTTGAAAGTCAATTTTCCCGCAATATCTCGCCAATGTTGCCAAAATTTTGGTAAATATCACCAAATTTGGTGAAATGTTGCCAGCTTTGCGACTTCGTTTATTGCCAACTGTTCAACAACTTAACTGTTAACCGAGCGTAACTCGGCCTGCCCCGCTGGTAATTCCTTATTTACGTACTATGTGTATGATAACTAAATGTGTTTTACATGATAAAAGCAGTAATAAATCCTTTTCATAGGAGTTTAACCCGTTAATGTAAGTGACTGTTCTTGTCTCATATTTTACTGTTCAAAATATATAATTCTCTGAAAGTATTGATATCGTGAAGATGGCTGATGATCAGATAAATAGTATGGAATATTATTACGTTTCATTGTGAAAAAAACTTGATTTGAACAGTTTATAACGGTGATAACAAAAGAACCAAGACTCAATTTATACACATTAAAATTATGGAAATTCATAATACAAAAAATACTTGGATATAGTTCAATCTTGGATTAGTTAAACAGACTGAGCATAAAGAGAGGTGTCAAAAGTGATACGAAATAATTTGACATATTGACAGAAATATTTCTTGCAAAAATTACAGAACACATAAAGGGTTAAAATATCCACTTTACCTGAAATTAGGGCTGTCTAATCCTCCGCCCGGTTCTAAAAGGATTGTGGTTTCGCAGGGAATCGAGTAATTTATTGAAATTATGCGACTTGAATATTTCGAAAATTCTACCTTTGGACACTCATTAAATATTTTGAGTTTACGAATGTGAAATATTCGCAATTCTTCTTGTAAAGTAAATTAAATCATCACTTCGTTATGTGACTGGTCATAATGTTTTGCCTAAACTGATCAATAATTTTAAAAACATAAACAAGAACGAAAAATCATGCGTCAAGCATAGATTATGTAACACTTTCCAACGCTTCCAAAATTATTTTACAAATCATTAACGTTTAATAAGCTGAAAGATAACATCTAAGTAAACAGTTAGGAAAACGCATAACATACTTAAAAAAAAATTTCATTAATTTCCAACATATACAATATGCGGACAAATATCCGAATACTTTTATTCAGCCCTGTACATGATCTATAGATTTGTATATATACTACATAGGATGCTAAATTTTAGTTTAGTTTGGAAACGCGTAACACAGTTTAAAATTCTACTTCTGGAGTTTCTGTCAATAAACGGAAATGTGTTCGCAAATTTTTGTGCTGCCTTGTATATGAAATACAGAATTTATACACACCAAGTAATAGACAAAAAGTGAGTTAAATTTAAAATCACGTTCAGCAACTTCAAACAAAACGCACTTCCAGGAATTATTTTTAACAGACAGTAGAGAATTCTTTTGTGTGTCCCTGTAAATGAACGATGACTGATATACACACACACTATTCTGTAGTAAGCCTCTTGTAATGCACCTTAGTGATATATATAAATTTCAATGCGTTTAAAATAGTGAAACATTATTTAAATAAACCGCAGACGATTTTTCTCCATAGACGTAATGTAACGGAATTATTTTGACTGTCCCTGTAAAGTAACTATAAGTGCTATGCACATCCTATTCCATATTAAGCCTCTTGTAGTGCACCTTAGTAATATATATCAATTACAATGTGTTTGGAATTGTGTAACATCATTAAAATAAACCGCAAATGATTTTTCCCCATAGACCGTAATGTAACGAAATTCTTTTGAGTGTCCCTGTAAAAAAAGTATAACTGCTATACACTTCAGTTGAAATAGGAAACATGCTATAGATAACGACAATAACGTATAAAAATTGCAGGGCAATACGAGCATATTTACGGGAGTTAGAGCACGGCCAGACGGCAGACGGCAGACAAACCGAAGTCATAAACACTTTTCAACTAGGTTGGAAAGTGTTAAAAAGAAGAAAATCAGAGAAAGTCAAAAGTGATTTCCTGAGATATTTTCCAAAAATGATAACGTTGGAGATTAATAAATTTTCTAACTCTTTATATACAGTGTGATTCATAAATATCGAAACAATAGGCTATCTCTTTAAATATTTCTCCTTGACACATACTTCCAACTGCAAAGTTTCATAAAAAAAGTTGCAAAATTTGATGAGATAAGTTGCAACTCCATGGGGGGTCTATTTGTGAAAATACAAAAATTAAATATTTATACGGCCCCCGTAGGATAAAATTTCCAATTAGGAAATTTTTCCTTATCCATTCCTGAATTAAACAAAAAAAAATCCATCTTGATATCTGCAAAACGCAGGGAGATATGTCCGTTTCAATAATTCGTGAAGTTTTAAGTGATCAGACACAAATTGAAATGCGTGTAATTCAAGAAACAATGTTACTGTAAGGTGTCCGGGAAACATTTTATTTATTTATTTATAGAGTTAGAATTTTGAATTTATTGTGATGATAAGCCATATAATTTGTAAACAGAATCACACCATAAAACTTGTTACAAAAAAAAAAAAAAAAAAAAAAAAAATGCAGAGTAATTTAAAATTGTTATAACTCGAAATATTATTTGTCGAATTGAATTTTTTTCCTTTAATTAAACAGAAATATATAAGTTTTAATTTTCATTCAGCATTTTGACAAATATTAATTACAAAAAAAAAAAAAAAAAGATGCAACTTATTTTAAACAAATCATATTTTCAAAAGTGAATAATTTTTTTTCAAATTTGCCGAATTAAAATTTAAGTAAAATATTTGAAAAAGATATATTACAAGTTTGAACCATTTATAGAGGTTATTGACTTATATAAATTTAAAGATGAAATGCTGAAAAAAACTTATTATGCCGAAAAATGCATTTAAACTTTTAAACAAAGAATGGGTCCTAATAGAACGTTTAAATGCTTTTTAAAAGCTTCTAGGTGAATAAGTAACTCCTTTCTGTAACTTCAATTTCTGATTACGATAGTTTGTCTCTCGGGTACATAGATATCAAATGTGTTTAACGCATACCCCATACCCTAGTCTCTCATACAAATCTGGTATACAACGTAATTTACAAAATTTAAGTTTATTAGAGATATAAATTTATTTTATGCACTTTATGTTTCAGGTCGGGTTTATTGATATGATGCGAAAGAAAACCATTTTCATGGGCGTTGCACTTAACTTTATTTAATTCATTATCTAGACAGGTGTCTGTGCATATTTTAGATTTCTGCACAAGCCGAAATTTATACAAAAAATTCCTATTTATCTTAAGATACAATTAATATTATTTTAAAGAATACTACATACATATTTATAAGAAAATTTTACAGTATAATTTAGATTACTATGTTTTCGCATGACAAAAACATAGCTGACAAACCTCCCACTAATCCTACGTAATATGTAGATTAATTTGAACCAATTAACCACTTTAAAACTAGAAATTGTTTAATGAATCTTTGACTTATTTAATTTAAATGTTTTAAGTCGAATCATTACTACATTTAATTGAATTTCTTAAAAGAGTTTCTGGTTCGAACGTGTTGAACTTGGGTCAAATAAACACACTTATAACGGAAGATTAGTGAGAGCTTGGCATCTATTAAAAAATACGCAATAGCAACGTTAATGATTATTTATAACTATTAGAGTGTTATATTCGAATAAAGATTTATTTTAAAAAGCAATGTCATTTGGAATAAATGAAAAATAGGTTTAAAAACATCATACCTTTTGAAACAGTATAACAAAAAAAAAAAAAAAAAAAAAGATTTTTGAAAATATTTCTGTGTAATTTATAAAATATTATTTCCAATGATTCCGTTAACAGAAGTTTCATTATCGCTATTACTATTTTTATAAAACGTATTGTCTTCCCGACACGTCCTAAGAACAATAAAGACACGGGCCGGCACGGTCCGGCCAGCGGGCCGTCACTGGGACCAATCTCGGCCTCATGCAGACCTCTAGCATACTTCTCAAGCAAGTTTAACGTAAAAATCTATACGCTAATATTTTATATCTAAAAGTTAAGGCATTGTCTTAGATCGACTTTTAATAATGTATAAATGTATGGTCGATCCCTAACTTGCATTGCAAAGGAACTGATATCGCGTCTCTCATAGATATGCTTAAGTGGTGTAAGTCACGAATTTTGGATTTTAATATCTCTGTGAATTTTGCAGATATAAAGATGGAATTTTTTTGTTTAATTCAGGACTGGATAAGGAATAATTTCCTAATTGGAAATTTTATCCTACGGGGGCCGTATAAAAATTTAATTTTTGTATTTTCTCAAATAGACCCCCCATGGAGTTGCAACTTATCTCATTAGATTTTGCACCTTTTTTTATGAAAATTTGCAATTGGGAGTATGTGCCTAGGAGCAATATTTAAGGAGATAGCCTATTGTTTCGATATTTATGAATCACACTGTATACATTTATTATACTAATACAAGTATCGTTAGTATATGTGCAGCCCGATACGAATATTTTCCCTCATATGTAGCCCATATAATTAAAATGATTGGACATCCTTGCTTTTAAATAGCACAGATTTTTTCTTTTTATAATAACTGCGGTACCGATTTCGGCAATGCCTGGTGATTCGCCAAATCTAAATCACTTGAGATCTGATGAAAACTAGATAATAAATTAACTTAATACGTAATATAATTAACTGGTTACAAAGTTACGGTTTAAGAAGGATTTTTTAAAATCAAAAGTACGTAAGCACTCAAATGAATTATTCTAACGGGTGAAAAATGGAATAAGGATAAACGCCGACGTAAGAGCTTTTTAGTTTCTGTTTTCCTTACGTGGCGTTAAAAACGACTAGTGATTTTAACAAAAAAATATTTTAATCTTATGGAGCACAACTAACGGTTTAAAAATTTCTATTATTCTGTCTTTGTATAGTATGTTTCCTTTTTTAAAAAATAAAAGTTGAACAACAACAAAATAATACACAAATTACACTGAAACATTGATTAAAAAAGAAAACAATGAATTTAAAATAAGTTTTTTGGTTGAAATTTAAAACTAAAAAGAAGAAGGCTTAAAATATACGTGATTGCCTTATCATGGCTTGTATAATAAACTATATTTTTGTCAGAAAAAGTACTCTTAAATTATAGTATAGAAACAGGCATTGTTCAAAGTTATTTTTGTGCTTCCTTCTCGTTAAAAATTTCATAATTCTGACTCAAAAATTTTAATAGCATTCTATCTAGTATTCTTCCAACATAGTATTTGCACTTATTTGAAAAGTATTTTTCTATCAGTAATGATATTCGTATAAATGTGAACATTATAAGGAATGTTTCCAAGCGGCATCGCTTAAAAATCTTTAATGAAGTCAAAAAAAGTTCAGACATAAATATATTTAATATTTATTGGTCATTCTTAAAAAAAAAATAGAATATTAGAATACGAGTGAAAAATACCTTGGTGATATTTTCCTTGGTGAGCAATTCCTTCAAGTTTTACTCCAAATCAATACTGTCGACTATTGCGAGAAATTTATTTATTTATTTATTTTTGTTTTATATAATTATAACAGACTGCAAAGTTTTTGTATTTTGTAAAACTTTGATACCAATAATCCGCCCTTGTGAATCAATTCTTGTATTACCGTTTTTCCTTTATATTTTAGAATTGAAAATTAATATGTAAATCATGTCCCAATAAACTATTCTTTCATCGATTTAAAGGAAAAATGCGTTTCTAAGTTTTCTATAAATAAAAAATAGTGCTAAAAATTATTTAGGGTTAGACAAAATTATGTTAACACTTAAACGGTAAACAGTTTTTTTCAAAATTATGCTACCACTTAAATGGTAGAACATTTTTTTTAGAAAGCAACAATGCATGCGTTTAAAACAATGGAAAATATGTTGATATTTTTTATATATTTAACAGATGTTCATTAAATGGCTATTTGTATAAGAATTAACCTAATTTTGATTAAAACATTTCCATTTTAGTTGTAAATATAATTTTGATTAATCGTGAATTTTTGTTTAAAACTTCTGCCAAAAAATTATCAATTTTAAAAAAGATTTTGATAATTTTAAAGAAGATGATCCATCCTTAATCTAATATTTTATGGTGTATCTGCAAATAATTCTTCTATTAGTAACAGTATTTATACTAGAAAAATTCTCAATATATTCACCACGAATTATAACTTCACGACATTCATGGTATCTGAAATCTAGCTCCCTGAAAGACTTTTAAATGTACCACGGAAACGATGATATAAAAATCGATTTAATATTTACAGAAAATTTTTCTAAAAATAGAAGGTTAAATTTCAAGGAAATATGGCTTCATCATTTTTATGATCACGTTTATTGACTATAAAAACTATTTATTCAATAAGTCCACGAACTGTAGGTCAGCAGTTCTTTCAATTTACTTTCCCCATAACAATGATGATTTAAGAGAGTTTTCAATATTATATGCTGAAGCTATGAAATTTTATCTTAATTCATTTTTTAGTGGAATTGTCTCTTACAACAGAAAAAATATTTATATATTCTGGGAAGTCAAATGTTAGTGTTTGAATGCTTATTTACGTTGTACGAGGTCGAAAATAGATAATTAAGCCGTAAGCTAGAAAAAAGTTTCAAACTTATAACACGGTAAAATAGATTACCTAGATTACCTGTAATTTTAAACAGTAAAATGAGTGAAAAGAAATGAATTTTTTAGATTTTACGAGACTGTTAAAATTTCCCACAAAATAATAGTTCATTTAGGGGAAAGTCCGGTAACCGCGGACATTTAAATGTCTAAGAAATTCAGTGTTGCGTAAATAAAGAGTTATTGTAAATGAACACCCTCTAGAGTCGAAACAAATGCAGTTTAATTGCGACGTGGGCGCCGAGTAAGTTAGTCGTGAGTGAGTGTTTTGTTTTCGTCAATAAATTTTCGACAAAACGAGACAGAATGCATCATATGCGGAGAAACATTTGAAGAAGACTGGATTCAGTGACAGGAATGCAAATACTGGGCCCATGAAGATTTGTGTTTGTATAGATGCATCGGACTTTTATTATAATTGTGATGTTTGTAAGACCAAAAAAGAGGTTCGGACACCATTGATTAATATGTCCGGCGGTACCCGCCGTTTCTTGTGACGCCAAAAAAATAAGGCTAACCTATTTTCAGTATATTTCGTTAAATAATTCCATATTTCTAGCAATGTTGAATTAAAATAATTAAAGAAGTTCGTAATTTTATTTTAAGTATAAAATAAAGACATAAATTTCATTCATTTGTTTTTTATTTGCAATTTATCCAATACTCAATCTTCCCCTACCATATGTTTTACACTCAATTTACCATTTATATAGAAAATGATAGAAACGCCATTGACAAAGATTTCTCCGATCTGTGATAAAAATATTATCGTTCAGCAATTTTTCGTGAATCTGGCAAAGTAACCGTATTTTCATTTCTATTATGAAAATGAAACCGTTTTATAATATAGTTAGGTTAAGAAACCGTTATTTATAATTACGCATGAATGCTTGGACAATTTGCTGCAATGGTAAATTGTAAAATAGCCATTTTTAACATTTTCCAATATAGTTGAAAAGTGTTTATGACTTGGGTTTGTCTTCAGTCTGTCCGTTCTATAATTCTCGTAAACATATTCGTATTGCCCTAAAAGTTTTACATGTTATCGACGTTTACTACAGCGCGATCGCTAATAAAAATGAAGTGTGTAGCATTTATTGTTCGTTTACAGGAACAGTCAACAGTATTCCTTTACTTTGCGGTCAATGGAAAAAATCGTTTCAAGTGCATTTTGATGATTCTATACCATTTCAAACATAATTAAATTCATATTCATTTATGAAATGCACTAAAACATAATTTCTGTAGAATATCGGGTGCAAAGCATTTATTATCCATTTACAGTGTCACTCAAAATAATTCTGTTACATTACGGTCTACAGGGAAAAAACGTTTGCAGTATGTTTTAATGTTGTTACACTATTTCAAACATAATGAAATTTATATGAACTAGAACTGAAAACTTATATGAATTTATATTACTGAGGTGCACTATAAGTTTCTTACTCAAAAGTATGGTGTGCAATGCATTTATCATTAATTTACAGGGACACACAGAAGAGTTCGGTTACAGTACTGTCTATGCACAATAATTGCTGGAAATTCGTTTTTAACTTTGAGTTATTAAGTTTAACTAGATTTATCCATAGTACATGGTGTGTAAAAATTCTGTTGATTGTATACAGGGTTACACAAAGGAATTCGTGAGTATTATTGATTACGGGAGTGAATTGCTAAAGGGTAGTTATTAATTGTGTTATGAATTTTCATACTGACTATATTTAATATATTAATCGAAGTTTGTGGAATATAAATAAATTCAAATACAGGGCTGCACAAAAAAAAAGATAATTGCCGTTTATGTTTGGGAATTTCTGGAAGTGCGTTTTAAGTTGTGTTATACGTTTTTTACCTGAATTAAGTTTTAGCTTAACATGTGGTGTTTACGACTTTAGATAATATACAGATCTTTACAGCAGAATTGAGTGCATTCCTATATATTGGCGAAAATTGCTAAAAGTGAATTATCTAAATGAACTCAATTTTAGCATGCTATGAAGTATATATGGAAATCTATAAATCATATACTGGGCTGCACAAAGTAATTAGAACACTTTTTTGAGTATGGAAGGTGATTGCTAAAACCGGATTTTTAAATGTGTTGTAAGTTTTCTAAACTGTTTACTTAAGTATCTTCTTTCGCCTTATTTAACGGTGAAGTTTCGTTAGAGTTTTCTAGATTTGTTGGAAAGTGTTTCTTAATCTATGCTTGTTGCATGGTTTTTCGTTCTTTTTTTTACAACGAAATATTTTATAGTATGCATTAAACTTTAGTGATTCCAATGGACTTGTACAAGGTGGCAAAAAAATTACTAAACTGCAAAAAAGAAACCTTTTTATTTTACAGAAAATGATGTCCGTTAAGATTCCAGTAAAATACTAATTTTTACAGAACAAAATCTGTTAAGAAACGCGTTTTCTAACTCCGATCTTTAATATTCGTTGTGTATTTGGTGAGAAAGATTCGCATTTTAAAGAAGAAATACATTCGTATGCAAATGTTATGAGATTTTGGGCTGGTTGAAAAGTCTGTAAAAACGGGTAAGAGTCTGTATTTTTGCTCGGTTTGAGTCAGGATAACGTTTGTCCATTGGTAAAATCTATTTGACTACTTCATGATAACGAGCAGTAAAAAATTAGTTAAAGATGTACAGTGGTGCAAAGTCGATAAACTATTTATGTAGGCTTAGTTACATAGTTGTATTCCATAACCAAAACGTGAAAAGATCATAGCATTGATATAAATTAGAGATTACACTATTCCGATTGCCAGTCACACTCCGTTTGATTTTCAATAAACTTTGTTTATTCACACTTCCTATGGTATAGTTTCCTAATGAGTCTGAGAGGTTTATTACAAATTTTTGCTATAGAGTCATTCCATGGTAACTTACGTTACATTTACAATAATTTTCTTTAGTAATTTTCATAATATAACACCAAAAAATATTGAAAATGCAATGTAGATTTGATTTGTTAATTAAACCTATCCAAGGCGAAATTTGAATGAAATTACCTTCCTTTAGTGCTATTTTTTGAACACTGGCCATTATATTTATTATGGTAACTTAACGTTCTTTTTGTCAGAAACGTAAGTTACCATACTAAATATAATTTTTAGCGTTCAAGAAATAGTACTAAATTTAAGTAATTTTTATACAAATTTAACTTTGTATAGGTTTAATTAACAAATCATATAAACATTACATTTTGAATATTTTTTAATGTTATATTACTAAAATTACTGAAGTCGATTATTCTAAATGTAACGTATGTTACCATGGAATGACCCTATATTGTTTTGGTCTCAATAGGGGATATTTTACTTAATTTCAGAAATAATCACTTTTTCAAACTCTTGTTACTATTCAAATAAACAAACTTTTGCAAAATCTTGTTACTTCTCATATAAACAAAATTTTTAAAAATGTTTACTTTAGGAAAAAAGGCATTTAACCAAGGTGATCCCCATACGACGTTCCACTGTAAATATTATTATTATTATTATTTTTTTTATAGCGATGAACTATTTTCCTCTATGGACAAAAACAGTATTCTTTAATTTTTATTACAAAAAGAAGCATTGTTTCATCTTTTAATACAAATTTAAGGATAATATAATTTTGAAATAATATTATTTTATGGAGTTCAATACAAATTTTTATTGTTCTGCGGCAATCAACTATCTTCTTATATACACAAAGAAAGTTTCTTTAAAATTATATTATAAAGAGAAACATTATTTTTTTTGTAATACAAATTTAAGGGCAACGTTATTTGAGCTTTAAAATTTATAGCGTTACATATAATTGTGAAAAATTCTTGGCGACAAACTATTTTTTTTTACCGGAACATAATTACAATAAATTTAGGCTTTACAAACAACATTTCATTCTGTAACACAAATTTAAGGATAATACAATTTGAAAACAAGGTAACGTTACTAGTGGTGGTGCTGTACCAGTAATGGACACTTTTAAAGGACTGAAAAAAAAACTTTGAAAGTCACGTCGATGATCGCGCGTCTCGTGGGATTACTGATACAACACTCTTGTGTTAACGCCTCTAACTACAGATATTTTAAGCTATCACTTATGAAGGAAGAGGTAATTTCAACTCAATCCATGGAAGCATGTGGTCATCTTATTGTGATTTCTTGTATTTTGAAATTAGGTAAGCCAATTTGTTTTATATCTATGTTTAAACAATTGTTTTCTAATTTTTCTTTAATATGTCTAAAATTGGTATACATAACTCATTTATTGTGTTTGTCTTTGAATTTTGTATTAACATGACCCATTTTTTACAAGTGGACACTAGTGGTACCACGACATATTACCATAACAGGGCTGCCGCTGGAGACTAAATTTTTAATTCCATTCGAAACACTTTCTCCAAACATTTTTTTTTACAGATACTTTGATAACAGAAACAGAAACTGTAGATTGTTTCGAGAAGATTACCAGTTGCTAGCAACTCCACTCCATGTATATGAGTATTTGTGTATCACATCTTAAAGGGGCCATGAAAAGAAGAGTACAAAAGTAGCAAAAATGCACTGTAAAATGAAAGAAATGCAGAGGATTTCACCGTCAACGTCATCAGATAATCCGAAATAAATAAGATAGCCAATCAATATTAGTTTGCGTAAAGCAGCCAATCCGAGTGAATTTGTAGTACAGAGTGTCTCATTTATTTTGCAACCCGCGTAAACGCGAAGCAAATGAACAACCCGAGTACACGCGCACACCGTTAGTGCAGGTAGCGGTGTGGAGGGGCGTGCCAGCAACACTACCAACACGCTAGAATACCGCACGAGACACTTAAGTGCTAAGGAGAACGAAGTGAAAGGTAGTTTTGCGTCATGGTGCTATGTGCAGAAAAACGCGCGTTTATTATTGAACACTATTTTCGAACGTCTTCGTACAAAACAGTCAAGGAACGATATGAAAACAAGTTTCCAGACTAGGTGGTGCCGAATAAAAGCACAATTAAGTGAATCGTGGACCATTTTTAAACAGAATGGACTGTGGAACCGGAAAGAAAGAACCGTCTGTCGTTGTCCTAACTGACCACAAAATGAAGGAAATCGAGACGAAGTAGATGAACGAAGCATGTTGGAAGCAAATGAACGTTTCGTTTGGTTTCAACATAATGGCGCTCCTGCACATACGGTCAACGACACTCTGACATTTCTCCAAGAATTTTTTGGTGATCGGCTAATTACAAACGGACTATGGTCACCACGCAGTCCAGACCTGTCACCGCCTTCTTGTGGGGCTATTTGAAAAATCAATCGCGTGTTCCGTGAACCGGTAGCCTCGATTACTGAACTGAAAACTCGCATTACGGAAGAGATAAACGCTATCACACCAAACACATTACAGAATGTGTTCGAAACCTCCTGAAACGCGCCCAGATATGTAAAGATGAAGACGGCGGTCACTTCCAACACCTTTTGTAGTCATTTAAGCACTTCTGTAAAATAACAATTAATGTTTGTACATTGTTCTTTTTTTTTTTTTTGGGGGGGGGGGGGGGTCGCAAAATAAATGAGACACTCTGTATAAGAAGAATGAGGAAAAAATAGAAAATAAGTAGAAAAGCATTAAATAAGAATAGTTTCGTAGAAAAATAACTAAATAGATGATGAAAAAGATGTTTTACTATTTCCAAAGGAGAATCGTTCA
Source organism: Maratus michaelseni (assembly GCA_963931845.1). Lineage (NCBI taxonomy): Eukaryota > Metazoa > Arthropoda > Arachnida > Araneae > Salticidae > Maratus > Maratus michaelseni. Next base: position 173,041,376 of record OZ007589.1, on the reverse strand, counting down.
AAAATTGTAATCTTGTAGACAAGAGGTGAAGTTGCCAACAGTGTGAGACAACTGAGAATGGAGCTGGTTCGGGGGAATGGATGTTGCGGATAACTAACCAAGGCACAAATGATTCAATGCGTTTTTTCCAAAAGAATTCGACAAATTTGTCTCACGCAGTTCAGAATGTAACAGTAGCAACAGCTGTATCAATGCAGAACAGCTGTGCAAATTGTTCGAGGAGGTCTACAGCTAATTGCCAGGGGTAAAAAAGGCTTAATTCGATTTCATTTAAATCTTGAAGTCAGTAATATTCTCACTTCAAAATGGTACTAAAACGTTTTCATAAATTTATTGTCTCTGATAGTAATAATAATAGTAATATCCACCTTATTTAATCGCAGGCGTATATAAGGCGAAATTTATATTCAGAAATAGTGGTAGTAAAATTTAAGGAACGTTTCGGACGCTGAGAAAAGTCCACCTACCACAGCCCCTATCTTTTTTGTCAGCACGTAGGAATAGTATTCGGGAAGCTGTGAATAAGCTAAGCCTTGTTGAGAATAGAAAACTGTGATTAAAATTCCATCTAAACATTAGGACTTAATTGCAGTAAAATACTGTAATTTCTGGTTCAAATCATGCAAAACTAAGAATGCTCATCAAAATTTAAAACCTGGTAATAGGATAGTTAAAAGTTCCACTATTGGTACAGTTACCTTGATAAAATTTTACAATGTTTAATATAATTCTGAAATATTCTATAACGATAAACTAGTATTTAGTTATACAGGCAACAAACATTGATTGTATTATAAGAAGACCTTTTATGTTTCTCTTACAGAAAATTTAATAGATCTTGATCTGATTTTCTACAAGCATTCTTTTAACATGGTTTTTAAGTTTATTTGAAAAGTATTCTTCTATTCTAGCATTCTATCAGTAATAGTGTTTATATTAAAATTAAAGATAACAGATATCCAGTGTATTTCTGCATTGTACTTATAGTGAATGATAAATTTTAGATTCTTATTCCATCCAAATTTTCATTTCATCTTGATGATAACCTTTGAATGAAGTGAAGTAAAGTTTATATGAAAATCGATTTAATAGTTTACTCGTATTTTTTTTTTTAGAAAATAGAATGTTACATAGGAAAAAATACCTTTTTCATTTTTATGGTCGCGTTTATTGACCTAATAACCTATTACATATAATAAAATTTGGACTGTACTTCACCAGTTCATTCAATTTACTTTTCTTATAAAAGAGAGATAAAGATCATGTTTTTACATTACATGATGTAACCATGAAATTTTTGGTTTTACATGGTTTTATATTATTTCATAAATATTTTTTCAAATGAAAGGTTTTAGTTATTGAGGAGAGTTAAATGTTTAAGTTTTGTATATTATTAGCTTTCTAATTGATCGATATATAAATACCAGGTGATTCAAGAAAAAAAAGACAAACTTTAAGAGGTGGTAGTATAGAACAAACAAAATTTACATGGAAAACAATGATCAGAATCTAGTAAAAAATACAGGGAGTGTCACTCGAATCCGAATTATATTATTTATTTATAACTTTAACAATAATGGAGATATTTTAACGAAATTTGAAATAGATTGACTTTTATTACTGGGAATCGCAAGGATATCATCACGAAAAATAACAGATGTCTACCTTGCTTATCGAAATATCACTGAACTAGACGCTCCAAATTTCCGAATGTAAATGACATGTCAAACGGTTTTACTCATCTAAATGCTTAATTAACTTATCTATCTATACCCTTCTATCCCTTTACAAGGTATCATTGCATTTCGCAGAAAGTAAGGCAAGTCTGTTGAAAATTGCTTTCAAATAACTGTATTTTACTTAAAGTTATGACCGATAGTTATGCTCGGATTGGAGTGAAACACGCTGCATTTTTGAGTAAAAAAATAACTTCCACCCTGATTTACTATAACAGTTTTTGTATTTTCTGCACTACTACCTATTGAAGTTTGTATAACTTTTTTTGAATCAAAATGTACAATAATACACTGTTAAAAATTTGCAGCAAACTGTCCAGTCATTTGACCGTTTTTGTAGAAAACAGTTACATAACCATAATTATCTATTTTCTGACCATAAAATGAGCAATAATACTGTCAGAATATAGTTAAATTACGATTATGCAACCGTTTTCTACAAAAACGGTCAAATGATTGGACAGTTTGCTGCAAAATTTTAACAGTGTAGAATAAAGAATTGGCAAATGTCTTTTGAAAGTTAGAAAAATATTTCATATGTTTTTTTAAAGTCAGATACCAACACTATCAATCGCAAGATTCTTTTAAATGTGTGAAACGTAATAAATTAACAAAAAATAACTTACGATAAATTAATAATAATATTTAAAGCGTGGGTATGAGAATTTAACGGCAGAGTACATATTTCATTGACTTGAGATATAATTAATTTCTTTCTACAATTAGAAGTGTTAAAGATTTTTTCATGTTTATAATTTATACAATTCAATTTTTTAGAACTTTTCTCTATAGAAGAAAGTATTGGAATTGTGAACATTTTCCACTTCCGTTTTTTGATGGATTTATTTATTTTGGGGTGTCCTGAATGGGATGCCCTATTTGACCATTTTTGGAAAAAATGTCTGTCTGTATGTGCACAATTTTTTTGGATTTTCTGTAGCTTTGTCTAAAGGACTAATGCTCGGAATTTCATCAAACTTCATACCCTTCATCAGCTTGATATACTTTGGTACAGATTAGGTACGGGTGCATATCGAGCAATCTGGCGCTACTGAGTGTTTAATGATTTCCGTGATAACTGTATCTCGGCATCTATGGGATTGAATTTTGCTAGATTTAATGTGTAAGATGTTTATTAGAAATTATGTTGATTCAATTTTGACTTTTTTTACTCACCAGGGACCGCTCCGATACTATTGTGTTACGATGAATGTTCTTGTTATATCTCAGTTTCTGTTGGGTAGAAATGCACTAAATTTTATATTTTAATTTGTTAATTAAAACTGTTTTTGTTGGTCTACTTTTGTACCCAAAATTGGGAGCTGTTGAATTGTGCTTTTTTGTATTCCATGATAACTGTCATTTCGAGTTAAATTCAAAGAAATGCATTATACTTCGTCATTGTTTGTCTGTAATAAAGCTATTTAAAGTAACATATTACATTAATATAGAAGAATGTTCTGAGATGAAAAGATCATACTAGTTCTTATTTCTACTTATTTTTGTAATGTTAATAACTTGCGTTCGCCTGTTTGAATGTCTGTCCATGTATCCACGCTCTAACATTCGTAAGTATATTTGGATTGCCACGAAATTTATATATACTATTGAGATTTACTATAGAATGAAGTGAATAGCACTTATAGTTCTTTTACAGGAATGCTCAAAAGAATTCGGATATATTATGTGTATGGACGATATTTGTTTGGAGTAAATGTTAATGTGGTTAAACTACTTCAAACATTACGAAATTGCTATTAATTTCTAACATGCAGCGCAACATGTTTCTTATAGAAAATGGGGTACGGAGAATTTATTGTTATTGCATGTGTAACATTTACTACGAGGGACATACAAAAGAATTCGATTACGTTAAGTTGATTGCTGTTTTAGATAGTAATTTTTTGAAGTAAAATATCTGAATTTGATATATTTTATGAACGTACGCAATAACAACTTCCGTACACTGTACAAAATTGCAAAAGAAATTCCCAGTCATTCCAACTTTTTTATGGATGGAACGGTTACTTGACCATATTATGAAGTGTTCGCATTGTTCACAATAGAGACAAATTTCGGTTAACCGTTTTCTATAAAAACGGTTAGCTGACTGGACAATTTGCTGCACATTTGTAGAATGTACATATAGTAGGGTTTCTAACAGTTGAATGGGTGTCTGGAAGAAGGACATAAGTCATAAATTTTGGAAAGTTGGGTTTTCTGTTGGAAAAAGGTTTATGTGGAATAATTTATGATTACCCAGTGCTAAAAAATGCAATTCCATTATACAGAGTGACTAAAAAAAAACTATCCCGATATATGAGCCCTTAATTATCATACTGTTCACAGAAACGGAATGAAATTTTGGTTTAAAGTATTTTGAGGTACGCGCTCATGAATCATATGAAAAACAACAGTTAAATTCTAACAATTAGGGTTACAGTGACAAAATTTCGAAAATTTCAAGTGACAAGACTTGTTTTTTTTAAAATTGGAATGTGATCTTCTTAGTGAAAAACCATAACAAGCGTTGGAATGGTATCTGTAGCATGAAACTCGCCAGCGCTACACTGTAAAAAAATTCGGTCAAATATTACGGTACATATATTGGCAACTTTGTGACCAGTATATATACCGTAATTTAACTGGACAGTATATGTACCGTAAAATATTTAAAGTATATGTACCGGTTTACTCCCCCTTCTCCTCAGGCCTGCACGCACCTCAGGGATATGCCGAACACCGAGGCGGGGCTTTATCCTTACTGAAAAATAATTATTTTACGGTATAAGTAGCAATTTTTTATTGAGAAACAATCATTTTACGGTATGAATACCGTTTATAAACGAAATGGCACATATACGTTTTTTTACGCTTAATATATCTTAGAAGTACGGTATTCATACGGTAATGAGTGAAAACGGTACAAGTACCGTTAATTAACGGTACATCTACTGGAATTTTACGAAATTTTTTTACGGTGTAGACAGACTAAGAAGAAAAGTGAAAACAACCAATGAAGGACAGAAAAGCAAACATTTTATTGCGTTTCACAAATTTTCCTCTTCACTTCACTTTTTTTCTTAGTCTGTCTAGCGCTGGCGATTTTCGTGCTACAGGTACCGTTCCAACGCTTTTTATTGTTTTTCACTATGAAGATCATATTCCAATAAAATAAAAAGAAAAGTGCCCAGTTAAACTGATGGCATTGAGCTCACAGGCTATTCACTTTAATTGTATATTATACTCTTGTTTCAAAGAATAATGCCGTCAAAAAATACCCCCCCTTTTTTATTAACCCCCCTCTCTTTTATACTTAACCAATGAACCCCCAAAACTAGCCAGGGAAGCGCCTTATCACAATGATCCTATATACAAAATTTGAAGCAAATCAGATAATTCATTCTGCTGGAAAAACCAATTTATCTAACTTAAGGGGGGGATCAGCCCCCCCGTTCCCCCTTTATAGTTAACCAATGAACCCCCAAATTAATCGGGGAAGCGCCTTATCACAATGAACTTAACTACAAAATTTGAAGCAAAAAGGATTATTCTTCAGGAAAAACCCATTTATCTAAATTAAGGGAGGAATTAGCCCCCGTTCCCCCCTTTATACTTAACCAATGAAACCCCAAAACTAATCAGGGAAGCGCCTTATCACAATGAGCCTATAACCAAAATTTGAAGCAAAACGGATGTTTCTATCAAGAGTTATCGCGTTACGTACATACGTACAAACATACAGAACGGGCGGGCACATTAGCTCTCAGGCTTTGATAGCCTGTGAGCTAAAAAAGCAGGTGTTGCCATTTGTAATTTTCCAAATTTTATCACTGTAACCGCAACTATTAGAATTTAACTGTAGTTTTTCATATCATTCTTGAGCGCATACCTCAAAATACTTCAAACCAAAATTTCATTCAGTTTCTGTGAACGGTATAATAGTTAGGGGCTCACATATCGGGATAATTTTTTTATAATCACCCTGAGAACAAGTTTATTTACTTCAAATAAAAAAGTAAAATAAACAGTAAAAAAATAAAATTATTACTTTCCTTACCCACCTAACTAGTTTTTTGTCACTCGTTAATGTTCAACATGAATAAAACAGTAGAGGGTAATTATGATAGGAAGAAGGGTCTATGTTGCATTAGGTGCACAGGACATTGCTAATCAATGCCATTAATAGTTTTTCCCCTCATATCTCTAAAATTTTAAATTTGTAAACTAGGAACTTCTTCCAGACACCCATCCAATTAATTATTTCTTTAACAGGGTCGCACAAAAGAAATTACATTTTAAAATCAGAAACGCTCTAGAGTTCCAATTGTAAAATTTAATTGTCTAGTGAAATTTTAATTGAAAGGAAAATGATTAAAAATAAACTAAAATATAAAGTCAGTGAAGTTATTTAAATTTTCCAAAAACAGTATCCTATGAAAGAAAAAAATCGAAACAGTCATTAATGAAGAAAAAGATCTAAAATGAATCTCATTCTAAGTTATACTAAAAGTTTATACCAAAGCTCAAAATGAATCTTTTTTCTTTTTTTCTTTTTTTTATAAGTTGTTTGTTTCTCATGTTTTTCGAATTTATATAAAAAAATTAAGAGAATTAAGTAATTTTATTCATAATTAATTAGTTTTCGGCATTAGATTTTAAAAGAAAAATGTTTCTTCCACTAAAGTCTTGCACATTAAAAGAATATTTTTAAGAATCACGTAAAAGAAAGACAATGAAATTCTTTGTAGTTTTTTTTAATGAAATGTAGATAAAAAATGAAGAACAGCGTTTATCGAGAAAATGAGAACAGAAGTTTTTTTTTTCACCAAAGAAAATCATATTAAAGACTTTTTTTCATAAAGCTCAAACTACATCTATTTATTTTCTTCAGAAAAGTTGTTCTTTTTTAAGTTTTTTAAATATATAAAATTAAAATAATTAAGTAATATTATTCATAAATGGTTGCTTTCTTATATTAGTTTTTAAGGTATAATCCAATAATACATTAGTAATGTTAAATTTAAACAGAATAGAAATTGTTTAGAATAGTGTTTTAATCTTAATTAATATTAAGTTCAATTGCATTTAATATGTGGCCCATATGAAATATACGGGGTTTTTAGCTTATGTGGCGACAAATCGAGCAAGTTGGTATCACGTTTCAACCGCGATAGTTTGATTTATGATTTTGAATACTTTGCTACGCTAAAGTGAAAAAAAAGTAGCTCGACATAGATAAAGGAAAAAAAAATGCATTATTTAAGGAAAAACTAGATTTCATTATTTTGTAGTTCTTGTTGTTACCAAAATCGACGAATAAATTGCGTAGTTTAAAGTTAAGTAACTCACAGGTCGAATAGTATATGTCAAGCAAACAATTTCTGAACAAGAAATGAAGTTGTCTCACTTGTTAATACAAAAATACAGGCAGTCTCACCCTAAGCCGTACTAAAATCCTTGTTCGTAAATTCAATAACAGTGGGCTACAATTGAAAAAAAAATTCAGAATAGAAACTGAAATAATTGAATTTTATGCTTTTGTCAACGCCGAATCTGAAAATAAGGTCGTTTAATAAAGAAGCTTTTTGGAATCACAGTTTTATTATGTAACTTAGAGAAATTGCTAAAAAAATATAAAATTTGCAAACTGACCAAATCTATTAATATATAAAATTATACAAAATGAAATTAACTGAATTTGCTTCACTGGATGAATACTTATTGAACTCGCAGAATTTAACAACGATTACCACACAAAATCACATCGCCAATGGCTTTAGCTGCACTGACAGAGAGCAGGGTTTGGAAAGAGGCTTCACCTCGTATGGCGCATTAGATAAAGCGTTGTTGATTGTTGCTGGGAAAATGACTCATTATTATTTATTGGTCCCGTGTGCATAACGCTTGTTTTTTTTTTAAGATGACAGATCGTTGTTGTTATGTGCCAAACATGACATAATAGGAATCCTTAAAGTTTTGTAACTAGAAAATATGACGTGATAGAACATTTTGGATCCCATTTACTGTTTAGCGTTAAAACACTTATTGACATAACTGTACCAAAATTGTGTAGACCGGTATAATAATATACATATTGCAGCGAAATTTTCAAAACACTTTGTCTCAAATGTATCAACGTCATAAGAAGAAGTGGAAGTGAACACAATATGTGCATAAAATACACTGAAATGAGCGTTTCGGATTTCGAAATTTGCTTGATAGCACGTTTATTACGATAACGTTCATATTACAGTGAACTTCCATCACGCCTTTCAGCGTTATCATATTGCACACAAAAAAGTGAAAATCATAGAAGTTTTCATCATTACATCTTCATTATTCACGAACGAAAATTTGGCTTGGAGTGAGACACCCTGTATTTTTAACTGAATAAATATATTATGATACTGGTTTCTTATAGAGAACGTATACGAACCTGGTTCCTTATAGAGCACCCATCTTGACGTGTTCTATAATTTCTGTCAGTTTGTGACCACGTTCTGAACACTAATAAAACTTACCACCACGATCAAATTACCAACACGGTTATGTCTGGAGGTATCCATTCTGTTTAAGTACTTTCAAGTACATATTCACAAATAAATGTATTTAGGTTTGCAAGTGAAGCACAAATGTTAAATTTCAATTTATGGAATGTTTCTGATTTATTTGCAAAACACTTAATAGAGATATTTAGATGATACTAGCAGTTCTGTTACAAACCATTGCGAAACATTACTCAAGTATACCAAATCATTTGTGTAAAGTTTCTTTTGTAAATTTTGAAAAAAATTCATTTCGAAAGATCTACAAAGAATCATATTTCATTCACTGACATACAGGGTGTCCATAATTAAACGACCCTACTTTAAAGTTGTCTACAGACGAAACTAATGGTCAGAAAATTCTGAAATTTTGTGAAGGACATAATGAAAGAATGGGAATTTGTTTAAGCGAAAAAAAATTAGTTCAGAATTTCGCCACCAGATGGCGTTTTTAATGAGTCAATCGCATTTGAAACATTCTGTAAGTCATGATAAACCAAGAACTTTACTTGATCTTAAAGACATGTTCACGACATGTTTTTAGCATTTTCCAGAACACACTGTTGTCAACTGTGGAACATGCTATCCTACGATTCCAGATGGTAGCTGAAAATGATGGACGGCATATGGAACACGTTTTGTTGCAATAAAATATGTAAATTATCTAAAATGTATGCTAAATGTATAATTCATTAAATGTTCTTGGTTTATCATGACTTACCAAATGTTTCAAATGCGATTGATTTATTAAAAACGCCATCTGGTGGTGAAATTTTGAACTAATTTTTTTTTGCTTGAACAAATTCCCATTACTTCATTATGTCCGTCACAAAATTTCAGAATTTTCTGAGCAATAGTTTCGTCTGTTGACAACTTTAAAGAAGGGTCGTTTAATTATGGACACCCTGTATTTAGTTGCCATAAGCTTGGGAATTTACATTGCTATTTATGACAGTGTTTTTTAATGGTTCCATTAAATATACTTAGTCATGCCTTGTCAGGTGCTTGATGCATTTAAAAAAAACTAAATTTCACATCAAAGCAAATTTTAATAACATAGCATGCAATATCATAGTCATTGAATCTTTTAAAATTATAATTACAAGCAACAGTTTAATTTGGTAAATAAATGTTAAGTATTTTTTTCAAAAATCTGTTAACAGCTTACGTTATTTTTATTATCACCTGAACCATGTAGTCCAGTCAAATTAGGAAAGTTTGCCATAATAAATGCTACATAGCTAAAATTTGGTACAGTTGTTTATTGATGGCTACTGATGACTATGTAAAAAGTTCTGATGGATAGAAGGTGAGCGGTGGAGAGGAGGGGTGCAAAAATAAGGTACTTTTTTAGTTTTTTGCAAATATCTCAGAAACTGTGGCTTTTCATGAAAAAATTACTTTGACATAAATTAAAGAGCATAAAATTCTCTATAATTGACAGGTATATGCATTTGAACATCGGTTATCCGTCAGTCACAAAACCGGAGCCTTGATTTATTTTCTGCAAAAAATATCACTTTCTTTTCAACTTTATTTACTTAATGTCTATTCAAATTTATTAAATATTGTCACAAAAAATAAAAATAAAACTTAAAACGCTCAAATACTGCAATACTGCACGCGATAATGGCCGGTAAGTAATTAATGAAAGCTAAATATTCATCATTAATGAAATGTTTATTAATGTGAAACATTATAACTGCGAGTATAAAAGATGGAGAAATCTAAAAGTAGGTAAAAACAAAATACTAATTTATAATTACGTAGATATTATGTAATTGTGAAGCTGATAAGACTTTAAGAGGAGTAATTTTTTCTTGGAACATCTTGGAACATCATCATCAACGTTTTTTCTATGAACATCATCATCAGCGGAAGTGGATGAGTCATTAGGATACATAATCATCACTTCATCTCCTTCCTTGTCCTGTTCAAACCACTTCCGTTCATGATGAATCCTGAATATGACATCAGAAGGTCAAAGCCACCAAATGTCATGACACATTTTGACAACATGGAATCTTTTGGAAATGCTGCAACTATTTCTCTACATTTTAGATAGAGTGGCTGGTCAAATGTTATGAACAACAGCCTCTGATCAATTTTGACACGTACATCGGCAGCGCACTGTAATGCTGTGTAAAACAGTGTCATAATTAGATGGTGGTGCACTGACGAAAGGAAGCGGTATAACCTTTGTCTTTTCATAATTTTCATGTTTGTTTATGGACTGCATAAATCTTTTCCATTCAGAGACTCCAGGAAGAATCGTCCACTTTTCATACATCCACAAAGTGTCACAGGTGTTGGGCAGTAGTATATCGTCTGCTAATACTCTCAGATTATCCATTTTCACATTTGTAAAAACTGGGCCTGTGAATTCATTTGTATTCAATGGAATAACTCCCAACTGCTCAACAGCCTTAGCAGTAGACATTTCAGTTAATTTCATGATTGGCAATCTACTTTCAATAAGTGCTGGTGTTGCACAATTTATGCCACCCATGGAGTGAAATGTGTTGCATCCAGCGAGCGTGAAAATATTGAAATCAACGTTATCGTAAACAAACGGAAAGAACATTCCTCGTAAATTTGGTTTACCATGTTGAATAGCAGATATTTCAAGTAGTGGAGACTCATAATAGAACGAACAAAACCCCAAATTGAGATCGACTAAGTTTTTGTGGCCATGCTTTCTGTACAAGAGCACACCAAGGCCGGTCAATAATGAGGAAACAAAAGACGCACTGCTGATATAATGGTATGGCCTATTGTAATGTATTTGCTTTCTCGAGCAGGATCGTTCTGCCAAATTTCTTCTTCACGAGCACATGCTCCAGAAAACAGTTGAGATATTTAAAAATATCACGCTTGGCATCCTTGAGAAAGTCATTACTTGGAGGATTGCACGTAGAATCATATACTATTGACTGGATAGCGTCCCTAATGATTGCTGCTGCAGTTTACACAATTCTTAGTCGCTCATCATCACAATCATTTCTTTTTGTTTTCGTATCAGGCATCTGATAGAACTTCCATTTCCTGTCAATAAAGCAAACGGAAGGAACTTTTATTTGATCTTTAGTTATGATGATACTCTCTCCATATCTCTGTTTTAGTTTAGCTTTTACTATCAGTTCATCTAGGACGCGCCCAGTTACTATGGAAAGCATGTTGGCAATGATCATTATTTTCAAGAAATGAGCATATTTCGTCCATGGATTCAATAACATAGTGTGTTTCTAGTCGTCCTCGTTTACGTTCTCTTTACATGAGATAAAATTTCTGTAAACAGTCATGACGGTAAATTCTGTCAGCAACAATTAAATCAACCTCATTATTTAGGCAAATTTTAACTTCTTCTCTCCACTGCTCATTTCTGCAGCTTCCAGGACTCTTTATGTTATGGTTGGACCCTTTGTTTTTTTATACTCGAACCTCATAAAATACTCTTTGCAAACGAATTCCGTACAAAAGAATCGAATCAGTACAAATGAAGCACCACTTTTTGAAATCGAACTTGGGTACTGATGACTGCAGAATAGCCGGTTGTCCACTGGTTGATGGTGTAGGCTCAGTTCTGAGCGTTCTTAGTGCTGCATTAATGCTATCAGGTCTGATTTAATTTTTACGGCACGCAGTGTGCACTTTCAGAAACATAATATATTCCAGCTGCTGAAATTTTTTGTCTTGTCTTTGTATACCTGCCTTTTTTAAACTTGTGATCCCTTTTTCACCCAGTTGTGATACACCACCACTAGACTCATCAACATCTGAATCACAAATCCCCGTTGACATGATCAGCGTAAAAGTTGTTAATTTCTAATAAACACGATGTTAACTACTATAAATGCAAACTACTATGAATACACATCCACGTCTCCATACTGGGTTATACAAACTAACTGAATGCCCGAAAGGGTCTCAGATAGAAAAATAAAGTGTGTGGTGGGGGAGTTCCCGATCACGCGGAAAAACCACCTACAAAAATCCCGTACTATTGCTTACTTTTGAATTTGTCTTCCCTCTGATCATAAATATTGACCCCCTCGAGATTATTCAACACTCGTCAATCGATGTAGCATGTAGGTAATCAGAAATTAAGTTCTTTTCGGTTTTCTTTTCTTGTGACAATAATTAATAAATTTGAAAAGACATTAAGTAAATAAATTTATAACTAAAGTGATTATTTCTTCGAAAAATCCGTAAAAGCTCCGGTCCCGTGACTGACGGATAACCAAGGTTCCACTGTATATGGTTCTTATTTGTAAATAATTTTATGATCTTTAATTTATGTCAGACTAATTTTTTCATGAAAACCAACAGTTTCTGAGATATTTGTAAAAACTTTAAAAAGTGCTTTATTTTGCTCCCCCCCGCTCACCTCCTATCTGTCAGGACTTTCTATATAGTCATCTGCAGCCATGAATGAACAGCTGTACCAAATTTGATCTCTGTAGCATTTATTATGGCAAACTGCCCCAAAACGGGTTTGTTTGATTGGACTAATGGCAATATTCCTAAATTATACATGAAACTTCAATGCACAGAATTAAATAGAATGGTGTCAATAGAATTTTTATTTACTTATTTTTTATACATATATATTGAATAAAGCATGAAAAATATCTTTCACTTCCTATCCGACGCATTGAACATTACGTTTACATCAGAAACATGAGACAATAAAAATAAAAGATATATTTTGATCTGTTTTTTGTAGTGAGAAATCTAATATACCAGAAAATTAATTTCATGATGTATATTATTTTAAAAAGTAAAAATTTGAGTCAGTATCCAATTAGTACTAAAATGCTTTCTAATTGAGCTGTCTAATAGTCTAGTAAGACGATTAGAAACAGTGTATACAAAAGAAAATTATAAATTCCTGTGTGACGGAGTCCAGGAATTTGATTTTGCTAATGTCCAAACTTCTTACCCCACAAGCGAACTTTGAAATTTCTCTGCATTAACATCGAATGAGATCTGTAAAAACGAATGCTAGCGGCCTTCAATTGTCGAACATATTTGGTTCCTGAAATGTGTTGGAAAGTTGAAATGTGTCGAAAAAGAAAGCTACCAATAAATATCCATTCAACGAGATTTATGATTGATTATGTCTCATTTGACATAATAAAACAATTCTTAGTGATGGTAGATTACTGATTTTTAAAATTGTAATTGGTTTAAAAAATTATCACAATAACAATAATTACAATAATAAGAAAGAGACATTTTCTCATTTGATTTTTAATGCATGTTTAAGAACAACAGAGAGATTTTAATAAGAAATCAAAGATTAATATAAAAAATTAAAAGAAATAAAAAATTACTTTATAAATAAATAACATCTAATTGATTATTACTTGGAAGTTTATTTTAAATTATTAGGATACAGTTGAGTTCTATTTGTTGTCTTGTCTTTCTTTTCTTCATAAAGAATTCTGTAATATTTTTCCATTGATTTTCGTACATAAGGTAGTGGGTACGTTTCTTCTAAATATAAGCTAACGTTTTACACCTATCTAAGTTATCAGAGGATATGCCGCATGTCTTGCTCAGAAAAATTGTATTAGTACAGTCTTGGAAAATAAAAAGTAATCACTTTCCTATTAACTCTGCCACAAAACATAGTATAAAAAAGTGATTAGTACCAATCGATTAGTAATAACGTCTATTAATTAATGTCAAACTTAAATTTATTTATTAGTGGGTCGTCTATATACAGAAATTGTACCAAACTTAAACTAGTCGGATGTGCCAATCCCAAAACTTTCTTCTATCTCAATCATGTTAATACTTCTAATTTCGTCATCACATCGCCAATAAAATCAATATTTTTCGTCGTACGTCTGCTGCTTGCGAATCATCGGGTTACCGGGATGCGATCAACTGATGTATACTAAACTACGAAAAGTTCTTTTGGCCTCTACCGACCGGAACAGATAGCCTCCCTATTCCTTGGTTTTACGATTTCGACTAATTTTACTGGAAAACACTAAGCTAAAATGAGTGGAACCCAATTAAAGAAGATTCATTCCCTGTTCTCGTCAACATTGAATTTGAATGAAAATATCGTCAAATTAGTCTTCTACAGCCAATTTGGCTTTATTTGTGGCAACCTATTTTTGTCGCCAAACTTGGCGATATTTCGCCAATTGCCGCCAAGCTTGGCGAGAATTTGACGTTGGCGAATATAAATATATAGTGTTAAGCATATAAGAATAGGAACAATGGTTACAACAATGAAAGAAAATTTGCCGAAACCCTGTTAACTAAATCTCATAAATTAAACCCGTTTATGAATGAATTCTGCTGTATTTTTTGAAAATGTCAACCACCCTAAAATTTCAAACCGCTATATCTCCGCCATATTTTAAGATAGAGACAAAACAAAAATTGCTACGGATTCTCCGGATCAAGGCCGAACATTTAACGGAAAAATATTTTAGGATTTCTAATTTTTTTGTACATCTTTTTTAATTTGAAATCTTTCAATGTCTATCACAGCGCCCCCTTCCGGTGGAATATCCCCACGTTCAAGTAGGATCTGCTGGCTACAGCCAAAAACATATGAAAAAAAATTGGTTTAATTATCTGCGTAACATCATACACTTTTCGATGATACAATACTGAAAATTGAACAAAAATATCGATCACAGCGCCCCTTTCGTCGAAATATCCCCAAATTCTAATAGAACCTGCTTGCCATAGCCAAAAACATAGAAAAAAATTAGGTTCAATTTGAAGCATAACTTCATACACTTTTCGATGATACAATGAGGACGGACAGACAGACATTTTGTAAAAACATGTTTTTCGGAATCTCTGACCTCTAAAACGTGTAAATCCGTCGAAAATTGGAAGTCGAAAAAATTTCGATTACAATACTTTCATCTATTTTAGATAGAAGAAAGTAAAAATATTAATACTAATATATAATTTCGACATCATATATGGATTCTTCGGTAAATTGTACATTAGGATACTTGGGTAAAGTAGTTTAGGAATTATGCAACTTTAAAAATTGGAACTCCTAATGTAAATTCAGTTTTCAATCGGTGCAAAACAAATTGAAATGCGAATAGTCTCTTAAAAACTACTCTGCGGAATGAGCTGTAATTTTAGTTTCCCATATTTGAAGCTACTAGAAATCGATGTCTGTTAAAATATTTATAGGATACAATTCCCATTGTTTTCGAAAATTTATTTCAAAATATATGTAACTTCAAAATTAATTTTTGAAAAAAAAAAATGAAATATAATCTAAGCTTTAAATATGCGAATTCAAAATTACAGCTTCTTCCTCTAAGTAATTTTTGAGTTATGCATAAAAAACTATCCGCATTGTGTTTTGCGACGATTAAAAATAAATGTAACATTATGGCTTCCAACCTTCAAAGTTACGTAATTCCTAAACTATTTGACTGATGACTTCACATTTGGTATCCTAAGGTAAAATTTACCGAAGAGTCCGAATATGACAACGAAATTAAGTTAGTATTAAAAATTTTCATGTTTCGTACAGTTTATATGCAATGACGATCCTCTAAACAAATTTTAACAACAGCATTAATTAATAAATATTATTACTAATTGATCGGTATAAGTTATATTTTTATACAATGATTTGTGGTAGAGTCGGTATAGGATGATGACTTTTCTTTTTCCAAGATTGTATACCCTCTACAAGCAGTTGACAATAATTCAGAAAAAGTTAATTATTTTTCTTCGCTTGTGAGCGTGAATGGCCGAAGGTCTCAAGCGGAAAGTGATATGTAATCCGATTTTCTCAAGTTAGATTTCCTGAAAAATGCTCATTGAAATTTTTTCTAGGATCTCACATTGTTCATTTATATACCATACCCGTTAAGGATGTGCTCTTACTATTTTTGTGTGTAAACATGAAACTGTTTAAGAATGAAAACGATGATATTGTTCCGTTGTTTTCTTTCTTCATAACGAAGAAAAGATTATATCTCTGATCCTTCGTTTTGTCATGGGCATAGAAAGGTGATGTATGGAGACTCTGAAAGTGCTTATTTAACACTCCAATGCTATCATCAGAAAACTTACGGGTCTTTGAATCTGTGAGATCACATGACGTAATTTTCATATTTATACTCTTTATACAGCAATATTTCAGGGAAAGGTAGTAATTGACTTGAAATGAATGTTCTTTAGCCTTTAATCACAAAAATAAAAAATAAACAACAAATTGGCGTCTCCAAAGTCCCCTTTGCAGCCAGAAAAAAGTCACTGTATCTTACAGATACAAATGATAGTAACCGAGTGTTAGAAACAGGTAAAGAAATCATATGAATTGTAATGTCCCAACTGGGCGAAAAATGTCCGGATCAGGATTCGAACCAGGGAGCTGTTGGTTGAAACTGCCAATGCTCTACTAACTCAGCCATCCCGGACGAATCTGGAGGACCTAATTCACCCACTTAACCTTATAACCTTTTCGCCTTGTTGGGAAATTCATATGATTTCTTTACCAGTATGAATATTTGTGTTAAAATTATCTAGTGTAATTACGTATCCAACGTTTACTGGAGTTCCATTTATAATTTAATCTGTTGATCTGATTCATATATCAGACCAAATGCTATGATCAATAAAGTGGTCATAATTACCTTAATTGACACTTACACGAAGCGTGGTTTGGGAAAGCCAACTATAGGACATATCAATAACCGAAACCAAAAGTAAAATATCCAAACAATTACAATTAACATTAATCATGTGTCAAAGTTGTACAAATCATTAAAAACTGATTTGGAAAATATTAATTAAGTATATTTAATAATATTAAAGTGGTTAATTTTAAATTAATGAGAATTAATATGTTATTTTGAAGAAAATAATTTCCTTTTAACAGATATATTTTTTTTCAACAACAACAATAACTAAAAAAGGGAAAGTGCTCAGAAAATTAAAAATATAATTAAAAGAATTTGTGCTCCTAACAATCTCTGCAATAAAATTAATGAAGCTGCTGTAAATGTGAAACAAATGAGGAACGTGTTTCGTGAAAACTAAATAATGAAAATGTATTGATGCAACATTAATTGATTTTAATATTGTTGCTACATTAATTTTAATTGAAATTAAGTAGCTATCTCTTCAGTAACTGATGTATAATTTGCACAAATGTGTTAAAAATAATATAAAATCATTCAATGTTTACTCAACTTTTAGATTATAAGCTACATAATAAATGTCTTTCGAATTAAAAAAAAATTAAATTTAGATATCAATAAAATCATGGTAAAGAAAGAAACAGACTGGTAATCATCTGTTTCTTTCTTATATAAGTGATTACATCTGCTAATATATACATAATATGCGAATGCACGTGTTAGGATTTGAGGGCCGTCCTACATATAAATTTTTTTTTACCATTATTTTATTAAAAGTAACACCCACTTTTGAGACCATATTTAAGTTAAGATCAGCCCTTAAAAAGCATATAGTTTATGCATATTTATTAAATTTTCATGCAATTAGAAAAGGTCAAAATTTGAAGTTGTTAATGTTAAATCTACGTGACAAACTTTATATTCCTAAAATATCATCCGATTGAAATGTTTCTTTTTAAATAAGATATAATGAATAAACCCAAAGATAATCTAAGCATTTTTTAATAAAAAAATATTTTAATTATAAAATTTATAAATGAATTATATTTAAAAAAATATATAAATTATGACTTCTATTCCTTTTAACACAAACATATTGAACATCGTCAGAAAAATGAGTAAAGTTTACAGAAAGAATTTATAAAATTACCCAACCTATTTTCTAGAGAGAAGTTATTACAAGTTATAAAGGTATTTGAAATTTTTTTTATTGTCATTCCTTGAGCAGAACAGAACCCCGAGACTTTAGCTGTGAGCTTCTCAAGTTCAAAGAAAAATTACTCATTGTTAAATGGGATTAATGTGAAATTTATCTTAATTAATTAATGAGATTAGAGGGTTTTCCGTATATGTATCTTTACTGACCGCGGCTACTTCGCGTAACGGTTGGCGCTCAGCGGAATCGGAGGTCTCTTCAGTCAATTACCGACCGACCGGAACTGTAGTAGACATTTAATTGTCAATGAAATCTATCTAGCTAGAAATCTAGACAATTATCTATCTCCCTCATAAGTAGATTCGATCACGGAAGATTGCGAGCGGAAAAATTTTAAAGCTAAATTCAATAACTTTAAGACATCGACCAGCAAGTTTACTACTATCGAGTCGTTTAATGCATCAGACGACCGCGGCGGATTCGATATCATGAAGATCAATTTCAATCATCAATGATATCGATTTCAATCATCCATGATATCAATTTAAACCTAGATCATTAAGATCAATCCCCAATATATTTTTTTATTTTTTCATGAAAGTAGTATAGTGAACGATTCATGATAGAACTCTATGGTAATAAAGACAACCTAATTTTTAAATATTCAGAATTTCTAATTCAAATATTTTTAACATTTAACGTAAATTAGGAAATAAACGAAAACCAGAGCATCGTAAAATATATATATTGACGATATGAACAATTTAATAAAAATGAGTATTATGAAATGTTATATAATATTTAATTCCACTGATATTGTTAAACAGATGATATATGGTGGTTAATCTGAGATATTTTTAACAAATTTTCTTTCTTTTTTTCTTTTTTCACATGTTATATACTTATCTCTATTTTGCCAATCTGTAAGTATTTGACAATTTCTTTCAATATACATAATTAAATTTTGAACGAAATCTTGAGTTGTCACGTTGTATTCTAGAAAATGAAAAATCACTTTAAATCTGAAAATACCTTCCATGAAAAATGCAATGTCTCTGTTTCATTTTGTACACATATTTTCGAATATTATACTTACGTGAAAATAGAATAATCTAATGTTCATTCCTATAGACAACTAAAAGATTTCCAAATAACATTCATAGATGGCAGCACTTATCCAAGATCCTTCTTTCATACAAGAGTTTCTTTCCAATTTATTGAAATTCAAAGATTAGAATCAATGTTAAAAATAGGATAAAAAGGCACAGTAACTAATATTTTGTAGAAAAGTACTTTAAGAGAATGATTGATTGACTTTCCAGCATTACTTCACATTAAAAAAAAAAATAGAATTTTAGAAAGAAAATCGAGATTAAATTCTTTACTTAAGTTGACAAGTCAAATTCTGCTGACAAAAAGTCATGCCTAAAAAAAGTGATAGATTGAACGCTAAATGGAGTAAATGTTTTACAAGCTTAAAAAGAAACCCAGATTTAACTTTTCAGCTTTTCGTGCATTTATAAGATGAATCATTTTTCATTCGATTATTTTATTCAGTCAGTTAGTTTAGTAAGGAATATTTTAGTAGAAGTAGAAAGAAATTTTTACAGGGTTTGTGTCTGAAAATGCATTAAACTTATTTTTTACAAAATTTATTTAGAAATGATTAATTCCTTTTTAATTGTTGATGGTTAATTGTTTAAGAAAATTAAGGAATTTAAACAAATCTAATTCAAAGCTAATTAATAAAACTAATGAAGTAGTCTGTTAATAAATAACTAAAAATGCATGACTTTTATGCAGGTTAATTTTTATATTATAAAATTGCTTTAATAAAGAAAAGTTCAATCAAGACAAAATTACTGAATAATTTATTTTATAAAGTGAGATATTTAGATCAGCCCAGACTTAAAATAATATGTTTATTTCATATAAGGTTGAAAAGCATATTAGATGTTTTTAAATTTCAAAGAATCTTATAGTAAAAAAATTGATAATTTTTTTGTCACACAATATATGTCAAATGACAAAAAGTCACACAATATATGTCACACAATATATGTCAAATGCTATTAAACGTAGTGAAAACATAATATCCTGCGGTACGCACTACAAAGGACTGGTGCCGAAAAGCATATAAAAATGACCCCTTTTACAGATGAAAATAAAAGTTTTATTTTTTTTTATTGTTTATTATATTTAATTCAATATTATTTAACATTTAATTTCATTGCTATTGTTTAACAATTCATTTATGGTGGCCAATTTTGGATATTTTTCGCATTTTTGCTTTTAAAAAAATAATTTTCACATGTTATCTATCTTTCTCACAAAGAGGAAATGAAGATACCATTTTGATTTTGATACATGTTTATATTGGAGGTATAAGGACTTAAAAAACATTAAAATAAACATGAAAATAAAATTGGTACCTCAATTCAAGCATATTTGGAAAAAACGTTTTTGTTTACAAGATAAATAAAGCTGTTTGTTTTTTGAAAAAGAATAAAAATTACATTATTTATTTTCACATATTATCTGTCTTTTTCACAAAGAGGAAATGAAGGTACCATTTTGCTGGTAAGTTATGCGCCTCCTAATTGGAGTAGGTTACTTAGCGTAATTAAACAATAACTACCCACATTTAACCAAGTGAGGCACGGGTTAATAGAAACCACTGGGTGTTGATTAATAGGTAAAAGGTATGATCATTGCTTCTGTTTCTAAGTGAAAATTAGAGTAATCAAACAAATAATACACATATACCGAGTTCTCTTTATTAATGAATTCTAATTAGAAAAAAAAATTTTTTTTACGTTGTTATTTTTTTACGCCCCCCCCCCCCCCCTACGTCGTATGAAGCGTGACTAGACAAAGTATACGAATATCTTATATACTTAGAAATTATAAACTAGTCCGCCTGTTAAATCAACTAAAAATTAATAAATAATTAATTAAGAAAAAACTACTAGATGCAGTATGGGTGCCCTTAGCAAAAAATGACATAGAATTTCCATAAAAAAAACCCATAAGTGAAATCTTATGTTTTTTTGCCTAAAGTAAAAAATATCCTAAGAAAACAATATAAACATTAAGTGTATGGTAATTTTTATGGCACTGTACGGTATACGTCTAAGGGTTTCTGGAATGAAATCTTATGGCATTTGTATGGTACAATCTAAGGCTTTTTAAATGAAATCGTATGGATTTTGTGTATCACAATCTATGGTTTTTACAAACGAAATCTTATGGCATTTATACAATATAATCTATGATGTTTTAAGAATAAAATCATACGGTATTGATAAGGTACAATCTATGACATTTAAATAAAAATATAGCATTTCTATTAAGATCATAAGCAAAATGTTAATTTATGGTTTTTTTAATGGAAATCTGAAGAAAAAAAACAGAACAAAATACTAGCAATAACTTTCATAATTATACAATAAAAGCATGTCCCAATATTTAAAAGAAAACAATATTAAAATATCCAAAGATTTTCTAGAGACAATAAATATACGATTCAGAAAATATTTAAAAATGCATTTATTAAAAAAATTACCTGGGTTTGGAAAGACAATTTATATATAACTAGAAAAAAATATGGATTTATGATATCACTGAAATATTATATTTAGACAATTATAAATATATTACGCAGACTTAGAATTTTGCAACCATTAACTCCATTTTATAAGTAGTGTAAATTGGGTATACCATGCGACACAGAAATAGCTATTATTTTCATTCAAACCAAATTATCAATACCTTCCAACTCCCTCCATTTATTCTCTTAAAACCCTCCTTTGAAAATCTAATAGAGTAATCTATAATAAAGAATCCATTCCTTTTTTGATTTTTTTGCAATTATTTAGTTAGAAAATCATTATTAGCACTATCACTCTACATGAAAAATACACATAAAAATAACAATAAATCTGTGAAACCTGTCACACACAGCCTATCGAAAGCAACATCTTGTTTGTGAAAGATAAAAATGAAGTAATTTGAAAATTTTATTATTATTTTTTTTAATTAGATGAATATTGCTCACACAAAGAATATCTCACACTCAGAAAAAGAAACTGATTAAAACTACAAAACATATTTTTTGAGTACATTTTGTTGTTTTAACAAAATTGGAGTAAAATTGAACCATTTTACTTCAATTAACAAAACATTTTTGCTGACGATACAATTTTTTTTTTTTTTGGAATTGCAAAAAAAATAAAAAAAATTTTTTTTTGTTGATTCAAACAAAATTTTTATTGACCCATATTTAAACAAAAATTTTGTTTACATATAGGTCAATGGAAATTTTGTTTGAATCAACAAAATTTTTTTTTTGTTGAAAACCACTTTTTTTTTGCAATTCCAAAAAAAATTTTTGTATCGTCAGCAAAAATGTTTTGTTAATTGAAGCAAAATGGTTCAATTTTACTCCAATTTTGTTAAAACAACCAAAATGTACTCAACAAAAATGTTTTGTAGTTTTAATCAATTCCTTTTTCTGAGTGCATACAGGCATAATTAGAATAGCATAATTAGCATGTACGAGCATTTCATGTCCACCAAATCTCAGTTTCAAAAGCGATATAGCCGCTGCATCATTCTTTTCCGATAAACTAAATCCACTTATTGTACATGCAGCCGTTACCGAAACTAAACTTTTCAAGTAACTAAATTTTTTGACATCTGTTAGATTTGTGTTTTTATCTATAGCAGTTTCGAACATGTTCCAAAAATCTATAAATTTATCTGGTTCACCAAAAAACCTATTTATCTGTAATTTTGGTAGCTTTACTTTTTTTTAATTCAGTAGTAACATGACATACCAAAGAAAAAATATTTAATGAATGATGTCAAACAAGCATCAAGTAGAAAAATGTTACATTTTGTTAAATAAAATTTATGATCGGAAACAGATTTTTTTGAGCTGCGGCTTATACGCCTGAAATTACGATATCTATACTATATGTCACTTAACACTAAACATACCGTGAATTTTACTCAAGTTTTATAAAAAATATTTAACACTAGGATTTTTATTTAAAACTTGTGTTAATTATACAGTGAACTCTCGTTAAGACGGATAGTCAAGGGCAAGCGTTTTTTGTCCGTATTAACGAGAGTCCATTATAACAGGAGTTCACAAATTTTACGTTTTACATTACAGTAAAACATACTTATTATGTACATATATATTGTAATATGACTAAAAATTTGATTTCTCAGACCATTTTATGCTACATTACTAAAAATGTACAAGAACAACTTTAAAAGGAAAAAAAAAAATATATATTTGAAACTCGAGTTTACATTAAAGCATGCTTACATTGTTACTTGAAGGTGCAAAATGTTAGTACATGAAAGAAAACGGTTGAGAGTATTTAAAAGCAATCCAAAATAGTCTTCTTCATTTGTTTTTTCTTGGTAAGCGACCTTCTTTCGATATCATTCTCAAGTTTAGACAAATGTTCAAATGTTTCTCAGAAACATTTTCAGTTGTTTGATAAAATTACCTAATTGTCACCAGCATATCACGGACATCTTGCACCCGAATAGCTTGCACTTTTGGAGGAGAGATTTCTTCGTCGGCTGCTCCGTGACGTCAGAGGCGAGGTTTCTACTCCTTTCATCTTAAAAATAGAATAGAAAAAATTTTGGGATTCCGTTATCCTGATGAATATTTGTCCATCTTAACGAATGAAATCTTAAACTGTACGTAATAAACGATGTCTGTTACATGCACTTCCTATAGACCTTAACCGGGAATTTTGTTTTTGTACGTAATAACGAGAAATCCATCTTAAACGGGGCCGTCTTAACGGAAGTTCACTGTATTATATTTATTTTATGAAGAAATTTCTGGTGCTATTCGAAATATTTTCATTTGGTACCTGTCAAATGACCGGTTGTTGGTATATATTTAACGTTAAATAAATCAATGTGTAAATATTTTTTGACGGATACAATCGTGCATTATTTATTAATAATTCTTTCGCTAGTACGCATGTTAAAACGTGAAAACGTAAATTACCAAAATGATCGGCAAACATGGACTTATTCAAGATCCAGTGATGAAAGTTCATGTGTAGAAGTTGAAATTTAAGAGATTTGCAGAATAAATATTTGAATATATATAGAAATAAGAAAATATATTTCAGTAATATTAATAAATAAGTTATATTTCTGTATTTAAAAAAATATTATACTGTACTATCAATTTATAAAAAGGCATTTTTATTACCTATTTATTTATTTGGCATTTAAAAAAAATATTTGATTGAGAAAATTTAGTTAATAAAAGTTCTACGATATACTTTAAAAGGACTAAGCTTGATAAGATTGTAAAAGTGGCCTTTTTCATTGGTAAAGATAAAAATTGCTTCTATTTTTATTTTTATTATTATTGTTATTTCGTTTTACAATTTTAAATTATTAATTAATATTTGAGTTCATTTCAATTCTTAAACAAATCTTTTTTTCGTAGGAAAAACTAGACTTTTTTTCTTTTTTAAATGCATTGTTTGCTAGCTTTTCACATTTTATCTGTTTGTTTTAATCAGAGCGATAAAAGGTACTATTTTCATTTTGATTTATTTTTATGTTAGAGGTATAAAGATTTATAAAATATTAAACAAACTTTGTACACATTCGTTCATACCTGAAAAAACTTTCTTTTACCAATCAAATAAAATTTTTATTACACTGTATTATTATAAATATATATATTATTATATATATATATATATATATATATATATATATATATATATATATATATATAGGTATATTTATATAATATCATATTCCTGTAATGTCATTAAATAAATTATATTTGTGTAGTGTCAATCGATAAACTATTTTACAGTATTATCAATTAACATTAAATAATTTTAAAATTCATTTTAAGAGCTTTTTAACATAGTTGTTAACACTTTACAATATAGTTCAAAAGTGTTTATGAATTCGGTTAGTCTGGCCGTCTGTCATTTTGTGCTCAAACTCGTCTGAATATTCTCAGATTGCCACATAATTGATATTTATTACCGAGGTTTACCATGGCATGTTCAGTATTGAAAATGAAGTGTTCAACATTTATAGTTCATTTACAGGGACACTCAAAAGAATTTCGTTTCATCATAGTATATTACTGTTGGATAATTAATTTTGTAAATGGGAATATTTACATAATAGAACAAAAAGCAGCTTTACTCGTAAAAGAAAAAGACAATATAAAACCTTTGATAGCATAAATAAATGAATTTTAATCTATTTTAATGCATTCAATTTGTATAGGTATATAAGGGTATAAGTTTTCAAATAAAATTGTTTTATTTTATTTACTCTCAATTATTAATTTCAACAGGCTATTGAAGGAAGGTTATACAGGTTAAATCAATGTAACACATGTTGACGCAGATTGTGAATAGATTGTACGTGATAGAAAACAATTCAGTTCATGTTTGGATTAAGCATCCGAAAACAGTATAAAATCAATGTCACTTTATAAAAAAGTTTTCACAAACGCAAATTTTGTAGTTCTGTGTATTTGGTAGTTACATTCTTTAAACTTAAATTTCTGGATGTTACTTTCTGCATGTAAATATTATAAAATTTTAATTTTCTCTACTGTAATGAATAGTTCCTATCTAAGTAATCTATTTTATTAGTATTATGAACTATCTTGCATTTGTAATTGTGTAAGAAAACGAAACACTTGTGTCATAAAAGGTACGGCCTGCGTCCTCTCCTGAGAATTAATTTTATCGCGCCCGCTGAATGGTTAAAGTGAACGAAAAGAAAAATAATTTTTGACAACTATTTCTGCAACCTGCCAATACGACTACATTGCAACCGATGTCACTCACACTTATTTTGTTCAAGTTGGCGTGAATTAATGGGAGATAATATAAAGAAGAAATAGTATAGACGAGAACTAAACTGAAAAGTTTAAGTAGAATCAAATAATCCTTGCTATTTTTAAAGGACAAGAGATTATATCTCATTTGATTCCTTAAGTAATGTGCGATTTCAAGATACATTAGTCGATTGTTCTGTTTATGTCAATATACCAATAATTATATCAATTATTGTCAAGTTGATTCAACGTTGCCTTCACAAGAGTCCGTTTCACGTAGTTGCATATTATAATATGATGGCATAATAAATGTATGAACGCATACACCATGTAAGCAACACATTCATACAAAACACCTTAAAGGTGTTAAACTTTGGCTTTGCTTCTCCACTGGCTGGTCTACCATAAGTTAACGTTATTTTTTCTTTTATTTTAAATACACTATCGTACAGCGAAAATGCAATACCACGAAGATTTGGTTGTATGTGCTGGGACGTTCCACAGAGCTAATCAAAATATCCCGGTTACTACGCCTATTAATGAAATATCAGCATTAGAGGTAATGAGGTAAAGGGGTGGTTCCTTTCACGTTTCCCTGGTTTATCAAAAATATCTAACAATATATCTATAATTATAATAATTATTTTTATAAGTAAACTAGGGGGCCTACCCCCTGCGAGCTACCCTCGCCAACCCCCGCTCAGACTTCGAGGCCTCTAAAAACATGACAGCGTGCTTTATTTTAAAGATATTGGTAAATCTGTAATTGGGTTGCCATGCTTTTAACGTTTTAAAGGGGCATTTTTTTATTATCATGGCCTCATACATAGCTGTTGCGACAACTGAGGACTGTTTTCGGGATTGATAAGTAAAATCAATTACAGCTTGAAAACCAGCTTGTATAAAATGGTTAGGTTTAAAATGTGGCTACCTCTGGGACTTTTATAACAACGATCTGTATTCTATTCTTCCTTTGCGTTTAAGGATGAGAAAAATTCCATCTGCTTGTGAATAACATTAAGAACCACGGTATTGAAAATTACTATGTTATAGACATTTTCAGTAACAGGTTTTAATTTTCTCTCTATTTTAATGCATCATCATGCATATTTTCATGTTATTTTAAATATGTAAATTATTTATTTCAATTAATATGTATATACGAATTTTTTAATAATTATTTATCATACAAAATTAATTAAATATTTTGTGCATGCATGCCTGCATTTATTCGGCATTAATTGATGAGATATTTAAACAAATTTGCTATCCGCGATAATTTTACACCATGTTATGTCACTTGAATATTGTCCATAAGAAAATCGGGTTCTTTTCCAGTATAGGATTCTTTGCTTTTAGGTTTGGCGTAATTCGAGTTTCAAAAAGGGATACATTTGTTAATATACATAGATTTGTTGCCAAAAGTTATGAAAAAAAAAACCCAATGAACTTTTGGTGCTTTTCTATTATAAGGGTCTTGACTTTTTTTTTTTTAATTCTCCTTCCGTTCAGTTGGACAATTATTATTTTATATATTCGTTTCAAATATCCGAATTAGTGATTTTATAAATTCGTTTAATTAAATTTTACAAAAAAATAACAAAATGATATCAATAAATAATAATTACTATTAATTCCTTCCCCCCCCCCTTTCTTTTGCTTTTACATAAATGACGTCATTTGGACGAATTTATTCAAAATATTTTCAGTTTATAAATTAAATTAAATGCTGACAGACGATTGAATCCTGACGATAGAAATGTGATTTTTTTTTTCAAATTTTCCTGAAAAACATAATTTAATCACAATTTTGTCTTCATTATCGATTGAAATAAAAGATAAATTCAATTTCAATTTGAAAATGGCGAATAAAAAGAAATCAATAATCCCTATCGGGATCCTTTTCAATTTTTTTTCCTTTTTTGTCACAAAAAAACTGAGTAATTAGTTGCCATCATTACATAAATGTCATTAAAATTCGAAAAAAATTAATATCTCGAAAACTAATTCCAATTTCAAAATTCTATTACCAGTTTTGACATCCGCGGATTTTTATGGACAATTGGTATTAATTTCACTATCAAGCGTTTAATATTTTATTAAAAATAGCCCTGAAACATAATCAGTCGTTTAATCAGTCGTTTCATAAAATCGTTTCATAAATTCGTTTCATAAAATCGTTTCACAAATTCGTTTCATTAGGATTTTATATATATAGGGTAGATTAAATTTATCAAAGCACTGTGGTTATTTACGTTGCCCACGGCTTTCTGAAAAAAGCTAAGTAGATATAAAGAAGTAAATGCCTGGGAAAGTTAAAGTTAACAACAACCCAACTACTTCAAAAGACAAGATAAAAAATAGTCTATCCACTCTATGCATTAATTAAAGAAGATTAAGATTACTACATTAAAAATAAAACATAGAAAGGATTAAACAATAACAAAGGAATTTATTTACAAATATATAAATATGTACAGTATACAATATTAGAAAAAACTTCCAAATATTGGATTAAAGTAAAGTTAAATATTTTAAATATTTACGAAAATATTACATTTAAATTCCCATTTCGGGATATGCAACCATTTAGCACTATCCTTATTTGTACACTGAAATGCATTACAGCGGTGGACATAATTATAAGACACCTACCTAATTTGACATACAGTGAAAGAAAAGATTCAGAGCTTAAAAATGCATTATCAAATACGACAAAAACATAAATTTATTCTGTTATCACACGTAATTGTTTTACAGAAATGATATTTTTATAGAGTTTAATAAAAAAAGCTAAAAATACCATGGACAAAATTAAAAGACACCCTAACATTTTAACTAAAACACCTGCTTTTTTTAAATATGCATATTTTCTGCACGTTGTTATGACGTCAGCAGTTAACTAAAGAAGACGATAACAGACTTCACGCATTTACAAACATGCCACGAGGTACAGAATTAAAAGAAAGTGAAATTCGTAAAATTTGGAGATTAAATGGAACTGCTGCTTCAGTTAATAATATTTTAAAAGTTATTAAACGCTCTAGATGTGCAGTTTCAAATGTCTACGCTGTAGATCATATCCTACAATAAATAACATTTTTCAGATTTAACATGACCCTCATGCAGGGCTTGATGTCTCGTCTATGCGCAAAAGAATAAACTGTTGACAATGCTGTAGAAACTATTTGAGTCCTTGTCAGCGTTAATTAGCTGATTAAAAAAATCAGTAACATTTATAAATGCTTATCACAGACCTGTTACGGTCAAATTAAGCTGCTGAGTTAAACTCATGTAAAAGTCATATCATAGGTAATAATGACTATTAAACGAAAGTATGTAGATAATTCAAACTGAACTCTCAGTAAAAGTTAAATCGCTAGTATCTGAAGTCACCTGCAGCCGTGAAGTCCAGTAGTTGCTCCCTTTCAAGATATCTTAATATAATTATCTGTTTTCCTTACGAAGTCATCGTAGAACTATATGTTTTCTTTACAAAGTCATAGCAAACTATCTTAGATGAAATTCATCTCTCAACTGATAAATTAAGGAAGGAGGGGAGCTTCAAGCACCCGAGTAGAAAAATGTTATCATTCGCTGCAGTCTGAGTAACGGCACATCTTGTTTGTGACCTCACCTTCTCCAAATTGGCTGGACCCGACACTAGGAACCTGGACCGTCACTGGCCCTCGGTGGTAAGGAAAGGTTAGGCGAATCATGTTCCCATGTGGGAAATCCGTCGTTAAATGGTAGATGTTCAACTGGCCTTTCGTAAATTTGTTCAAGATGTAGTGTCAGCCTCTATTCTAGGTCGCAGCCGGACAGGTACCTATAGTCATAAACATGGTCACAAAAGGACGTATGTGGTAATGTATGTAGTACCCGATCTCTTGCAAGCAATAATGTATGGGGCACTTAGTTGTACCTAGAAGCACCACTTACTTGAAGTCAACATAAAAATATAAGTACCATAACACATTAAATATACAATAAGTAGTAGTAAAAAAACAATATGTTCAATTAAGAACAATACTTAAAATAAAATTTACACATACAAAATAATTTTGTTGAAACCTCAAATGTGGGCGCAAGCCATCAGCAGTATAATTATGTATATTACAAGAAATAAGAAGGTGAATGATTTACGTAGATTATCTATTTGAAGTGAGATAAAAGATAAAGAAGTACCAGAAATTTCAACAGTAGTTGCTGTCTCGCGCCTTGGAAAATCCTTTTATCAATCTACTTTTCGTTTCAGAAGACAGACGTTGTGAACACATGTCCCTGACCGGGACCTATGTTATACACGGATGATTCATGACGTTTAAAATGTCACCCGGAGTGGATCATCTTTACACGGCGATTGGTACAAAGCGTCAAGCCTCATCGTTTTGTGCCAATCGCCGTGTAACAATTATCTCCTCCGTGTGACGCTTTAAAAGTCACGAACCGGCCGTGTATAACGTACGTCGCCGTCCGACGTCTTGGAAGTCAGTTATAGCAATCTTTAAAAAATATATTATTAAAAAATTATATGTATTGTAAGAACCGATAACAAAATTCAGCCCATATCTCACAGAGTGAAATTCACGCACACGTATATACACAGGTTGTCCCAAATAAGCGCTAGTGAGAGCTTAAATAATCCATTCGCTTGTAACACTTGTGCAAAAGACTTTTGAAAACTGCCACGTGAGACAGTAAAGTCTGCTACGTTAAAGGTTAAAAATATACCTAGCGAATGGTATTCACAATAATGTCCAGAAAAGCGCACGCATATCACATGGTGTTTTTTCCGAAAGAGAGTTGTTACATTACCAAATTTTATTTTTCCAACAAGCAATCATCTAAAGAAGTGAAAAGACTTTTTCTTGAGACGTCTGATGTATGCTCTATCTGACTCAACAATTAACCGAATAATGCTGCGACTTCGTAATAACCTAACATTCTGAAATCAGTCTTTATGAACATCATGACGCATTCAGCATGCACATGCGTGTCTAAAAGTTGAAACAGGGGAATTTGAACATCTATTGTAGTTAAAAATAAATAAATACTTTTGGAATTTCTTTGTGATTTTTACAAAATATTACTAAATTTCTTTTCGGGCCATTCTATATATATATATATATATATATATATATGTTTAAAAATGGAAAGAGAATTCAAGCGAAATGCATATTTAATGGCTATTAAAATACCACAGCAAGAAATTAAAGAGCAGAAATTATAAAGGGTTACATTCAAGATTTCTGTCTCCTAAAGTAATAAAAACAATAAATATGCACGCTTCTTTAAAGAAAATAAAGTGGATAAAAGCATTAAAACAAATTCATGTTTCACATATTTTTTGTATACTTCTAGTATAATAGGAAAATTTTAATTAAGGCCCATAAATATTAACTTTTAAAGAAAACCCCTTTCCAGAACTCTATACCTTTTAATAGTGGCAAGATTCTTTTTTCTTAAAAGTTAAGTACTTAAGATAAAACGTGCAGAGTAAATCTTTTGCGAGAAAAGCTGCTTAACTCAATTTTCTTTATTGTAGAAATTTTTTCTTCTCCAAAAAATGGATTAATTTTTCGCTGAAAATACGGAATTTAAGAAATTAATGGAAAATATTTGTGGCATAGTATTTTACTTTTAAGATAAATTATGGATTTAATTCATTTATGTTTATTGGCATTTTTGCAAGCTGTTTTAATTTTGCTTTTAAAGAAGAAAGAAAAATCATGTGTTAAACATAGATTATAAAACATTTTCCAATATTACAGGATTAAACTTACGAAACCTACAACTATCTATACGGTGAATGGAGATCTATAGATACAGGGTGATTCAAAAAAGATTGGGCAAACTTTATGATGTGATAGTTTGCACCAATACAGACATTTTTTGTATAAGAAAGCAGGGTCGTAAACCCCTTTTATAACTGAAAAATATAGGTTGTCTCACTCCAATTTAGAAAAAACTATTGTTCATAACTTTAACTTTTAAGATATTTCAAAGCCATTTTCAACAGATTTACCTTACTTTGTGTGAAATGCAATGATATGATGAAAAGTGATGGTATTGTACAGCATTTCGGTAAGTGAAATTTTATAAACTGTCATTTACATTCGAAAATATGGAGTGTTTAGTTCAGCGCTATTTCGATGAAGATGGTAGCTACTTATACCATTTCTCGTTATATGCTAACATTTTGCTCAATGAAAGATAAGTAGAAAGATAAGTACAGTAGTCGTTAAAATATCTTCATTAATGTTAAAGTTATAAAAAAACTCCGAATTCGGATTCGAGTAAGACAGCCTGTTATTTTGACTGAATAATTGAATTGTGACCCTAGATTCCTAAACGAATGTTGGTAGTTGTAGTGTACACTATCACATTTAATGTTTCTCAATTTTTTTTGTAACTACGTTATATATAAGAAAGGGTCCGTATTATTGCTTATAATTACACACAGAACTGTGTGAATTCGGAAGTTTAGTGTTCGTAACCGACTCTATGTCCGCGAATAGTACTTTTTCTTCAATCAAGATCTCCAAGTTTCTGAAGTTATGATTGTGTCTCTGCAGAATACCTGTTTTGAAGAAGAGTACATTTTATGCTAATGCAGATTTGATTCTTGCGTAGATATATTACCCATATATCATGATCGTTCATGATATGTGATGGTATGATATGTTCATGATGTGAGATTGTCGGTATTTGCAGTGTCACTCGACTCAGAAAAGTTAACTAATCTGCAGCGATGATTTCCATTTGTTAAGGAGTTAAAATTTTGTAACTTTCTAATGCAGAACATTTGGTGTCCACGGAACCTGGTAGTTTGTTAAGGATTGAGCGTTGAATATTTATGTGTTTTAGACATCTAGTTAGCAAGTGTTCTTGGATATATGTTAGCCTTTGTGAATTAACAGTGTTTCTAAAGTGAATTAAAGTAAGAACTTGTTTTTTTTGTCTGTAAGGTAGATTTTGTAAAGAGAGTTAGTTATTGATATCTTTAAAATTAACCACGTTAACATAATCAAACAACGCTTTAAGCGAGTTTAATAAACTTATTTAGTTGTTAAAACTTTATTCATTTGTGTTCTTATTTACACTGGAAGCTTGAATGGGGAAGACATAGTCAATACAATTAAACTAGTTGCTCCCGCTCAAAGAATGTGCATTATTCAGCATACGTTGGACAAACATTTTGCACGTATTATAGTTGAATGAAAACAAAATGACGCAAACAGTATACTGCAATAATCGAAACATAAAGCATCACGGAACTCGACTCGCATAAGAGATACTCTCACGTAATTGGATAAAGACTGCAAGTTGTCTCCGAAGTCTTTACTTGAAAATTCAGTAACTAACACAATGTGAAGAAATTATTCATTACAGATTACCTAGACCATTCTGGATTAATTCCTCTCGTATATGTCATAGATGTTTAATTTAAGGAATTTTTGTCGTCAAAACAGCCAAGTAATCAAGAAAATCTTTAAGTTTGTAACCACAATAAATATATAAATTAATTAGTATATTATACTCATTCTTTACAAATACTCGTAAAACTACTTTTAAAGGAGCATGACCATGCATGAACACAGAAACCATTTTTAGCATTTTGTATGAAAAATAAAATTTGATTCATTTAAAAGAAGTATAACAACACTGGGATTGATTTTAATAAGATTAAGAACTTACTGAAATTAGAAATAATGCAACTCAAAAAATAAAATTTTTAAATACTAAAATTTCTGCATTTGTATAAAAAGTCTTCGAAATTATAAACTATGCATATCATATGTAAACTGAGATATACATGAATGACTGAAACAAAAAGGAAAATACGTGAGAGGCTTCTTTCTGTTGTAAAAGAATTCAGAAAACGTAGTATTATTTTATAATATTAATTTCCGAATAAAGAAATTACATGAACACAATATGTACAAATATGCCAGTAGAATCATGCCTTTTTTTGAATCATACTATTGTTTGACTTATTTTATTGTATTTGCGGACGTTATTTTCTGCTTGATTGTTAAAAACTTCCGTAACATGCATAACTTATTTATTTTCCCTATTTCTTGAATATTTGGTTTTCATTTGTAAAGTCATATGTTATTTTCCATACTATCGGGTTGATGCTTTGGCCGCGCTGTGCCGCACCCGATGTCGACATTGTTCCCGTTCGCGTCATTTATTCACATATGTAGTACTAGATTAATGCAGTGCTGCCAACCTCTATTAAATATTTTCCCCTAGACACCAACTGAGATTCGCTAGATTCAGATAACCACCAAACAGAAAAAGAGAAAACATCATTAGTGCTATTTATATTAATGATATAATATACGGCGCGCTATTGTGGCTATATAATAAATAAAGAATAAGCTGTATTGAACATATTTTCCTGTGTAACATAAGCAATTTCCCATCCTTAGTAGATAGTTTACTAATATAAAATGTCAAATTTTAAATTAAAAAAAATTCTTTGAGAGAAAATTTAATAACAGTAAAAAAAAAGTAAAAATATTTCTGGATTTCAATAAAAATGAATTTATTTTCCCTTCTATAATCCCTTTCAGTCACACATTTTCAATCTAAATTTTGAGAGAAACCCCCCAGGTTGTGAAGACTGGAATAATGTTTAGTTTTTAGCGTATAAAATAAGTCTTATAAAATACTTTCCTAAGGAGCGAACATTAAAGTGCAAGTACAGCGGTACCTTGGTTAACGACGGCCTGAGTAAACGACGTACTTGGTTAACGATGAGTACCTCTACGAAACAAATCTCTTGACTAACTACTCTTGATTATCATTTGGTACCAGTTAAATGAAGTGAGTCACAGAAAAGCAGATAGTGCTGACAAAGTAGGAGGAGATAAAGTTGTCATTTGCTTTCCAAGAATGATAGAAATAGGATAATACTTACCTCAAGAAGTCCACGATACTGGATTGTTTTGATAGAAACTGTCCTACAGGACATTTATTATAAAAGAAAAAAAATCGTGGGCATTAACCAATGAATGATAAGTTAACATTGCTTTTAACACCAAGTAAAAAATTAGACTTCAAGGTAAAAGGTAAAGCCAATGTTAACCACAAAAATTCCCGAGCATTCAAAAAATTCAATATCTCTATATTATTCCTGGTGTTCTGTGAAAGTCTAACAGCGAAGTCTGGGTAAATTTTAAATCAGGAATAAAATTTAGTGCCTGGATTCATGATCTGTTGGAACCATCTGTGACAGCTTATCTCGAGTAAAAAGTCTGCCTCAAAAAATATTTCAAATTTGAATGATAAACTTGGATATCCACCTGGCACAGAAGAAGACTAGTCGTTGGGGGCCACCGTAATACTTACCCATCATGGATATGCATAATGTAAAATATTAAAATAAAAATGTGTAAACTACTTATAAAGTGCATTGCAATTCAAATAAAATCCTGGCTTGATGACGTCACAAACTTGGCATCTGATTAAGCGTCAAATTTCCAATTAAAATATATCTTTGAAGTGAAATTTGGATGAAATACAGGGTCAGGAAAAATCGAAGAGTGTGGAAAATAGGATTCCAAATATCTCGGCAACTCATTATCCGATCGACTTCATGCTTTATGCAAAATTTGTTTTTTTATTGTCTTTTATATTCATTTCTTAAAATAAACAATTTCGAAAATTTTTATATACCTTTCATCAGAACGAATATTTCGAGAGTCCGAAAAAAATTGTTCCGGTTAATCGAGGTTATTGAAATGAAATAGGCTTCTTCCCATTATTACATACTAAGTACATACCAAATTGCAAGTCTCTATCTCAATTTTTGCGGGAGATAGAGCGTTTACAGACACACAGACACACAGACGGACGGCAAATTTTTTTTTCTAAAAATATGTTTTTCGGAATCTCCAGTGTCTGAAACGTGTAAATCCGTCAAAATTTTTTTTTCGATTTTCAAAACGATTACAAGACTTACCCTATACTACGTATGATGGGTAAGTAAAATACCTGAGAAATTCGATTTTATCATGTTAATCCCCCCCCCTCCCCCCCCAAAAAATACTGCACCTTCGATTCAACCTAAGGATATCAGCTGATTATTGCAGATTTAAAAACATCTGTACACAAGGGCACTTCCTATCAGGTAATTTGAAATGATTGAAGCTACCAACACAAGCCTAAGAAAATAAATATGCAAAAATTTACTAATCTAATCTATACAAATACTAATCTATACAAATGTTCACAATATAGCTTTTTCCGTAGTTCTACCAGAAAAGGATACAAGAAATGTGGAAACCACTCTGCCCACCTCTCCTTAATAGAGTTGCAACAAACCGGTTTATTTCCAATAGACCCGGTTTATTCCCAAAAGACTTGGTTTATTCCCCAGAAACCAAGTTTATTCCCCAAAAACTCGGTTTATTCCCAGGTTTAAAACGGATTTTTTCTAGTCTTTGCAACTCTACTCCTTAATAAGCTGTTTTCGTCTCCGATATATGCACACGCGCATAATAGTCAAACACACCGTTGCTGGAATTGTAAAGCGTGCAAACTACAAAGATTTTTGTAGTGTTTCATTAACTACGAGATAGCTACTGTGATTAAGCTTAAAGATTATGAAATGTACAATAAAAGGAAAGAATTAAAGCGAAAAAACACATTATATTGAATTTTATCGATAATATGGAATACATATAGGATTGCTGCAGTTTCGCATATTGTTAAAACTTAAAACAATACAAATATTAAAAATGCTTTACTGTATATTAATAACTTGAGTAAATTCTCGTAGAGTGGAAAATATCCAAGAATTTCGATTATCTGTTTAATAATTTTAATATGTGCAATGAATTTATTCAATAGTATGCAAACATATGCATAAAAGTATTTGTAATGAATAAACATGGAATTAGGTTTTTTGTATTAATTTATGATTTTTCTCATTTTCAATTTCATATTTCATATTTTCATTTTGCAATACTTTTACATTAAAATGAATTCATCATAAT
This sequence comes from Maratus michaelseni, assembly GCA_963931845.1. Taxonomy (NCBI): domain Eukaryota; kingdom Metazoa; phylum Arthropoda; class Arachnida; order Araneae; family Salticidae; genus Maratus; species Maratus michaelseni. The sequence goes on along the minus strand of OZ007589.1, from coordinate 173,004,409 downwards.
TTTAAATATGGGTAAATAAAACATTTTCTTTTACTAAAAATCCATTTTTTATACTTAAGTAAATAAGAAAGTAAGTTACGCTTAGCGCAAGTTGGAGACGTACAGTAATGAGAGCTAATGTTTTCGGCTACGATTTAGAACAGAACTAAGCATTTCTGATGGTCTTGCGAAAGTGTTTCGTGAGTGATTCGTAATGGTGCCTCAGTTGGATTTATATTCCAAATTGGAGGTTTGAGAATCTTCATGAAACTAAACAAATAGCATAAAGATACATCGAGAAATTATCGTTTGTTACGTCAAACATTTAATAGCAATTATTATTAGCAATCGCCAAATTATGTGAACAATTTTAAAACAGACTGGCAGCTTTAATTGACGAATATCGTAAATATCGATTTACAACCTATACTACGCCTGAAAGTGTAGTCATAATCGTACAGTTGATTTGACGCATAAAAATAAAAATATACCCAATATGCGTGGCAGGTGAAACAAGTTGGAAATTGTACGGTAAACGTGACAAATGAGCTGCGTTCGTACTATAACTAGATTTACAATGTAAAAAAAAATCATCCATACTAATTGAGTGAAATGAATTAGATTGTTTGTTATGAGCGAAAGGAGCATACCTTTTCTCTTATTACGTATGGCACGTTTACAGATGCGATTTTTTTTTCGGCACTATACAGCGCTGCAAAATTCACCATGGAGATCTTACTTTGCGAATGATTACTTCCATGGTTTAATATTTTTGTCACTCACGATGAACGGTTCTCTTGCGTTTATTTATCTTACTGGATTAAGATATTGGGCTGTCAACCTAATTTCAACTGAAGTTATTTCAGAGTAATCTATACCAGTGGTTCCCAAACTTTTGGGCTCACGGAGCCCTTTTTGGTAAGAATTTATAAGGCGGAGCCCCTTAACCCCACTGTACTCTATGGTTTACAAATTAATGTTTTTTTATGCCATTGGAACAGAGAGAGATCTGCTGGATAAGAGTCTGAACCAGTAGTTTCCAACGTGGGGCCAAGGTTGTCAGTTTGGCCTTTTTCTTGATACAGAAATTCTGAATTCATACTAGAAATTTTAAAAATCAAATTTTCTATTATTTAACACTTTAACAGTTTTATTTAATATTGCTATTATTGGACATAATAAATTAAAAACAAGGACTAAAAACCACTTTTTTGTATTAAAGCATCTGCCTTGTATAATCGAGATATGTCCGCCAAATACAGCAAAAATTATAGTTAAAAATGTGTGGTTTCTGAAAGCTTTTAGTAATGAAGAAAACAAACTCTTCTTACCCGAGCGACGTTCGAGCAATACTGTTTAGGGGTGAATGACATCCATTTTTAAAATAAAAAATATTCTCTCGGGATTTCCAGTATGAACTCGGAATTAAAGATGAAAATGGTAACCCTGTCTGCGTCGTGCATTGCACTGGAGCTTTCGTGAGACTATTATTATTTATGGCGAAAACACACACACACGGGAAACAAAGTAAGTTGTACAGTTATCTTTTACAGAGAGAGACCTGTATAATCCCAATAGGCGACTCGCAAAAAGAAAGAAAATGCGTAGGCCCAGTCACCCATGAGTATTTATGTAACATGCTTTCGCTAGTCCCGCCCACCCGTAACAGAATCATGCGATTACGGATTCTTTTTTCGTTCTTTACGTTTCTAGTACTTCTAAACCTGCAACGAAAACGAATCGTCTCTTAGCTTCTTCTTTTGAACCATTTTTTAAAAATACATTTAGAAGCAGATCATCGTTTTACTGTTTAAGTGGGTGGGTTAAAATCTATAACCTGTATTGTTAGGTGCAGCAACGTTCACTTTTTTGGATGTTTTATTTGAAGTAATTAGCTATTAATTATAATTTTGAAAAGAAAACTTTCTTTCACCATTGTTTTTGCATCAAAATAGATATATGATTAAAAACTACACATGTTAAAATAACTGCAACTAGTAGAAAAAATAAATGGGATATATGGGTGGGGTTAAATTTATATCAGGACAGGTACTCATTGACGAAAAGGCTAAGCAAGGGATGGGGCTGAGCAAAAGTTTAGATTGTTATTGTGATGAAAAATGTAAAGGACCAATCTATATTTTTTAATTGCTACAGCCTTATTTCTGATGGGAAAATGTGGTATCATAACATAAGAATCTTAGCCAATGTCGAGACCATTTAAAACAAAATTTTAAAGAGGGGTTGTTAAGTGATACAAAATGTTAAAAAAATGCGTTTTCAACAACATACATTGCTTTAAAAATTAAGTACAATTATGAAAAACAGTATCGAAAATTTAAATATATAAATAACATAAACAGATTAAAGAAATTAAAGTTATCTATACTAATATTATAAAGTAGTAAAGATTGTTTGTTTGTTTGTTTGTTTGTAGGGGGTAATCTCTGGATCTACTGAAGCGATTTCAAAAGTGATGGTGGCAAATTGATGGTGACAGTCCCTGCTCCAACATAGGCTATATTTTATGTCGGTGCCACTAAACCCAGGGAGGTACAGGAGCAAAAAACGTTCTAAAATTTAGATTTTTTTTTTTATACTGAAAGAGCTAGAAACATGAAATTTGGCATGGTAGTTACTTAAAAGATGTAAATGCTCTCTAAGAACAAAATTAAAAAAAAATTTGAAATTTAAAAGGGTGAAATGAGCGAAAAGCGTTCTAAAAACATTCTAAATTAAAATTTCTATGGAATCTCTAGAACTACAAAACCATTTTCAAAAGTAATGGTGGCAAATTGATGGTAACAGACTCTGATGTAACATATTCTATATTTTATGTCGGTGCCAGTACAACAGGGGGGTGCAAGAGCAAAAAACGTTCTAATATTTCGATTTTTTTTTTATACTGAAGGAGCCAGAAACATGAAATTTGGCATGGTAGTTACTTATAAGATGTAAATGCTCTCTAAGAACAAATTCTAATAAAATTCGAAATTTAAAAGGTGAGACATGAGCGAAAAACGTTCTAAAAACATTCTAAATTGCTATTTCTATGGTATCTCTGGAACTAGAGAACCGTTTTCAAAAGTGATGGTAACAAATTTATGGTGACAGTCCCTGCTCCGACATAGGTTATATTTTATGTCGGTGCCACTACTCCCCAGGGGGGTGCAGGAGCGAAAAAAGTTCTAAAATTTCGATTTTTTTTATACTGAAGGAGCTAGAAACATGTAATTTGGTATGGTAGTTACTTATAAGATGTAAATACTCTCTAAGAACAAATTCTAATAAAATTCGAAATTTAAAAAGTGTGACATGAGCGAAAAACGTTCTAAAAACATTCTAAATTGCAATTTTTATGGAATCTCTGGAACTACAGAACCGTTTTCAAAAGTGATGGTAACAAATTGATGTTAACAGTCCCTGCTCCGACATAAGCTATATTTTATGTCGGTGCCACTACGGCTAGGGGGGTGCAGGAGCGAAAAACGTCCTAAAATTTAGACTTTTTTTTATACTGAAGGAGCTAGAAACATGAAATTTGGCATGGTAGTTACTTATAAGTTGTAAATGCTCTCTAAGAACAAATGCTAAAAAAATTCGAAATTTAAAAGGTGTGACATGAGCGAAAAACGTTCTAAAAACATTCTAAATTGCAATTTCTATGAAATATCTGGAACTACAGAACCGTTTTCAAAAGTGATGGTAACAAATTGATGGTGACAGGCTCTGCTCCGACTCAGGCTGTATTTTATGTCGGTGCCACTACTCCCAGGTGGGTGCAAGAGCGAAAAACGTTCTAAAATTTCGATTTTTTTTTACACTGAAGGTGTTAGACACATGAAATTTGGCATGGTAGTTACTTATAAGATGTAAATGCTCTCTAAGAACAAATTCTAAAAAAATTCGAAATTTAAAAGGTGTGACATGAGCGAAAAACGTTCTAAAAACATTCTAAATTGCAATTTCTATGGAATATCTGGAACTACAGAACCGTTTTCAAAAGTGATGGTAACAAATTGATGGTGACAGTCCCTGCTCCAACATAGGCTATATTTTATGTCGGTGCCACTACTCCCCAGGGGGGTGGAGGAGCGAAAAAAGTTCTAAAATTTCGATTTTTTTTACACTGAAGGTGTTAGAAACATGAAATTTAGCATGGTAGTTACTTATAATATGCAAATGCTCTCTAAGAACAAATTAAAAAAAAAATCGAAATTTAAAAGGTGTGACATGAGCGAAAAACGTTCTAAAAACATTCTAAATTGCAATTTCTATGGAATATCTGGAACTACAGAACCGTTTTCAAAAGTGATGGTAACAAATTTATAGTGACAGTCCCTGCTCCGAAATAAGTTATATTTTATGTCGGTGCCACTAAATCCAGAGGGGGTGCAAGACCGAAAAACGTTCTAAAATTTCGATTTTTTTTACACTGAAGGTGTTAGAAACATGAAATTTAGCATGGTAGTTATTTATAAGATGTAAATGCTCTCTAAGAACAAATTCTAAAAAAATTCGAAATTTAAAAGGTATGACATGAGCGAAAAACGTTCTAAAAACATTCTAAATTGCAATTTCTATGGAATCTCTGGAACTACAGAACCGTTTTCAAAAGTGATGGTAACAAATTGATGGTGATAGTCCCTGCTCCGAAATAAGTTATATTTTATGTCGGTGCCACTAAATCCAGAGGGGGTGCAAGAGCGAAAAACGTTCTAAAATTTCGATTTTTTTTACACTGAAGGTGTTAGAAACATGAAATTTAGCATGGTAGTTATTTATAAGATGTAAATGCTCTCTAAGAACAAATTCTAAAAAAATTCGAAATTTAAAAGGTATGACATGAGCGAAAATCGTTCTAAAAACATTCTAAATTGCAATTTCTATGGAATAGCTGTAACTACAGAACCGTTTTCAAAAGTGATGGTAACAAATTGATAGTGACAATCCCTGCTCCGACATAGGCTATATTTTATGTCGGTGCCACTGCTCCCAGGGGGGTGCAGGAGCGAAAAACGTTCTAAAATTTCGATTTTTTTTTTAAACTGAAGGTGTTAGAAAAATGAAATTTAGCATGGTATTTACTTATAAGATGCAAATGCTCTCTAAGAACAAATTCTAAAAAAATTCGAAATTTAAAAGGGTGAGATGAGTGAAAAGCGTTCTAAAAACATTGTAAATTACAATTTCAATGGAATCTCTGGAACTACACAACCATTTTCAAAAGTAATGGCGGCAAATTGTTGGTAACAGACTCTGATGTAACATATTCTATATTTTATGTCGGTGCCACTGCCACAGGGGGGTGCAAGAGCGACAAACGTTCTAAAATTTCGATTTTTTTTATACTGAATGAGCCAGAAACATTAAATTTGGCATGGTAGTTACTTATTAGATGTAAATGCTCTCTAAGAACAAATTCTAAAGAAATTCGAAATTTAAAAGGGTGAGATGAGCGAAACGCGTTCTAAAAACATTCTAAATTACAATTTCTATGGAGTTTCTCGAACCACAGAACAGTTTACAAAAGTGATGGTGGCAAATTGGTGGTGACAGTTCCTGCTGTAGCATAGGCTATAGTTCATGCCGGTGCCACTACCCTCAGGGGAGTGCATGAACGAAAAACGTTCTAAAATTTCGATTTTTTTTTATACGAAGGTGTTAGAAACAGGAAATTTGACATGGTAGTTACTTATAAGATGCAAATGCTCTCTAAGAACAAATTCTAAAAAATTCGAAATTTAAAACTGTGAGATGAGCGAAAAGCGTTCGAAAAATATTCTAAATTACAATTTCTATGGAATCTCTGGAACTACAGAACCGATTTCAAAAGTGATGGTGGCAAATTGATGGTGATACTCCCTTCTTCAACATAGGCTATATTTTATGTTGGTGCAACCAATCCCAGGGGGTTGCAGGAGCGAAAAACGTTCGAAAATTGCGACTTTTTTTATACTGAAGGAGCTAGAAATTTGAAATTTGGCATTGTAGTTATTTATAAGATGTAAATGCTCTCTAAGAATGAATTTAAAAAAAATGAAATTTAAAAGGGTGAAATGAGCGAAAAGAAGTTTAAAATCATTCTAAATTTCTATGGAATCTCTGAAACTACAGAACCGATTTCAAAAGTGATGGTGACAATCCCTGCTCCAACATCCTCTTTAATATAAAGCTATGCGTTGCTGACGACTGGGTTTTTCGCTAATCTTTGCCACAGATTAATCTCGGAAAATGAAACATTTGAAGCTACTGAAAAAAATAATAGCTCGAAAAGTATTTGTCAGAAAACTGTTAGACAAACTGCGTTAGAAAGGTAAAAAATTGTATATTTCTTGATATAAATTTCAAATCTAATGATTATGACATTTTTCAAACATTGAATTTCAAAAATTACCAAATTTCACAATGGAGTACCATAGCGAAACCTTCACGTGTAAAAAGATAATGATAAGGGCGACGTGTCCTTACGTGTATATTGGCAATAGCACGAGTTACAAATTATAGTAGCCTTATTATTCTATTAAAATATAAAAGTGAATTATGTAATGTCAATATTTTGTTTGATTAAAGGTTCGTTAAGAGAAATTGACCAGCGTAGCGGGCGTAGCTTGCTAGTATATATATAAAAAGAAATGTATATACACATTACACACAAATGTAAAATGAATATAATGATGGGCTTTAAATGATACAAGATGTTATAAAAAAGATATTTTAAGCAACAAACATTGTGATATGAATAGGCGGAGCTCCAAAGAACAAAACTGTTTTCCCTTGTGTTCAGACAGCAGAGATAACAGCACTGGCGCGCCGTAGCTCTTTCGATTCACGTTGTGCATTCGATTCAGAATGCTATTTCTTGTAGCTTATTTTGAATCGAATTTTTAAAACACATTAAATGCAAAAACATAAAATAAACTCCAACCATAAATATTATATAGAAAATTAATACATGTATATTGCAAATTTTTATATGATTTACAATATATATATTATAGTATTTTTCAACCCGGTGATTGATATATTTAGTTTTGACACACACATACACACACACACACAAATCCTACATATTTTAGAAAATTTTCCCTTGCAATTTGCTAATTTCTTTCATGTTTTGTTTATTTTTCTGGAACGCCGCGGAGCCCCTGAAAAATATAGGCGGAGCCCCAAGGGCTCCGCGGAGCACACTTTGGGAGCCTCTGATCTATACATATCTGAATGTTACTCACCTCTCAAACAAACAAATTTTTGAACGATCTTTCTAAAAATATAGCTTTTATGTCAATTTTAATCGAAAAAAGTAATTTTGAATAAAATTGGCCGCCTGGCATATTTAAAAAGAAGTGGGCAGCCCGTATTTGTTTTTCTCAGTCACATGACTTGCGTTTTTATTATATAGATTACGTATGATAGGATTTAAAAGAATAAATAAAAATTTTATTAATATCTCTAAGTTTTGATTCGATTTTCATAAAATTTGAAATAACTCGACAAATTCTGCAACGATTATATATGTTAAATTTCAAACCATTCGGTTGGGTAGTTTTTGCCCTGCTATATGCGGACAGACGGACCAGACGACGACTCTATGTGCTACGTACTCATATAGTTACGTACGCACCTAAAAAGCCGTATTGAATTGTTTAAATAACACTTGAGATAATTTCTGGAACAAAAAAAAATTATTTTGTCTTATGATAAATATCTTAATTCGATAGGAAACTTTGTCGCAAAATTAGTTCAGTTTATGTTTTTTTTTTTTTAAACGCATAAAGTGCATGTACATTTTTATTTTGCATTCTTATTACTCACTTGTAATTTACTTTTTGATTAAGACTCGCATTTCTAATCTGAATGACAATAGTTTATGTTTTTATTAATCACATCAAGTGCATGTATATTTTTACTTTGTATTCTCATTACTCAGTTGTAATTTACTTTTTGATTAATGTTCGTATTTCTAATCTGAATGACAATATGCAATTTCCATTAAATATACGAAACAGCATTTTGGGAAATTCAGTATGTTGTAATAATACGTCGCACAAAAGTGACATGTAACTCAATGACATTTTCTTCAGATATTGACCATATAGATTCCGCCAAAATTACTTTTTATTATATATATCCACATAAGTAGCATATTTTTTTTTCAAATTTATTTTAAAATGCACTTATGGAGAGCTTCATTGTAAGTATGGATTCAAGATTTAGAAAAAATTAGAATCTTTTACTATTCTCAATCTAATTCATGTTCAAAGAAAATTTCTTTTTTTCTTTCTCACTAAGAATGTAATTTTCTTTTTCTGAAAATCGTGCAATAGTAAACGGTAGGATTGACGGAAACATTCAATTTATCTTTATTAACATGCTGAGAACCGAGACAAATCTTTTCAGCGTTCTGTTGGAGATAAGTGAAAAGAGATAGTTTTATAGGCTTGTATTTCTGTATTTCTCATGTTCTTTTACTTTTATTGCCGGATAACAGCTTTTGTTTCGTTTATTTGTCGAAGGAAAGAGAATTTATAACATAAAAAAAGCAGAAAAGTAACACATATCTGGAATGAAAAAAAAAAGTTAGATTCAGTTTACTTTGGTTCTTAAGAACTTTTAAATATAAAGACTTGTTTAACATTTGGGTGTTATTATTATAAGTGATATTAAGATCTCCCACAAAGTTATTTATTTTAACCCCTCGAGTGCAGCAGGAGAGATATTTTGTTTGTTGTGAGTCGTACAAAAAATAATCAATAGAAATATCTAATGTTCATATTAAAAAAAAAAAAATGTTATCATGTACACGCGATATCTGTGATACTCTTGGTGTTAAATATTTTTACTTACATGTGTTTACCAGGAACAATGTAGAATAACTATTGATTATCGCAATTATCTCTCCGAATAGATAACAATTATTCAAATGTCAGAAAATGGCAATTATTTATCCGTGTATTTTGTCATATGTGTGTCTCTGTGTGTGTGATTATCGTGTGATAAGTAAGTGCCCTACAATCTTTCTTCATTTTGTGTAACAGAAGAAAAATGTAAAATAATTATTGATTATCGCAATTATCTCTCCGAATAGATAACAATTATTTAAATGTCAGAAAATGGGAATTATTTATTTATCCATTTGTTTTTATCATATGATAAGTGTTCTACAATGTTGCTTTATTTTATGCAACAGAAACAATGTTGAATAATTCTTGATTATCGCAATTATCTCTTTGAATAGATAACAATTATTTAAATGTCAGAAAATAGCAATTATTTTTCGTGTATGTTATCATATGTGTGTGTGTGTGTATTTGCCATATAATATGTGTCCTACAAACTTGCTTCATTTTGTGTAAGCGGCTAGTTATTGGTTTTTAAACAGATAAGGTCAATGTGCGTACATGCCAAAAATAAATGTGACAAAGTTCATAAATGCGATAAGATCCACAAATGCGATGCATAAATGCGACAAAGCTTTTGTATCTAAAATTTTTACTCAAGAATCGTACGTAAATGTGAAATAATCAAACATTCGCATTTCAGGAAGAAGACGCGAAACATTTTGCTGTATTTAAAGCTTTTCTTCTACAAGAATTTCCCATTTCAGTACACATTGTTAATTATCAAGTTCTGACAACATTACATAAATGCGGACAATAATCCGGGACAGATCACTATTTCGTTTTTTAACTTTGAAGGTCAAATAATTTCATCGACGTCAGGACGTCGGAAGCGTTTGGACGTCAGTTTCATTTACCGGAAGTGAAAGTGCTAATGATTATCCGTTTTGATTTAGAATTGTTCTAAAATATTCGTCACATCTTGGTGCCTGAATTTTGGATAGATATATTTGCGACAAATTGATTCTTCTAATGCTGACGGGTTATCAGCATATTTACTAAGGTAAGTAAGTTTATTTTGGTATTTTTACATATTAAACTGAAATGAGGCTTAAAAGCAGAAATTGTGAATAATTGAACTTTTTTGAGCTACTATTGTCTCAAATGCAGACAGAAGAAATTGATGAGGGAAAGAACATTATTACTCAAAAAAAAATGTAATGGTACAAAAACAAAATATTGAAGCATAGATGGAAAGAGAAAAGACGAAAGGAAGATACAGAAACAAGTACTATTAATAAACAAGTGCTATTTCCCTTTATACCAGTGACTTTAAATTACGCGAGAAAGAGTTTTCTTTTTCAGAAGTCACTTTAGTTTATGTGGTAAAATGTTAATTGAAGTGTTTAATGATAATATTAAGATTAAAAGCTATGTAATTGTTAATCTGAAGGGGAAGTGTTTCCAGGTATTTTTATTAGTAATATAGATAAAGATGTAAAATTAAGAACAACGGTAATGAGAGGTCCCAAAAGTTGAAAATGTCTAGAATGCTGTGATAAAATATTTGATGAAGTGGATGAAATGAAAGAAGTTATCTAATTACCGCAATTGTTAAATTCCGGAAACAATTACAGCGTTCCAGAAATTGTTAAGTATCAAACTATTTATAAAAAGTTCTGGTAAACATTATTAACAAACATTGACTTGGTAAAATTAATGTTGTATTGGTCATTCGTTAATTACTTCTTGTTTTCTAATTGCTCAAAATGTTTAAAGTATGAATGTGAAATGATTCAATCTATATGTATAATACAGTATTAAGTATTTCAAATACTGATAACAATTAATAAAGTAAAATAAAGTAAAATGAACTGACATGCATAAAACACATTGTCATATTTAAGTTCTTTGGACATCTTGTTTAGGTTTTAACTATTGTAAATGTGACAATGCTAAACTTTTGTTTAGATTGCAAGTAATAAATAAATTTATCTTTAAAATGACTAGCTTATAATTACCAGTTTAAATTTATTAAACCTTTTACATTTATTATATATTTAACATTTTAAATTTATTAAAATAGTAAATGTACACTAAATATAACAAACTTATTAGAAATTGTTGTATATTCAGGCACAATCACATTACAGCAACTGATGTCAGTTGCATTTAGTCTAAAAATGTGAAATAACATGTACAAATAACGCTACTTTTAAAAATTCTTAATTTTTAAATTCCTTATCATAATCTTTCATTTATGCGAAACTTAAAATATTTATTCTTACGAATTTGTGATTATTCTAGCAGTGAATGAATTGTTTACATTATACTCTTCATAATTAAGCTTTGGGATCGTTTAAAGCTAATTAGCATCTATATTGTATGAAAGCTATTTATTTATTCATCCTTCTCTGTAAAAATGTTTTTGATATTGACAAACACGTTACGAAAAGTCACTATAACTTATTCCACTATGATATTGTAAACCTTTCCCTTATATTCAGTAACATTTAACAAAGTGAAACTTCAGAAACCAATAGTTTTCTTAAATTAACAGTAACATCTTTTTCAAAATTTATGAGCAGTGAAGGGACCATTATATTTTTCAAACATTTCCGAAAACATCATAGACGTATATTTCTGAAGTTTCAGATTAGTGGTTCTTTAAATGGTTTCTGAAGTTAAGAGGAAAGTTTCTAAATTGGTAGGTAACTACTAGTTTTGTTGACATTTCCTAAATATTTTTGTTACATTAGAAAAATTTCTGAAATTGTTTAGAATGTTGACTAAGTTCCTTTTTTTTCATAAAGAAGCGTTTTTCTTTTACTGTACCTTTCTAATTGTACCTTTTCTACCTTTCAAAACTGCAGTAGTATATTATTTACAAATTATAATTTTTATGACACTATTATATTTTGTATAACAATCAGGTAAGTCTAATAAGATAAATTTAACTAGAATATCTCCAATGTAAAAAAAAATAATAATAATTATGCTACAAATGCAATAAACACATTACAACTGCTTCTGCAAGACCTAGCAAATAGACTATGAGAAATGTTTGGTAATCCTTACGAAAAATAACTTTGGATAGAAAATAGATCAATTATGAATTACTGAGGTAACTGAATGCACCACTGCATTTATTCTACACAAAAATGATGCTTGATGTAGCTTTCTTTGTTAATAATGACATTTTAACTTGTTTCATCACGCGCGTAAAATTATGTCTGCACACAACTGAAATTTGACAAACGGTACTTTGTATTTAATGGGCATGAGTAATTATAATTATTCTACACTTACTTCTGATCCGGACGACATTTATTTTTCTGCCTTCGACCTTTTCCATTTTACCATAAAAGAGTGGGAATTGTTATTATCTAATTTCCAAGTTATAAAAACATTTAATTATAATTCATTTAAAACGTTGGTTGTAAACAGAGTTTTACAAATTTGATAAAATCCAGTAGCCAGAAAAAAAAATAGTCGCCAGTAAAAATAAAAACACAAGAGCTTTTTACGAATTAATTGAGAAAATATAATAACAAGTATTGTTTAGAATTATTAGTTACATAGTTTAAAATAGTACATAATTTAGAAAGATATAATATAAACAATATTTTCTAACGAAACTTATATTATGTTGACAACTTATATAAACACAAAAATCAGATTTAAAACTTAAAAAAGAAAAACCACATTCTAATCACGTGACATATACTAGCTGGCTATAGCTGAAAAGAATGGTGTTTTCTGTGCATGAGTTGGAAAATGCCTTTTAAAGTTCTTCCATTAAAAGTACGAGAGAAGAGGAAGATCACTGCTTGCCGCGCACCAGTAAGGTGGGGGGGGAGAGAAAAAATATCAGTTGTGCTCATTTCTTATGTCAATTTTTTTTTACAGAAATCACCCCGAAAGATCAAATCATCTTGGCCGCCAGATCAAAAAACTTGGTAGCCAGTGGCGACCTGGCGACCGCATTTGTTAAGCCTTGGTTGTAAGCATACACTGTAAAAAGACGAATGTATCTTAATATACGAAAATATAATATAACCACGAACGAAAATGTACAAAAACCTCTTCCGAGTTACTCGTGATTCCGACAAGGGTTCTTGAAACCTCCGAAACTCATATCTTTTCGAAATTTAAAGAAGAATTTAATAATCAAAGTTACTTTTCCTGGAACTGATTTTTAGAAACTGTTCCGAGTAGTTTTTATTGTGTGTTAATCAGTTTTCTCAAACCGAAATATCGGTTTTCAGGGTGCTATCGATTCGCAATTAAACATTTCAGCTAAGTAATTGAATTTTTACATGCAATAGTAATTAGAAAACAATATTAATTTTAATGGTAATATTTGTGCTGTTAATGTAGCATGTTTGTCTGTAAAACATTGTTTGTTGAACATGCAAAAGTTTACTTGAGAATTGATAACATCCGAAAAACCTATGTTAACTGATTAATACACTGTAAAAACTACTCAGCCACGTTTTCAAAAATTTGTGGCAGCTAAAGAAACTTTTTTTTTATAAATGACTTTTTTAAAATCTCGAAAATAGTTTGATTTCTGAGGTTTCTAACGATAAAGAACGTTATCAGAACCGTGGATAACTCGGAAGAGATGACTGTATATTTTCGTTCATGCTTATATTATATTTTCCTAAATCAAGAAACTATTTTTTATTACAGTGTAGTGAACAAATTCAATTTTCCAAATATACTGCATATAATGAGTAGAAATTTGGTAAATTAACAAACATAATTTGGATCTCCAAGCTATTATAATCTTCCGTAATACGAAAAAACACCAAGTTAAGCATAATATTCGGAAAAAAATATTTTCTTTATTAACTTAGCGTCTAATTTACCCCAAAATTAACATTTAACAAAATAAAACTGTCAGACAATGACTCAGAATATATCGCGTCCTGTATAAATTATGTCTCTGAAATTTGTTTGACCAATATCATTTTGAGGATATTTTTACAACGTAAGAGAGCTGTTTTTCTTTTCAATTGAGAGTAAAACATTTTTTTGAAAGAATAACTAAAATCGAAATTGGTTTATTTAGGAGAAGATAACTTTATTAAAACATTTTTGGAATATTATTTACATTGAATATAAAGGCAGATCTATTGAATTACGAAACGAAGTAATTGCATTTTAAATATTAGAATGTCAGCCACAAAAGGTATCGTATAGTAGCCTTCAATAATTGAATTCAATTGGAATGAAAAACGTTGACTATTTATCACTATGACTTGCCTTACCTAAAACAAAGACCTTGTGCAATGTTTAAACTTGGCATTGTGCCAAGCACGCTTCAAAAGGGGTAGCAAATTTGCGACGGCGTCTTTGTCTGTGTCGCGTTTTTATAGATAGGTTTTTAATTAATATCTCGGCTAATTACGAATATTTTTTTTTTCGAAAATTATTATCAACAATTCTTGGATGATTCCGTGTCGATAGGTACCTCCAGCGCCCCTCAACTTTCCCGTTGAGCGGCTGCAAAGTAAAGTTTGTTTGTAACGGATAAATTCGATTTTTTCAAAAACTATGTGACCTAGGACAATCGCTATAATTTTTCTGCAAGATTTAGATAAAGTCCTACCACCCTAAGTTTTTCATAATTTTAGTTTCAGTAGATTCAAAAATAGGAAGGGAGATATTTTTGCAGTGCATTTTCGGTGGTGTCTCTGAAAATATAATACCTAAAAGTGAATATCTATTTTTGAGTTCGCTATTACGAGATCTTTCGAACAATACCCCACACGATATACAAAGAAAAAAAAATCAAGTGACTTAATTATTAGAGTCCTAAATTTTTCATAAAAGTATTTGGGAGTGGCTAATAATCTATAAATATTTTGGTCAATTATAACTCTGACAAATTTAAATTTTCTACGTTCCATATGTTTCGAGAAAAATGGCTGTTACAGACAGACAGACACACGAGTAATCTTATAATGGTTCCGTTTTTACTGTTTAAGTACGGAACCCTAAAAATAAATTATTACTTTGAAATAATTGTTTTGTATTTGATATAGTAAAAAATGAAGTACTTTAAAAATTATATTATTATGTATTGATAATAAAAAATAGGTTTTCTTTTCTTTTCTTTTTTCTTTTTTTTTCTTTTTTTTTCTTAATTTTGCTCTTTTACCTTTGAGTTCAAAATTTTCGATTAATGAAGCAGCTTTTCTAATTTACTGGTATGTTATAAATCTATAAACTTATAAGCATATGTGAAAGTAGATTTAGTTTTACTTTCTTTAAATATATATGTACTTATGAACCAAATTTTAACAGAAGAAACATATCTCTAAAAGTTTTTTAAAGAATATCTTTATACACAGTACAATTTTTTGCTCGATATTTATGTTATTTATACATAATGAGTCTCATAATTTTATTGATTGCATGAAATTTCATCACAAAAATAGCTTTTTTCATACACCTCAATAAAATAAATAATTTATTTTCAATGGATCCATAACCCAGGGGATTAAAGTTGATGTAGAAAACTAAACCCGAATCTTTTTTTCCTTTTTGAAGTCAAGGACTATTTTTATTTTGTGAAATATAAGTGTCCCACACTTGCAGTTTCTTGAAATGTTTTGGATAAAATATGAAAAGTGTACTTTAAAAAATGATTTCAAGTTCTTATGGGATAAGTAACATTTCTTAATGGAAAAAAAAAGAATAAGCATAAAAAATGTTTTTGAAGTTTTATCATCTATAAAAAGGGATTAAACAGATTGATTTTTTTTTCAGGTCATACATAAAGGATATTTCTGTCTTTGATGCTCTCTGTGAAGCACTTTTTAACCATCTTAAGGGGATTAAGAATTTTGATAATCTTGAAATTAGAGGGTTTTTTTAAAATATTTATATTAAATCTATAAAGATTAAATTTAAAATATGAAGTTTTGCAAAAGATTATGAACAAAATAAAGTCTGAAAAAAAGAATGTTTTTAAAGGGATTTCCCCGAAACATAATTTGATTTGAAATACAGATTTGTGTTTTAAAATACATTTGACTCCCATATATGTTATACAGCTAAAATAATATCACGTTACCCTGGAATGCTACTTGGGGAAGACTTGCAGAGCACTCCTTCTTTTTGAGTCTATATTTTTTTCCCCTGATATACAGGGTGAGACCAAAGTCTTACCCTGATTGTAAATATTTATTGTGCGAAAACTGTTAAAATTATACATATAGTTGTTTAGATACATTGTAAGTATTGTTATAACGTTGTTAATAAGACTACATACTTCATGAAATTTCAAAGTGTGTCCCCATTGGAGCTCGGAGAATGTGAACATGGTATTCTAGTTCTCACTAAATATTCGCTAACATGTTTTCCGTAACACTGCCTCTTTTATCCTAGACTTCAGTTCTTCAACATCAGCAACTGGTGTGGCAAAGAAAAGAATCTGTCCTTGATATAGAACAGTTCACATCACGTGACTTTTACCGAAGAACAATGAAAAAAGCTGTAGGACGCACAAACAAAAAATGCATTGATAAAGGTAGCGATAGCTGTCTTACAGCAGCAGCAAAAACCTGTTCGTGACGTCACCTTGCACAGCTCTATATCCCGAAAAGAAAAATCAAGGGGAGTGATATCAGAAGGACTTGGAAGCCATCTGTGTTGGTCCATGTCTTCTAATTTACAGGTCCATGAAGTATGTGGTCTTATTAAAAACTTTATAACTGTACTTACAATGTATACAAGCAACCATATGTCTAATTATAATAGTTTTCGTACAATACATATTTATAATCAGGGCAAGACTTTATGCTCACCATGTATAATATGGGTTGCTGTTTTGTTATAAAATAAAATCTACAACTACAGACATTGAGTGATAAAAAACACTAAAAGCATTAAAATACATGTTAATAAAAACGTTTCGAGTACTTTTCGTACTCCTCATCAGTATACATGCGCAATTATAAAATACCGGAGAACCGTAGCAATGAAAACAGTTAAAACTACAGTAAAATTACCATACACAGACGGAACCTGGGTAGCTTCATTAATTGGAGATACATCTAAAACAGTCAGTCAATTTTCTACGAAAACATGGCTACTATATAGACAGCAGTTAGACATAGCAAATTGCGCATTATCAAAGTCAGGAACATGGTTGTATTAAAGTGCATGTGCAACCAATCTTGAGTTCAAAGTACGATTAAAGTAAGATTAAAAGAATTTGTATTCTCTTTAAGTCTTGTATTTAGAGAGCGTCCAGTTTCACCAATGTAGATCGACTTGCAGCTTTTGCAAGGAATTTTATACACGACAGCTCTAAGGTCAAATTTGGGATACTTATGCTTATAGTTACTGAGAAAAGTACGAATAGTATTCAAAGGCACAAAAGCAGTCATAATATAAAAATTCTTAAAAATGGCTGAAATGTTTTAAAAAATATTACATAGTAAGATACAGATATAGTTCGTTTAGGATTGACAAGGAATGAGATATTGATCGGATTTCATCGAGAGCTCCGAAATTTTTTCATGATACCAACGCCGTGGATAGTCGTTAAGACGTAAATCATTAAATATTATTCAATGGTTGGAGTATCATAGTTGAGATTTATTTTAACAGAGTGAAAAATTTCCGTGCCAGGACCCGAACCTGGGTACCTTGGCTTGCCGTGTCAATGCTATTCCTACTGAGCTACCCGAACAATATCCTGGCTGGCATAATTCATTCTTATTTGTTGGAGCTGGCTGTTAACTGCAGTGCTAATTTCCTTCATTCGAGCTATAAATATAGCATTTACATGATGAAAGCGTGATATAACATGGAAACTCCTCATCAGTACTTTATGTTTCCATGTTTTATCACGCTTTCATCATGCTGACATCTCGAAGCAAGCACAGATTTCAACTAAAAATTCTAACAGAAAGATTATAATTTGGATATAGTAGTATTCAAAATTAAAAAAAATAATTGCCAGTGGCAACCTTGAACATGAAAAATTTAAGCATGTTCTGCTCTAAGAGGACAGATGCAGTGAAAAAAATCGCAGAAAATAAATTTCTGGTTTGCAGTAAATACTATTAGTATGTTCGATGTCACTGACTTAAAATTCATTGAAAGCTACCATATAAGCCTGGAAACAGTTCTTATTCATGCAACCATTCAAAGGCTTAGAAAGCATAAAAAAAGGTTTATTTGTCTTGAATTCTCTAAAAATATTAAAACGCGGTCAATTTAGAATATTTTAAAAAAGAAACAAGATGCAAAAAGCGTGAAAAGAAATGAAAAGCACAATATTAAGTAAAACAAATATGAAAATGCTTGTAATTCATAATGAAATTGCAGAGCTATGTATGCCACCTGCACAGATATTTTGTCTTTTTCACACTTTCCAACATAGTTCAAAAGTATTTATGACTTTGGTTTGTCTGTCCATGTGGCCCGTTTGCTAACTCTCGTGAATGTACTCGGATTGTCCTGTAAGCTTTGTATGTTATTAACGTTTACTAGCAAGATCTCTATTGCAATTGAAGTGTGTAGCATTTATAGTTCTTTTAAAGTCACAGTCAAAAGTATTCCGTTACATTGCGATCAATTGTAAAAAATCGTTTCAAGTGCATTTTAATGATGTTACATCATTTCAAATACAATGAAATTGATATGTACTTATGAAGTGTGCTACAACATGCATTCTGTAGAATATCATGTCAATGTAGAATATGCCAAAGGATTTATTATTCATTTTCAGAACCACGCAAAAGAGTTCCGTTACATAATAGTCTACGAGGAAAAACAGTTTGCAGCGTATGTAATGGATGTTATGTAATACTAATTTCAAATATAATGAAATTGATATACATTACTGAGGTTTACTACTACAAGATACTTGCTGTAGAATATGATGTGCATAGCATTTATCGTTCATAGCATAGTTATGTGCATATAGTTAACTCATGTCCAAAATTAAGGTCACAAACATAAAATCTGTGAAAACTGATGGACTGTGTTGCCACGAAATTTGGCGAAGAGGTATATTAGAATGGAAGAAAGAATATAACAACATAACGATATGGAAAAGTTTTTAACTGTGAATTAAAATACAGGGTATATTAAAAAGTGTTAAATCGTAAATCAGAGATAAAGCATTTATCTCAGGAAAAGTATGTGTGATATGGAGTGTGACCACTGTGCACTGTTATACAAACCTCACAACGAGTTCTCATACTGTTTATGAGGATATAAATGTTTGTGGCAACAAAGCCATTTCTTCCAAAAGCGCGGCTTTTAACTCCTGGCGGGTCATGACAGGGGGGTTACGCTGTGCAATGGTTCTTGCTAGACCATCCCAATGTCACCAGGAAGGCCAGCCAAGATCGCCCCAGAGCAACGACACCTGCACAGAATAGCTATTTGGCGTTAAGTGCACGACGACATAGGCTGTCAACGACTCCTCATCTTGCTGGTGACTTTACTGTTACGACTGGAATAACAATTTCCAGGCAAACAGTATATAGACGACTAGCAGAGAGGGCACTTTACGTCCGGCATCCAGTCGTGTGTCCCCCTTTCAATGCATCGACCAGGAGAGCCCAGTTGTTGTGGAGCCGAAGACATCAATCTTGGACACAACAAGAGTAGGAGCGTGTTCTTTTCAGTGATGAGTCCGGATTCACTACGGAAAGTGATTCTAGTCGAATCTTCATCTGGAGAGAACGTGGAGCTCGCTATCATCCCTCCTACGTAAAATAAATCGACAGATTTGGTGGCAAAGGAATCCTTGTCTGAGACGGCTTAATGTTGGGTTGCCGTACCCCACTGCACGTCTTCCATGCGGGTACTGTCAATGCACATCGCTATAGGGATGATGTCCTTGAAGCCTATGTGAGGTTGTTCCGGGGTGTTGTAGGCCCAGACCATTTTTATGGACGATAATTCGAGGTCACACAGTGCCCACATTGTTGATGATTTTCCTGAAGAGGAGGATATTCGCCGTATGATTTGGTCCTCGAGATCTCTGGACCTCAATCCTATTGAACATGTTTGGGATGGTCTAGGAAGAGCCATTGCACAGCGTAACCCCACTCCTAGGACATTCCAGGAGTTAAAAGCCGCGCTTTTGGAAGAATGGGTTTTGTTGCCACAAACATTTATTGACACCCTCATAAACAGTATGAGAGCTCTTTGTGAGGCTTGTATAGCAGTGCACAGTGGTCACACTCCATATCAGATATACTTTTCCCGAGATAAATGCTTTATCTCCGATTCATGATTAACACTTTTTAATATACCCTGTATCTTAATTCACAATTAAAATCCTTTCCATATTGTTATGTTGCTATATTCTTTCTCCCATTCTAATATACCTCTGTGTCAAATTTCGTGGCAATACAGTGAATAGTTCATCAGTTTTCACAGATTTTATGTTTGTGACCTTAATTTTGGACATGAGTGTATTTATCGTCCAAAATACTGTTTATTTAGCGATAATTGCTGAAAGTTCGTTTTCAATTATGGTATGCGTTTTTAAGTTTAATTAAATTTGTGTATACTACGCAGTGCTTATAAATGCTATAGATCATATACAGGGCAATACAAAAGAATTCGTAAACATTACTGTATATGATTAAAGGTATTTTTTAATTAAGTTATGCATTTTCAAGCTGAACAATATTTAGTATACTAAGAGATGTTTGTAGAATATAAATCGAATCATATGCAGGGCTATGCAAAGGACTGAATCCATGACCGATTATAAGTAGTAATTCCTCTGGAAGTGTGATTTCAGTAGTTTTAAGCTTGGTTTAGCTTCAGTTAAATTTTAGCTTAATATTTGGCATATATAAATATCTGTAGGTAATGTACAGGGTTGTACAAAAGAATTCCAGTAATGTTTTCGTCTGTTGGTAGAAACTGCTAAACGTTAATTTTCAACCTATTATGCGTGTACTAAACTAAATTTTATCATACTATTTACAATATATATAAATCTATTGATCAAATACAGGGCTGAACAAAAGAATTGGAGTACTTTTAAGTCTATGGACGGCAATTGCTAAAATATGGTTTTTAAATGTGTTATGCGTTTTCAAAAATGTCTATTTAAATATTTTATTTAACTTATTAAGTTGCGAAGTTTTGTTAAGACATTCTGGATATGTTGTAAAGTGTTTCATTATCTATTCTTGATGCATGATTTGCCTTTCTTGTTTTTAATTAGCTAAACTTTATTTTAATTAACATTATTTTTAGTGTTTATTTTTCAGACGAAATAAACATGGACATACAAGAAATTTCACCTCTTCTTCGACAATACTTATTTCGATTTATACATAAAATAAAATTTCTGGTCCACTACCTATTTTTTTTATCTGAGAATTTTAAGTTGGGATTTATGGTAAGTAATTTCATAAGTAGAAATGTCACTAAACGCCTGATTCTCGTTTTAAAAAACACTTCTGCAATGTTGGAATATATGTAAAAAGCCCTACAAAAGGTGATTTTGTTTTTAGTTTTTGAGTTATACAAAAGTTAAAACGACTTTTTTGATTTTCTGCACTCTAGCAAAAATGGGCATAGCACATCTGTGCTCTTTAACGTCGATATATATGTATGACATATACGTAAATTTAATTTAAGAAAAAGTATAAAATAAATGAAAAATCAAAATAAGAATCAGATAAAGTAATTCTTTAAAAATCTTGAAATATTGTAAATAAACAAACAGTGTAAGGAAAAAAAAATTGAATTTAATAAAATATATAAAGATTCTTCTATACTATTTTTCAAGTTCTTCCAAACAATTCCTCTTTCGTATTTTATATTAAAAGAAAACGAAACAAAATTAGCCTATTTCAATATCGGTCTTATTGTTTGATTTAAAATCACTTTCCGGGTAAAGAAAAGGAATGAAAGGGGGGATAATTTAATTACAAGAATTTTTACACTTAGTTTTTTTTTCTTTTACAATGAACAATTTGCATTGAAAGTTGCTTAATGGAATGTTTCTGTTTAATTAAATAAACATTTTTGAAAAGTAGTTGACTCTCTGTTTCTTTTATATGAATCCTGTCACTTTTTCATTTCAATTGTGAAAATATTAATTATTTATCAAGACTTGCAAGTGAAAACTTTAACATTATAAACTACACTAATATATTAATAAATATGCTAAAATATGCAATTTGTGTATTTTAAATCGATAAGAAAGATTTTTAGCTCACTTTTCTCATAAAAAAATAAAGATTGTTAATTTTAGAGCAAATAAAGTATAAAAAACACAGCTCACAGGGAAAAGTTGTTCACAAGAGAAAAAGCTAAGAAAAAAAGTGTAGTGTTACAAATGTTGGTCAACAAAATGTTGGTTTAAGTTACAATTTTCAAATAAACTGTATTTAAAAGTACATTTTTCGATGGATTCAAAATTGGAGTCTTGTGATTTTTAGAAGCAAAAATATAGGCAATCAAAGTGAAAGCGATAGCGCATATCGTGACATCTAGTGTTCCTTTTAGGCTAAGCGGTAACGACGGATAAATATATTCATTATAAATAGTCTATCAATATCGACTGCATGCCGGTGCCAATTATATTTCGTAATTAAGTCTGTTCTCAAATACAAATAGGCTACTTTCTGACGCATTTTTAAATTCATTTTAGTTCGCAAATGCATCAAATTGGCAGGCGCTTTTATTAAGAAACTAATGTAATCGAAATATTTTTTCCGTTTTTCGGTAAAACAGAGGTTATTTCAGAAAATGCTGTAAAATTTGTCATTCTGAAGTGAATTTACGGACGCGACAGAGGAGGAAAGGGAAAAAACTATCGTCCTGAGACAGTAATCACTTATAATTCAAAATGTATTCCATTTTTCGGAAAAATGAAAAAAGAAACTGTTAGACTACAAATCTCTTCAATAATCTGGCCATCAAGTATGATGCTCTTATGAGTAAAAGTAAGTCAGAAAGTTTCGCTTTGTTAAGCAAAGAAAAATATTTTTTTGACAACATTCGAAATATATTAAAATAAATAATCAATATAAAAATAGCACAAATAAAAATATATAATCAATATAAAAATAGCACAAATAAAAATATATAATCAATATAAAAATAGCACAAATAAAAATATATAAAATGACAAACAGCTGTTTCGGAGCCCCTAAAGCTCCATCATAAGTGCCAAATTTAAAAGATTAATAACTGATCCGAAAGATTAAGCCATGTAGGTATGCTTGCGTCTCCGCACGCGACTAAGGTAGAATGGCGGTGAGTTTTTTTAAAAACAACAGCGGAGTCAGGAATCACATGTGACGTAGGAGACCAATAGAAGTGCTCGGTCAGTCTGGACGAGTTTATGTACGGAAGAGTAAAACGGGGGGGGGGGGGGGATCGAAAATAATGAATTAAATGAATGGTAGCCAGACATTTGAATTTGGTGTACTGGACATATCACTAACTAAGTTGTCTGAATTCTTCCATATATGATAAGCTTCCCAAAAATCAAGGTCGTAAATCGATGAGCATTTTTGAATTATTGAACTTTCTGAAAAATTAAAACTATGATTGCTAGACCAACAATAGTTAGCAAATGCAGAGAGTTTAGTGTCACAATTTTTAACACAGTTTTTATGTTCCCCAAGGCGGACCTTAAGGGGTCGCTTAGTTTGACCTATGTACATTCTATCATACTCGCAAGATATCTTATAAATTCCTCAATGTGAAAATCTGTTAATTGGATGTTTGAGATTTGTAAATTTGATTTTATTAAATGGTGCATAAATTACTTTAAAATCGAATCTTTTCAAAATTCTGGATATTTGATGGCTTATTCTCGGAAAATTTGGAAGTATAATTAAATTTTCATTGCGAACATTGTTAACGTTGGAATGTGTACGTTTAGTTAGTTTATTATGAATTGAATCAACGATTTCAACAGGATAACCCTGGTCAATGGCAATTGATTTAATGTGGTCTAATTTTGCCTTGAGTAAAATCCCAGATGAACAAATTTTTAAGGCGCGATGAACACAGATATTAAAAGCAGCCAATTTTTATTAGGAGGGTGAGATGAAAGACGAAATATACATCACTATCATGAATTGGTTCATCGAGTTATATTTTTAATAGGGATTTCTTTAATCCGTTAACAAATGCATACATTCCAGCTCTCCGATTTAAAAAAAAAAAAAGTACATTGAACCCGAAATTTTATTTAATGAATGAAAAGAAGTTGATTTCAAATGACTACCAGATAAAAACAAAACACATTTAATTGAATCATTTTTCTGTTTCAAAATATATTTCATTTTTATTGAAAAATACCCGGGGGGTTAGCACGTGTGCAAATGGCAAATGGTACAATTTTAATCCACGTTAGAAAGTTAAATAACGTGTATTTAGACATTATCATCTTAAATGACATAACAATTTTTTTATATCTTAAAACAGTGGTTCCCAAACTTTTAGCTTGCGGAGCCTTTTATGAAATTATTTTTTATTTCGAAGATTCTTAGGCGCATCGTACTTCATGTCTTATAATTTTACAGTGGTTAATAGTAATGTTGAAGAGCGAAGTATGTGCGTGTGTGTGATGGGGAGAGGGTTAGGTAACAAGGGGAAATAAAATAAAGAGACATCTAGAGCAGCGGTCCTGAAACTTTATAGTTATGCAACCCCCCTTAAAGTCTGCAATAGGAATTGGGAACCATCTGGTAGAGGGAAGAGAGGGAGACAGAAGACAAATGGAAAGGAAGATTAGAAAAGACCAAGAGCGAAAATAACATAGGTACAGTTCCGTATATATACGGCATAGTTCCGAAACAACAATTCGATATATATATGGGCGATTTGATGTGAAATTTCTGTCTTTTAACGGAAACTTTTTATTTTGAGTGCAAATCGTAGATTTTCCCGGAATAAACGGAAAATTTCCTTTTTATCCTTACTTGTTGAATCGTAAAAACAAAGAAAAAAAAAATTCTTCCGAGACAGACAAACGGAAATGTTAATTTTCAATTGACAGGAAACGGAAAACATTTAGTTAAATTTTCGTAATAATGTTTTGAAGGGGACAGAGCATTCATTCTCTAATGACGATTAAACTCGGTAGTACTGAATAAGGATTCAAAATAATTTTCGTTTGCCTTTATAGCGCCTCGTTGGGGGGAAATTGCATAAGTATAACTTTAAAATGAATTTTTAAATATTTTATCAAATGACAGTCACACTTCAAGTTCAAATTAGGTAATACAGATTCTACAAAGTTTTCCTTTGCGTTTTCAGCCCCCCTAGAAGGAAATAAGATCACCAAATGTAAATAAAACTGATTTTATATGTTTAATTGCATGATAGCTATATTGCAGTTAAAAATATATGGCACAGATTCCACACAATTTTCTTTTTTGTTTATCCCCTTTTGTGTTTTACCCTGGCGCAAAATATGGGAACTAAATTGAAATAAAATAGAATTTTTGGGGTTTCTTTAAATAAAATTTCAGAAAGAACTTCTGATAATGTTCTGCTGTAGGTATGAATAAGGTTCTGCTGTAGTCAAATTAAATTTATGTTTTGATAAAAATTTTCACATGATAGATTTTTATAACTCTGGAATTGTCCCTATTGAGAAGTTGCATATCAGAAATTTTAAAATGAATATTTTATGTTTTCTCATATGGCAACCAAACTCCAAGTTAAAATTAGGGAATACAGATTCAACAAAATTTTCTTTTACGTTTACGGCGCCCTCTGGGAAAAAAACAGAATAACCAAATTTAAGTAAAATTGTTTTTTTTAGGTTTCACTGAATGTTAGCTGTACTGAAGTTTAAAATAAGTAGAACAGATTCAACACAATTTTCTTCTATGTTAATAACGTTCTCTGACAGGAAATAGAGACAATAAATTTAAATATTTTTTTATGTGATTTTAATAAATCTTCATAAGTTTCTACCGTGCCATTTTATGACTTCATAAAAATTTTCACATGACATATATATATATATATATATATATATATATATATATATCATGTGAAAATTTTTTATTTAAATTTAATCGTCCCTGTTGGGAAATTTTTAAATGGATATATTTATGTTTTCTCATGTGAGAACCATACATAAGGTTAGATAGGACAGATTCAACTCAACTTTCTTTTATGCTGATAACTCAACATAGCGAGGAAAAGATTAACGAAATTTAAATATTTTTTTTAAGTATCACTGTATGACAACAAATATAAAAATAAGATAAAGTTGGCAGCACAAATTGAATGCAATGTTATTTTGCGATTATAGCGACCCTTTACCGGGAAATAGGGTAACTAAATTAACTAAATTAGATTTTTTTAATGTTTTTTAATATAAATTTACAGATAAAGCTTCTGCTACGGTCAAATTTAGATTTTGATCAAATTTTCACATGATATATATTTTTTTTGTATTGGTAGCGTCCCTGATGAAAAATTGCGTAACTAAATTTTAAAATTGATTTTTTTTTTTTATGTTTTCTCGCGTGTCAACCACACTCCATGTTAAAATTAGATAGGATAGATTCAACTGAACTTTCTTTTATGCTGATTACGCCTCTTAACGAAAAAAAAAAGATTTGGTTAATCTTTAAAAAAAATATTTAAATAAAAATGCTCATTTTATTTAAGGTGCTATTTAAATATTTTTTTTTATTAAGTATCCCTGATTAAGATATATGCCTGTCTTAAAAATAGGTAGTACTGATTTTATACAATGAACCTTAAGGTGGATCGTGGGGTTACAGTAAACCTTTAAAAACCGAACCTGTATGTAAAAGAATCCCGCTTTTAAAAATAAATATAATTATTATTAGCCATTTTCTTTTCTTGAAATAAGTTTTTATTCCTTCATTTCAAGTGAAAAGACATAATGATGGATTCAAATTTTCTAATCAATACTTTCTTACTATCTGCCAAAAAATTCGTTATTTTAATCGTTAAAATTTCTGCAAATTTTGTCCGGAATTCTTTACAATGAGATAAAGGGGGAAAAAAACCTTCTAAAGATATATTCCGTTACACTCTTTATTATTCATCTAACTTTTTTCGACCTCATCTGAGAGCAAATTTAGAATGAGGAGCCATCCAATTATAATTTGAAATTGAAGTCATAAAACATGAATAACTATCGCAAAATGTCACGGCTTATAAATTACAACCCCAGAAAATAAATTTAAAAAAATATTTTTAATATGGCGTTAAAAGTGTAAGACATACATAGGTTTTCATCTTTTTGGTAAGTACGGAGAAAAGATTTTTCAATTAGAGTTTTTTAATGAAGCTACAAATAATTTATATATTTAGCAAAATATGAATAATACTAAATGATACTATTAACAGATTTTTTCAAAAATGAAACTTTGATCGTGTGTAATTTTGAACGAATGAAATTCGTTATCACATTAAAAACCAAGCAAAAATGAAGAGTATAAATATGTAAAAATAAGATCTTAAGTATAACAGAAATAGTAACACGAAAGAAAAGACATGGAGCACGTATATAATATGTAACACTTTCCAACACTATCAGAATAGTGCTACATTTTTTAATTCATACGATGAAAGGACATGTCTAAACACACAATTTAGAAAAAAAAATAACATACAATAAAATCCATTTTCAGTAATTACCACCTGTAGACGGTAATGTATCCGAATTCTTTTGTGGAGCGCTGTATATTATCTACAGAATTTTATCATAGCACATAAATTGTAATTCAGATGGAAAACGCTTAACTCTTCTGATAAGCGTTGGATATTTTTGTCTCATGTAATTTTAAATAAGACTGTTACCAGAATTTTTGAACAAACATTTATTTTTATAATTTTGATGAAAAAAAATAGACGAACAATTGAACAGTTTAGTCATTTCATGGTCTTCCTAGTTGATACTTTACGGCCTATCTAGAGGTCGCTGAATCTTTAACACTTAGAGAACCATAAGAGAGAAGAAGTCTAAATGTAGTCTAAAATACACTATATGGCCAAAAGTCATCGGACATTTTCGATTTTAAACATTTCGAATAATAATCCAGTGAAATACGCTTTGGTAAATTACAGAACATGTACGAATAGAGATATAACAAAAAATAATATTTGCTATCAATCTGTAAAATAAAAAACTGGAAATGGTCTGTAGCTATAGCACATGTGTATGTGGATTTTGTACAACATTTGTGTTCATTTGTATAAGAATAGCACGGATATGCATGGATATATAAAAGTTTCTTTAAAAAATTCAAGAAATTTGTAAATGATTTTGTTTATAACCATGGAAGGTTTTCATCCAAATTTAACGCCAATTCAGGTACCTCGACAAAGTAAGTACAGTAGAACCAAAATACTATAATTAGAATATAAATACATTAAATAGTTGATGAAATATAAGCATTTGTACATTTTGTATATTTGTATGAAATATAAGCATTTGTATATTTAAAAAAAATGTAATTTTGTCTAAAGTTTTTAATTTTAAAAGTCAGTGTAATAAATTGATAGTGTATTGAGATGCTGCAAAAGTTCAATCCCTTTTCTTGAGAAAAAAAAATAATAATTTATTGAAGATGACATTAATTTACTGAATATAATATAACCATCTCTCCGGTGGATGCATATTCCCGCGTCCACAGAATGTCTGTGTGAAGTACCAATCCAGGTGATTTTTCAAGTAAAGTTTTCACGAATTAAGATGTTTTGAATGTAATAATAAAAATAAATGGTAATCCGAGAGCACAAGGTAAGACAGTACGGTGTGTGAAATAAAATAACTCAAACAGTTTTTAAAGTAAAATTTCTAAACAGTTTAAAAAACTTAAAAAATTGTGTCCGGTAACCAAAGGTAGTGTGGACTCAAAGGTAGTGTGGTATCGCTGTACTTTTTTGAAAAGAGGATAAAATTCACTATATTGTGCTAAAAGATTGGAACCGGATTCCCGTTACTAATGTGGAAAAAATGCAGCGAAACGTGAAAAAACACTAAAAATCGCATTAAAAATTAAATAAAAACAAATCTATTCAAAAATTCCAAAATCTGGCTTCGTGGTGCAAAACTACATGCATAGAGGTATCTTCTCACCAAATTTTGTAACTCTGCGTGCAGCGGTCTCTTCAGAACACAACGGAGAAACACACACACACAAACTTCCTTCTTTATTATAGTTGGAGATGACAACAAAAGGGGACGTAGAGGATAGAAGAAAAAGAGAAACGGATTTTTATTTGGAAAAAGTAATGGTTACTTAAACCATATATATTACTTAACCATTTATAACGTCGTATATAAAATGCTGCATAGTTAATTTTCATTCAATTTAAACAAATTTTAAAATCTATTACATAAATACGTTTTTCTTTCAACAATTTTTTCTTAAATATGAAAACATTTTAAAATTATGAAAATAAATAGTTTAAACGACTATTTGGACTCTGCATTAAAGCTTTTTAAATGAAAAAAAAATGCATCAAAGTACCGGTTCCGTCATAAGTATACTTTAAAACTTTAAAAATTCATTAAAAGAAACAAATGATTGTTCAGGAATAGGTTTTCAGGAATAGGATTAGAGGGAGATCAGATTTTTTAATACAAAAAATGTTGTGGTTAAGAGAATTACCGATAGATGGCGCTGGCATGCGCAATATGAAGCAGACGTATGCAAATTAGGCTTATAGTAGAAGACCCATTTCTGTGAATCGCCTGACAAGTTTCAGTATCCCAGCACATGAAACAGGCCTCTTTCTGGTCTTCAATTATTTTGTCGTGCAGAATTTTTGCAATGCGCCAGTTGCTGATTCCCATTCTTGTAAAACCGTTTAACCAACAGCGTTTTTATTAGTAACAATAGCATACTGCTGGAAAATAAAGAAGAATTTACGGGCATTTAGGGATTTTATTGACAGCCTGATATACACAAATCTGCTTCATATTATGCATGCAGCGCCATGTATCGGTAATTTTTGAACCAGAATTTTTTTGTTATTAAAAAAAGCGATCTCCCTCTAATTCCATTCTTGCAAACTGCAATTTTTTAACATAATTTGTTTCTTTTTAAAGAATTTTTAAAGTTTTAACGAATTTATGACGCACCCGGTATGAATATTTTGTGCTATGCTTTGAAATTACACATACATATTTTTGACAAACATGATTTACATGAAATACATGATTTACAAAATGATTATACAAAATTGCTCGGGTTTTCTTTAGCATATTAAAAAATGCAAAAAAGAATTCAGAATTTCTAATCGACATTTTTTTCCGGAATAATGAAAACTAATATATTTTATTTTAATCATTTAAGCTTTCAGAATTTTAGTCTGATATTGTGAAAACAAAATGTTATAAATATATCTTGGGCCAAAGACGACGTTCTAACCACAATTCTTCAAGTTTCTTTAAATTTTATTTAAAATTAGTTTGAGAGGAAAAAAAATTTAATCAGAGTCCAAAATTCACAATATAAAATAATCATAAATTTCACAAAATATGCCGGTTTAAGCATTAATAATGCATTTTAACAGCAATTAAGGGATTAGAAATGTTCTCAAAATAAGTATTTTCTTGTTTAGAAATTTTTAACAGTGAAAATTATTTTGCGAATGGATTTTTTACTGAAGTTGTGAAATATTTTTTTTATAGGGACAATAGCATTCTAAATACTATACTTAGTGTATTATATTAGGGATATTGGTTTCATTTTTACTCATGCTTAGTTTTTATGAAGTTAAATTTATCAAATTAAGAAGAACATTTTTTCAAATTATAATTTAAACTTATAAAAAAGAGAGAGAGAGAAATAAACATCATTAATGCCTTCCACACATAACAAATACTTTTTTTTAATCAGTTAAGTGTGATATTTTGGAAAAATAATTTTTAATAAAGCTCTGAAATATTAATAAATTAATAAATCTGTAAACTGTTTCAAATTTAGTCATCTCAATTTAAATTTAATTAATTTTATCAACTCACTAATATGAGGGTGATAATTAGAGTTGTGCGTAAATGTAAATATATAAAGGCGTCAGTGTAAAAAAAAATATTATAATTAAAAGCATAAAAGCGTATCGTCTGTGTGACGCGATTTTAAAAAAAATTTAAAGTGAAAATAAGCAGAGCAAAAATAGAAGCAGTAACAGAGAAATCTTCCTTTGCAACATAATTAAAAATAAAAAATAAAAAATTAAATTAAATAAAAAAAAAAAAAATAAAAAAAAATAAAATAAAAACGACGTTATTATTATTTTTTTTATTGCAATGATACATTTCCCTCTACCACGCGCCAATCCTTTATTGTCATCCTTTATGTTTGCCACAGACATTATGTTTATCACATTCATTTATGTTTACCATAGTCATTAAACCCCGTACTAACCTGCCAATCACTGCGACATAAGAAATATAAACAAAATGAGACACACACTGATTTTATACATCCGTTATAAGATATAATTCGTTGAGTTTGAATTGCGCGCTTTTTATTCTTGAATTAACTCAGACAAAATATTTTCGCATCGCAAATGTATACTTACTAAAAAATTTCAATTGAAACTTTTAATATACAAAATTACATTTATATTTATCGACGAGGCTAAATTTTAAGTACACATTTTTATTTATATTTTAGTATATCATGCGATAGTTTATTTTAGGATTGTTCTTAAAAAATATAAAAATGTATAAGTGATTCAATCGACATTTATGACATTTTATACAATAACGTGGCTTTAGATAAATTTAAAATACGTTCAACCGAACAGGGCGGCTTACTAAAAATGTTTTTAGCTTACATCCCTGCCGGTTGGGAAATTTAACTGCGAGCCACAAAAAATAAATAAATAAATAAATAGAAAATAAATAAATAAAAATAAAAATAAACCTCTGAAAACGAAGGTCCTTTCCGACCAAAACTTTGTCTGGCTCTTCCAAGGACGGAAACAGCCTGAAGTCCCCTAACCGTCGATGAAATTATTGGGTTGTCCGGAAAGTTTGTGCCGGTTGGGAAAATCAATTAGTACCGGAACATAAAGCCCGTTAATTATTAGACATTAGATATCAGAATCAATGTCTAATAATTAAATGATAGAATTTTTCGGTACGAATTGATTTTCAATACCGGCACGAACTTTCCGGACAACCCAATAGTTTTGACAAATTAACATTACACTGATATTATTTTACAGAGGCCATACTTAAATTGAGCACAAAACAGAAAAATATACAATAATAACAATATTCCATATCACATTTATACTGAACATCAATATAGTTTGCTTAAACTGAATAACACAAATAAAATAACGAATAAAAGCACGATACTTTTATCATATGTTAACTTTTTTTATCAAAGATTATTCAATTTATCCTACTATGCGTACACATTTCCAAATTGACATAAATTTATGACAAGATAAATTTATGTTCGAATCATCTGGATTCGAACACGGGACTTCCCGTTTCCAAACTGAGGACGTTACCTCAGAGCTACCAATATTTGACTACATCGTCGCAGTATTTTGAACTTATACATTTTTTTCAGTAATTTCCCCTATAGAATGATTGTAAAAGGGTTTGAAAATGATTTAAATATAGTTTAACCTTTTGATTACGGGCTAGGACCAGCGACTATTTTTATATTCACTCGTACCAGAATTAAAAAAAAAAATCTTTGTGGTAGATTTCTTTTGAATGTATGCTGGTAAAAGTGTATGGCAAAGATATATTTTGAAAAAGTGATGCAAACAGAATAAAGAAATATTTGCTGGGACGACATATGTCCCAACCCTTTAATCAAAGGGTTAAATGCCCATTCCGTTGGCCAATTTGTTCGAAAATCTGTAAAGGTCTTGAGTCAGGGGTACGTAAAATATTTGCCTAGTGGGAGCTTAATCGGAAGTACCATTTGAAAGCTACCGTGTGCACTCACAGGCTCATATACATCATCATGAGAATAATTTCCTAATACTATGTTTTCAGTAAGTCAAAAGAAGTAAAATAGTAGATTAAGGTTTTCATTTTTTGAGCCGATATTTTAAAAGTGTATGTTTCAAACTGTAGACGACATCATGAGCAGAGGAATGTTTTTACAACTAGGTAAATCATATTGAATGATTGGAGTATCATAGTTGAGATTTATTCCAACAGACAGAAAAATGCTCGCAGCCCTGACCAACAAATAAGAGTGAATTATGCCAGCCAGGATATCGTTGGGATATCTGAGTAGGAGGACCGTTGCCACGGCAAGTCAAAGTACCCAGGTTCGAGTCCTGGTCCCACCATTTTTCACTCTGTTGGATTAAATCTCAACTATGATACTCCAATCATTGATTGTAGATGACATGTTTATAGGATGCCCATAATTAGATAATTAGTGCAGGTGTTTGAAAGGCTCTACAAGTTAAACTACTTGAAAGATTTTTTATTTAAACTGTTTATAGAATGTGTAAACGAGTTATGCAATGCAATGATTAGTTTGAAATTTTACCTATATACAGCGCTTAAATGTTAGAGATGTTTTATTAGCAAATATTAACAAAAATAACTCATTTCAAATCAATATGTTTTGAGACGACGATATTTTTTCATAGCGGCGCCTTAATTACTACCATTTGGATAAAAAACACTTTATTAATTGAGGGCGTTTTTTTTTTTGTAACATTTTAAGGCTGTTCTTTATGGCTGAAACTTTAAACTAGAATCATGCCAAATTTGTGAAAAAATAAATAAATTTAGCTTGTAGGATTTTTTTTCTATCTGAATGATATACGGCGCCAACTATCAGAGAAATTTTAAATACAGGGTCATTCATAATTCCCTCCGGGGTTTCGAAACGTTATAGTAAAAAAACGAAGACGAATATGAAAAAAAGAAACATATGAAATTATTCCGAAACTATTCAAGTTTTACTTACATACATTACAGGTGTTCTATGTGTGAACCCTTGGTCACACGGCATACATCCATGCGATAGTCCAGTTCCTGCCATACTCCGTTTCTTTAAATCTGAATCAGTGGTGTCAGTTCAACGGGCCTTTCGTAATAAATATCGAAAACAGGGACCAACTGACAAAACAATTCATGTGTGGTACCGGAAATTTAAAGAAACGGAGTATGGCAGGAACTGGACTATCGCATGGATGTATGCCGTGTGACCAAGGGTTCACACATAGAACACCTGTAATGTATGTAAGTAAAACTTGAATAGTTTCGGAATAATTTCATATGTTTCTTTTTTTCATAT
The DNA here is from genome assembly GCA_963931845.1 of Maratus michaelseni. Classification (NCBI taxonomy): domain Eukaryota; kingdom Metazoa; phylum Arthropoda; class Arachnida; order Araneae; family Salticidae; genus Maratus; species Maratus michaelseni. Next base: position 172,970,328 of record OZ007589.1, on the reverse strand, counting down.
TCGTCTTCGTTTTTTTACTATAACGTTTCGAAACCCAGGAGGGAATTATGAATGACCTGTATTATTTTTTTTTATTTCATAACTTGTTTTAGCGTGCGGTAAACAGTATAAATACCAATTGTTTTTAAATATTTGAAACAATTTAGCTTGTAGAGACTTTCAAATCTGTGCACTTTAATTATGGTCACCCGATACTTGTAATTCTACCTGCAAAGTACCCCAATAATAAACAGAATGATGGCTATCTCTCCAATTAATGCGAAAGCAAATGAAAAGTGCGTTTTCATTCGCATGAAATTATTTATAATCATATCAGGTATATGTTGTCATAAGAAGATGTCCACGTATTAATATTTCTACCTATTTTCATTTTTCAAATAATAACACCCTTATTTGACACTGTATTTCAGTTCCTTGGATAAAATTAGTCTGGAAAAAGTACAATTCAGATATATTTTTTATAAAATTTGACAGAGTAACAAGAGGCCAAAGTTTGAGAAAGCTAATATTAAATCTACGTGACAAACTTAAATTTATATATTTTTTAAAAATCAATCGATTGAAATATTTATTTTAAGAAGAGAATTTGAATGCACTGAAACATAATTTAGGCATTTTTAAATTCAAAAACACTTTTTTAACTATGAAAATAATTAACAAATTCAGAACCCCTAACATATTTTTCAGCACTCTGTAAGAATTTTATAAAAATTATAAAAAGTATAGTTTTTCGGATTACTTTGATACGAGGAACACAAACATAGTGTCAAAACAGGATGTTGCCATTTAAAAAATGAAAGTTGGTGTAATGTTTAATATGTAGAGAACCCCTAATGAAAAAGTTCGTATTTTTTTTAATACTATGCATCATTATCATTTTTTTCCAAGTGTTTCAATATGAAATAAATAACAAAATAATGAAAAAAATAAATTAAAATTTTTATAATGTTTTAAAATTTAGTATTTAAAATTTAAAATATTGTATTCTGAAAGAAGCTATTAGTGAGTGCATGTGAGCCGCCAGAGTTCTTTACGTAAGTGAGTTTGTTGAATTAGTAATCTTGCATTTCTTTGTATTATTGAATATTGTTCGGAGGATTAAATTATTGTTGAGTGCAGCACAGAATAGCAAAAACCCGTCTGACAGTTAGATAACAATATTGTAGAAAAAAAATATGATAAAGAGAGAGAAAAATAAGATTTCTGGATTTCTGGAACGACATTAGGAAAAAATTAATTTTTGGTAGCAAGTGGTATGCTCATACAAAAATTGCCTACATTGTGTTCTTGTCCAATTTTTATTTAAAGTATTTAAAAGACAAGCTTTCTGTTCGAGTATTAGAAAAATATGCATTTTTATTAAAACTATTTTACGTGTTGTAAATATATATATATGAAATTGTTTAAGATTTTTAATTAAAATGAAAGAAAGCGTTTGCTTGCATTTAAAAGAAAATATTTGAATGAACAATCATAATGCAACGGAATAAAGAATTAAAAAACCTTTTAAAAATTTTGTTAATGAATAAATCGATGCAAAGAACTCATTAAGAACTTGTATTTTGGCTCTCACCCAAAGAACGAATAATTCTGTGCATGATCTTGTACGAAAAGAAAGGAAATTCTATAAGTGAATAACCTGTCTAATGGGACATTTGTATCGTTATATTTCAAATCGTTTCGTTAATGTTTACGTCAAAACCTGGTCAAAATAACACTGAATAAAGAAAATACATACATTATTACAACCAAAATAAGGCACCATCGCTCCATGATTGGGCGGTAAATCGTGCGAATATCTCTTAAAATACAACATTGAAGACTGTATTTTTTAATATAAAATCACTCTCTAAAATAAATTGTACTGGACTATAAACTTTCTTATAAAGGGAGTCTAGGTTTTTGAATGAGCACGTTCTGTCGATATTAACCTGTCTGCGCAAGAGCAACATGCGTACTTTATTTTACTTTAAATCCCGGAAATGTGTTTGTGGATCTCGGAGTCTGCTGTTACTGGTTTTTGCTGTGATGTTACGTGAATTAGGTTACGCTGGTTAAATTGCTGAGTATAAAAGCAGGATCAAAAAATCGTATCAGCGCATCTTGGGTCGAGACCTGCCTTACGAAGATAGCGAGACCAGTCTATTATTGTAGGAGTTAAAGCTTTGAACGTGCTCTGAGGCATCGAAGAGTTTTGAATTTAGCTGAATGCGAGTTGCAGTTTGATAAGAGTGAGATTTTCTTTTAGTTCAATAAAATTGATCGGAAAGCACGGGTTGCTGGGATTAGTAATATTTTGAACAAATTATAGAAGTGGGAACTAATATTTGCTTATAGTAATAGCCGTGCTTGAAGCTATTAGAAGCTATTAGTGAGTGCATGTGAGCCGCCAGAGTTCTTTACGTAAGCGAGTTTGTTGAATTAGTAATCTTGCATTTCTTTGTATTATTGAATATTGTTTGGAGGACTAAATTATTGTTGAGTGCAGCACAGAATAGCAAAAACCCTTCTCGCAATATAAAAATCTGTGTGATTAAACTGTTGCAAGAGGGAAATTCACAAAGATAAGTAGCTGCTTTATTAAGTTGTGCTTAAGGTACGGTATGCGACATTTGAAAAAAAATATCATCTGACTGATAGCCTGGAAAATTTATTTCGAAGTGGACGTCCACGAACGACACGATGCCTGGAGAGGACAGAAAACTTGTTGAAATAGCGAATAACAAGCGGCGAGCAATCTCAAAACAACTCAATTTCGATTGGGCTAAGTATAACATAAATGTATGTGACCGCACTGTACGTAATAATCGTCTGAATACAGCAGGTATACATCCTGTAAAGTTAAAGTTAAACCTTACTTGAAAAATAAACATAGAAAGGGGCGCTTGCAATGGTGCAAACATCATGTGCACTGACCACTTAATACACTGCTCAAAACAATTAAAGGATATTGCAGTTTTAGGTGGATTTTGTATCTGGGAAACTTTTTAGCTGATTGATACATGGTCGACAGACATAGTAGGTTATATGAGAATAAATTACACATGTTTGGCAGAAAAAAATGCATTTTATTGCGCATTTGTGTACAAAAGGAAAAAAACACAATTTGTGCATATGAGAAAAAAAGAATAAGAAAAGGTGTTTTCTTCAAAGAAAATCATTTTCAGTAGGGGGTATGGTTTCCACGTGCGGCATGCAACGTTGAACACCTTTGAGGCATGGACTCAATGCGGCTATTAATGACGAGTTGGGGTATTCTGCCCCACTCTTCCAGAAGAGCTCTTTCCAGTTCTTGGAGAGTTTGTGGGGGTTGTTGGCGGCCAGAAACTCGTCTTCCTAGAGCGTCCCAAACGTTCTCGATTGGATTCATGTCTGGAGAACACGCTGGCCATTCCATTCGAACGATTCCTTCCTCGAAAAGGAAATCCTCCACCAGGTTTGCACGATGTGCCCTGCAGTTATCGTCCATTAAAATGAAGTTATCTCCGATTGCTGCAGCGTAAAGGACTACAATAGGTCTGAGGATCTCATCCCTATATCGGCGACCAGTCAGAGCTCCATCTCGAATGATGTAGAGGTCAGTGCGCCCGTCAATGGAGATGCCGCCATACACCAACACTCCTCCACCGCCAAATCTGACACTTTCGTGCACGAACGCAGGATTATTCCTACTGCCACGGTCCCTCCAGATGAAAATAATGCATATTATCCGGATGCACAGAATAACGGGACTCGTCAGAAAACAGAATATTGCTCCATTCATTTCTCCTCCAGTTGACATGCTCGGTTGCCCACTCCCTGCGGTCGCGACGATGCCTTGATGTTAATCTAACACATACAATCGGTCGGCGAGCATACAGACCTACAGCATGGAGCCGGTTTCGGACAGTCTGAGTTGAAATCGTGGTGCCTGTAGCCGAGCGAAAGTGTTGTTGGAGAAGAGTAGCGTTCATGTTTCGGTGTCTCCGAACTGTTAACGCTAAATACCGATCTTCATTGAGCGTTGTTGCCCGTCTACGACCTTGCCCTGGTCTTCGGCCTGCACATCCACTCTCCAAAAAACGGTTCCAGATCCTGGAAATGACACTTTGTGACACTCCAATGGCTTGCGCTACTTCGGCTTGAGTTTGGCCCCCTTCTAACCTACCAACAATTCTCCAAGCTTCTGAATCTGTCAAATGACTTCGCTGAGACATCGTACTCATCGAAACAAAGCAATCACTGAATGCCGATCATCCTTGTCTTCATTCTCTTTTATCCAGTTAAAAGTCAAATTTCATTCGCTGCCGCTGAAGCGACGTTTTTGACGTCGAACTCAAAATTTGCATACTCCACAGTTTGAAAACCAGAAAAATTTGCATTTGTGATTCTCTTCTTCTATTTTCGGCAAAAAAAATTTCGTTTATATCTTTATTTTATATAAAACTTCAAATATCCTTTAATTGTTTTGAGCAGTGTAAATGGAATAGAGTTTGTTTTAGAGATGAATCTGGAATATCTTTTGAAACAGGTGATGACTCCGGAACATTTGTTTGGAGGAGAGTTGGTGAAAAGTTCATTCATAAGTGTGTCAATACGAAGACTAAACTTTCATCTGCTTTTGCAGTTTGGGGTTGTATGACGTCACAAGGCGTCGTTAAATTGTGTATTATGTTGCGTACAGTAAACTATGAAGTTTACATCGATATTTTAGAGATTGTTTTGATTCCCAGCATCGATCAATGGTTCGAGGATTCAAATGACTTCGTATTTCAAGATGAGAACGCGACTCCACATCGCACCAAAGCAGTGAAGCCATAACTTGACCGCCCAATAGTCCGAATCTTAATGTCATCGGAAATGTGTGGAATATATTTAAAAAAAACATTGATTTTCGAAGGGTCACAAACGCTATGGAATTACGTAAAGCTATCAGAGAATTGTGGTGTGAATTCTTCCCATTGAGTGTGAAAAGCTTATTGAGTCCATTCCTCGAATAATTTCAGCTGTCATCTGGGCTAAAGGTGAGTTTAATAAATACTGCTTACAGTGATTGGTTATTTTTTTCCAAACCAAGAGTGACTGGATAATTTTTTCTTTGGCATTTAAACTTCAATCACGCATTTTCTGTTTATAATTTGATGTGTAATGCTTTCTCTTTATTGGAAACATTTTGTTCATTATATATATACAAATTGCTAACATTTGTTCAATTTCTACGTTTTTTCTGTAATGAGAATGAATAATTTCTTACATAAGGAATTTATTACTTACATAAAATAGTTATGTTGGTGTGGTTGATCGGAAACTTTGTGCAAAGGCTTGCAGTATATTTTGGAAATTATTGCTCCTAACTTTATTGCTATAGAGGATACAAGAAATGCATCTTACAGTACTTCAACTTGATTTTTGAAAAAAATAAAAGTCTTTTTTTTCTATCACAAAATTTTATTTCCATGTAAAGGAATTTTCAGAAAAAATGTATTTTTGTATGAATAATATATTTATCACATTTTCAAAATAAAGGAAAATGTTTACACAGGAAATGAGTTGAAACTTGTAACGTAAGTTTACACGTATACTCCTGTTTATTAAAAAAATAATAACATCGTACATCATCAATACTTATTAAGTACATATTTATAAATTGTTATGTAAAACCGATAAAGAAAAAAAACTTTTCTGTCAAAAATGATCTAGCCTGTACCAAAAAAGGAAACTTTTTAGTAAGTGTGCCACATTTTTGTACAAATAATGCCACACGTTTGTACAAAATTAGTGCATTTTTAAGCAGAAAGGGCCGCGCGCTACTTTTTGCTACACGAAAGTGCGTGCTGGGTTTTCAAAGCACGAGACATATGTTTTTTACAAAAATACAAGAAATTATGCTTTTTTATCAGAATATTGTATGCAAGAGTCTTCAAATTGAATTTTATCTTTTTCTCTATCTAGGAATTCCATCCAAGATAATAATCAGGACATTCATAAATGTGTGAGATTCATCACTGAATTCTAATTCTTTTTTAAATTCTTCATCAACTGTTTCTTAATATGGTTCTTTAAGTAATTCCTCATCCAATCCTACATTAGATAATAAGGTCTATAATCACTTCACATTATCATTATAATTTAAATAGCGATGAATTGTAAGATTATATACTTGATTAAAAATAAAAATAAAAACACACACACCGGGTCTATTTAGTACAAAAGGTTGATTTTCTCTGATAACTGGAATAAAGCTAGGAAATGCCTACAATTGGCAGGCAGATAACTTTTAATTCAGCCACTCATCAACTGAATCATTTAGTTTGAAAGTGTAGATTACTGCGGTATATTTTTGTAGCATCTGGACTAGGGTGTTTCATAAACCTATGGAAAATAATAAATTTCATACAGACCAGGACACCCCCTCATTTTTTTACATCTGCGTATACTATTATTCTGGCAAAGTTTCAATCTCTTACTCAAAATAAAAGACTGTGCTGCATGACCTGTCAACTTTTGCCTTTTGCAGATTTTTTGGCATTTGTAGTTGAATTTGCTAAAAGTTAATATAAAAATCAAATTGTTTAAATATATACCTTATTTATTTATTTACAGTATTAGTAAACATTAGCAAAGTAGTTAAAATTATATATATATATATATTTTTTATATTTACTTTTTTGAAACAATATTGAGAATTGACTTTTTTGTTGTATTAGTAGCGATGGTCTTTCTACTTGCTTCCAGAACTTGCAAAAGAAACTGCTTATCAACCTCCTCATTTGTTAAAAGTTGGTTGAATTCATGAATCGGCTGAATATGAATATCCTTCTCAGCACTTATCGTTCACCACTCTTAGTTCTTTTACATAACTTCTACCATTCTTATAGTAGATATTATCCTTCCATTCATCAAGCGAGAGTTGTAGAAAATAGTCACTAATAGAAAATAGTCACGAGAAAGGAGATCAACAGCTCTTTTTGGTTCAAAATTTACAAGGCTTGCATCATCTTTCAATATTTTTGATTGCCCTCTTACATTTAGTGAACATTTTGAATTGTTCATTCCTGCAATAATTTTTGCTTTTTCTTTTGTTGGCATTGTCTGAAAATAGGGCAAGATCAACTAATTTATCTGAAAGGTACCACGTGTGATTTTCTACGTCCTTCCTTGAGGCTATTCCAATCTCAGAATCAATTGTCTCATATTTTCTCAGGTCTTTCTATAATTTCAAGTCAACTACACTACTTCAGCAGCAAGTGGAGCTTCTATCCATACTTTTCTATAGAGGTGAGCATTGCACAAATCGTTCAATCTCCATTTCTTCGCTCTTAGTTAGATGGAAAACTTCTGGTTGATCTTTGATAAAAAAGAATTTGAGATCGTACAGGAATTTAGCCATCCACCGAACATGCTAAATAGCACCTGGTGGTCTCCAATGCATTTTCTCAGGTGGATTACCCAGAACAACAAGTGTAAACTCAATGATCTTTTTATAATCATCTTTAATGACCATAGATTACGGATAAGACATGTATAATACATTAATACATTATATACGGATAAAAGATAGGCAATGGTTGAATCTTTAAAATCTTTAGTGCCTTTTTTTAATTTTATCTTCCAAAAATTTGTTTATTCCATTCCTTGCAAAACATTCTTAAATCTGTTGAAGAGTGGAATTTCTGAGGACTGTCTAAGGCACAAGCTAAAAAGCTTTGTCAAGATTATTTCTGGGACATAGTGAGGACATGCTAGCCCCAATAGTTCACAGCCAGTTATTTTCCAAATTAGTGCATGCTACTTTTACACAACCAATGTTTACAATCGTAGTGTGAAAACATACGCCTTGAATGTTTTTTCTTCACCCCACTTGTATAATAGGGCAAAAATAGAATTCATTACATTTTCGGATGTTGCACCAACACTCATCTTTGTTACACTCAGGACATTTTCAATACCCATCTCCCAAAGCAAACAATGACAACTGATCAATCTTTCCCAGGCCAAAATATTCAGGCAAAAGTTTGTCGTCCACTGGAGGACTAGAGGACAATCTACGAGTAAAACCACGAATTGCCGACTCAACAAATTCCTTTTTAGCTTTTTTTTATTGATCATTGTATGGTGCTTCTTGTTTGTTTATTTGTCTATTGAACGTATACATCAGACTTGATTGGTGCTTCTTGAAAGAGGAAGTGCAATGTCTCTTGGTTACAAAATGGCGGCTTATTGTGTCGTAAGAAGTGTTGCCAGATGCATTAGATGAAAAACTGCTGCCATATGTTTCAAGTAAACTTTATATTATATACTAGGATTTACGTAAGCTTAAAAATATCAACTTTTGATCAAAAAGTATGTATTTTAAACATAAATTCTCATCATTCTAAACTTGCGAAAAATTACCAAAAAGTGTCGAAATGAAAGATCATTAAGCACCATCTTCCTGTAGGAATAAACAGCTACAATTTTAGGAGAGTGATACTAGGGATAAATGTAAAAGCAAATAGTCTTGGTCTTTATCTCGAAAAAAGTTTTTTTGAACCACCCTAATCTGGAACTGAGAGACCCGAAACGTGTGATCGCGGATTAAGCCAGTGATTGAATTAATGGTGTTGATAATAAACACTTAGAATATGAGCACCATTTTAATAAGTAGATGCACTCTAATGAAAAATCAATGTAGATATATGTATAAAGAGCGAACTTAGCATAAAAAAATAAAGAATACCTTCATTATAAGCGATTACAACTGAACTTAAAACCCACGTTTGGATTTTTTTCCATGCTGTGCCTTCTCAATTGCTGTTTAAATTTCTTTCTTTCTTTCTATTTTTTGTATTTCTTGTATATTATCTTTATTTAAAAAAAAATTTTCAATAGAACATAAATAATTTGGAATCTCAATGACACAATTGTATTTTACTTTTACTTTTCGTGATTTTTTATGTAGCTTATTGAATTATAAAAAAAAAAATTCTAAAATCAAACCTTCATTTCATACATTTTTAGTCTGCCTTTTTAATAAAAAAATATATTACATAAATAAATCGTAAAGACACATATTAAGAAAATTTTCTGCATTGCTATAATTTGTAAAACGTCGTTTAACATTTTTGTAAGACGTTAAAAATTTCTCCCGTTCTTTTATTCCTACCGAAATTTATAATAAAAGGTTTTTGTCTGTTTAGCTTTTACCACCTTACACATCATAGATTTGCTCGTTTATTTATAATTTAATGGCCTCATAGCTATTGAAATAAAATTATACAATTTTTATCTTACTAGTTTATAAGCATAAAAAGACAAATTTCGTACTTCAATCACGTAATCTCAAAGTAATATCTTCCATTATCTATCACGTGGAAAAGTTAAGTGAACGTATCTTTCCATTCCATTAAATAAAACCAAGGAATTTCAAGGAAAAAATAAAACATTTTAAAGCCCATAAACGTGGCTATAAAAATGAAGGATATATTTCTTCATGAAGAATGTCATTTTCTTTCTAAAGATACCCTAAAGAATATTAAAATTAACATTCAATTTTTTTACTCTTTTGTTCACGAATAATATTTTAATTTTGGTATCAAATGAAAAAGAAAATTTGTTAAAAAAAAACCTGTTTTATTCTGATAGAAATTATTTTAAATTAGTTTCTCATTAAAGTACTGCATGTTCTGTCATGTGCAGTGTGTTTAATCTTGTTACGAAATGTAATCATTGTATCATTATGTGTAATCTTGTTACATTATGTGTCACAAGATTAATATATTAATATAATAATATAATAATATAAATTAGTATTAATTAATAATGTATTATAAATTAATTAATAATACATTAATATCTATATATATATTTGTCTTACGTGGCGCGGAAATAGAGCTGAATTTGTAGCTTATGGTTTGGCAACAACCGTAGTTTCCAGAGCTCAGACCAATGAACAGACTAGATTGTGTCAGATGTTAGATCAGCTCCGCCTCCAATATGGCGGTCAGTGTGAGAGCAGTGAAACCATAGAATGAAACTCAAACTAGCACTTATTAAAAATAAAATAACATGTACGTAATCCAAAGCTTCTGAGATGATTCGTCATTTTAATTATGAGTAATATCGTTAATTTCAAAAGAATTCTCAACTCTTATTTAGAATTCATTTACGAATTTCACTCACTCAAAAATCGGAAATAAAATTATCAACTGTCTAGATTGCACCTGCCGCCATCTGTTGCTGTAAATTGAAGTAAAAAATATTTTTTTTTGTAAAAATCTATAGTCAATTAGAACAATAAAATGTCGAACGAAATTTAAACAATGATTGATGATATTGATATATATAAACTATCTTCCTATCATGTAGTTTTTTTTTCTAATGAATTTAAGCCATGCTGTACAATATTATACGTGCAACAAGTTTTAAACTAATTATGTTTCCAAGATCCTTTTTTATAGTATTTAAATGATTTATATGTCCTTTGGTAGCGCCAACTAAATGCATTTTTAGTTATGTTTTCAACGGAGGATTACTTTTTTACATTAACAAAAATTGTCGTGCAATAAGTTTTAAACTAATTATGTTTCCAATATTCTTTTTCCATAGTATTTAAATGATTTATATGCACATTGGTAACGCCAACTAAATGCATTTTTAGTTCGGTTTTCAACGGAGAATTACTTTTTTACATTAAATAAAAATTGTCAATTTCATATAATCAAATGTTTTATGGTATAACTTATTCCGGCTAGAATTGCTGAAAAATAAAAAGGGGTGAGCGAGCGAAGCGAGCTGGGACCGCGTAGCGTTCTCAATGTTAATTGCTACGCAATTCAAGGGGGTTGGCAAGCATTAGCGATTAGGGCGCTGAGCCCCCTAGTATTTTTATATTAATATATAATGAATATGTCAACAAGTAATACAATTAATTACTATAATTAATATATTATTAATATTAATTATATTAATAATTAATGTAAGTAATACAATTATAATTAATATATTTATGAATAATTTACAACATTATACATTTAATTTATTTAATTCAATTACGTTATTTTATTTTTGTTACATTATTTAATTTTTAAGTGTAACATTAATAAAGTAACATCTTGCTCAATATTAAAGCTTGTAACATTATGTGTAATCCTGTTACAAAATGTTTAAAATGTCTTCCTGGTTTTCATAACCGTGCAGCAGAAAAAAATTGTTGTACAGACATTTGAGTATGATGCCTTATTATTTAGAATACTGACGTGGTGATTTTTATGTTCAAATTTGGCTTATAAAATTTGTCAAAAAATTCCAGATATTAAATCTGTATGTCTTTGTCTATATCAACCGGATTAACGAGAATTTTGAAGATTTCTTGAAATTAATTGACATGAGAAACTTTTTTGGCAAATCTATAAGATCCAAAGATCTAAATACGTTGGCCTGTTTTGTTACAGTCAAATCACCAAGTTGCTGAGAGAAAAATGAAGACTCCGCGGTTCCGAATGTTTTCCCCGTGCTTTGATTTTTTGTATTTTGCTCGTTGTTTACAGTCAAATTATTTTACAGCGAACTCGGATGTTACGAGAACCCGGGGTTTTAATGAGTATAAAAGGAAGAAATGGTTGATATAATATAAAAATAAATTTCTATACACTCGGTTTTAAAGAAGGAAATTCTGATATACAGAGCGCAAATTTTGTGAACTCTCAACAAAATTAATGATTTTCTGCAGTATTTCTAAACAAAATGTGTTTTTAAATGGATATTCTACTCTTTTAAGGAAATTGAGTGAAGCATGCTGAAAAAGATTATCATTTACGCAGTCATTCCTTTAAATGACTTAGTTTATTACAAAGAAGGAAAAAGACTACTTATATATATATATATATATATATATATATATATATATATTCATCTTCATAAATAACCCGAAGCCTCATTTCTTGAGTTTTAATGTAATATATATTTTTCAATTTCTATAAATTCAGTATTGAAAACTGATTAAAATAAGTGTAAAGTTAAAGCTATTATAATTTAGCTCTTCTAATTCAAAATTGCAAAACTACCTATCAGTGATATTTCTAGAAGGTTTAACAATTAACGTTAACGACAACAACAAAAAAAATATAAAAAATATTACAAAATATTAACAAACTTTAATATATTTCCTTACATATAAAATTTTAAACTTGTTTATTTCGTAAACTCCATTATAATAATCAAATGCTGAGGTTCTTTCGTTTTTGTTTTAACCGAGTTCTCGACTTGTGCAGTTTTTTATTCATGATATTTGTGCCACGAATTGTGAGCAGTGTGTCTCTACTGCACCCAGAAAAAGGAATTGATTAAAACAACAAAACATGTTTTGTTGAGTACATTTTGTTATTTCAAGCAAACTTTTTAGTTGAAGTAAAAAGTTAGTTTTGTTGCATTGACAAAAAAATATTGTTGACACTCTTACAAAATTTTAACAAAATTTCCTCAATTTTACTTGAATTAACAAAATCTGTTTTTTTTAATTTTACCATAATTTTGTAATTTATAATTCCAGGAAAATTTTGTTGCTTTTACAAAATTTAAATTGTTGTGTAGTAGCCATAACTCTCACACGTAACTTGGTTTATTTGACTTATATAGCTGTCTAATTAAAGGATTAACATAATTTTTGGATAATTAAAACTTTTTTAATTGGGACGGACCAATGTAGTTTTAAAAATCTCCCTACCCCATTTATTACTTTCTTCTATCTTTACAAGAAGAAAGTATTGGAATCATGAAAATTTTCAACTTCTGGTTTCCGATGGATTTTAGAAGGTCCTGAACATGATTTAACTGTTTTAAGAAAATGACTGTCTATGACTCTGTCTGTATGTGATAAAAATTTTGAGGGCGCTCTATTTCAAGAACTAATGCACGGAATTTAATTAAACTTTATGTTCAGTTACTTCCTGATATAAATTGGTGCTGATTAGTTTTTGACATAAATCGCGCAACAGGTGGCGCTGCTATGTAGCAATTTTCGCGATTTCTGCAATGATTCGCGATTTCTCAAGAACTAAAGCACTGATTTACATCAAAATACAGCTTGAGTTAGACCTTGACATAAATAGAAGCTGATTACGTTTTGGCGTCAATAGCCCAACAGGTGGCACTGCTATGTTATTTTTTTCATGATTTTCATTGTAACTAAATCTCAAGAACTAATGCACGGATTAATTTTTAATCCATTTTCAGCAGTGATTTACGCCTGTAATTCTTAAATAATAACCAGTGAATTTTTATCCTGCCTTTTTTCAAGCGTAAACTGACAGAGTGGACAATGTCCCAAGCCCGGAATCGTACCTGGGTCCTCAGAATAGCGCTCTGAGGCCTCAGCATACGGCAACACGGTTAATTTTTAATTAATTTTCTGCAGTGAATTATGCCTGTAATCCTTGAATAATAACCAGGGAATTTTTATCCTGCTTTTTACAGGCGTAATTCACTGCTGAAAATAAATTAAAAATTAACTATATGTTGCCGTATGCTGGGCTTTGTATTTTCGTCTCATGTTTGCCGTAAAAATTTGCATGCTCATGCAGGGCCTGTTTATCGAATAGTCCCGGGAAGCCCGTGCTTACCCAAAGAAATACAAAGGTGCCCCCAAATTTAGTTTTCAAAATATTTTTTACAAAATAAATAAATAAATAAATAAATAAATAAAAAATAAAAAATAAAAAATCACTCATTTACGAAATTTTTATCTAAGAAGTTCGCTCTTTCTAAATTGTTGTTTACTCGAAATTTTGATGGTAAAATTTCAAATCGTTGCAGGATACCAAAAATGGATTTAGTAAATAACAAAGCAATTGGTAGAGGGGGGGGGGGGCAGAGTAACGTCCGGCTTCCCCTACTTTTATGTCTTAAGCAGGCGCTGTGCTCATGATGACATTTCCATCTTGTGCTGCGTTTGCCGCCGGTCCGATATATATAAGAGTGAGAAATTTCTAGTTCGGTTATCGTTCCTTCTGGCTCAGTGGTTAGAGTCTCAGATCGTTATTCTGAGGACCGGTTTCGATTCCCCGGTGGGGACATTGTTCAAACTGTAGATTTATGCTTGAAAAACAGCAGGATAAAAATTCACTTGTTATTATTCAAGGATAACAGGCGTAGTTCACTGCTGAAAATGAACTAAAAATTACCTAAAAAATAGTTAAGTTTAGATTGGTTCTAATACAAAAAATAATTTTAAAGTAAATATTATAATTGTTTATGTAACAAAAATATTTTGTTGTTAAAACAAAAAAGAATTCTTAAAATTACACAAAACAATTGTTCTTTAAACGAAAATTTTTTGTTGCCGAAACTGAAAAGAACTTTTAAAGTAACAGATAATTATATTTATTTTGTGAAAACTTTCAACAAAATAATTTTGTTAATTCAAGTAAAATTGTAACATTTTTACTTGAATTAACAGATCATTTTTTTGTTGACGATACAAAATTTTTTGTTGAAATTGCAAAAAAAATCAACCATATTTTTCTTGTTGATTCAAACAAATTTTCTATTGACCCATATTAAAACGGAAAGTTTTGTTGGGCCAACCAAATTTTTTTGATTCAACAAAACTTTTCTCTGGGTGTGCAATTTTCACCGAATAATGTACATTGTTTGATTCAGAAACTGCGTATCAATTTGCAAATTTTCATCATTGCAACGAAATATTATGATTTTGTAACAATATTTTGATTTAAGGAGTTATGATAATTTTTCGGCTTCAAAAAATGCATTTTTCTTTTACAGCTTCTGAACGATGATTTCTGATATTTCATAAATGTTCTCTTGAAGCGGTTTTTTAATTATAGCGATTCCTGTCACAAAGTACATGAGCGAGCGGTACTTGTTGCAATACTTTAAACGCGATTTTAGCGAAATAATACTTTTATATATCCATCCAAAATATTTCGGCACCTGATGAATCGACTTCATTTTTGGTTTTTAATGAAATCTTATACATTCCCCTACCTCTTAAGCATTTTTTAAAAATTTTAAATTGTTCGTTTTATATAAACAAAATAAAATTAGATTTTCTGTTGAAAACTCATACATTAAGTTTGATAGGTCACCATTTTTTTGAAATTCAAAATTTCAAAAAATCGCTGATGAAGAACTAGACAATGATGCATATTTTAGCATGCTTATCGTTTCATTGGTTTTAGATCAAACTACTCAGAGAAATCTCTCCTTCCGTGGATGGCTATACGCTACACAAAAATGAGATAAAGCGACCAAAAGGCCCGTTTTTGATTGAAAACTAATGAAATTATGGATTTAAAAATCGATTCTCTATTATTCACAAAATTTTCAGATTTCATTACTCTGAATGTGGAAAATTTAGAAATTTTCTGAGAAATATTCAAATTATCTATTCGGTGGTAACAGCTCTTGCTTGATAATAAAGATAAGTTGAAAAGAGAATAGCCAATGTGCTTCTTGCTATATGTATTGCTCAGAGTAAATTAAAGTTTATTATATTAATTAGAGAACTGCAGAGTTGTTTAGTTGAAAATTCAAGAGGATATTAATTTTCTCTCCATTTAATTATCTCTAAACGTTGGCCGCATTAGTAAACTAGATGAATCATGGTTGTTTCGCTTCCTTTTTTATCCAGAAATTCCAAATTAATATCAGAAATTCCGAATAGTATTTTTCTTTTTATGTAATGACACACTTTTCGTGATTTCATAAAGTAAAACACCATCTTTCTGAATTTGCGGTATGAATTAGAATTTTCCCAATAATATGAAGGCCAAATTGGCAACCTTGGTTTAAGATTAAGGTATTTTTGTACCTTTTTGAAACGAAAAAACACTTTCTAATTTAATTGATCTATAGTTAAACATACACTCACCAATCTGTTATTTGAACTTTCTTGTAAAATATAGAAGGAAAAGTTAAGAAGTTTCCTATATGACTGCGTAGTAAAGGCTACCAACCAGAAGATTGAAGCATTGGGGTGATTCAACAGGTCGTTCAATTTTAGTAAAATCAAGAGTATAATTCAGAGTCCTCAACTAGAGGCTCTTGAAGTATTGATCTAGCATCCATACTAACCTGTCCAGTCATAAAATGTATCTAAAACAATTATTCTAAAATAACATAATATGTAAATATAATATATAACATAGCATGTAAATATAATATATAACATAATTTGTAAATATTTCGGTCACGTTGTAAGATTGTAAATAAATAGTCCAGTAGAAATAGCGTAAAAAGAGGCCTTGCCTTGCAAAAATTCACTTAGCTCTGATTTTTGGATATGTTGTAAAGGTTGACTCTCTAATAAAAAAACCAAGTTTTCGACCTTCTAGACCTTGTGCGTTTTTCACAATATTGAAAAAACCAATATTTTTCGGCAATTTTTTCGATTTTTCTTAAATAACTCAATTTTAGTTAATTTTACAGAAAAAGCACGTTCATCATTTTGTAGAGCATAAAATTCTCTACAAAATGCAGTATTCATGTTTGTAAATTGTCCAAATAGGGGGTGAGATACAAAGCCGGGAAAATAGGGTAAAATTTGCAAAAAAAAAAACAGAAATCCCCAAATGACGTTAGTTTTTGCTTAATAACCTAATTTTAGTGCGTTTTAGAGACAAAAGTGTCATTATAAAGTTTGCAAAGCATGAAGTAGTCTATAAGTTTCTTTTATTAGATCATTAAATATCTACAATAGATTTTAAAAATCAAAATAATACAATTTATGGTTAAAATAAAAAAATACCGCCTGACAAGTCATTAATTTAAAAAAGAGCTTTTATTTTTTATATTGATTAAACGATGCAATTAATTAATTATAGTATGTACAATAATAGGTAACTGTTGAATAGTTGCGGGAGGGGGGATGCGAAGTTAACCAAAAAACCTAGTCGGTAGACATAGGTGCAGGGCCAAGAATTCAAAGTCGAAAGAAAAATTAATAGCTGGGAATAATGTAAAAAAAAAATTGAAAGAGAGATAAGTTATAATTTAGAAATTTTAAAAAGGAAAAGGAGTATCTAAATACGAAACTAAGGGAGATGGGAGTAAAAGGAGCATGTAGCCCGGGCGCTAGAATGGAAGGAGAAGAGGGCGCACAATGAAGATTTGGTTTGTCGTGTTTGTATTCATTTGTCCCACATATTGTTGTTAATCAAAGTTTTCATTGATGGTAAATGTATCTCAGTTTGAGAATGTCAGTCTAAAAGAAATAACAACAACAATTATACCTGATAAGATGGAAACCTGTATAAAGGAGAATTGTTTTCCGGTGTTTTGAATTCAGTTTTAATTTTAAAATAAAGAAAATATTAGAAACTTATCCTAAACATAATCAAAAAAGTATAAAAAGTGCGGAAAGTGCTCGTCGCTTGAAGATTCATACTTCTGCTGAGGTTAAGTTCAATAAAACTATGTTTCCCCAGATGCCACAAGAAATATTGTTGGGGAATGAAAAAAAAAAAAGAACTTTTCATTTATATGCTTCGAAATGAAATTGAAAAAGCACAAATGATCACTACGCAGGCCACTGAAGATACAGATGTGCTAATAGTGAACACAGCTATTTCCTAAGTCCGTAATTACGATGCTGTCATTGTCAATGGTGAAGACATGGACCTTCTTGTTCTTGTGGCTTCTCTAGCTGCAGACAATGTTTATTTCCAAAGGGCCAGGAGAGGGAAACTGCCTGATGATCTCTATTCCAAAGAGTGTTTCAAATTTAAGGAAGTTGCACAAAATGTTATTTTTCTTCATGTAGTAAGTGGTTGTGACACCACTCCTGTGCTCTACAGTCATGGGAAAATGAAATATTGAAGAATTCTTCAGAACCCATCCCTGAACCAAAAAGTTCAAATCTTTAAAGACTCAAATGCAAAGAGGCACAAACTTGTTGAATCCACAGAAGGTGTACTTCTTGCCCTGTATGTAGGTGATCCCAACCAAAACTTGAATGTATTGCGGTATGTCAGCTTCGCTAGAGCAGCTAACAATATTAAATTAAATTTAGCTAGACTACCACCTAATCGTGATGCTGCTGAATATCATGCATTTAGACATGGCTGGGAAAGGAAAAGGATCCTCTCGAATGCGGCTGGAAGTGGGGTGGTCATGGGCTCATTCCAGTCACCATGTTGAATGGACCAGCTCCTCAAACCTGATAAGAGGCGATTTCATATCTTGCCAATGAAAAAAAAATGTAGTACGAATCGCAGTTCTAGAAAGGCAGGCTTGAAGTGCTCAGTTATCTGTGTGAAGTGCCACAACCAACTATGTGGCAAAGCTCCTGATATTATACTGGACCTTCAGGAATTTGATGACCTAGAACAACCAATCGAGTCAAGTACAGAGACGGACGATGAAGTATCTGAGACGATGGTATCATTACCAGGGCCAAGCAGCAGAAAAATGAAACATATATGACAAAGCGACTATATAATACTTACTATGCATTTGTTGATTAATTTATTGTGCAATCTATAATTAATTAACCACATCGTGTTTTCAATATCAAAAATAAAAGCTCGTTTTTTAAATTAATAACTTGTCAGGCGGTATTTTCCTGTTTTCACCCAAAATCTTTTTGCTGTGATTTTTAAGATCTATTACCAATATTTAATTATCTAATAAATGAAACTATAGACTATCTCATGCTCTGAAAAGTTGATTATGACAGTTTTGTTTCTAAAATGCACTAAAAGTGGGTTATTAACAAAAAATAACGTGCTGTAGAGAATTTTATCTTCTACAAAGTAGTGAAAATGCTTTTTCTGTAAAATGCACTGAAATTGAGTTATTTAAGAAAAATCGATTCAATTCTAGCGCCCGGGCCACATGCTCTTTTGCTCCCATCTTCCTTAGTTTCGGCCTTAGATACTCCTTTTCCTTTTTAAAATTTCTAAATTATAACTTATTTATCTTTCAAGTATTGCTTTACATTATTCCCAGCTATTAATTTTACTTTTGACTTTGAATTCTTGGCCCTGCACCTATGTCTACCGACTAGGTTTTTGGGCTAACTTCGGCCCCCCTCAACTATTCAACAGTTACCTATTATTGTACATACTATAATTAATTAATTGCATCGTTTAATCAGTATAAAAAATAAAAGTTCGTTTTTAAATTAATGACTTGCCAGGCGGTATTTTTTTGTTTTAACCATAAATTGTATTATTTTGATTTTTAAAGTCTATTGTAGATATTTAATGATCTAATAAAAGAAACTTATAGACTACTTCATGCTTTGCAAACTTTATAATGACACTTTTGTCTCTAAAACGCACTAAAATTAGGTTATTAAGCAAAAACTAACGTCATGTGTGGATTTTTGTTTTTTTTGCAAATTTTACCCTATTTTCCTGGCTTTGTATCTCACCCCCTATTTGGACAATTTACAAACATGAATACTGCATGTTGTAGAGAATTTTATGCTCTACAAAATGATGAACGTGCTTTTTCTGTAAAATTCACTAAAATTGAGTTATTTAAGAAAAATCGAAAAAGTGCCGAAAAATATTGTTTTTTTATCAATATTGTGAAAAACGCACAAGGTCTAGAAGGTCGAAAACTTGGTTTTTTTATTAGAGGGTCAACCTTTACAACATATCCAAAAATCAGAACTCTCCGAATTTTTGTAAGATAAAATGCTATTTCTACTGGACTAAAAGCAGCAAGAGATTTTTTAAAAGGTTAATTGTTTAAATGTGGAAATATTACAGTCCAGGGGATCGATTCTGGTCTTATCGGATTATAACTACATGTCGGAACCGGAATCTCCATTTCATAACGACAGCGATGGACAAGAGCTATTCTGGTCTCACCTCGTTATCTTACAGTGGAGGATGAAAAATAGAAATTCCCCTGCTTGCAGTCGGACATGTTTGTAGCCAATCAGATGCAGATACTCACGTGTTTTCGTTTATTTGGGAGAAGGGATGTCAGCTGTTTTGCTTTGGGCTATTGTCCAGTGCGAAAAAATGTTTGGGTTATTTACAAAAGGGTTGAAGGACGGAATGCGATTGTTTAATATTAGCGTGTCCGTTCCTGCAATCTGTGTGATATTTCCAGGCCGAAGTGAAAAATAAAAAAATGTCTATTTGCATTTTTAATTGCGCATAAAACTCTATTTATTATTATTATTATTAAACCAAATTTTTTGGAAAGTAACTTTGCTCTATTTTGATCTCAGAAAAAGATTAGCAAATTTCCAGTGAAATTGTCAGATTTTTTTTTTTATGTACACTGCAAAATATTTTTTAAATAGGGGGGGGGGAGGAGGACTTTCCAGTTCAGAAACCAGTTCTGAAAAAATGTAAATTAGGCCGAATATTTAAATATAATTTACTAGTTGTATCTTTACTGAAAAAAAAATCTAGCTTTGCTTAAGGATTCGGGTAATTAGTTGTTCTTAATCTCAAATCCAATATATACTTAAAAAATAAAATAAGATAAGTCTATTAATTTAGCTTTAAACTTATGTCTCCCCCTTACACCCTTTTGTTAAATCTCATTTTTAAATTCATAAAGATTTAATAATTTTCATAACGGTTGAAAGATTCTTAAGCAAGTCGCTCAAATGTTCTTTATTTATTGATATTTTAAATACTTAATCAGATCATCAATTCGTTTTATTACTTATTTCAAAAATAACTAAATATGTTAATCAAAAAATATTATTGTATGTTTATCAATTAATTGAAAATCGTGGTTCTTGGTGAACAGGATAATTTGAATCAATTAATTGAAAATCGTGGTTCTTGGTGAACAGGATAATTTGAATCAATTAAATCATTAAACGTAAAAACAAATATTAAAAACTAAAAGAAAATTGTAAAATAGATCTAAAAAAATGTTTTCTCTTCAATAACGCGATATTTTCTGACACAAACACAGGGCCTGATTAAAAAAAAGGGGGGCAACTAGGCCGTGGTTCTGAGCCCCTTTGATTTTAGGGGTCCCAAACTTAATTTGCAATATTTTAAGGCTGATATTGTAAATCTATTTCGAGCTTGTGCTGATTATAATTCATATTTTGTACCATTACAGTCGGAAAAGATTAAACATATATTATATATTTGTGTAAATATGTACTTATATATTTATATTTGTATTCTATGGCATAGAACATACTTTTTTTTTTTTTTGTGACAGCATAGGAAGAGGGTATGGCCTTCTTTGCTTGATCGGGCCCTGAACATTTACAGACTTATATTTAAACGTAAAAGCATAAAATTATCAGATATGACAAGTGAAGTGATTTGGAATCGAAAAGCGTCTTTTATTTATTTTTATTATCTATATAGATAGATACATGTATTACATTTAGAGTTATAAGCGATTGTTGTCTTATGACGACCTTTTTCGAGTGTCGCTTTCGTAATTTCGTTTCAAAATGCCTATTTTGTCTGCATTTTCTGAAAGATCCTTTGCCTTTATCGAGAAATGAGAAATGCTATTCGATTTCACAGTTTCGGAATAAGAAAACCTATCAATTTTCTGCGTTTACGAATAAAAATGATCTCAGGAATGTGTCAGAAAATAGACAGCTTTAATCAGAGAACAGCTTTAATATTAAACAGAAAAAAAAGTGTTAGCTGTCGTGTCTTTCCGCCTAAACTTTTAATTTGTTTACAGGTCCAAAATACACGCATTGTTTTTTTTTTTTTTTTTTTTTTTTTTTTGTGTTTTTTTTAAATTTCCGTGTTTGAACTGTAATTCCTTTTTATGTAATTGAAAGTTTATTTCTTTTTTTGCTGTCTGGATTAATATAGATTTATTAATCAAATTTGTAAGTAAATTAGTTGCGCATTTTTTACCGATAAGAAAAAAAGAATATACAGATATCTGAGTCAAAAAACTTGCAAAGGATCTGTAAAGAAGCTTCTTGTAAGAAAATAACATTTTGTAATTAACACGGTTCGTTGATATTGATATATATCCGATATTTTCAAATTATTATTATGTTTGATAATTTCGATATTTGATATTTAATATCATATATAATATATACTCGGATTTTTTTATACTTCCAGCATAAATAAATTGTTCAAAACCTGTGTACATGATAATTTCATTAACTTTTTCCGTTTTGTAGACAAAGAACTTTTGCTCTGCCAGTGACTTAAGCGCCCCCCCCCCAATATATATATATATATATAATAAAAACCTTTTCGTTTGAAGCTGAATTTGTAAATGTAGAACACCCACTGAAAGATACACTGTCAAATTTAGATAAGTTATTTAAATCTTCATAAGAAAGAATCTTTTCAGGCTTTAGTTTAGTACTATACAATAGGTTAAGGAATGAAAAAGCCGACAAACTTACATTTACTTTCCAATTTTTCAATTACAAAGACTATTTTATATTTCAAATTTTGTTGTATTAAACAACTTTTCCTTAATATTAAATCCTACAAGTGTTCATGCTAAGTGTAATATATTTTAATTTCTAATTATATTAAGTATGGAAAATTTTCTAAACATCAATAAGTTGACTATTTTGAAAATATCGGATATATATCAAAATGTCAGATTTTTTTTATGTTTTCGAAAATGTCCCGATATTTACGAACCCTGGTAATTAAAAGACTCTGCCCTTTTTCTATTTTTTAATGTTAAACAATCGCCCCAACCCCCCCCCCCCCCAAAGTAAAACAAAAAGTGTTTCCGAGCCTTGCCGCTGCGATCTCGACACCCTTGAAGCACTCGGCAAAACGCCGACGAAAAGCAACCGACTCCGATAGGCGAAATTTTGACTCTACTACACCAGAATAGCAAATAGTCGCTAAGAGGACTTTTTCCGACCCGTTTCAGCGTTCCGATAACACCAGAATACACTCCCAGAGACGAATTTAATTTTTTGTCTACGGGTTGGACATATATATTACAAAATTTAAATTTTGTTTCGCCAAGGTTAACATTATTCTATATAAATTGTCCTTTTAATAATAATCCATATATTATACCGGATTTTTAAATTAAAACCTATTATTATACTAATCTATCATTCTCCATATGTAAAAGTATAAGATTTTAATCCACCTAATAATATTTATTCCAAATTGCTTAAATCTAAAAATGGCGCTAACTACTTATATTCCTTAAATAAAATCCCTATTAAAAGTCACTATTATTTCCCGTGTATTTCAAACATCTCTATCTTTTTTACTTAATTGCTGAAATGTCATAATTCCAAAATTATCCCGTTTAAAAAAAACTATTTATTTAAAATCATTCTTTTATTAAAATATCAAATTGTCTATTATAATATTTCAGTGCTTTAATATTCTAGTCTTATTCCGCACAATTAAATTAATTATTTTTCTTTTCTGTTTTTCTCTAGCGTAAGCTAAAATTGTCGTCTTGCAATCGAAAATCTATTTTTAGCCGGCATTCGCGAGATCAGATCTTATTGTTTGTTTACAAATTGTGTACCTGATTTCGACTCTACAGATTGTTCTAGAAAAAAACTTTCGCGCTACGGATGTTGAATCACTTCAAGATTATTTCACCGGAATTGTTAATAAGTCCATCTTAAAGCGATTTTTATTGGAAAAGGGAAGTAAGGTGACTTGATTGTCACTTGCGCTAGATTAATTTAAATACGCACGCACAGCAAAATCCAAGAGTCACACAGATTCCCGATGGAAGTTTTTCGCATGTTGGTGAGTTCGAAGTTTTATTTCTGAGCTTTTCGAGACGTCCTGTTTCAACTACGACTATCATGTTCAGATCCAGTGATGTTTTCACCGTACCTAATAAGATCTTTGGTACATTTAATACCATCTTGCTTCGACAATATCATCGTATTAATTCTAAGACCTCATAATGTAAAGAATATTTGAAGCTCCGACTGCCACATAGAGATTATTAAGTAATCATTTTAATCCTAAATTGCTACAGCATTTCTCCAGCTTGGTTGTTTCTGATTATGTAATAAAGCTTTGAGACACGAAATTTGACAGCTTACTGCTGGAGTACATACATTTTCTTAGTAATATCTGAGTGATACAACTATCCGGCCTATGCCTGGGCGTCGATACGTGGAAACCCAATCTAAAATAGATTTTTCCAACTGCCTTTTTGAGCTCCAATATGTCACAATAACTCATATACGTACAAGAAGACTTTTTTTTATTGTATTCGTATAACTTTTCGAAAACAACTTTTTACATACACTACTATACTTAGAATAGGACATTTTCAGGATATTTTTACTAGTTATACTACGATATTTTCAAAAGAAATCTTCCACAAAGAATTTTTTTTCGAAATTGTTGTACCATTGAAAATAAAAACAGTCGCTAATTCAGGCCCGTATTCAAAGGGTCAATGTAAATGATTTTGAAAAATATGTTATTTCGTACAAGTTAACTTCTTTGAATTTTCATTAATTTTCAATTAACATGAAATGTTGCAATATTTAAAAAAATCATGCACCTATACCCAGAATTATACTTCTATATTAAAAATTATTATTTTTACATAAATAATAACTTTATATAAAACTTGGCACTATAAAAATTTGATACTTTTAATTGAATTTGAGCTGACTATCTTACAATACATTTTTGAACAAAAAATGTACATTTCTAAATGAATGTCAGTAAAACTATATTTCCCTAGGACTCGTTAATCTAGCAAAATGTTTTCTTTTGATTTGGGAATAAAAATTTATTCGCTTAAAAAAAAAAAAAAAAGTTGTCAATTTAAATTGTTCTTAAGAAAAAAAAAATGTTTTTTTATATTAAAGATTAAAATATTTTTTTCATTTAAATATTTTAAACATGATATTGTAAGTTTTAGAAAAGAAAAAAAAAAGGTTTTCTAACATTGATTAAGAGAAACCCCTTTTTAGAGTCGTATTAAATTAAGGAATTCAGAATCTGCTTTTGAAAAACTGGTACTTTCGTGTTATAGCGGCTGTCAAGGATGAATCACCAAGCGACCAAGATTTATCACCAAATTATGAAGCATATATGATATTATAATAATATATTGTACGTATAACATTTTGTGACGTATATGGACCAGTTATAGTCATATATGACGAATAGATATGACATGTGTGTAAGACGTATATGAAGTATATATGACATACAAGACGTAAATAATATGTATATAATGACGTGTATGGCACATATATGAGTGTTTGGAGTATATGCATCCGTATATAGGATGCATATATAAGCTTTGCGATGATCTTGGCGAAATCATAGCTGCAACCTTGGCATAATCGTAACTGTGGGGTCCTAACACGAAAGTGCCGAAAAGCGTTTTAGAAATACATATCAATTGTTTTACTACATAATATTGATTTAATTGATTCTTTTATGCATAGAAATATTTGATGATTGTGAATATATTAAAAATCACTTTAAAATATCGCGAAGAAGAAAATATGTTTTCTAAAGGCAGACTCGTTAATCTAACAAAATGGTTTTTTCCCAATCCTAAAAAAACGTAATAAATACTTATTGGTAGGTTTCGTTAATTTTAAACAATAATACTAAGGACAATGTCCAAATTATGTTGTTAGTTAAAACTATTAATTAAAACATCTTTAAAATGAAGAATTAAATTTTAATTAACATTCTGCGAATTATGTGGAAAGTACCTTCTGCACCCAACAACTTGTATGATGTATATGTAAGAAAACGGTTCAAATTCCCTAAAATGAAAACAAATAAGATAATAGGAAATATAAACTAGTTTCTATCATACAGATCTTTTAGAAAGGTCACTTTGATCGTTCTGTTTATCTGTGCTGTTGATGCAGTTAGAAAGGCTAAATATATAAAACACAATGCTCTTTATATGGAGTTAGACGACATCCTGGATTAACAGCGTTGGAAATACTATCTTAATGTAGTTTAATTTTGTATTGGATTAGTGCACAGTCATATTAAAGGATAATAATACTAAGTTTATATAATTTTAAACAATAATACTAAGGTAATGACCAAACTACGTTGTTAATTAAAACATCTTTAAAATGAAAAAATAAATTTTAATTAGCATTCTGCGAATTATGTGGAATAAATAAGATAAATAAGATAATAGGAAATATAAACTAGTTTCTATCATACAGATCTTTTAAAAAGGTCACCTCGATCGTTCTGTTTATCTGTGCTGTTGAGTTCAATATGTCATTTAACAAATTAAAATCCCAATTTTTAAAACTTTAATTGTGTTAAACAAACTATTCTCAAAAAATCTTCTTTCCAAAATTACATTGATATGTATAAGTAAGTCATTAATGAGAGCAGAATGGACATTGGAAATAATGCTATTTGGATCGAAACATATAAAAAATTAACCTTTATTTGCGTTTGCTAAATAACTCTACTTGTATGTGAAAATGTGTATATTTCTGTGACAGAATAAATAAATGTGACCTTTTAAACTCATGTGAGACTTTTATGTGGAGTTCTTAGTCCAAGCGTCATTTCATGGACAAAAATGCGAAGTTACTAAAAGCGCAACTTGCTGATGATTTTCTTGGGAAGACGTTATTTGTTATATCGATTAGTCAACAATGTTGCTAAACTTCAATTCCATTGAGCATTTATGGAATACTCCAGGAAGAGCTGTAGCAGAAATTTCACAAAAATATTGCATAAAATTCGAATAATATTTTTAACACTTTCCAACATAGGTGAAAAGTGTTTATGAATTCGGTTTGTCTGTCTGCCGTCTGTCCGTGCTTCAAGTCAAGTAAATATGCTTTGATTGTAATGCAATTGATATATGTTATTGAGATTTATTATGGCTTGTTCAATGTTAAAAATGAAGTGCGTATCATTCATAGTTCATTTACAAGGACACTCAAAAGAATTCCTTTACATTGCAGTCTGTGGGGAGAAATAGTTTCCGGTGTACTTTAATAACGTTACACTATTTCAAACACATTGAAATTGATGTACATCACTGAGGTACACTACACGTGTCTTACTATAGAAAAAGGTGCACATAGCATTCATCGTTGATTTACAGGGACACACAAAATAATTCGGTTACAGAACTGTCTATCAATAATAAATGAATACTATTTAGTATATATATACTATAGATCCGAGGACTGTTCAAAAGAATTCGGATACTTTTCAGACTACTTACGGTAATGTTGTAGACAATAAAGAACATCATTTCACATGACTGATGATGTAAATTTATTATTGGTCATAAAACCACATGCGTTCTTGGAGCAGGTAAAAAGAAATAATCGCGGGGAACAAAGTGTCGAATTTTCTCCCCCAGACACACAGAAACCACATAATACGCATTCCAATATGACAAATTGTTATTTTTTTAATGAATTTTTAAATTTTTAACTGAGGATTTATGGGACACCCTGTTCGTAAAACTAAATGTTAAAGCATCGTAAATGAATAAAACCACATTTTCATCCTCAGGGAATATCATTCAATATCTTTACCGCAGAAAAATGAATTAAATAAAACTTTGATATAAAGGATATTAGCAAGTTTTCTATTAAAAATAATATAGAGTCAAATAACCATAGTCATAAAAATGACAGATATATTTCTCTGTAAAATATGGAAAGCATTTTACTTGCGGTGACATTGCCAGTAAAGATAAAATCGATTTTCGTATTTGCGTTCTGTGCAAAGTGTGTCTATGAAATAAAATGGAGTATAATACTGCACGGAGCATAGTAATAATGTCAATGGTAAAGAGTTATGAAATAAGCATATATGTAGATAATTTTTTTCAATAGGAATGTTTGGAAAATATTCAAGCATAATAAAATTTGTGAAAAAAAAGAAAGATTTATAGTGCTGGAAAAATTATACAAAATTAAAAAGGACTATATAGTATTTTAATAGGAAAATATCATTTGAACGATTAAAATAAATATTTATAGTAGCTAAAATCTGATAAGAAAGTTATTAAATCTTATTTTTATTGACAGCAGAAATAAGTTTCAACTTAATCTAAAATAGCATTTCTTCAAAAATTGTATTTTTCAAATCTTAATTGTCTGAATTACATAACAGGACAATGCTGAAACATGAGTAGTTTGAGGCGAAAAAATCGAAAGTGTATTTACTAATGACAACATAAATACGTAGATAAATTCCAATGTTTTTGCAATAGTGGAAGTTAATTGAAAGTGAAGGAATCAGCTCTTTCATTGCCATGTACAGAAATGACGTGGTTTGTCTCTGTGTCTTCTATAGTCTAAAGTGATTAAATAGCTTAATTTGTTTTGTGGCGGTAGATCATTCTATGTGTGCGAGGCTAGTTTGATAGGTACCTTCAACTTAATGCTTATTTCGAAACTCTTCGGACATCCTAACATGAATTATGTTTCGAAATTTGTATCTTACAAATAACAGGTAATAGACTAACCGTTAGATAAAATAGTGGTATAGATAATGTTTTCGAGAAAGTATTTTTTATGTTTAAGGTTGACTGTAAGTAATTTCACATTAATACTGATGAAGCTAAAATAGCAAGTTTAAAGTATTTAAGAATTGAAATATACAGAATAATTCAAAACGGTTTGAACGGTTTCCTCTTAATACATTTTACTCAGAAACTTCCATAAAAAGATATATAATTTTACACATATGTATTGTAATCAAGTTGGAGTGATAACGATTATTGTAATTCACAAATGTTCGATTTGAGCATTCTTCAGTAATCTAGAAACATCAACTCACCCGTTTCAGAAGTTTTCACATCAATTGTTTGCAGCACAGAGCTAAAAATATCTTCCATTTTATGAACAATTTGGAAAAGATGTAGTTTGAAAACATTTTCCTCTACATATTTATGCAAAAAAATGTTGTACGGTTCAATGGCCTCACACAATCAAAACAAGTTAAAACAGGTGTGGATGGATTTGAAATGTGCAAAATAACGAATGTCATTCATAATTTTTTAGTTAATGTTATGATAACCATTGTCCTTTAAGCATCCCCTGTTATGTTTGTATAAAAAAAACATGTCTTTCTGAGAATGCATGCATAAAATTCATGATGAGGTAGAATTAGGAATATTTTTTTCGTTTTGTTACAGTTACACTTGTTTATTACAATTATATTTATTAAACATCGTTTAATCTCGTAAATGCTTTAAGTGTACTCTTTCAAAATTGAAATATTCCAACATTAGACTTCTCAAAAACATTTTTGGGATCTGTAGCTACGAGCTGTGTGACGTGTGAACTTTTATGGACAGTTCTCGAATATAAAAGAGATTCTCTTCTCATTAGTTTAAAAGTGATTGTAAACTAGGACGTCTAGGTTTTTGTGAATTATCCACTGAAACCGTATTTTCACATTATCTCTTATACGATAAATTACACTGGTCTACATGATTTTCGGGACAGAGAAATCAATGAGTGTTTATAAAATATTTATAATGCTGAAACAGAAAATGTAATTAAAAATGCTCTCTAATGTCACTTTTTCTAGTTATATAACTATAGAGATGTCTATTATGTCATTTTTAGCACATAATATGAGGGCCGGTGAGTGATTGCCCGTCTCTTTATCTATAACCTCTGCTACTACCGACGCCAGCTCGTCATTTTAAACTGAACTGTAGGCACGTAAACATGCTGGTACGATTGATGCTCCCGCCAAGTGCGAGTTGCGTAGTGTTATCCTTTTTATTCAAGCAGAAGGGAATAGTGCAGAGTAAATTCACCGAAGAATGGCCCAAGTGTATGGGAAAAACTGTCTGAGTGATGGTGTTGTGCGTGAATGGTGTCAGAAATTTAAAGACGGGCGACCCGACGTTTAAATGGGACGTGTTTGAACACCCGCCATATAGCCCCAACTTAGCGCAGAATCATTTTCATCTCTTCCCTGAATTAAAGAAATGGCTAGGAGGTAGAAACTTCCAGACGAGCGAGGAACTTCAAGCCACCGTTCAGGCTCATCTCACATCACTGGCGGCAACGTTCTTCGACGAGGAGATCGGAAATCTCGCCTACTGATATGACAAATGCCTCAATCTTCATGGCGATTATGTAGAAAAGTAACCATGCTTGTGCAGAACTTTTGGTAATACAATAATTTTGTTCTTTACTTTTGTCTTTTTTTATGTTCCATCGGAGGTTGGAAGAAAACGGCCCTCCTAATAACAACTGTTATCTTAAGAAACAAAGAGTCATCTGACTGGAACTAATAAATAATTAGTCTACACCAAGCACCAATGAACAACTCTTTAACCGAGTCATCCCAGAAGAATCTTTTCGTAATCACGCAATCTGTCAGTCCGGCTATAGCCATTGGCGGGACTGATTGGGCGTGGTAATCCATGTCAAATCCTGCAAGTTCAGTAAGTGTTCTATGATTCTTCCACTTACGTAAGTTTAGTAATTGCTAATCAATTCATCAAGAATCGAAATAGTTTTTTATGTTATAATTTTGCACCGGCCACTTTGCAAATTTCATACTTCTCCAGCAGTTTCTCAAGGTTGTATAACAAAAGTTTGATGCGTAATGAAGAGAAATTGTCTTTCAGATCATCAGTCAATCGAAAAAATAAAATTCAAATTTTGCGGTTTCTGTTACAAAAATTAGTTTTCAATTTGTAGACTAGTGTTATTTGTGGAGAAGTCCCAAAGGCACTTTTCCATGCTATACGCACCTGTTCTGTACTTTAAGTCGTCCAATATGATTTTAGTATAATTTTATTTTGTTCTTGACGCTTTGTATTGACTGTTACTTACGGTACGTTGAAAAAAAATATTTAAAAACTGCAAAACCTTTTTTGGTCCATCTCGTATTATGAGTTGAAATTGTTCACATCTTTTTGAAATTACATAAAATTAGGCTATAAAATCTGTTCTGTTGAAAACATTATTCAACAGTAAAATGCTTTGAACTATTAACAATAAATGTAATAGTCGATAAAATGCTAATTAAAATAATCAAACATGAATCAAGAAAACTATTAAATTTATTAACTAAACTATGACATGCTTAAATTTCTTCATACTCTAAAAAAATCATGAACACTTTTCAATTAAAATTAAATGTCAAAAGTTTTGATTTTCCCAAAATGCATTAAAACATCTAATTAATTTTTTTTAGGTCTCGGCAATAATTACGAAAAATCTTGACATGCTTGGCTTTTTATACATAATGTCACTTGTGTAAATTATTTTGTTAACTAAAGTTAGTTGAATGCTAAAATGTAAAAAATTAAACTTGTCAAACCAAAATGAACGTGAGTTAATTTAGTAAAACTATAGATTTCATTTAATGTAAAAAATATAATTACAAAGTTTATTCATTTTATCAAACGTAAAAAGAAAATAATTACTGCATTTTTTATATCATTTAAAAAAAATTATTTTAAAATATTTCGAAATGCTTTATTTGAAATTTTTATATTAAAAATAAGATAATTCCCTTTTAAACATTAAACTTTGTGTATTCATTATGTTATTTTCTAAAATGTAGTAAGTATTAATTTTAGAATTTTTAATAATACACTTCTTTTCGAAAATATAATTTTTTCCATTTTTATCTCGATATTAAGTAATAAATTTTCTGAAAATGAATTCTTAATTTTTTTTTAGAAATTTCATCGAAAGCTTTATAAAATAAGTATTTCCTTTATAATTTTTGTCAAAATTAGTAGAGTTTTATTAACATAAAATTTCGAAAATACTGAAAAAGCTCGTCGGTGCTAGAATACATGTACGATCTTGGCCTATGGTACCCAATTCCGCTTTCGTGACAGTTTTGAGTACTGGGTGACACGTGTCCCTGTAAAATGCTCAGCCTGACTAGAAGCCCCTAAGCATGCTTGGTATTCATTTTATCGAACCCGAAGGGACGAAAGATTGAGTGAATCTTGCCCAAATCCAGAGCCTTAACTCGGCTCTGTCAAAGTCTACAAATCACTGATCTACCGGGCGTCCCAAACTGAATTTGCTAATTTTTAAAGAGAGTAGAAGAAGAATACAAAAGTATTTCGAAGGTATGTTGATAAAACTTACATAAACATTGTTCTAAATCCTGAACTAATACGAACTTGATTGTTTTTCCGCACTGTTAAAAATTTGCAGCAAACTGTCCAGTCATTTGACCATTTTTGTAGAAAACGGTTACATAACCATTATATAACTATATTCTGACTATAAAATGAGCAATAATATGTTCAGAATATGGTTAAATTACAGTTATGTAACCATTTTCTACAAAAACGGTCAAATGACTGGACAGTTTGCTGCAAATTTTTAACAGTGCATAAATACAACAGACAAATATTAGATGTCTTAGGAAATTTTCAACATTTCGCTAATAGATGTTAAATATCAATATGGCGAGATACTCATTAAATATTTCTCTAATTGAAGTGCTAAGTAGAATGGTATTATTATCGGCTAAGAAAGTTTCACCCAGAAATTGTTGAAGATTTAAGATAGAATGGAAATGCGTAAAGAGTAGAAATTATGTCCTTAAATTAATTCGATCAGGGAAGGTACAAAACCCGTGAAAAACACTTTAACACTATAAAAACAATTAAAATTCAGTTAATTTACTTAAAAGCATTTAAACACATATTATATAAGTTTCGGGTTATTACACCACTCATCAGTACACATAACGTAATGACTTCAAAAGATGCCAATAACTATAACTACAGTTAAGAAATATACATTCCAAAAGTTAAAAACTAAATATCTGAACAATACTGAGGATTCAGGGCTACAAGGCTTGATTCGTTCAATGGAGTCTCGCCAATCTTGTACACCACCCCTCCAACGAAATTCGGCTTATGTAAACGTTGCAATTTGAGTTGATGGCACTGGCGTTCACGAAATCAGGACAATGGTCTGTGTCCAAAGAATGGACAACTATTTTTGAGTTTAATTATAAATTTTGAATTTAATTCTTATTTCCATATATTAAAAAAATTATATAACAATAATATGAAATAAAGAAAAATTTTTTCGTTAAAATTATTTAATAAGTCAGCAGTAAAATATTTACTGGAATAATTAACTAAAAATACTGTTACGGAAATCTCTCATAAAAACAATGCAAACCAATGTTGTCTGTTGAGCATTGTTATCTGTAAATAGACAGCTTTTTATAATTGCAATTTTTTTATATACAATATTTTATTAAGAGAAAAACTACGCCTATGTAAATGGTTGAGAAAATAACAACTTAAGGAAATATATTTAACTTCGACGGTTTCACTGAGCTTTCTGAATGTTATCGAGCAAAATGTTTTGTATGAAAGGTAAAATTTACTATTATTAATAGACATATTTAAATATATATACTTATAAAATTTTCTCTAATGGTACCTAAACGTATCGTTGGAGCATATAGTTTTAAATGAGATTTGGGAAAATACACAAGTTTTTAATCAAATGCATTTTATTCCATCAATACTCACAGTCCATGCCAGAAATATAGTGAAAACAACGTAGTACAATTAGCAGAATATAAAGCATTGCAAAGGCTGGAAACGGTGTCTCTGATCCTGCAAGAACATAGTTATAAAATCTCTGACTCGACATTACTTATTTAATTTTATTTTATTTATGTTAACTTATCGACGAAATGTGATGACGTCACTCAAGGTCTAGTGAATCTTCCTGAGTGTTTCAATTAATAATAGATTAAAAAAAAAATTTTTTGCCATTTTCCCGAGAAGTGTTTCGTGCCAAATGTTTTTCCAAATTTGCGAGAATTACAATAATGTCAACAAAGTGCACTGTTAATTTATGATGCTTATTTGTTCAAAATAGTTTGTCTTGGTACCCTTCTCTATAACAACAACAATTTTTTTCTATACTTCAATGGATAGATGTACTTCGTAAAACTCAATGAAATACAATAATAATATTGATATATAATAACAACGTCACCAAACAATTAACAATTTCTCTTCATCATTCAAATTTAATGTATCTTCTTAAATGTGCAATTAAGCATTTCCACTTTAATATTGTGCAAATAGATTGTTGCTTATATTGATTTTACATACAAAAATGATGATGCCCACATAAACCTAAATCGACGTAAAAACATTTGAAATACACGGAATCCTCATACGAAAGCTGTTTTTGTGCTACATAGGCGAAGCTATATTTAAGTAGCACACATAAGTGAACATGTGTAATAGGTAACTGATAACATGGCTGAACTGTTCCAGTGCGTTTCGAACTAGTTACTAGTACAAAATTTAACTGTATATAACTAGTAGCAAATCTCGTTTCCAATGTAACAGGGAAACGATGTATTATGGGAAGAGAATGTCCAATGTATTATGGAAAGAGACTAATGACGAATCAAACATTACATCTGCCATGTTTGAGAAATGACAATCTATAAATACAAAATAAATATATACTTTTTAAACTCTCATCCCAATTATCTATAGTGCCTATAAAATTTTATCTTATGTCTTGGAAAGGTGTTGCGTTAATCTATGTCACGATACCATGACCACGAATTTCTTGCTGCCCTTTTTTTGTTTCATTCTTCTGCCTTTAAGCTTATTTTTATTTAAATAGCATTTTTAAAACGCCATTAATGTCCTTTAAAAAATGTATACATCAAAAGAGAACTTAGAGCCGCACAACGCATTAAGTAAACTGTGTCAAGTACATTATACAATTTTAATTCGATTATTAGAATTCATATTAAAAAAATACCAAATGTTATAAAATGCAATATAATTCTCTAAATATTAAACAAAACATTTGCCATTTCTTTCAATTATAATTTAATGGAGTATCATAGTAATTTTTTTAAAAATAAATTGCGCTGAATACCATGAATTTTAAACATTTTAAAAAGATATTTTTTCATTTAAAAAATGTTTTTACAGTTGATTTTTGCTGTTATCAATATTGTAGAATTAAATAAATTATGATTTGTTTAAAGCTAATATACTCTTAAAAATGTAAAAAATGCAAGTTGGATCATTTTGCAATTGAGATTTACTCGCATAAGTTGTCGTTTGACTAAAAATCTATATTCCTTTCTAAAATATCAATGTTTTCATGTTAATGCATTGTTCTATTGTTTGCTCCCACTGGACGAAGTCATTGAATATGTGACTAAAGAATAAGCTGATTATAAATTAATGTGTATCTTATTTTACCTTTTCTTGTGACGTGTTATTTAAATTTAGATAAACGAATAAACTTTATTTTCGACGGAAAATCTGTAGGGAACGAATTAAATTAAGCATTAAGTTAAGATCAATACTTGAAACAAATAACGATTTTATTTTTTGATTATCTTGTAAATGACAAAATTTAAGTTTTAAGTTATTTCTTAATGACTTATTAAAATAAAAGAGGTAATTAAGAATTAAATTCAGTAACACCTGGCTACAAATTGAAAAATAATTTTCGGAACAGATACCTCAATAGTTGAATTGCATGCTTTTTTTCATGTTGAATATGAAGATGAAGTCAGTTTTTCTCTGTTACGATTCATTTGGTAGTATGCATCCTTGAAAAATTGCTGGAAATGTATAAATTTTGCAAAGTAATCAAGTTTATTGTTATATAAAACTATACAAAATGAAATTGATAGCCTGAGAGAGGCTGCTCAGACAAAGAAACCAGGTCTAAGGTACTAGCTAGTTAGTTAGGTTGGAGATGTGTGATAGGTGTTTGGTAACTAAACTAGCTTAACTAGATGATTTTTGTTTTCTAAAATATAAGACCGTTTCTATTAAGTGCCAAAAATGGTATAATAGTGATCTTTAAAGTTATGTAAGTAGAAAACGTGACGCGATAAAGCATTTTTGAATACCTTTTTTATTTCAGCATCAAAAATACTTTATTAAAATTCTGTTCCGAAAATCGTATAGTCATAAATATGGTTTGATTTTCTGTACAAAATTATATTGCGATTAAAAATGAATTATGATGGCTATTGTGAATTCCAAACATATGTCCAAAAGTGTTTCATGTTTAGCAAAACAATATTAACAATAGATTTGTTTTAGTTACAGCATTTGTCGAATTAAATACTGAAAGGTCACTTTAACAAAAATATATACCTAAAACGTGTAAAAAACACATATTGAATACATTTTTAGATACTTTGTTTATGAGTTGTTTATTTACAAAAAAGAATAGTTCTTTGAAGAGATCGATTATTTTTAGTTAATGAATTTTATCTTCAAATCATTTCATTGGGCGTGATTGTTTCAAACGTTACTAAAGAATATACCGAATATAAATTTATGTATCTAGTTTTGTTTTCTCGAGATCATCTGCAAAGAACCGTTCTTGGACCGCTGCCCGAGCTTGAGTTAGAGCTTCTAGCTAAACTTCTTCCACTTTTCATTTATTTTACTAGGACCGTACAGGGTCGGGGCCGTGGTTACATTTTTTTTGCCGACTCTAGAAGGGCCGGTCTTGGATTTTATTCTCTTAGAGCCGGCAGGCAATTTCTTTTGTAAAAATAATAGTGATACTGTGTATTTGTTTTATAGAATCTTCAGAAATTTATTTTGGTTTAAAAAAATACAGAGAGTTGTTTTTTTTATCGACTTCTTTTTTTTTTTTTTTTTTTTTTTTTTTTTTTTTTTAGAGAGAGAGCTTCAAAATTATGATTTTATTTTTTAACCATATTTTTCTTTTACTCTAAACTGCAATATTTTGTTTCATTAGTTTTAATTTAAATGTAATTGTCTGACTCATTAGTAAAGGTTTCGTTCCGTATTTAATGGCTTGCAGACAGCTAATTTGAAAAATACTGTAGTTTAAAATTTTACATATATATGTATGAAATGATCTTTGAAATTAATTTTGATTGTAGAAAATAATGTTAAAAATATCTAAATTTTTTTTTTCTTTTGTAATTGAGTTGGTTTGGATTTCATTCAATTTCTTTGATTTTTGTATGGGCTGAGCCATGAATTACAAAAATAAATAAATAAAAATAAGTAAAAGGAAAACGATCGGTCTGTACTTTGAGATTTTTAACTAGAATGGGCTTGTCCAAGATTGTTTTCGTTCAGGTCTGAAATTTTCACTATTCCAATTCAAAAGAATTTTTAAGGATGAATTAAAATAATCAATATTTTCAACAAGCATTTTCTACTGACCATACTTTAATTGCTTCTTTATAATATTTAAAATTAAAATTTGAAAGTTTTTTTCTTGTCTAATTTAAATATAATGCGCAATCGATCCTCAAAAGCTGCGTATCACATTATATTACTTTTAATTACTGCATAAAAAATCACTATTATAACATATTATAGTAAAAAATGAATTATGCGAATTGTTGTAAAATCTACACATTTCAAAACGTTTTAAAGACCTTTAATGTTTAAAGAATATTTTCATAAACGTTTTTTTAATATTATTGAATCCTAAGAATTTAATTAAAAATTCTAGTAGTCAGCTTGATATATTTAAAATGAGTAAGAAATACAGATCGAATCATTTTGAAATTACTTCTTCTTGTTTATAAATTGCCATTTTACTAATGTATATTCCCTTTATAATATCTCTGTTTTTCAGTTAATAAATTATTTAACTACTGATTCTTAATCGCGAAGTTATAGAAGAAATAAAGAAAATTAACTGTAAGTTAAAGTGTATCTATTTTTTATTTTTCACATCACTTTTTATTTTACTTTAGATAAATGTATAAATTTTCTGTTCCAACGAATTTGGCTTACATAATCACAGAAAAGTCATTTGAAATGCCTAATGTTATATTAGTTAATATAGTATAGTAATTTAAAATGCCTATACTTAAAGTTGAAGGAACGTGCAATATATTCCTCCTTCAGTTCGATCTGTCTTAGGTCAATAAACTTCATCGCAACCCAAACGTCATCGTATTCCCGACGCAGCGGTAAAATGATGGTCTAAAATTTTTTTAAAATTATAATCTTTATAATGTATAGCATGTGTAGCTTTAGCATATTTGACATACAATCCTAGAAATTTTGATTTGGGAAGCCTTTGAGTTTATCTCTGCTATATGATATCATAATCGATATCCCACAACTTCCATCACTTATCAATTAACTGCGTTGCTTTCTTTCTTTCTTTCTTTTTTTTTAAAACAATTTCTCTGTTGTGTTCTTAAATGCCATGTACATTCTCTTCTTACATTCGATCTTCGCTGAGAAACTTTTTCACTTCATAAAATCATTTAGAACTAGAAAAAAGAAATATGAAAATATTTAAATTATGATGTTTCCAACGAGATTATAGAAATTAATACTTGAATGCAGCATAAAGTTACAAAATTAAAGATTTTCCTCTAAATAAAACACAAGTGTTTTCTTTACGTATAATGACATAAGGTAAAGACATAAGGTAATGTATGATCAAAGTAATGTATTCGAACAAATAAACTATGAAAACTGTCATTTTCGAAACACTACGTAATATTTTAATTCTTCAAAAATCCTTTTTGCAGTTAATTATTTTTGATGTAATTGCATTTGTGGAATCAAATGCAATACTCGAAAATTTGTTTAAAACCATAAAGAATACATAATGTGTTGGAAATACAATTAATTTGGAATTAATTTTTACTTATTTGTTTATAAGTTGTCTTTTCAGGGGAAAATGTATGTTCATTTCAATATAGCAATGTTTTAATGGACTTTATGATTATTTATTCCCACTGAACAAGTTTATCGAAGAGGTGAGTAAAGTTTAAGTTAATTATAAATTAATGTATCTCATTTTGCTCCTCAGTATTTCGTGTTATTTAATTTTAGATGAACGAATTAATTTTCTTTATGACAGAATACATATAAGAATGAATTAAACTAATTCATTCTTATATAATGTATTATCAATGGCTGAAACAAGTATTTCCTTACGATTTTATATTATTTATTGTTTTAAAATTGTTTGTTGAAAGTTAGAGAATCAAAAAAATAATTATACATTAATGTTTCTAATTTTAATTCTCTGTGTTGCGGTGTTTTTTTAATTTTCGATAAATGAATGAACTCTTTATATCTGAATACCTATAAGAATGAAAGAAACCAGGGATTCCTAAATTATATGTCTCAGAACGATCGGGTCAGATCTTCAAAAATGCATAACTTTATCTGCTGCAACAGTCTAATAAAACAGTATATTTTTAAGTGAAATATCGTGGACAGATATAAATAACTTTGTTAAAAGACAGTGTTTTATAATAAATATTTTGTAGCGATTGGTTTGAGACTAGAATTATTAGTGAAAAATAACACCATAAATCATTATGACTTTTAAGCTGTAATTTTTCTAATACATTCATTAACATATTTTTTTCATAGTAAAAGGTTTTGATAACTACACTTTAACATAAGCGTTATTCATTACTGTTCTCGTCCGTATGTTTTGTGCCAAAGTTCTCCTTAAGAGCCTACACCAGTCACGCAAAGAAACTCTCAAGCTAATGTTGAGAGCATTTTTTTAGAGCTTCTCGCGCTTGCATTTTAATATTTTAAATGATATTTTTTTTGCATAGGATAGTTGAGGTTGATCTCTATTACCGTTGTTAGTTTGTAATTTTTGGTTGCAGTTTTTTTAATGAGGCTACGTTCTCTCTCGGAACCGGTTCTGAAAATGAAAAAAGTAAAAACTAACATTGTTAGAGATCGAGCTCAGCTGTCGTATGCGAAAAAAAAAATAAAAATGCAAGCGAGAAATTTGAAAAGAACGCTTTTATAGGCTTAACATTAACTCGCGAGTTTCTTCGCGCGACCAATGTAATCTCTTAACTAAATGTCATATCTTATGAATCAACATACTAGGCGGATCGTCTAAAAATTTGGAACACTGAGGTGGGTCGCGTAACAACAAAGTTTGGGAATCGGTGAATTAAATTAATAAATTATCGGTGCTTCAAACAAGTAATTTCTCACGATTGCATGTTATTTATTGTATATATAATATATATATTGTTTTGAATCTCATTGATTAAAATCACTTAATATAATAAAATTAAATGTTTTCTTCTTAAAACTACAAATATATACATATATATATTTCTTCTTTGAAAGAATGTAATGTGACTTAAATAGATTGCCTTCGGAAAATAAAACTACTCAAACAACTTCATTTTATAGCGTT
The DNA here is from genome assembly GCA_963931845.1 of Maratus michaelseni. Lineage (NCBI taxonomy): Eukaryota > Metazoa > Arthropoda > Arachnida > Araneae > Salticidae > Maratus > Maratus michaelseni. Next base: position 172,930,283 of record OZ007589.1, on the reverse strand, counting down.
AAAAGACGGTATTATTTTTCAAAAACCTTCTCTGAAATTTTACAGTTACTTTGTCGTAATTGAATTAGTGGAATACAATAAATTACTTGGAAATTTGTTTAACTCGAATAAATACATAGAATGTGCTTGAAATAAAATCCTTTTGGAATTACCTTTTACTTGTTTATAAGTTGACTTTTCTCGAAAAATTTATGTTCCTTTCAAAGCCTTGATGTTTTTCAATCAATGGATTCTCTGATTATTAATTCCCACAGGACGAGTTCATTGACGATATGACTAAAGATTAAGCTAACTAACAAATTAGTGTATCGAATTTTATTTCTCTGTGTTGCGTTCTACTTGACTTTAGATAAATGAATGAACTTTTTTTTTCATCGTGAAATACTTATTGGGAAAAGAATTAAACTAATAAATGATCAATACCTGAAACAAATATATATATTTTAACGATGCGATTTATTTATTTTTTTTGTAGAGGTTATAACTTAAATTTGAAAGTAATTTTAACGCCTTATTAAAATAAAGGGATGGAACATTTGCGACAACGCATGATAGTTTAAATATTGTTTTTTGAATTCCAGTACAAAATTATGCTGCTCTGAAAAATACTTCAATGAAATACTGCAATAAATAAATTACGCTAATTATTATAAATAATGCAAAAGCTTAAAATGCATTAAATAAAATTTCTGCAAATATTTTTAATAATATTTTGCAAATACAATATGTTGCAACACATACATGCAAACATAAGAGTACAAATGATACAGAAACTTAAATCTACGACTGTGACTACAGTGACTATGACTAAGAATACTATGTAAAAACTTAATTATGTATGTCTTAGTTTAAACTAACATATACATAGAATGTATTCGAAAATGTATCGCGAAGATTGAACAAGCTGCAACGTATACTTCCGAAGATAATGCAAGCCGAATAAGAAACTTTGCGCAAAACGAAATAACTAAACTTGGAAAATCAGGATGCACAGCGGATGAAAATATAAAAATTATGTTTGACTTAAAAAAACAAACACAACATAACATTTCTACAAACAAATAAAACAGGAAAAAAGGCTTTAATGGATAAAACCAAATATATAAAAATTATGGAAGAGACAGTACAAAATATGGGGGTGTTAAAGATAAATAAAGATCCAAACAATAAGATAAATAGGAAATACGAAACATTGTTAAGAAATTAAACGTAGCCTGAGGGAAAAATACCAAAAAAAGAAAAATTTCACCCCTAACACACCTATAATATTTAGAAAATTAAAAGATCATAAAAATCCGATAAAATTAAGATATAGTTAACAAACGTTCAAGCCCAACTTACGGCCTAGAAACATACTTAAAAAACTATTATAAAAAATATTACCGCCATCAAACGTATCAATAATCTCAACAAATCAATTTATACAGCAAATAACAGAATATAAACCAAATCCAGATGACTACATGATTAGGTTAGACGAAAGGAGCCTCTATCCATTCATAGGTACACAAGAAATGGTTACAATTATAAATATGAAAATAGACACTGAAAATACAGACTATAATATCAGAAATACATTACAAAGTGCAACGAATTTGGTACTAATTATTATTTTTTAATTTAATAACTAGATATATAAACAAATAAAAAGTGTACCGATGGGATCTCCAGTATCAAACACAGTATCTGAATAAAAAATGCGAACACTTAAGAAGACTATTATAAATGATTTAAAAGGTCTATTCAAAATATGCGTAAGATACGTGGACGACATATTTGTAATAACTAAGAAAATTACAGACCTCCCCCTCTTACTGGAAAAACTTAATTCTTACGATCAGAATATACAATTTACCATGGAAAAAATGTAACGCACTAGCATTCCTGGACGTACAACACATTCGATCAAAAAATAAACTACTAACAACAGTATTCAGGAAACCAAATGCAAATGTTCACATGATCTCAAAATACTCAAGAACCCCTTCCCATACAAGATAGCTGCAATAAATACATATATTCACAGGCCCCTTATAGTAGCCCTTCAACATAAGACCCCTTACGCACTGAAATTAAAGCAATAGCTAAGGATGCAGGATACGCCACCAAATCAATACAGAAGTTAATCGAAAAAGCGACGTTAAGATATGATAGGATACTACCAGTTCAAAAAGAAATAAAATTTAGAAATTCAATTCCGTTTATAAAAGGTATTTCCCTAAAATGAAAAATATAATTAACAAAACATGGTATAAGTACTCCCATCACTCCAGATCCATCGATTTTCAAATTAGTCAGATCAACCGCAGATAAATATTTAATTATAAACAGGCATCAGGTATATACACGATTAATTTGAATGATAACGAAGGAAAAGGTATTTCATATGCAGGTATGACAAAAAGGAAAATTGAAGACAGAATGAAAGAACACAAAAGAGATATAAAATTAAATAAATCAACCACTGCAATAGCCAGATTAAACAACATATCTCCAATTGCAATATTCTTCAATAATGTTGAAAAATTAGAAATTATTATAATTTAAACTACGCATTACATCAGAGGTAAGGTATAGAAATATTTGCAACAAACTCAGAAACATGCAATGATATGATCCACGCAAAAATCGATAACATATGGCGCTATATGTTATTAGAAAAAAAAGAATAGAGATTGCAGATTTGCGAAGATTGTTGTTTGGAAATAATGGTATAAAATTTAGTTTTTTTCGGATGCTATCAATTCTCAGGTAAATATTTTCGTGTTCAACAGACATTTTTTACAGACAAATAGGATAAATTGACTGCATTATCATTAACAATAAAAGTAATATTAATTTGTTACTCTTGCATGTATTAGATCCATTACACAGCTGAAAATGTTTCATTGAGAATTGATACAATCCTAAAAACCGATATTCCGGGTTGAGAAAAAACTGATTAATACACTTTACACATTTCTAGTAATGTTTCTGAAAATAAGTGGCAGAAAAATAAACTTTGTTTTCATAAATATCGAAAATATATTGGTTACATTTGTTTCTAAAGATAACTTTTAGAACCATGGGTAACTCGGAAGAGATTGATGTATATTTTCGTTCGGGGTTATATTATATTTTCGTAAATTGAAAAATATATATTTGTCTTTTTTACAGTGTATATTATTGACTTAATAAATAGATTGCGACTCTGGTTCACTATATAAAAATTATTTGTGATGACCTGTATTTCCATTTATCTAATTTTCTTGGTGCAGTTCAACAGTTCACGAACACACGTATTGGAATTTGATACCGTGATGGAATTTTGAGAGAGGAGAGTGATCATCAGAATATCATACTTTGTGAGGAGTTAGAAGGAGCCCTTATTCTTTCATGCATAAATAAAAGTAGATTTGGAATTTAAAAAAAATAATTTGGCTTTGATTTTATTTAAAAAATTCGAGCTATGGATAACATCATGTGTATCTATTTTTAAAAACATATTTCCAGTCATATAATAAAAAGAAAAATCGACAGTTAAGCACTTTATATGAATAACGTTGTACTTTGAAAATATGTATACAGGATTCAGATCATTAAAAAAATTGTTTCAAAACTGTTTGAAAAATCAGTAAGGATTTAAATCACAAATTAATTAATTAAAATATGGTAAAAAATTATCTTTCATTAGTGTCATGTGATTAAAGGAAAATGAATTTTGATGTTAATACTAGACTAAATTACCTTGATATATTTGAAAGTATTCTTCAAAAAATAAATTAGCAAAATTCTTTCGAGACATAATCATTAATGTCATAATATTTAAAGATCTACTAATGATGATTAAAAAAATTGAAAACATTTACTTCATAAGAATAAAATATTTTGTAATGAGAAAAGTCACATCATTAACAAGAAAATTAATGAATAAATACTTTTTTAAAAAGAAATCTTCAAAAATTTAAAATATTTATGAAATGTTTTGGCCTCATTATAATCTTTAAAAAATTAATATATCTGTATATGTGAAAGGAATTAGAAGAGTATTGTTTGCAAAATGTAATAATTTATGTTTTCGGTAATTATGTCAGCTGTATTCATTACATTTCGATAATTATGTTTTAGGTTTGATAGGTCATTCTGAAATACTAATCTGTAATTATTTTTATATATTATTAAGACAAATTATTATTTACAGTATAATTAATTTTAAATATGTTATATACTTATATTTAATTTTATAAGCATATTTATAATTAAATGGATGGTGATAAAATTAGATTAAAAAAAACGGATAACGTAGTAAGAATTTCATGCTAAACACATACGATCAGTCAAAAATAAATAAACAAATTAATTAATTAATTAATTAATTAAATGTTTGTAAAATGTTTGGATTTTATTATAAAAGTATTATACTGTATATCTTACTCTTTTTTTCAGAATGTTAACAAAGATATAATCCGTTTTTTTGTTTTTAGGGAAATATTAGTATACAGCAAATAGAAAAACTGCATGAAATTTAACTGAAAATGTACAAATATAAATTTCACAGTATATTGGATACAATAAACTGCTCATTGCCAGGTAGTCATCAAACAGTCTGAGTGTTTCCATCATTCTACATTCTAAAGATGCCTTCTGATGTTTCGCCGATCGTGTGACGACGCTTAATGATGTCACACAATGGGCGAAAATGAGAAAAATCTGGCAAAACTTTTTTTTTTGCAGTTTTTTGCTTTTATATGAGTTACAGTTGCATTGTTTAAATTTAAAATAAAGTATTTAAAAAAAAGATAAAAGCAAAATAAATATTTGAACAATAAATATTTTTTCTATTAATTCATATTTTTTGTAAAAAACATAATATGATTAAAAAATTTACTATAAAAAATTTATAAAAATTAAATAACACTACAGTATTTATTCCCTTGTGGTTGAAAATATATCTAAAAGTATTATTTGTATTCTTGCAATGACTTTTAAATGAAATTTTATAGATCTTTTATATTTCATCAACTACAGCGGATTCATTTTTTTCATTTTCTGATGAAAATTCATTGGATGCAAAAGTTGTAATTTTAGTTGCGACTAGATTTTTAAGAAACATTAATACACCAAGAATATAGTGTTTAAAATTTTTCTTGGTATTGTGCATAAAATTGATAAATTGGTGTAAGATTATAGAAGTGATTTGAGTGTGTCTTTTAAAATTAAGATATCTGCAAACCTGCCTGGAAAAATCTCTTATAGTTATTATTTTAAAAAGTTCTTGTTTTCTTTGTTGGTATTTTTAAAAAAATGCTTGTGTTTCTTGTGTCCTTTTAGACTTTATTGCGATAGGCAGAAAGGCTTATTTCATTACAATAGAGCAAAGTTTTTTGCACAACACTGAAATATTATACCATGGATAGTATAATTAAAATTTAGTAAATATATTTCAAATTTAGTAACAAAATATGCTTAAAATTTACTTTCAACTGTATTTTGCCACAAACAATCCGACCAAGATTTAAAGTATAATATGACTAATTTCTTCGGCTTATCTGAGCAGCATAGGTGAGGTTTAGGTTCAGGTGCAATTGAGCGGGGTGGCCTACCGATTGGCTAAAGACCTGCAAGTCCCGTTCAGTGGGGATATCCACTATCCAAGATCCCTAACCAAGAGGCATGGCCCGGTCAAACCCCCGATAAAAGCTGGTCCCTCTTTAAACTGTTTACACAAGTATAAATAATTACAAAAAAGAAAAAAAAACACATATAAATATATGAATGAAATAAATGAAAATATCAAACTAGTTACAATAAAAATCTAAATTATAATAATATGAAATTAAAAACTCAATTTTAATTGTAAAAAATCTGTGTTTGTGTGTAAAAAATCACATTTTACTAATATCACAGTGTTTGGTTTTAAAGTTGAGATTTCTACTGAAGTCAATAAACAGTTTTCTATTAAAGGCAATAAAATCACATGTTACTAATATCTCAGGGAGTCACCAAAGTCACTAATCTTCTACAGGAGCAGCATCTGCTGCAGTTTGAAATAATATCTGGTTATTTTCCAACACTTTAAAACAGTCCATTATAGTATGAAGGAGATTACTTAGCGTTATCACGTTTTGGAACTAATTGTATAAGGGAATTGTCGTAGACTTTCTAATATGATATGTTGAGGTTGACGTTAGAGTGCAGTTCAACAAATAATATAATAATGTTCCAAAATGTCCACAGACACATAATGGAGAACATTTGTCAAAGAGATGTAGGTAGGAAGGAAAGGGGCCATCATGTTTTGCGAAGATGCAGATGTTTCTGTGATGTAGTAAGAAATTTTCAGAGTCCGACGGTAAGAGTTCGTATATGTACCGTCCAGTTTCGCCATTCTATCATTCCTCCTTCCATTTTTGTTGATCTTGTATTTGTAGAAATCTTTTAAGATGAGAGTGTAGATTTGGGAAGAGCCTTGTCTACGTTAACTTAGTGGCCTCTTTAGCCACAAAGTCAGCAATTTCATTAACCTTATTTCCAGCGTGACTTTTAACCCATTCAAATGATATACTTTTCTTGGTTTTCTGTACATGCGAAATTATTCCCGCTAGTATTAAATGTTTTGAGTTGATATCCGCCAGTGCTGTGAGACTTGATAGGCTGTCTGTGTATATTATGAAGCTAGTAAAATTGGTCGCTTCCTCCCATAGGTTTGTGTAGTCTATAGCTAAGATAATAAGTTCAGATTGATATGCATAATTTTCACTTCTTAATTTTATCTAATGAATATGAATGGAATCGTCATCTTTTAATTTACAGAAGGAGGAGGCTGCACTTTGATCAATTCTTGAACCGTCTGCGAAAATCTGAATTTCTTTTGGAGCTTGAGAAGCATCATGATGGAATAAATAGTCCTTATATGGAATTACTTGCGTAATGAAGGTTTTTGATTGATACATTGATGGGAGATGTTATCACTTGAAATGTTCAGTGTTAAAACTCTTCCCGAAATTGCTGCTTTTTCCATTTGCAGTGCGAGCGGAATACATATATCGCCGCTGTCGTTGTTTTCCGATAAGCTTTCGATATCAACAGAAGGAACTAAACTTGAACAGCCCAGATTGCACGGAAGCCACTAAACTTGAACAGCCCAGATTGCACGGAAGCCATGATATTCCTCTAACGTATAGAGTCATGTTCATGCGGCATAGGCTAATTTTTTTCTAAGATGTTCTTATACCAGATTTTTACGATAGTCTTAATTATACCATCATTTACATCTGCGAGTTTCAAGAGATTTTCAGTTAGTATATTTAATTCTGATCTTTTTTCTTTTTTGTGCTAAAACTGCACTGTGCTACGGGTGCCCGTCAGACACGTAAACCGCCGTACCCAAGTCCTGACGACCTTATGGCGCGCTCGACCAGGAGAGTCGTGTAAGCACTACGATCGGCGGGGGCACTGCCACCTGCTCAAGTTTTCCCAAGTTCTCGCTAGTCCGGGCGGATGAGGAGACGTCTGTCCCTGAACGCATAGACACGTCCCAGCTTAGGTTAGAGTCCACAGGGCCAGGACAAGCCTGGCCCCCGGTCAGAGAAATTTGTCTCTGTAGCTGTCCCCCCTACGGCTTTGCATGCGTCTTACGCTGGTTCCTAACGACGTCTGCATTCGACTCCGTAGGGAAACTGCACAGAAACACACACACAAAGTTAGTAGATTTAAAGTTACGTTTAGACAGCAATGTCGGTCCCAGAAAGCCGTGGAATGTGCCATCTCAAGTGCCAAAGAGACGTTCCCGATCGGGAGTTAGTAGCGTGAAAGTTATTTATGAGACTCTTGCTCGTCCAATTAACGAGCTCCGACTACGCACAGGCAGGCTAGACTGGTTTTCAACTTAATGTCCGACTTCGGTCTGGACGGCGTCACTTAACTGATGAGCCACTGGCCCAGTTCCTCGTAATTAGTCAGTCCAGGAAAATACATCGGACCCTCCCAGTGAAGGTGATACGAGCCACAGCACTCAGATCGGGTGGTCCCCGCGGACTCGATCCACTCTTTGTCAAACGGGACAATTACTTTTCCAACCGAAAATAGCTGTCGGCGCACAACTACTCCAGCTGCAGTGGGAGCCACAAGAGATGAGAAGTCGTAGGAGAGAGACATCCTCAGCCATCACTATCACTACGCCCCTGTCTACGTTCCGCCGCTTGCCAGTACCAAGGGATGCTGCATGCCGCCTCACGCACTGACCATACGGCACTAGGGAACCATGAGCAGTCCTTGCCGAACAGAGTCCGTCCTCGCCTCCATCTCGCCTCCATCTCGCCTTAGATAAGTATAGAAAAGGTCCTGTCACCTTAGCTAGCCGTTTCCGTTCGTGTCACCAGCCGGATCTAGTCTGGTCACGAGGGATAAGCCTATGAGGTATCATCTCCCACACACTGTGCCTAAACATGTCTTTGTCCCGAGAACCGGGCTGGTCCAAGGGTAGTCTGCTTAGACAACAACTACCGGTTATTTCGGTACCTCGTAACCACTGGTTCACCGCGTTGAGGTGGTAATATGTCCGTTTAACCTGCAGTGCCCCCGTCGTGTCGAAAGCGGTAAGAAGGAGAGGGTGTTATGTAATATTATACCCAGATATAGTATAGCATTTTCTTTCTCAATCCTGTGACAATCTAACTTGAAAATTGGAGCACATTTTAGATATCGCGGCTTTCGGAGATTAAGTATTTTTCTTTTATTGCAGAAGATTTTTGTATCATGTAATTCAGCTTTTCCACTCACTAGATCTAAAGCCGATTTATCAGTTCCTTCTAATGCTCTTCTTGAGTTGGCTTTAAGAATGAGTATAATGTATCAAAATTGTAATAGCTTAAAAGGCGTAAAGCCAACATAGTGAAAAAGTACCCAAGCCGGGATTCGAATCCGGGTCATCAGTAGAGCGCACTGACATTCTGCCAACTGCACCACTTGGGAACGATACTCAGCCTGGCACTTTCTCACTATAACATGTTGGCAAGGCTACAAACGCAACACAAGAAGAGGAATATTTTCTGTGGGCCACCAACCCTGGGGCAAACACGAAACCAAAGAAAATCCAGCATCGATAATTGAATAAATCTATATTTAACACTTTGAAATTTTTCCATAGAAAATTTCACACGCCTTGCATTCATAATATTCAAATTGTGTTATTTAAATATTATGAATGCAAGGCGTGTGAAATTTTCTATGGAAAAATTTCCAAGTATTAAATATAGATTTATTCAATTATCGATGCAGGATTTCCTTTGGTTTCGTTTTTCCCTAGGGTTGGTGGCTCACGGAAAATATTCCAACTTGTGCTGCGCTTGTAGCCGTGCCAACATGCTATAGTGAGAAAGTACCAGGCTGAATATCATTCCCAAGTGGTTCAGTTGGCAAAAAAGTGCGCTATACTGATGACACGGGTTCGAGTCCCGGCTTGGGTAGTTTTTCACTATGTTGGCTTTACGCCTTTTCAGCAATTACAATTTGAATATTATGAATGCAAGGCGTGTGAAATTTTCTATGGAAAAATTTCCAAGTATTAAATATAGATATAATGTAATCTGCGTATGCAACAACTGTTAGGCGTTTTGGGCGCACTAGGCGTAATAAGCCATTCAGAAAAATGCGCCAGAAAAATGGGCCCGTCTAAAACATCCTTGTGGGCAGCCACGCCGAAATCAATTAACTTTGTCAGACCTCCATTTTGTTAGTGTGCCCCTTACAGAAAGAAATGAGTACAGAAGTCGCCACTGACCTGAAATATTCTGTACTGCATTTTCTGCTTCTTTAACTGAGTAAAGAAGTGCGCAGGACGGCCGTTTTGTACGTTGATCTAGTTTAGGAGATACAATTGTAAATTCTTCACTTCCTTCTAGCCATTCACAATTTTGTAAGGAAAAATATTTTGTTTCTAGAGCATTTAGATCATCTTACACTGTTAAAAATTTGCAACAAACTGTCCAGTCATTTGACCATTTTCTACAAAAATGGTTACATAACCGTAATTTAACTCCATTCTGGCCATAATATGGGCAATAATATGGTCAGAATATTGTTACCTTACAGTTATGTAACCGTTTAATGTAAAAACGGTCGAATGACTGGACAGTTTGCTGCAAATATTTAACAGTGTAGCTTGTAATGCTTTAAAAAATGTCAACTTCCTTTCTTTTACATTCCCACATCCTTTCTCATAATTTATTTTATCTGACAGAATTAATTTTATCTTATAAAATTTAGCATATATATATATATATATATATATATATATTATATTATATATTAGAATATTATATATTATATATATTATGTGTTAGAAAAACTATTACATAAAGCTTAAAGTTAACTTTGCTTTACATCACAACTATTTGGTACACTTTTTCTAAAACAAACATATTTCTTACGAACAAAATATAGTTAAATTTCTGAATCTAAAAGTGATATAATTTGTCAACACTTTTTCATTACATTAATATTTAATGTTTAGCTAGTTCCTATTAAACAGTTCTTATAAGATAGTTCATGTAGATTCAATAATTTATATTTAATTAGATAGTTCTTAAATAGAAGAACTAACCATATTAATAAGATGCTTTAAACAATCATATTTAACATATGGGACAGGGATAAAACTGATGCGATTTAAGACCAATTTTTCACTGCAATAGACAGAGAAGTAGTAGAATCATTTGTACAAACAAAACATTGCATATGACTTATTGCCTCTTGCTGTAATCTTGCAAATCAGGTTCATATTTTCTAACCGATTTTCCAATTGAATTTTACCTTCACGTTGTTGTATTCTTCAGTCTTTTAGTGGCATAACAATTTAAGATTATGGGATGGTCTTAAGATTATATTCATTTGATTCTCATTCTTACATTATTTTTTATTCTCATTAGACATGGGCCGGGTCCAGGCCCGGCTTAATTTTTCTCGACAAACCCGGACAGTACCAGGACCGGTTAACACCGGGTGAATTTCCTAGTATTAAATAAAAAAACTAAATTATATTCTTATATCTACTGAATTTATGTACAATTCTGTGTTGCAAATATGCAGTCACGACATACAAACAATAATATATACATTCGGCATCTTGAGCCATAATATTTATACTATTATACTATTTGACATTTTTCCAACTGAGTGGAAAAGTCTGCAGATCGGTAGTCGAACGCAAGTCCTTTGGCCCAAGCTGCCAAGGCTCTGTCTGTTGAGTTACATGGACCGACAATCGGCCTACACAGTTCACTCAGATAACCTTTTGGGCAATAGCATTTGGTCTGCCATGTAGACAACACAACAGAATATACCATAGGTAATAGACCTCCTTGGATACGTAGATATGTGGTAGCTTCCCGGAATGGACACTTTTGACTCAATTGGAAAAATGTCAAATCGTATGATATGTTTACCACTCAGTATGATTGAATTCAAAATAAGAAAATTTGTATCATTTTTGTAAATCGTGATCGTATGTTTGTAACACAGAGTTATATAGAAATTCAGCAGCTCTAAAAATGCTGTTTAGTCCTTCTAGTTAACATAAGAAAATATTCCAAAAAGCTCAACAATACATATGTCTCAGAAATAAAATGGATAGAATTTCGAAGAAATATAGTTCTTATAAATGTTTCATATACCGGGGTGAACCAAGTAAAGTGCGTTACACATGAATATTGTGGGGGTGGAGAACTGAATCATTTTGTTTATGAAAGAGTGTGCAGAATTAAAGATGGATATAAACATATAAAATATTTTGCGCCGTTTAAAGAAAGTTGATGATATTTTGATTTTTATTATGACTAGAGCAGTAATATTTTTTAACAGACATCCTTTTATCGGTTGAAAATATTAATTACTAGATTATTTTTGGCATCTGTTTTTAAAGAAGATGTGAGAACGTATTGAGTTTTATTTGGGAAAATTAAATGTCATGACTTCGAATAAAAAGAAATATTGATGCGATATTCACAGCTTGAATTTCGTAAAACAATCATTGGTTTAACTTATTATGAAAAAAGTAACTAATTTAACATTCTTTATTTTTTTTACAATAGATTTTTTTCTTTTTTGAGGGATGAATCTGACATATTAATAAAATTTAAAGAAATAAACAATATGTGATAAACTGATATCATACATATTCCGTAAATAACAGATCTAAGTACATACATAACAAAAGTACCATATACAATTAAAATTCCTTTTAATCATACATCAATTTCATAATTAGATTTATTGCAAATTTTGTTTGTAAAGCTCATATTATAGATGGGTTTTGCCTTGTAAAAAAATATTATTAATAAAAAAGAATATATAGTTTTTTTTACCTTACTTGCAATGTATTTTAATTGTAACTTACGAGTTTTTTCACGGTGCAAGCCTATTGATTCATTGAAAAAAATAAGTTTCAGAAGCATTTTATGTAACTAACTGCCAACACAAAAATCTTGTTCTTTGACCCTTCATTGTTAACATAAAACCGATATTATAAATGTAGTGAATCTTTTCTTTACATACCAATATCTTAACTTAAATAATAAATGCATTGAATTCGGTTTTCTACTGAGCTTTATTTTGAGTGGCATCTCTTAAAAATTCAGGAGTTAACAAAATGAATAAAACATTTTTTTCTCTATACAATTTAGAATAGCATTTTCATTATGGGAAATCACACAATGATTTTTTGCCTTGGATTTTTATTAGAATTATTGAACGAGATGATTAATATGATTAAATCCTAAATTAATTTTTCAAATCATTTTGCTTTTTAAAATACAGACATTTCATATGTAAGTAGACAACCTTTTTTACAACAAGTGATATAAGTTGGTGAGATAAAATTAACAAACGAAATATCCTTTAAAAAAATTCTGATGAAAATTAAATTATTCGATTTCAAGATCTGTTGTATTAATAATATTATGACACTTATTTCGTACTTAATATAATATAAAATTTATTAGATGAGGATTATTCTATGAATAACTCTATCTAAATAGAGGAAAAAATCATACCAGATAAGAGAGAAGTTCAGTATATTTCTTCACTATTTCTCAAAAATTATGACATTTGAAATATTCATCTCTAAACTACCTTTGAATAAAGTGCTGTAAAATGGGCACGAAAATAGATTTAATATTTTCTGTTCAATTTCCTGAAAATCAAACATTAAATTTCTAGACGAAATGCTCGCACTATTTTTATGGCCTACCATTATTTTACCCTAAAAATGTTTCTTCTGAAATATCCTAGATCGTAGGTCAACAATTCATTCAGCTTTTTCATCTGATAGAAACAGATAATTTAAGATATCATTTCAGATTACGTGACAGAGATACGGTAATGTTATATTATATTGTTATAATACATTTTTGAGGCTGAAAAATTGTTATTGACCTCTGTGAATGGTTCATACAGAATCAAAGAAGTTTATAAAGAGAGACTGACTATAACGTTAAGAGACTGTAGGGTGATTTCTGATCATGGTAAAGGAATCATGGTATATCTACGTCACTACTTTCAACCAATGATTGTTAAGATTTGCTTTAATAATATTTTTATCAAATAAAAGCTGAAACTATAAAACAACATAAAAGAAACATAAATGATAGCCAAAAGAAAAAAGTTTCAATTAAGATAACATGGAAGTTTTTCGGCTTGAAATTTTTTTCAAACGGGCGCTCCCACCCCTTCACCTGTTCAGTAACGGACCCACCCACCTGCGGTTTATTCTGCTGAACTACTTCAGATAATAGGCCAGGGTTGTCTGAGTGAAACCTGTCCACCTGATTTGTACAAGAAAGCTTAGTTGGAAGAGCGTTTCAACTAAAGCCAAGGAACCTCTGTGTTGGAATCTCGGCTAGAACACTTTTTCAATCAGTTTGAAAAATTACAACTGGGACAACTGTACCTTGCTTTTCATGTATTAGTTTTATTAGTAAGTATGCATCTGCTTTATATAATGCCACAGTTCTATAAACAATTAGTGGCGCATGTAAGCTGGTGATTGAATTTAAATTAATATATTCCAAGATTTTTAATAAATTTATAGCATGTAAAACATCATTTGATAAATAAATCAAAGATGCTCTAGAACTTTCTAATTTGCTTTTTTCCGGATCTAGTGCCATATACAAGATATAAATGCTAACTCCACAGTTGGTCGATTTATGTCACTATAAGCGGGCTCTTTACGGAGTGCGTAGTCACTTTACTTAATAGTCGCTATACATAAATACCAGTTTTATAACTATAGCTCTCGCCGTTCTGAAACCAATGCAAAACTTTAGTAGAAATCCGATTATACGAACCTGTCGGGTCGGGGTGCAGTTCGGATAACTGGACGGATGAAAAGCACACGAAATGAAAGCACACTGACTGTAATTTTAAAGAAAGAGTGATTGCACCACTGCCTTGAAATATTCAAGTTGTAACAGAATTTTAAACTGTTCACACTGTTAATATTTCTTAAAGTTTAGCGTTTCTACTATAAAAAATTGTTTCATTTATTTGGCTCATCATTGTCAAAACGGCATTTCCAGTGCCCTCTTGTTTTAGCGTCACTATCGGACCCTAATAATCATGATGCCAATTATATTCTTCTGGTAATTATTGAAAGACTACAAAAGAAAATTGTTTTGAATAGTTCATCCATGTAAAAAGGAACCTCTCCTGTTTAACAGCTCTTATATTAGAAGAAAGGAGACATTAGCAATTGTGTTGGATTTTGTCTATTTAAGAATTATTAAAGGGAAACATTTTTTTTACCGAATAAAGATCGTGCTTTTTAACATTTTCCAACATAGTTGAAAAGTGTTAATGATTTCAGTTTGTCTGGCTGATTGTTTGTCTGTTCGTTTGACCATTTAAACATACTCGGATTGTCATGTAATTAGTGTATATTATTGACGTTTACCATGGCACGTTCGGTATTGAAAATGAAATGTGTACCATTACCGTGTTTTTACCGTTTGTTAGTTTACCGGGACACTAAAAAGTATTCCGTTACATTACGGTCAATAAAAGAGTTGATTTTGGTGCATTTTAATGTTGTTAGACTATTTTAAATATAATAAAATGTATATGAATCATTGAAGTGAACGACAATGTGTTATCTATAGAATACGGAATAAGTAGCAGTTATAGTTCGTTTACAGTGACACTCAAAAGTATTCCAATACATAACAGTCAATGGGGAAAAATCATTTTTAGTGCATTTTAATGATGTTACGTTTATTGCTATTTCAAACATAATGAAATTGATATGCCTCACTGAAGTAGATGGCAATATGTTTTCGGTGGCAGGACTGACAATGACTGCTGGATGTGCGTTTTCAACTGCAATATGCAGTTTAAAACTTAACTTATTTGTAGTGTATTACGAGGTATGTAGATCATATACAAGACCGCATCGAAGAATTACACACATTACCGGCTACGGACAGCCATTGCTGCAAATAAATTTTTACTGTTTTTTTTTTGTTGTTGTTGTTGTTGTTTATTTAGATATCTCATTTCATTGTATGAACAAAAATTGAAATTTCTTAACAATATGCCGATATTGTTTCAAAATCTATGCCATGATTCATGATTTTTCGTTCTTGTTAAATATCGCGGATATGAGTAAGCCTTTTTTATAGCATCTTTTTAAAATTTGAATTCCTCTACTAACAGACTTTTCTCAAAAGTTTCTTTGTGATAACAATTTTATGAATCGAATGCGCTATAAACGTCAGAATGTGAATTGTTTGTTTTATATTTTGAATATTAAATAATTAATTAAGCATTTGAGGTGGACGAATAAATTACTTTTACATATTTAATGTACATCGCAGCACCAAGTTTACATCACAATACACATACATACACACTAAGAGGAGTTCTAATACACACTATATGCATACACACATGCATACAATACACTACACATATAGTGAATAATCGCAGTAGAAACAGAACTTAGGAACATAGATGTCACTAGCGACTGGAGACTTACAATTCTTATTTTTATGCTGCTGCCATCTACAGTTTATTTCTGAAGTAAAATACCATAGTTGAATATAATTTAAGTTGTATTATTATTTTTTTTATTAGATTTTATTTCCACATTTTTTAATAAAAATATAATCTATGGTAGAGGTTCGAATAACTGGACGTTTGGATAATCGGCCTTTTACTGTACTGATTTTAACATAATTTTTAGATAGTCTTATGTAATGTGTACTGCACAAGTAGACAAATATATGCAGTATATTAGTCCATACTGCATAGGATAGACTAATTACTACGATGCAGATATTTCACAAAATTAATTTATTTAAATATGATGCACTTTTGTCTGGATGAGGTACCGAAATAATCCGATAGTTCAACAAATTTCTATAAATCCTCTCATAAATCCCAATTTACCTCTAAAAGATATTTGATTCAGTGTATTAGCAGAGCCATAAAAATCGATTTAATATCTGGCGAATTTTCTGTAATAAAAGAAAAACAATCTTTGTTGTTGAAAAAAAAATCGCATCATTTTTGGGGGTTCATTTTTTAAAAAAGTTTATTTAGTAAGTCAATGATGCATTCAATTTATTTTTCTCATTCATAAAATAATTAAGATATTTTGAGATTACGACATTAACGTTTTTTCACTCTGATATCTTTTGACCAGTAGAACAAAACATCATAATTATTTAAAAATGTTTGTTATTGGGAAAAATATTTTAAAATTTCATACATAAGTATTTTTTAATCGATATTGCTCGATACACGAAAATGTTGCACCGCATTTCGTTAGAAAAAAGTAACATGCCAGCATTATCGAAAAATTGAAACAGTTTAAGATGTAAGAAAAAATAACAAATAAAATGCACGATTAAAAATAACCAGTTTGCATAAATAAATAATTAATATTGGTAAAACACAGTAAATAAATAATATAAACCCTTTTTGTAATTAAATTATTATTACTGATAATTAGAGACTAAATGTATTATGTCCCTTTTCATGAATTTTATAAAACTTTAATCTAGTTTAACTTTTTAACTTTCTAGCAAGTAGAAACCTCATATTAGGTTGCATTTAAACACAACCTTCAAAGAATTGTACATATTCTATTTTTACTGCATTTGCCCCACGTGAAGCTCAATAAATAACGTTTCTGAAATTTAAAAACTGACGGCAGAACCACAGTCTCAAAATAATAATAATAATAATAATAATAATAATAACAATAACAGTAATAAATAAAATAAAAAAATCGCCAAAAAAAGTAAAATATACAGGTATGAAGTTGCCGGAATATCCTTGTGATTGGAACACATTGTTTTCGAACTTTTTGTGTTTTGAAGAAAAAAAAGGACATGAGTAAAAATTTCGTTTCTACTACGAAAAAGTATTCCGCAGCATAGCTTTTCCGGAACACCCATGTGATTTGACGAAAATGCAACTTAATTTGGACAATTTCATGTAATTTGTACGTTATATTGGAGGAAAATTGGCAATTCAAAGAGAAAATTTTCGTGCTTTAACGTAACATAATCAACGGAAATAATTCGTTCAATTCACAGATTTCTTTGAGAGTGCACTTTCTTTTCGAATATTGCGTTGGAAAATCCGCCTTCGCAAATTTGTTTAAGTTTTGAGTGAAAGATGATTTTTTTTGAAGAATTTCTACACATGGATATAAACAAGAATACGACCAGAAATGTTTTTTAGTGTTAATGTGACAAAGTTTAAACCGCCCCCAACAGCAGCGGAGAACCTTATAAGGTAAAGGTGAATATTCTATTCTCCGACGACCAAAACTCACTGGGTTACGATTCTTTGAATTCTATGAAATTTTGGAACTCTCCGATACTAAAAATGTACAGACGATTTTTTAGTACCGGAAAACTAATTTTATGTAATTCAAAATATCACAACTCGGGATGTTTTGGTCATAGATGAATATGATTTTACTGGTATAATTATCCGAGGATGCAGAAAATTTTTCTAAATATAAATTAATAGTTCCAGGGACCGTATAAAATTTTTGAAAACGTAACTTTTTGAAAACTAATGGAAACACTATTTCATAAACATAATCTCAATTCTTACCTTATTTAGAACACTTTTGCAATTTATATTGTGTAAGTACCCCCAACAAGTAAAAAATTAAGGCGCTTTTCAATATTTATGGAACACCCTGTATTATATATATTTTCTCAGAAAAATACATAAGGAATAACCGGTATTTTTACATTAATTATTATTAGTGGTTGTTGAAGCTGTCGGTCAAACCGTTGGGAGATTTTCGTGGTTAATTAATTTCGAAAATGTATATACACTCTAAAAAAAATCCGTGAACTGAACAATCTTTTTAGTTGCCTTTCTTCGTTAAAACACGAAAATTTCCGCTTTGATTTGCTTCGTTTCCCCCCAAAATACGGAAAATTCATCAATCTAACATAAAATATACCTGAAATTCTCCAATCCAAGTCTGCAATTTCTTCAAACCACAGGGGTGTACCGGCAACTGTGCTGCGTGTTACTTTTCCGTATTAGAAACGGAATTTTTACGTATGTTTTTTTCCTTCAAAACACGGAAAATTCAAGAAACGAAGGTCAAATTTTCCTGAAATTCCCCAATCACATGACAGAAATTTCTTCAAACAACAGAAAAATCTCTTCCAATGACAGGGGTGTTCTGGCAACTTGCTGTCTGTATTTTTTACGTTTTTTGACGAAATTTATTTTGCGAATGTATTTGAAATTATTTTTCTAAAAAAAATTAATTGTAACACAAATCAATTTTTACAAGCTACAAATATGCGAATCTTCCATTTAAAATAAATCTTTTAATCTATGGGTATGTAAGCATTTAATTGGTCTGTTTAAAATATTTTTTGTGCAAAAAACTGAAAAGTCGGCTTCAGTTTTTTGCGTATACCTAAAAAATATATACAACTACAAAATATATAAACTTACAAATATCAGCACTTCTGCAACGTCGTTTTCGACAATGTATATTTTTAAATAAATTTAAAAGATAAGAAACAATGCTAAAAGAATATAAAAAGACGAAAGAACCTAATAGCTTGTTGAAAGCTATTTTCAGGAAATGATTGATCGATAATGGAGCTTTACTTCGAATTTAGGTAAAGAAGAAATTTTAAATATAAGAAATTGAAAGTGACTTTTACAATTTAAAAAATAAAATTGTTTTTGGCAAAAGTCGTGCATCCAAATCTATGTAATTCCAGCTAAATGAAACAGAAATATTACTGGATTGTGGAATAATGCCATATTATTTTTTTATGATTAATATAAAAAGTCCTGTTATTCCTCGTGTACTTTTATGTATATATATATATATATATATATATATATATATATATGTAAAAGCAAGGAATAAAAATTATATTTCTGTTGCATTTACTGTGAGCCGCTTTAGCGCCTATGATGCAATGATCTTCATTAGTAAAATTTAAAATATATATATAGGGTGTCCCCCCAAAAAGTAGAAACGCGCTTTAATTTTTTGCCTATTGGAGGTACTTAAATAAAGTAAGTATCAAATGTATTCAAAATAAGGTAAGAATTGGGATTATGATAGGATGACTGAGTCCTGCATTAATTTTCAAAAAGTTACATTTTTTAAATTTTGATACAGTGTCTGTGCCTGTGTCTTTTAATTTATATTTCGATAAATGTTCTCCTTGAACTGAGAATTATAACAGTACAAATCCATTCTTCTATGATCAAAACGCACCAAGTTATGATACATTGAATTTTTGAAATTTTTGAGTTTTACAGCACTAAAAAATCGACTTGCATGTTTAGTGTCGGTGTACATTATTGTCAATTATTGTGAGTAATTTTTCATTTACATATATCGATATCATATTACTTATTATATTGTACATATTATTTGTATGTGTCTATACTAATATTTTCAAGAAAAAAACGTTTGTTAGCTTTTCGGGGTAATATCTGGAATTACCGAAGTCATTTAAAAAATAATGGTGGCAAAATTATGTCAGTCTCTACTGCAACATAAGCTATATTTTATTTCCTTACCACTAACCCCCAAGCAAGTGCAGGAGCAAAAAACAATTTGAAATTGTAATGGTTGGGATACTGGTGGGGCTAGAAGCCGAAAATTTGTCATTGTAATTACTTTTAAGATTAACGTTTGCGAACAACTTTTAAAGAAAAAAAATCAAAATTTAAATTGAGCAGAAAACATTCTAAAAACGTTATAAATTACAATTTATTTGGAATTGTTAGAGGTAGGAACTTCAAATTTGACATAGCTGATACATTTAAGACGTAATGCTCGCCGAGAACAGTTTCTAAAAAATTCGGGGTGCAGGGGTGAAAAAGATTCTAAAAATGCAATTTTTTCGATATTGATGGGGCTAAAAATTAAAAATTTGTCATGGTGGTTATTTTTAAGATGTAAAACTCGCTAAGAATTGTTTCTAAAAAAATACAAATTTTAAAAGGTTAAAATGGATGGAAAATATTCTAAAATCACGATTACATTGAAACCACGGATCCGATTTAAAAAAGATCTTTCAGGATAATAGTGGTGACCGCCTCTTCTTAGAACTGGGCTACTTTTATTTCTGTGCAACTGCCTTAAATGGGGTGCAACAGCGACAAACGGTCTTAAATAACGATTTTTTTGGAACTGTTACGGCTAGAAACATAAGATTTGACACAGAAGTTATTTTTAAGGTGAACCGAAATTTCTGGCGTATAATCCGCGGATCAATCAATCATGTTTAGACCCAGAAATTTTATTTAATAATTGAAGTCAAATATTTACATCGATCTAGTAAGCTACATTTTATAAAATAACATTTTTGTGTGAAAACAGAATTGTTTGATCCGCGGGTTATACGCTGGAAATTAGAATACAAGTTGGCTCAAAATAGTCTATAAAATTTCGAAATATAAAAGGGCGAAATGACTAGAAAACATTCTAAAAGTACGATTACTTTGGTACTTTTGAGCTGATTTCAAATCTTCGCTGAGGATAGTAATAAAAACCGTCTGTGGTTAAAATCGGGCTATATTTTATCTCTTTACAAACTACCTACTAGAATGCAAGAGTGAAAACCGTGTTTTAAATTTTAGATTTCTTTGATTTTGCTGTGGATAAAAACATCAAATTTGATTTGATGGTTATTTTTAATATGAAAATGCTCTCTAAGAACTTTTGTTAAAATATTAGAGATTTAAAAGGATTAAATTATTAGAAAACACTCTATAATCATGATTACTCGGAAACTATTGCGGAGAGAAATTAAAAATTTGACATGCAGTTTTCCGTTAGTATGTGATTTCAGTAAGAAATTGTTTAAAAAAATTTTCGAATTTCAAATGCGTGGAATATGCGCAAAACGTTTATTAATTAATAAATAGTAATTAATAAATTTAATGTACGGAACCCTTTGAGCGCGAGTTATACTCACGCTTTAGCGATTTATTTAAAAAAATAGTGTCTCAAATGGGTTGATTGGAGATTTTTCTCATTTGTTCAAGCCTCATGTTCATATAATGCTATACCAGAATGAAGTTTCCTCAAAATGTGACTTAATTAGTAATATTTAAATTATTCGTAATATTATAATTTCTCCTAATATAAATAGGCACATGGATACACTTGGCATATTTCAACAACCACGTGTGAAAAGCCGCGGGTTTTGCTAGTATTATAAATATGGTGTAAAAATTGCGCATAAATGCCAATTATTTTTTTCCTAGGCACAATATATAATTGAAGAAGCAATTATTATATATTTATG
This sequence comes from Maratus michaelseni, assembly GCA_963931845.1. NCBI lineage: Eukaryota > Metazoa > Arthropoda > Arachnida > Araneae > Salticidae > Maratus > Maratus michaelseni. The sequence continues at coordinate 172,908,480 of OZ007589.1, read as the reverse complement.
AACATGTACATGTAAAAATTCTATTTACGACATTATGAAAAAGCTATCAATCCGACATATAATAGGTTTAATTCTTTGCTAATGATGAAACGAAATTTCATGTCATCAGTTTTGATAAATCTGAGACACCTTTGCCATCATATTATATTATGATGATTGTACTAGACAATTTTAATAGATTCTAATATTTTATAGCATTCTTTAAGTGTTAGTTGTTCACATATCACAGAATTATTTTTGTAACTTTAGTGATATTATATATTTTTGTAACACTAATTTCATTTAATTATTTTTAGGTAACGAATATGAGTCATATTGTTCCCCCATATAAATTTTTGCTTTTCTAGTCCAAAAAGAGAAATATGTTATATGGAATCACATGTAAATGCATATTATTTTAAGTTTCCTTATTTATTAGCGACTTATAATTTTTCTGATAAAGTAAACTTTTAATTATTATAGGTTTAATTGAAAAATACAAATAAATATGAATTTTATTACTTCTTTGATTATCTATATTAGGGTTTTTCTCAATTTATTTTACCTTTACTCGGTTTTTCATGTCGTTCGCTTTAATACATCAAATTTAATAAACAAAGATCAACTCTGCTTTTTATCTGAATTTATTTTTTACAGTCATCATAAGATTCCTTTTGTTTATGTCATTTACCTTTTGATAGAAAACATTAGACTCTTTAAGATTCATTTACATGCTATTCAATATTTTTAGTTTAGTTTAAGCGTTCCAGTTATATTCGTTAAATAAATAAGTTACATGCCAGAAATAATCCCAATATTAAACATTCCAGCAATATTTGTTTCCTAACAAAAACATACAGATTATCTTTCTTATTGTTGTCCATTTTTGTTCACCATTATCTAATCCTTAAACTGTTAGTTTTTGAATTATAATTCTACTGAAAAAAATTTTATTCTTCAAATATTATTCTTCATCTTATAAAAATCCATATACATGAAAAAAAAAGAAAGTTAAGTTACGAAATATAAATATTTATACGATCCCTGTGTTCTATGAGTTATGTTTGGAGAATCATTCTCCGTGCTCCGGTACATGTAAAACAGTAAAAATTCTGTTTTTGTACGACCAAACCTTGCAGAGTTATGATAATTTGCAATGTATAAATATCTGACTTTTCTTGGTAATAAAAACAGGAAAACACATTTTTCCCATATGGCATGAGTTTGTACGATGCGGATTCTAACATTTTCTACCATTATGGTAAGTATTGTATATTTTATATTACAAAAACAAAAAAGTGTGTATCAGATGTTAATGATGAGATGACTTTTATATTTTTATTAATAAACAGTCAAACATGGTAAAGTAAAATGTTATCATGTAAATACACTGACCTCTCACTTATACGCGATACACGGAAATTGTTTTTCAGTACCAGATTAAAAAAAAAAAATCGCCTTTTTAAATCGCAGAAATTATAAATTGAATTTTACAATTTTAAAATAGTGGTACGAAAAAGTAATTACTGAATATCGCGTATATGTGAGAGGTCACTGTGTGTAATATTTTATTAATTAAAATAAGCACTGTCTCAAATCTACCACACTGCCTACCCGGGAGAACGCGCGCCTGTTTTTGTTACACGGCAGCACGTGCCAGGTCTTTCAGGCCCGACTCTTATTTTCTTCCCAACTAATGCAGAAGATCTGTATTTTTACCAAATTATTTTGCGAGAGAATTCCCCACATTCAATATTGATATCTGTTTACTCATTTAGTAATTCCTGTCTTGTTAAGATAATAATAAAGAATTTCAGAAATCGCCAAATCTTTACTTGGATTTAATTCCGTTTCAGGAATCTTCATCAACGGTTCCTTAATCTTCTTCACTGAGTGATTCCTCATCAGTTCACCCTTTAGTTAACAAGATCTGTAAGTACTTCACTTCATCTATATAATTTAAATTACCATGAATTTTCAATTTTATTCTATTCTAAAGAAAAGCAAGAACACGCACACCGGGTCTTGTAGACACGGAACATTTATTTTCTCTGATAATAATAGGAATGAAAATTGGAAATTTATATGATTGATAAGAAGATAACCTTTATTGCAGCTAATGAGCAATTAGAGTATTTTGATTGAAAGGTTGGATTACTGCGGCATATTTTTGTAAGATCGGGGCCTAAAAGGCCCAATGCGCGTGCTCGCGACTTAAATAAGTAAAACGTTTTTTGCACACAACTTATATTACGAATGATAAAAATTAAAAAATAAATAAAAAAATGGGGTTAATTTTTTTTTTCGTACAGATAAAAAAAAAGTTTTTTATTACTTATTAAATTTTTCTGGTAGCAGTAAATTTTTGATTAACCTTTTTTGTTCTGTTACAAAACTTATTTCTTGAGAACATTTTATTTATTACACTGGTTTTATTCCAACAATGACAATGGTCTGCATACGAGATATATCAGTATATTTTTTTCCTTATATTCTTCACAAAATTTATGACATCTAGAAATCGCCCTCTCTTAAATGTCTTCTGAATAAAGTGCAGTAAAGCAGGCATGATATCCTTGATTTGATATTTTCTGGCCATTTTTCTGCGAATAGAATGTTAACTTTCAGAGAGAAATATTCAAGTCATTTTTATGGCTTTATTTATTTGCTCTAAACTGCTATACCATAAAAATCTTGGATAATAGGCCAATGATTCATTCAATTTCTTTTTCTTCCACAAAAGAAGAACTTTTCAGATTTAGAATAGAGATACGGAATTTTTACATTCTTTTATCAGATAAATTATTGGATTTGAAGAATCTTTATTCACAATTGAGAATTATTGTTATTTTGTTAAAGAGTTCCCAATTTCATTCATAAATACAAACTTTTTGCGTATATTACAGTACAATTTTACGAAAGAAGTTTTTTGTCCATTGTTTAATAGATAAAGCACATGCCAACACTTCAGTGAATTGTGTTATTCATAAACAAAAATTTTCTAACTTTTTGTTACTTTGTTTTCGCATTCACTTCCTGTAACGTGTTATTCAAGTTTGACTACTAAAATTATATGCACTATTTAGAAAGTAACATCATGATTTTATTAATAACGTTTTGATAAATAAAATTTATTAGATGATTTGTGAAGTCTTTACCTTTATCTCACGAATCATCTTTATAAAGCTTGGCAAACCAATCGGTATAGAGCCTAACTGTATATAAAAGAAAAAGAAAGAAAAATTAATTCTTATACAATAATATAACATATAAACTCAAAATAAATAAATGAAATACCAATAAATTTTATCTGTATCTTGCGAATTATCTTTAAAGAGCGTGATCTCCCAGTCGGTATAGAACTTATTTCCATATAAAAAACAAAGAAAGAAAAATTAATTCTTATATAATAATATAATATAGAAAAAAAACTACTGATAAATATTTAACATACAAAAATGATATTTAAAAATAATAGAACAAATAGAAAAAAAATAATTATTTGAATGAATTAAATTTTTCTTGAATAATTATCACGCATGCTTTCTATAGTGATATTGCTTCTGTTCCGGTATTTTGTTACTAAAGTCTCAATTCTATAATGAGCTAGGGTTGGAACTTTGGAAGAACAAAATAGGGATATGGCCGACTTTGGCGGTTGATTTGGGGCCAAGCATGTATAAAGAAGATTCGAGACATTAAAATCCTACAATGCATAAAAACATGGTATTGCAATAAATATATAAATAAATAAGTAAGTAAATAAATAAATATTAAGTACAAAATCATTTAATTTAATTTCACCAGTTAATGAGCTTTGAACATATTTAATTTCAATAATTCTACAAGTAAATCTTTGGGATATTTTAAAATTTGTTTTTCAATGCTTTTAATAATATGTGATTAATCTAAAAGCTTGATGATGGGTGTCAAACGTTAAAACGTAATCATTTTATTGGTTCAGTGAAAGAAGGTTTATAAAAAAAGAAGTAGAATGTTACTTGATGAATACGCTCTACTCGCGAGCATTCCATAAACATAAGATACATTGACATAGATTGGTATGATTGAGATAAACATTGATAACAATTTGTATAACAGTAATAATGATTGTATAACAAAAATCATGATACAATGCTACAGAACATAAGTATTGTTGGTACTCAAAATATATTATTTCACTTTGCCTGCAACTATATATTGGGTGCTAGTGAGCTAATTATCTGATCGACAGGCAGTCTTATTTTAACATATGTGGTCCTCACATGGTAGGAAGCATTTTGCTTGCAGCACAACGTAAATTTATTTTACTAATATCAAGAGATACAAAAAAGCAACTTTATAACTTCAGGCTTTTACTGGTCTACCGCCTTTATATATCCAAATCAGCAATTCCCGTTGCTGATTAGAATGGGGATCTCTACAAAATATTATTTCGTGATACAATCTTTTGGTAATTGCTCAAAACATGACATATATCCGGCAGTGGGGAGTATGCCAGAAGATGAACTATTTCAATAGCATAATACAATCAGTATCTTCACAGACGTTACAAAATCCTATCAAGGTACAGGTTACGTCTTTTGTGCTTTTAAAGTGAACTCCTTAATACTTCGAATGGTTATCCTTCTCATGTGAATTTCATTTTTAAGGCAGAATTCTTTATATTTAAAATGCTGTACTTTAGTCGGATTCATTAAAAAAAATAGTTCCGAATGTCTTCAGATAGACTTTCAGTATTAATGGCTCTTGAAAACACAGATACAGTTGACTTTATGATTTCTGATATTTTAAATTTAATACACAAATCCAGCAAGTCTTTTCCCTTTAAATTTTGTAAAATGGCACTGAGGTGTCACAGGGAATGAATTAGCTGATAGTATGCAAAAGAGCCAGTACAGGACAAAGATACAGAAATTCATACATATTTTCACTTCCGGCTTCTCACTTAAAATATAAATTAAAACAGACATTTTAAAAATGACTGGCAGCAATACCAAGTATTCCCACTGAGTTTACTGTAGACTTTTTCTTTTCTTCAAAAATTATGGACCATTTCAGAGTTACTTCTCCGAAATAGGTAAACGTGATTCACCTCTTAGTATTAGTGATCTTTTCACCACCTCACTGCAGTATGTTCTGGATTGTCCTCGGACAGCATTTTACCTCGTTAAAAAGTATATAAATATGAAAATATCGCACTGTATTAATTATATTAGGAAAAATACCGTATTCATAAACAGAATATCTAGACTAATGAAATTTATATAAAAAAGTGAAGTCATTTCTAAACATAATTGCACATACTTCTCAGATATATCTTCAGGCCACGATCTCTGATCAATTTCATCAATAACTCTGTATCCATTGTAAATAATTTAATTTTTTTTTCATTGTCTTTCATACGTGTCATTCTCACTGTAAACACAAACGTCTGAAATTCAGTTTAAAAAGTGTCTTAAATGGACGGTCACATTTTAAGTGAAAAAAAGTGTCTTATTTTTTAAGACACCTGTTTGCATCTGAAGGTAAGACATTGGAAACGTCTTAAAACGCCGCCATTTTTAAAACACTTGCTATGTCTTAAAAAGACGACATTTTTAAAACACTTCAAATGTCTTAAAAAGCCGACATTTTTTAGACATTTGAAACATCTAAAATGCTGTCATATTTAAACATCTTATATGATTTTTTTTCTCCTATTTACACTGGCTGATTGACAGCAGGCTAAAACTTAGACTTACAATCAAGCTACAAAGCAAAATAAATGGTTGACAATTATGGAAGGCTATTACAACAGTCTGCATTATACTGTCATAATTTATTTTGTATTGCAGCAAGCCATGTGCAATATTCCCAAGTATACTTTTTAAATACTGTTAACCTTTTATATTAATTTTTAATTATGAGAACATTACCAATTAAGCAAAGAATTTTTTTCAAAATTACAATTTTAAATGAATCTATTTTGATTCTTACATATGTGTAGTAGCACATTATTCTTTAGAAAGGACGCAATCTGCGAAGGGTATTCATATCCTATCCTTGAAGGAATTAAAATTATTTTTAAAAAATTACAATCTTCTTTAAGTACTTTCAAAAAACGTTTTTTCCTGATCAATATCCAAAAGTAACATATTTATCGGCATTTTTACACTGAAAAAAAAAAAACATTATTTTTACAGCTAAAATGCTGGCAATATGGGTGTAACTACCCCCCCAACTCATCTCCTCCATGTATTGTTTATCTTATTTTTTTCTTCTTATTTTAACCTGGGACATATTTTAAAGACTTTGGGCACTAAGTATTATCTTTTTGTTGACTTATATCACTGCTTTAACATAATTATTATACAATCAATTCTGTCATACATATGTAAGGTACAAATTTCATTTTTTGGTCATGTATATCACGGATATAATTTTAGTCATTTGCCTAGAGAAAAAATATTTTTCAAAAAATTATAACAAAGGTAGATTTTATTTGTTTATCTAACCTTTAATCAATTTAATTTATTATTCAGTATTTCCATACAGGACTTTGTCTATCAATTTATTTGTATTTGAAAATACCTACTAATTTAAATCATGAATATATATATTTATTTGTTTTCCAACAAGTTTAGTTATATTTTCTGCAAATATTTAACGATTTTTGTTTATTGAATGTAATCACTAAACTCCCCCCCCCTCCTACTGATCTAGAAAACTTTCTGGCATTTAACCTATCAAACATAAATAATTAATTAAAATATGAAACCATTTAAAATGGATCACAATTTGTGGATTACTAAAATAAGTGTAAAAATAAAAACGTTCTAAAACATTAAAACCATTTTAAGGTGTTAAAAACATTCGTCGAAATCCCGAGCGCTTTCGACCAGAACCTGGGCCATCATCAAAGGGTGGAAATGAGAAAAAATTCTGTAACCTCCGGAATGTAAGCTGTTTAAAACCCGAGAGTAGTCGCGCCTTTTTTTTAAACACTAGTAGTCGCGTTCGGTCCATTTGCCGCCGTTAGCAGTAGCCCGAAAACAGAGGGGAAATCTGCCGGCGTTACCATATGATCGAAAACGGAGATCATAGGGGGGAAATACTGATTGAATTTGAAAAGATACATTTTACAGAAACTATTATTTAAGAATATATTCAGATATATTTAAGAACTATAATTTAAGAATTTTATTTAAGAATATATTCAGATATATTTAAGAACTATAATTTAAGAATTTTATTTAAGAATATATTCAGTTCAAATTTAAATAAATATTTTAATATATATATATATATATATATATATATATATATATTACAAAATATACAGGAGTCGACGCAGGTTTTTTCCTTGGAACCCATTTTGTGAAAAGTAAAACTTATTTTGTGAAATGTATCATATTTTTGCGAAATGTATTATATATTTTGTGAAAAAAAAAATTTTTTTATGAAAGAAAAAAATCCATCTACTCAAATTCAAACCAAGCATTTAATAATTTCGTTCCTTCTGCTAAAGTTATCGTTTCTGGTGAACTTGTTTTATTGTTAATGACACATTCTAAAACCTAACAAAATAAAAATAATTAATGGAGAGTATGTTTTTATGGAGTGGAATTTTGTCAAGGTTCTTATTTTATCAAGAGGAATTTTGTGACGGGTTATATTTTATCAAGAAGAACTTTCTGAGGGACCTATTTTATAAAGAGGAATTTTGTGAAGGGCCCTATGTTATCAAGAGGAATTTTGTGAAGGACGGATTCTATAAAAAAGAATTTTGTGAAGGAGCCTGTTTTATTAAATGTATTTTTGTGAAGGGGCCTTAAATAGGCCCCAAATTTTTCCTGTATCGACCCCTCATATATTAAAAGAATAAAAATTATTAAATAATTTGATTGATGTTATAAAGGCACAATGAATTACTATTTAAAATAAATTTTCAATTATGAATTTCAAATCGTGTTACGGATAAATTATTTTTAAAGTCAAAACCGCAGTAAGCTAGTTTTTGACAGTATACTGGAACTAGGAGCCAATTGAACTTGAAAAGAGACAGATTACATTATTCATTTACGCAATTTAAATAATCATTCAATTGTGTATTTCAGGACATGTTATTTATAACCAGGGGTAGACCCAGGCAAAATTCGGGACCTATTTATTTTTTATTCACAAAAATACATGTAATAAAACAAAACCCTTCACAAAATTCCTCTTAATAAAACAGGATCCTTCACAAAATTCCTCTTAATAAAGCAGGCCTTTTATAAAGTTCCATCTAATAAGACAGATTCCTTCACAAAATACTTCACAAAATTCCTCTTAATAAAACAGGCCTCTTTACAAAATCTGTTTAATTAACACAGAATCCTTCATAAAATTAATAAAACAAGGCCCTTCACAAAATTCCTGTTAAAAAAGGTCCCTTCGCAAAATTCTTCTTACAAAAGCAGGGGCCTTCACAAAAGTCCTGTCAAAAAGGTCCATTTGCAAAATTCCTTTTACTAAAGCAGGACTCTTCACAAAATTCCTCATAATAAAACAGGTCCCTTCATAAAATTCCATGTAATATGACAAACTCCTTCACAAAATTCCTCTTAATAAAACATCGACCCTTCACAAAAACTCTGTTATTCACACAAGACCCTTCATAAAATTAAGAAAACAGGCTCCTTCGCAAAATTCCTCTTAATAAAATAGGTCCCTTTTCAGAAATCCTCTTAATAAAAGAGCCCCTGACCTTCACAAAATTTCTTTTATTAACACAAGCATCTTCATAAAATTCCATTCTATAAAAACATACTCTTCATTAATTTATTTTATTTTGTTACGTTTGCAAATATGTAATTTACAAACTAAACAAGATCACCTGAAAGGATAACTATAGCAGAAGGACTTAAATAACTTATTAATAAATTATTGGTTAAAATTTCAGCAACTGGATTTCATGTTTTGTTACAAAATGTTATTTGTCACAAAAATATAATAAATTTCACAAAATTAATTTTTATTTTTCACAAAATGGGCCTCAAGAAAAAAACATCTGCATCGACTAAAAGGTATAAATATCCTATTTTATTATTTTTTCTTGCAATATATCTGTATAAAAATAATAAAAAAGAAAATAAAACTCCTTACTCTGAAATTATTAATATAAAGGCAGCAGTTTTTTTGTGTGTGTGCTGCTGCTGCCTGTGTGTGTATGTGGTGCGGGGGGGGGGGGGCAGTATTAGCGATTTTATGCTTAAACGCCCTTTTTGAAATGAAAATTTATGAAGATCCATTTATTACGTATTTCAGGATAGAGGCAGGCCTCTTGAGTCACACCTCTTGTTAGAAGCTTCTTATGTATGAAGTAAATAATAATCGTATATATGAAGTAAATAATAATAAATAACAGTTTATTCAAAGAAAGATGAAAAGAAGAATGCAAGAGAAAACTAGAATCCAACCCTTCCCAGAAACTTTCCTGCCGAGAAATTCGAGGAAACGGGAATGAAGAACTGGGAGGAGAAAAAATTACTTGATCCGCAGTGCTCGCGCCACGTTCTTTTAGACCATGCAGCATGAAGTCGATCGGATAATTAGTTGCCGAGATATTTGAAATCCTATTTTACACACTCTTCGATTTTTCATGACCCTGTATTTCATCCAAATTTTACTTCAAAGATATGTTTTAATTAGAAATTTGACGCTTAATCAGATGCAATAAACCGCTAGTTAATAGGATTATTATTTTTGGAGTTATAAGGATGTTTCTTTCAAGCAATTCAGTAATCGAGCCTTTAAAGTTTGTCACGTCATCAAGCCACAATTTTATTTGAATTGCAATGCATTTTATAAGTAGTTTACACATTTTTATTTTAATATTTTACATTATGCATATCCATGATGGGTAAGTATTACGGTGGCCCCCAACGACTAGTTTTAGATAAAATTAACTTGACACGGGTTGACCCAGAAATGACCCATTAATTGAAAGTTCTCGAACATGTGACCCAGCCCAATAGTCTTCTCGTGCTCGAAAATGGTAAGATACAAAATTTAGTCAAAATCGTTTGAACCGTTTTTAGATAGTATTAGCTTGACCCTGACACTTGATGACCCAAAATGACCCACTAATCAAATTTTCTCGAACACGTGACATAGCCCAATGGTTTTCTGGTGCCCCAAAACGGTAGGATACAAAATTCCGTCAAAATCGTTAGAGCCGTTTTTAAGATAAAATTTGCATATATATATATATATATATTTATATATATATATATAGCCACACACAAGATTTTCTCGTATTAGAATATATGATATGTGTATGTAAATACTTCATTTTTATTTTTACATTTAAATGGGATGATATAAATTCCTGCTTTTTCATGCATCTCTATGGGGTCAATTTTTCTGTGTACTAGATTTTGTAATTTTGTTGGAGGTTTGGCAATTAATGTTATGTTATATTTCTTTAAAGCATACACGATACTTTCATAAAGTTGGGGGATATAATCTATATTACAAAACTTTGAAACTAGTGCTTTATTCTTGGCTATTATTTTTCTGTTATTAATTTCATAAAATACTTGGTTAATAAATTTCATTGAGTTCTTGGAGTTATTGAGTTAATAAGTTTCACTGAGTTCACCCATTCTGAGTTGCAATTTTCTTAATCGTGGTTGATTCTGTGTTTATATAATATTGTAAACATACGTTAAATGCCCTTCTGACATAAAAATTGTATGCTGCTTTCTTATAATTAAATGGTACTATACTGCTATTAGATATTGCATTATTGGATCGGCATGGTTTCCTGTAAATATTTCTGTCTAAACAATGTGTTAAGTTATACTTAATTAGTTTAACATCCAGAAAAGGCAATGACCCATTTTTCTCTATTTCCATTGTAAACTGTATTCTGTTGTCTAAACTATTGGCATATTTTAAAATGTTTTCCAGATTTGAGATTTCATGCTTCCAAATTATGAGTATGTCGTCGACATATCTGATCCATAAATCAGGTTTTAAATCTGAGGTGGAGATAATCTGTTCTTCTAAGGGTCTCAGTTTTAGTTCAGCTAATAAACCGGAGATGGGGGAACCCATAGGGGCTCCTTCTGTTTGCTTATAATAATTTCCGTCAAAAATGAAAACATTGTTATTAGTAATAAAACTTAAACTGGATATAAGAGTATTTTTAATGTTGTCGTCATACACTGGGTTATTGCTGATTTGATCTTCAATAATATTTCTGACTTCTTGTACATTAATTGAGGGGTATAATGACTTGATAACAAAACTTGCAAGTATAGTATTGTCTTCAATTTTAAAATCTTTGATTCGTTTGATTAAATCTATGGTAGAGTTGATTGCATATTTAGTGGAGGGTAACATTACTTTTAGTAGTGGTACAAATACTTTCTCGATTGAATAGGTTGGTGCTGAATATTTTGAAACAATAGGTCTGAGAGGGAGATCAGGTTTAGGGTCTTCCAAACGTCCTATTAAGCGGGGGGTAGTTGTGGTTTTGTTAATCATAAGTTTAACTTTTATTTCACTAGGCCAAGTACCATGTTTTATTATTTTTTGTATTTTTCTGTTAATCGTTAAGTTTGAATCTTTTTTCAGATTTAAACAATTTATTTCACTAATACAATTTTCCTTTTTGGCAATGTAATCTGCAGTAGGTAATATTGCAAGTTTATTTGATTTATCCGTTTGTATAATTGTGACCTCCTGATTATTTTCAATTTGCTTGATTACACTTAGATCTTTATGGTTCGTTAAACTAGGTATTTTTAAATATTTCCGAACGTTATTGAATAACAAGCTTCTAACTTCCTCTTTTTTATTAGTGGGTATAATGTTAATGATCTTTTCACAGTCCGTTATCACACTTTTGATATCTATTTTTCTCTGAAAAATCTGTTTAGGTCCCATATTTAGAAAATTATGCAGTTTTGCGTCTATTTTCTTATTGGTGAGGTTAACACATGGTACTGGTTTTTGCTGTAGCCCTTTATAGGATTTTTTGTTTTTAAGTCTATTGATTTTCCCGTTTTTCACCTTTCTTTTTGTTTTTTTCTAAATTATCTGGTAAATGTTAACCAAACTCAAAAATTCCTCAAAATCCCTGTTATCTAAAACCCGTGACAATTCACTGTATAAGTACCTTACTTTCCTGGTCAAAAGATCAATCAGTTTGAACTTGCTTTTAATATATGCCTTCAGGGCAATACTGTCTAATTTATATCTGATCTCAGAGATTTCTTCCTGAATTACTTTATTACGATTCCTCAAAAATGTGGGGATAACCCTGTGCTCCTTGCAGAGTTGTAAAAACCTAATATTGATAATTTCCCTATCCAGCCTCATTCTTTCTGTTTTGAATTTTTTCTTCAAATTGCATCGTTCCATTATGTATCCAGAATCATCATTAAATATACAGAAGTCATTAAATATATAGAATATATATTATATCTCCAGAAGTCGTTAAATAAATAAAAAAAATTATTCTAAAATTGTAACAAAATTCACCTTTGTGTATCAATTAAAATATGAAACCATTTGACAGACCAGAAAAATTGACCCCATACATATGCATGAAAAAGCAGGAATTTATACCATCCCATTTAAATGTAAAAATAAAAAGGAAGTATTTACATACATAGGTATGACAACTAGGAAATTACAAGACCGCATAAGGGAGCCCAAGTCAGACATAGCAAAAGGAAAAGCACCTACTGCACTTTCTCGGTAAAATTTAAAAACAGAAATTGATATATATTTTAGTAAAGTAAAGATTATCGCGCAAATGAACGACTATAATACATGTATACTGAGGGAGTCAGTGGAAATCTTGACAAGTGGTGGGAAATCCTGTAATGATATATTATCATACAATATACCAAAAATCTGGTATAGTCTACTTAGTGTTAATGGTACATTTGGGTTGGAATAATCCACCTCGCTCAATAGACTAGTCCATATCCCCTTCCCCCCCTTCTCCATATGTGGTTTCGCCTTCGGCTATTTAAACAGCTTACATTCTGGAGGTTACAGAATTTTTTCTCATTTCCACCCTTTGATGATGGCAAGGTTCTGTTCGAAAGCGCTCAGGAATTTGACGAATGTTTTTAACATCTTAAAATGGTTTTAATGTTTTAGAACCTTTTTATTTTTACACCTATTTTAGTAATCCACAAATTGTGATCCATTTTAAATGGTTTCATATTTTAATTAATTATTTATGTTTGATAGTTTAAATAATAGAAAATTTTCTAGATCTGTAGGGGGGGGGGGGCTTAAGCTTAGTGATTACATTCAATAAACAAAAATCTTTAAATAGATGCAGAAAATATAACTAAACTTGTTGGAAAACAAAAAACAAAAGACTTGAAAGCTATTTATTTTATTGTACACGTGGCTTGAAAACTAATCTCGTATCTTACAAATATATAATAGAAATTATGCGACGTTATTAAAACAAAGATGTAAGAAAACATAAAGGTAAAGCTCACTTTTATTTTTTAAAATATTTTCTTTTATAATCCAAGGAGCTGTTGTATTTATTATATTTGTGAATGCATTACGCCGTCATGTAATAACGCCGTCCATATCTCTTATGGTCATCAATGCACCTGTTTGCCCTGCCCTCCCCCCCTTCTCAATTGAGATGTGATCAACAACACTAACGTTATGTCTTAATTTTAAGACATTTTACCACATTAAGACACTGGCCACAGAAGCCCTATTGGTTCATTTCTGCCACCAGTCGATTAAGACACACAAGTGTCTTAAATTAAGGTATCTATTATGTCTAAGCTCTATATTAAGACATTTACGTGTCTTAAATGCTTTTTCAGTCGTTTTTGTGTCTTACTTTAAGACTCCTTTATTTGCAGTGCTCTATTTTTATTTTATGTTCTCTGTTTTTCTATCTTATTTCTATTCTAGATTTTATATTATACTCAATATTTGTTTTGGTCAGTTTTATACATTATAAATTGGCATGCGTTGAAAGAGGCAGCTTCTAATGGAAATCCTACAGGATTTTTTAAAGACATTAAAGTGACTTAAATATATTTAGTCAGATGAGCAAAAACATGCTAACTTCTATTTTCATAGATATTCCTTTCATAAAAGAAAAAAAAACACAAGAAAAGAAACATCAAAGTGAAATAATGTTTTTTTTTCTTAACATTATAACAACATAGACCATTAATGTCAGACCATAGACTAACATTAGAACATTAAAACAATCTACAGCTGCATAAGATACATCAATGCAAAATATCTCATTTTTTTAAGAAGACGAATGGAAATTAATGCATTCAAGTCTAAAATTATTGTGAATTCCATAACTGCTAAATTGTCACGAACATTGTAAAATTTAAAGCTACCAACCAAAAGAGGGACTTCCTCTAAATTGTTTTTTCGGTGCGAGGTCTTGTTCGTGGTACCACAGTTAACAGATGGGATTTTGGGATTTGTCGGACAGCATGAAATACACTCCAATAGGCTTAAAGCTTGAGGATACGGTTCGCTGTCCTTGTCTCAGTCCCTTAACTTGACGTGAATACGTATTGACCAGATCTTTGGCACATCTCAAAATGATATGCTACCATATTTTACAGAAAGAATCTTGTAGTGCACTTCAGTGATGTATATCAATTTAAATACGTTTTAAATAGTGTAGCATCATTAAAATACATTCCAAACATTTTTTTCCATGTACCATAATGTAATGGAAGCCTTTTGAGTGTCCCTGTAAACGTACTATAAATACTATACACTCCATTTTCTATACTAATTATGCCATAGTAAGCCTGGAAAATATATATCAACTACATAGCAATTCGAGTATATTTACGCAACAGACGGCAGATAAATTGAATTCATAAACACTTTTCAACTATGATTGGATTTTAGTATATTAGTAAAAGTGTACATAAAGGACTATACTCGTGCTAATTAAAACAATAATTTTCTTACAACAAGTAGAATTGAAGCACTAGTAGTGTTGAGATTTTTATTTTACGTGCAACACATTAATTTTGTCTTATAAGTCTAACAGAAAATAGCAGACATGATAAATAAGGCATAACGTTGGTTAATATTATTTTTCATTTAAAAGCTTTATTATTTGTGAAAAAGAGCAAAATGTCTACTTGAAACAATTTTGCACCTACTCCTAAAAAGATACAATATTTTACAAAATCTAACTTACAAATGTCGGCATTTATTCAAAATCTTTACGTTAGTCTCTTTTTATTCCAACCAAAAGATTAGAATCAATGTTAAAAGAAAGTTTAAAAATGAAAGTAAGTAATAGCTCGTTGAAAGCTACTCGAGAAAAAAAAAAAGTGATTGATCGAGTTCCGAGCTTTATTTTAGATTAAAGAAAAGAAGAAATTTTAAATAGGAAATTGAAATTGCTAATACTTGAGAATTCAAATGCTGCTGACAAAAAGTCGTGCTCAGGAAAGGAATGGGTTGTAAGTTAAATTGAGTAAAGTTACACTAGATTAAAATAGGAAGCCAGGCATAATTTTGAAGCTACTGGATCATTAGAGGGGCCTTTTATCAGTTTATTTGACTTTGAAAATTCGTTTATTTATCAAATGCGAAACATATTTAATCTTGTAGATTTATGATAGAATTTTGATTACTTTGCTTGTATTTTATTTTTGTTTAAATGGGATTTTATAATTTACATTTTTACGCACATTTTATCAGTAAATTTGAGGTATATTTGATAAATTTTTAAAAATATATAGCGGAAAAGAGAAAATTGACGGGTTTTAAGTAGCTATCATTTCCTTTTGATAAAAAAGAACTTTTATAAAAATTATAACATGCGGAAGAATACTCATTTCAAATGTATATGTATTGAATTGCTGTTTATTGCGATTGTGGAAGGCTTCGCAATACCGAAAAAATCCTCATTAATGGTATATTGGTCGTTTTTCCGTTTTTGTTTAAAACGTTTGGATATATATATGTATATTGGATGAAAAATAAATTGTATATAATGCAAGTATACATTATATACATTGTGTGCGTATTTTATGTAAGGGGGGAAGTGTGTGTCTTGTAAGATATATGCATGCTGTAAAATGTTATGTACAGCGTGTTTCATAAAGAACGACCTAACTTTGAAATGGAGTAACTCTGAAATGATAATAGATAAGTAATATGTTGAATGGTATAGCTGTAAAAATCTAATGCAGCAGTTTAAAAATTAATTATAACGATAACCTATAGCTTGGCCCATACAGTGTAACCGCGTTACGGAGTCCTATAAATAGTGATGAGAGTATTCTTTGCAAGCAGTCGTACCAGTCACGTCACAATGATTACTTTTCTCAGAAATGTGATGGCTCAAACAAGAAGTGAAATTGGAAGTCCTCTTCTGCAGTTCTCTTTCTACGAAAATCGTCACTAATCCGTTTAAATTTAGGTTTCTAAAACTAAATTATGAACCGTCCTGTCAGTAAATTTTATTTTAATAATCTCTGTTAGTAAACTATTAATATGAAAACACTAAATATTTTACATTTGAGAGCCCGGTTATTTTAGTCTAACTTTATTAAAATATTTCCCAACAGAATTGTTTTTTAAACTTTTTAACGTATTTATTTAACTTATTTCATTTATATTTAACTGATTTTATGAAAAAATTTCTGATTCGAATCTGCATTTAAGGTGTTGGTCGGAGTCAAACCGATTCCTGTTAGGCGTTCAAATATTAAATCATTTAAACTTATTTATATCAGGCTTTTTTGCGTAAACACTAAATATTAATAATATAATTACTAAATATAGTAAAATCTGCCACGAAAGGACAGGGCAAAGTTTCTTTTTAGACAAGTTTATGTTCTAACAGGTATAATTGCATGTATTCTCTTCACCATGACCGTGGACATTTTCAACTTAAATCTGCATTCCGTTATATACAAATTTTATTTTGAAAGGTTATACTGCACCAAGAAACTAGTACACAGTTTTTCTTTACTGATGCGATCAATTGATTACACGATATTAACGCATTAATTAAAAATACATTCAATTGGGAAAAAACTACAATAGTTCCACAGCTAACGTTTTTAAACCCAATATACATAAATAAAGAATAAATGCACTATGATATGGTTTTTGATGTATTATTGTAAAAAGTACATATTAATGCATTATTTGAATATATTTAAGGTGCATGAACTCTAATTAATATTAACGTATGAGCTAATTTAATGAATGGCTATCAAGAAACATTAAAAAATCGATTTTAAGTTAAATTCTGCAAAATAAAGACCTTTGTTTGATTGTCGCAACTTAGGTCACATTTCTTATCGGATTTCTATTTTATTTCCATGACGATTTGGCGCTGTTTGCTGGTAAAATGGGATAACTCATTCCATGTTTTGCCCACTAACGGAAATTTCTCCGCATTAATGAGGGGAAGGGGGAGGAAGTCGCCTGAAAAATTAAATGCCGCACTAAAATCGCAAAAAGCGAGGAAAAATAAATTATTATATTTTGTCTAACAGTTTTTATCCTTTTGAAGTTTAATACGTATTTCTTGCATTGTAATTTTGATCTTTAAAACTTTGCCTATGGATACATAAATACTATATATATGCCATAAAAATATAATTACAAGAAACAACTGATGTTTTGCCTTAATTAGTATTATTATCAGATTACTATTTTTATCAGAAATTAGCAAATTTCTACCTTTTCTCTTTTTTATATCGATGAACGATGCTTTAAGTTACAAGTATTTTACTTCGTAGACAAAAAAGTGTATTCCTAGAAAAATCTTAAGATGTTTTTGAATGAAGTATTATATTTATCTTACAGAAAATGTTTAAATTTTTATAGAAAGAATGCTAGATTAATGAAGAAATGCAAAGTTATGACATGCTGTTAAAATCCAGTGAATACTTTTTAAATGATACAGAATTTTTTTCAGCAGAAAAATTAAATTATTGTTTTTTCGATTTTTATATAAATTATTTATTTTAAAATATTTATTATAAAATATATATTATAAAATTTTATATATTATAAAATATATATTATAAAAATATGTATTATAAAATTTTAAAATATTTATTATAAAATATAAATTTTTTGGATGGTATTCTCCGCGGACTTTTATTTTTTCTATATAAACATTACAATATCAAACATTTAAAACTTTCTTAAAGACCAAATAATACGTTAAAGCAATGGAGTGCTGTATATAACATTAATTTTCTATTCAAAACACACGTCAAAGTTTTTTTCATTTAAGGAAGACTTTCTCTGATTCTCTTTCTCCCTCTATCGCTCTTATATATACATATACATTTAATACTTCATTTCCAAATTCACAACCCTATGTGCATATCTTTTCCGCGCTATAGTTCTTTAAACAAATTGCCATTGATATGTTCAGAGCTATCTGATGGCTTCTTCGGAAACTACAGAAGCTGTCGATAACTAAAGCTATGCACTACAACACTTTCTGTTATTATTACAAAACGTGATTATTACAACACTTTCTGTTATAATCTCACATTTTTATAATTTTCCAAACTTGCTCGTGCACTTAAGACACGCGATAGTTTGATTTTCTTTAACTTTTGTGTTTACCGTGACTTGTGAAAGGTGATCACTGACATTATTTTACTATTAACCGTTAGCAAAGTAGAACAAAAAAAACATTGAAATTGCATATATCTGTCTTATTTATAGGCTAAACAACTAAATATATTTGAAAACCTTAAAATTACTCAGATTCTTTTTAGAAACATAAGGCATTCATAAGGCTACTTTTTTTAAATTCAGATTGTTGGATTTCCAGCCTTTTTATGAAGTAGAAATATTCGCTTTATTTAATGAAAAATTAAACAAGGCAAGAATAAGGCCAATTACACTATTTGAAAAATGCGGTGTGAATCAAACAATTTGAATTAACAAAAGAATAGCCTACTGGCAACACTGAACTGTGATAGAGCGAGCGGCGCCGGCGGTGACAAAAATGACTACGTCACCGAGTTACGAGGTGAAATTGTGATATAAGTCATAATTATTAGGAATAGATGAAAGAATACCTTGTCCGCCTCGGCACATTTTGGTACGATATGAGCACAACGACGCGCCAATTGGTGATTTTGGAGGAACTATCACGTTATCGACTTACGACAAGATTATTTAACATATCGTATATCTTGACTTGTACAATACAAAATTTTCAACCTGCCTCCTGATATCTTGGTACGATATGAGGTGAATGGGGCGCCAATTCGTTAATTTAACTGTACTGTCAAATTTTCGAGTTGTGGCATGAAACTGTAGCGTTCGATCTTTCTTGACTAGTACACTGCAAATGTTCCAGTCCTTCCTAGTGACATCTTGGTATGATATGAGCAGAACGTGGCGCAAATTCGTCACTTTGACGGTACTTTCACGTCATCAAGTTTCGAGGTGAGAAAGCTGCCAAATTAAAGCTTAAACAATATATTTTTTTAAATATTGCAGTCTAAATGTAAGAACCCCCCCCCCCCCTTTTTTTTTTCTTTCCTTCAAAGCTGTCGGAAAAGGAGAAGAACAGGAGATTCCGCAGGAAAATTTAAAAGTATTTTTTGTTAATTTAAGCACTTTAATCTGCGAACTCAATCAGGACTAGTGTTTTTAATGTATCATACGATCCCAGTGGCTTTGAGTTTGCTCATTACTCACACTGATCTCTTTGTGCTCCTATCGTACCAGTGTTGCCAGTGGGATACTTTATTTAATTCAGTTTTCTTGATTACTACCAGTGTTTTGATAAAGTTAAATTTTCCTTATTTAATGACATATTAAATAAAGGCGAAAACAAGGCGAATTATACCATTTCAAAAAAGTGGTGCCAAGCAAGCAATTTGAATTTTAAAAAAGTAGCAAAATGGCAACACTGTATCGTTTCTGAACCTGAAATTTCTGCTTAAAGTCAACCCGAAACCCGACCTAAACCCAAAGAATTATACCCAAACACAATCCAAACTGTAAGTGAAAGAAAATTAATTTATATTTAAAAAATAGTCTACAATTAATCCTGTAGTATCAATTCTATCATTTTTGTATAAAAATGAGCCCATATACACTCATTATATTCAAATATATAGTTTGTTTCATTTGATAAATATTCGGGCCTTTTTTTTGAAAAATGGGTCAACCCAAAATCGACCTCTAAGATTCAAAACCTAACCCGAAACCGAACCAAAACCAAAATATTTAAAGTCAACCCATTCCAAGCCAATCTGCGTGTCAGGTCAGGTAAAATTGGAGTACATAGGGATACAGGTCTCTAGCTGCGTACTCAGGGGAATAAAACCAGAAGAAACTTGAGAAAAAATAAAGAAAATAAAAGGGTCAAAACCGGAACAAAACATGACGTTTTAAATCATTAATCATTAATTAGATTCAGAAGGGATTTAATCGTTAATCGGATATAGTGACTGAAATTAAATTAATCATTAATCATTAGTCTATGAGTAGGATTGAAACGAAGTTCAATCGGTCAATCTCTAGTCATGATTAAACATCTAATCGTTAGTTTTCAATCGTTAATCTAATTAAAATTTTGCACGACTCTGCTTTCTAATAACAGATGAATACTAAGAGATTTTACATCATTTTTTTTTATAATTGTTTTTGTTGCTTTTGTTCTCCTTGGAAGAATAATCAGAACAAGCGTATTAGAAGAAGAAAAAAAGAATCGTCAAAATCGAACCATCCGGTGAAAAGCTACGCATGGATTTACGTGAAATACTAACACCTTTGTTGGAAGTCAGTTAATAAATGATGACTATTTCTAAATAATCCTTCATCATTCATCTACTCTAAGGTAGCAACGGAAATTCAGTTCACTATATTACCGCTATTTCTCTGACTTTTCACAATAATTGACCGGCCTTTTTATACAATTTGTACTATGTATTTGACTACTAAATTACGTAAAAAAAAATTATTATTCGCGCATGCGCAGTTAAGTATTAGTTCGTACAATGCTCATATTTCAACAAATATTTATTATATTTATATTCTAATTGTAGTAGTTTTTACTGTACTTTGTCAAGTTTCCTGAAAGTGGCATTACATTTGCACGAATACCTTGCACTCTATAAACAAAAACATGCAGATTTTTTTGGTATCTTTTAAAGAAACTTATATTTCCATTTTTACACAAATGAACACAGTCTTCTACAAGATCCCGTACTACAGCTACAGGTCATTTCGAACATTTTATTTTACAATGTGATCGTAAATATTATTATTTTTATTTAATTCGTTGTTTTCTATTCAATTGCGCTTAGTGATAAAACAATCGCTGAAACATGTGAGATCAAGACATGTTATCTATATTCCCGAAGTTCCAGAGGAATTCGTCAAGTATTTCTCGAGATGTTCGACTAAACATCCAAAATCGAAAATGTCTGTTGTCGATATAATGTATCAGTCTTCCCCCCCCCCTCTCTCTATATATGCACTTACCCCCATCCCTGCCCTATTTCACATTGCACGTCCCAGTGTGCGCCACTTTTTTGCTCTGTAATTCTTGAAATAATTGCCATATGTATGTTCAGAACCTTCAATCCTTCAGTTGGCTTCTTAGGAAACTTAGTTGATACCTAATTAACGCTTTATATTCTAATTTTAAACTTTTATATTTTTCTAACCTTGGTGGGGCAGTAATGACTCACTAAACATTGATATTTTCAAAGTTTTGTGTTTACCATGACTTGCGAAAGGAGAGTATTGACATTTTACTACGATTTACCGGCAGCAGAATAATTTAGAATTCTTGTGCATGGAAACTAACAAGGAATTATTACTAAAATGCCCGGTGTGCACTACAGGGCACGGTACTGTAACAAAAAGAAAAAAACAACAACATTAAAATTGCATATATATTTAACGAATAAATGACGAAAAACAATATATTTCTTTTGAATGCTAAAAGGTGTAAATTAACAACATAATAAATTCACAGTAAAAAACCTTTTATTAGTTTGTTTGACATGTTTCGGTTCACTCAGAGCCATTTTCAAAAACTTTTTTTTTTAAATGGCTCGGAGTGAGCAGAAACATATCAAACAACCTAATAAAAGTTATTTTACTGTGTATTTATTATGTCGTTAATTTACACCTTTTAGCATTTAAAAGAAATATATTATTACAAGGTGTTATAATTTATTACATTGTTAACAAAAACAATTTAACAATTAAATTTGCTTCGTTAGATCTTATTTGAAAATTAAGGGGTTAAACCCTAATTTAACACTCACTCCATTACTCTCGCTCTATGTACCTATGTATCTATCTAATTATTTCCCTCTTTTTATCTCTTTCTTTATATAAAATTAAACCTTGGTGTGTTTTAAAATTTTAATCTCTTTAAAATGTTAGACAATTTTTGCGAACTTATATTTTTATCTATCTTGACAAAATCTTGTATGCTAATTTACTGAACTACAATTTTTAATAGGATGATCTTATACTTAAATTTTATTTATATACTTATCTATTTTAAATAGTTTTTAATCGTAAAGTAATGATAGTAATTATTTTGTAAGGTGTATTTTAAAGTAGTAGTAAATTGTTTTTAATATAATAAAATGATCTTCTTTATAGAAAATAATAAATATAGCATAAATAAATACCAGAATTCTACTCTTTTATAGAAGAGTCTGAGTTAAATATTTAAAAGGTCTTCTATTCTAGAAACATTCATTATTTCTATGCAAGAATTTCTGAATAAATATTAGAATCATTCTGTATAGTGTTAAATTAGAATAAGAAAATCTACAAATCGGCCAATAAATTTTCAATAAAGGACAAGTTCAGTATAATATGAAGAATAATGTTGCTTAAAGTGAAAATGAAGACGATCCTTTTACCGCAAATAATATGCATCAAATAGTTCATATTAGTGGATGATATGAATTTCAATTAAATGCGTGAGATTAATTTCCTTTATCCATAATTAATTTTTAATACGGTTTGGAGAGCTCTAAATTTACGCCCATATGATATCAGTGAAATTGCTTTCATCTTTAGAGAAAGCTAGATTAAACCTCAATTAAGTTCAGAACGAATGATTAAATTAAATGACAAATTAATATATAATACGTAATTTAGTGCTACATTTACTTTGAACTTGAGAAAGATTATTTTGCAAGGATAATAATAGTACAGATTGAGACTTAGTGTGGACTTTTTTTATACCCACTTACTTTTTATACCCATAAATATGGTAATGAAGGAAAAATGAATAAAACTATTTTTTTTTCTTTTTTCGGAATAAAATTTCCAAATATTATTATTTACTTTTAAATAAAAGCTTCTTTTATGATTTTACATTACAATTGTGAATTTAAAAAAAAATATTTCCGCAAAAACACATATGAGCACTCCTACACCAATACACATAGTATTCAGTTGTAAAGTTACACTGGTGCCATAACAACAGGCTACAGGGTACCTCAAAATTACTAATACTGATGTTTATGTGTGATAATGTAATAGTATTGCAAAATTAGAAATAGAAACATTTATGTGTAGTGTTGTAATGGCATTTCAAAAGCAGAAATACGAATATTTAGCTATGATAACGTAAAGATAGTACATAAATATTAGAAATAAAAACGTTTAGGTGTGATAATGTAAAAATGCCTGAAAACTACAAATACAAAAGTTTATGTGTAATAATGTGATGGTATCTCCGAATTAGGAATATAAACGTTTAGGTGTGATAATGAAATGGCATCTGAAAATTAAAAATTCAAATTTTCAGGGATGATAGTGTAAAGGTATCGCAAAAGTAGAAATACAAACGTTTATGTTTAATAATGTAATATTATCTCAAAATTAGATATACAAACATTTAGGTGCGATAATGTAATGGTATCTCAAAATCGGAAATATAAATATTTAGGTGTGATAATGTAATGGTATATCTTCCAGTTAGAAATACAAAAATTTAGGTGTGATAATACTTATCAAGACGATCAAATCCTATAGACAATGAATTTCTATAGGAAACCAGGAACTCAATTCGCTTATTCAGATAAAAACATAAGGCGTCTCATCTCCAAGTCGAATCCTGATTTCATCTCATTACACTACTAATAATTATGATATTGTAATTAGTGATGGGAGTATTCGAATACAAAATGTCTGTGTTATTGATTCAGCCAAGTACTCAAGTGGTCTCGATTTCAGACAGGAGTATTCGAATACAAGTCACCTGGTATCTGTGTCAGCGACGAAAACTTCGGTTTTCGATTGTATTCAGTTCTCATAGCTTGATTTTTCTATGGTTTCATCAGATGCGCCAGCGAATGCTAGTATTCGAATACTAGACTACTCGGCGCTGTTTGAGACTTTTCTCCGTAACGTTTGTGGTTAGCAGGATGATCGGCGCTATTTTAGTTTAAAAATTTTGTTTTATTTTTTTCAAGTGTGCCATCAGTTCAACTAATAATATACATATATATTTTTAGTTAAATCGATCATATGAATTTAAATTTAAGAAAACGATTATACTGAATAAAATTCTGTGAAATTGTATTTAAGAATTATAAATATATTTTTTTATTAAATTTTTAAAAATTCAACGATTAAAATAATTACTTATAGTAGAAAATAAAATTGTACGTTCGTAAAAGAGAAAAATTTTCTTGATTTAGCTAATTAGAGACAAATTGCTTACTTTTACGGGCGTTTGCAGGGGAGGGCCGGTTCTTCGCTTTCTAAATCTTGGAAAATAATAAGATATAACTTGCAATACTAAGAGACATGGACGTCGGCAGAATTATATCTTGGGAGGGGCAAGATTTTGGAACACGTGTAGCAATGGTCCACGTCTAGTGTGCTTTTGAAATTGCAGAATAAAATAATCTAAACATGATCTTAACATGAAAATCTAAACATGAAATAATCTAAACTAAGATTTTTTTTTTTTTTTTTTTTTGTTAAAACTCTCATGCAAGACAATTTTTAAACATAACAACATAAAAAGCAAATTTATCAATTAAGAAATATTACATATAAATAAGTTTTTTTTTTTTAACATATGTTGTTAAATGGAAAATTGGAGCAGTTCTTTTTTTCCGTCAAAGGGCTTCGCCACCCTTAATCCTTTGTTTAAGTTAAGTTTGAAACGCATGAACATAAACAGGAAAGCAAAATTAAAAATTGCCTTACCCTGGAAAGGGGGTGGTGTAGGGTTCAATGAGATTGAGTCATCCTGACAAAAAATTCTTAGTTTTTTTTTTTTTTTTTTTTTATGTTAATTGATTCTAACGTCACTTGGAAGAATTAATTTTATCATGTTTTAAATAATCAGAAAAATGAAATTTATTAAATTAAATTTCCAAATTCAGGGATGAGAAATGGCCCTCCTCTCTCCTCTGTCCACTTGCCAGCGCTTATGATAAGAGAACATATGTCCAATAAGGTATGATTCCTTAAAAAAATTCCCACTCTCACCTTTTTTGAAGTAATTCCAAACTTCTGATCTTTTGCTCCCTGGTTTAATTTTTTTACATATTATAATAACTTGAACGGATTAATAATATTTTTAATTAAACGTAACTTAAAATAAAATAACATTTACCATTTAAATTTTTAAAGAAATTTTCAGCATTCAAACAATTTGCGAAAACAAAGCATTATGACAATCGTAATATTTATATCAAATCTCAATAATATTAAAAAGATAGGAGATTGTTCTCAGAGCAGCTGTAAATAATAACACGTTATCAATAACAAAAGAGAAGCGTTTGTACGAAAAATAAACATTTGATTGGCTGAAATAGGCGCTAATCATCCTGTTCTAATAGACTGATGTGAATCTGACACGTGATCATAAAAAAAAAAAACGATTTTACGTAAAATAAACATTCGAATAGTGAAACAGACCAAAAGTCGCCCCTCATTTAGTTTGAACGAAGTCGGGAGTAGTTTTCAGTGCTTCAATATTTGAATACAAAGAATCGATTCCGATTTCGATTCTGAAAAGTTTTCGAAAACTAAGGTATCGATTCTTAAAAGATCTCGAATCGGCCCATCACTAATTGTAATGATTATTTCCGCAAACTTGTTTTGTTTTCTTTGTGTTGCCGCTAGAAGCGCCGTCTATGTAAAATGTAAAAAAAAAAAAAAAAAAAAAAAAAAGCTTGTGATTGTGAGTTGGGTTTGAGATGCCGATCAGAGAAGTTGTGTAAATCTCGGCTCTCGACCAGTTTATTTAGTGTTGTGAGAAATTAAAAGAGTTACAGTCCGCTAGTGAGTATTTTATTGAAATTGTGTGTTTTTTTTTTTGTAGTAATAAATGAGTTATCGATGAATCCAAAGTATTGGTCTCCTCTCGCCGGAGAAAGAATAAAATGAATTTTTCGATGTTTATGCTTTTTGTAATCGTCTGCAGAAGATAAAATGATGTTTGGAATTCTATCGAGTAATTAAAAAGAGCAAGACAAAAATTAAATCATCGTATTGTTTATACTGAAGTACAAAATATTGTGATTCAGAATTCCGATGAAGTTTTTTTTAATTCCAGAAGAAAAATAATTTCGATTAACCTTGAGAATTTCGTGATGCGAAAAAATAAACTGTGAATGTGTTTACGCAGAGAAGAACTGATACTCTTTATTATTAAACTAATTTGAGAATAGAAAAGGTGGATTACATCTTTTCAATGTGGAATTATCAGATTTGGAGATTTATTAATAAATAAAGGTACATCAGTTTTATTTATTTTATTGTGAATTGTATTTTTAATACAATGTTTAAAGGTGCAAAAAAGGAAGATTATCAGCGAATTGCTGCTGAATTAGACATAGATATATCAGATTCCAAATTAACTGTTTATGATTTAATAAATTTAATAAAGGAAAGTTCGAAGTATAAAGCAGATAATAAACTGGTTGAAGACATAGCAAACAGTTTTATTTAGGAAAGAAAAAATGAGGAATCAAAATTACTAGATCTTGAGAAATTAAAAATTGAACACGCAAAGTTAGAAATTGAGTTGGCTAAGGCCCGTGCAGAAACCAAAAATGATAATTCAAGTGATCTCGAAAAAAAAAAAAAGATAGTATAGAATCTTTAGACTCTCTGATTAAAAGTGTACGAACGTTAACGATTAAAATTCCATCTAGACCAGAAGGTTGGGGTTATTTTTTTCATCGTTAGAAAGAGGCTTTATTTCTAAAAATGTCCCAGAAAAATATAAATCGGAAATTCTACTAAATCTGTTAGGAGAAAGGGCAACAAACGTTATTACATACATTAAAGATGGGGAATTAGAAGATTATTCAAAAGTAAAGGCTATAGTACTTAGAGAATTTGAGCCAACGCCCCCCCCCCCACTTGTTTAGAACATTTTAGGAAAGCACAACGTCAGTCTAATGAAACATATGTACAATTTGCATCCCCATTAACAACGAGTTGGGATTATTATTTAAAATTGAGAAATGTGACAGATTTCGAAACTTTAAAACAGTTAATATTTTCTGATAAGATTTGTCAAACGCTTGATAAAAATGTCATGTATTTTATAAATGTTAGACAAGCAGAATCGTGGTTTTCTCCCATTGAATTATCTCGGGAAATTGATTTATATTATACGTCAAAGGGAAAACCCGTGGTTGACAAATCTAGAGCGAGTAATGAAAATACTTATTATCGAAATGTTTCCACAGTTTTTCTAACTGATGTAAAAAATTCTAAATGTATTTTGTCATGTAGTGAAAATCATCCTTTGCATAAATGTCCTGTTTATAAAAACATGTTAGTGGGTAATAGAGTTGAGCTTGTAAAATCCAAAAATCTTTGTTTTAACTGTCTTATGAATCATAAAATGATTGATTGTAAATCTAAATTATCTTGTATTATTTGCAAGAAAAAGCACCATGTGACTCTGCATTTCCCGCATGAACAAAAAATAAATAAGTTGAAAATCCAGAGATAATTTCACAGGAACTGAGTTCTAAAAACGAAGTTGGTAATAAATCTAATTTGGATGCTTCGGCTCCAATATTCCAGCCTTTCCAAGTTAATAACCAAAGCAATTTATTCTCAACGATATGTAATTTGTCTAACGAGTTAAAAGCTGTGTTACTTAGCACATTTGTTTGTTTAATAAAATATGAATATGGTAATTTTCATGAAGCACGCGGTTTATTAGATGTCGGTGCAAACTCTAATTTTATGAGTAAAAGGTTAGTAGATAAACTAAATTTGAAAAGAGAAAAGACTAATATTTGTATTTCAGGAATAAATAATTTGTCCCTTAATGTTAGATCTAGAGTTAACACAACTGTTTCGAATAGAGATAAATATTTTTATTTAAAATTAGAGTTTTTAGTCGTTCCGAAAATTACGGAATTTACGCGTTCTAGACCGCTTGAGACTTGTATTCCATCGTTAAATAACATAAAAATTAGCTGATGAAAAGTTTAATGTGCCAGGCTCTATTGATTTGCTTTTGGGTGCAGAAAATTTCTATGAATTTTTAAGGCCAGGTCAAATTTACCCCAACCATTAAATACTAGAATAGTGTTACAAAACAGTGTTTTCGGTTATATTGTTAGCGGAAGCGTTCCGGCTAAGGGTGAAAGTAATATACATTGTGGGTTGATAACAGATAATTTAGAGTTAGAAAGGGTAATTTGAGATTTTTGGGAAATAGAAAACATTGAGAGAGAGTCTGAAGTTTCTAGAAATAAGGAATCAGAAATTTGTGAAGAACATTTTCTGAAAAATTATTCCAGAACTGCAACAGGGCAATACATGGTAAAAATGCCATTTAAGGAAGACCCATCTTGTTTTGGTGAATCAAAGAAAAAGGCTATGAAAGTTTTAAATTCATTATGGAATTGTTTAGTTAGAGAACCTAAATTTAATGATCTTTATAAGGTCTTTATGCAAGAATATTTAAGTATGGGTCATATGGAAGAGGTGATAGAATCTGAAGAACCAGATATCACTTATTACATACCTCATCATTGCGTGTTCCGTGCTGAATCAAGTAGCACACCATTAAGAGTTGTCTTTAACGCTAGCTCCTTAACTTCTACCGGAAAATCTTTAAATAGTTTGCAGTATAACGGAGGAACAATCCAAGATGAGTTATTTAGTATAATGTTGCGATTTCGAAAGCACAAATTTGTTTTTGAAGCAGATATTAAGAAAATGTACCGTATGATATTGATACATCCGAGTCAAAGAGATTTATTGCGAATCTTGTTTAAACCTCAGGTGCATGAACCAGTTAAGGTGTATAAATTATGTACGGTGACTTATGGCACAACGAGTGCCCCTTTTTTAGCAACAAGAACCCTTACCCAGCTAGCTAGAGATGAAGGAAAGGAATTTCCTTTAGCTGCAAATGTATTATTTCAAGACGTATATATGGATGATATTTTGACAGGTGCTAATGATCTAGACACAGCTAAAGAGATCCAACAACAACTGATATCTTTGTTAAAGAAGGGAAGCACGGATCTTCACAAATGGTCAGTAAATAATTCTTCTTATTTGTGTAATAATGCAATATCTGAATATTCATTTTCCAATGAGACAAATACTTTAGGAATATTGTGGAAGCCGCAACCAGATTGTTTTGGATTTAATTTAATTATAGAGCAAAGTGAAAGGTATACCAAACGCTCAGTATTATCACAAATTGCCAGAATATTTGACCCGTTGGGTTTGATAGGTCCAATAATTACGAGGGCAAAGGTTTTCCTCTAAAAATTATGGTTGCTGAAAATAGATTGGTGTGGTTATCTTCCAGTGAAAGAAAATATCGAATGGACTAATTTTCTTACTTCCTTAAAAACTGTAAATGTGATCAATATCCCAAGATTTGTATTTGTAGAGCAATCTAGTTGTGTGGAATTGCATGGTTTTTCAGATGCTTCTGAACTTGCTTATGGTGCGGTCGTTTATGTAAAATCTATTAATTCTTATGGTGATTCTGCTATCAAACTGCTCACTAGTAAATCTAGAGTGGCTCCTCTAAAGCATATTACTATCCCTCGTCTAGAACTTTCTGCCGCAGTCCTATTATCTAAGTTGATGCAAAAAGTGTTAAGTACTCTAAAGCAAGAAGTTTCTAAAACTTGTTTTTGGACAGATAGTACTATTGTACTTGCATGGTTAAAAAAGGAGTCGAATGATCTAAAGACATTTGTCGCAAATAGAGTATCGATTATACAAAATTTAACTTCGATTGATCAGTGGAATTATGTACCTTCCAAGCAAAATCCTGCAGATCTCATTTCTAGAGGCCTCGATCCCATCAAGATCCAACAATGTGATTTATGGTGATTCGGACCATCATTCCTACAACAGCCTGAGATGGTGGAGTCTCATGATATTATTTTTGTTGAAACCAGCGAGCTGTTTATCCGTGAATTAAAAGCACCATCAGTAACTCAAGTATGTACCTTAGCTAACATTGCTGAGCCTTTAGACATCATTAATAACAGTTCTTCATTCATAAAACTGCAAAGAGTAGTAGCATGGTGTAATAGATTCATCCATAACTGCAGAAATCCCTTGTATCCCAAAGGTGGAACTTTAACCAGCAGTGAACTCTCTCAGTCCTTATTCTGTATTGTAAAGAACATCCAGAGGACTTCATTCGTGAAGGAAATGCAGTATTTAGAAAAGGGTACTGCAATCCCTAACAGTAGTAAACTGACAAACTTGTGCCCGTTTTTAGATGATAATGGTGTAATCCGAGTTGGTGGTAGACTGATAAACAGCAACTTAACTGAGCATCAAAAATATCCAATGATTATTAATTCAAAACACAATTTTACTTTTTGTGTTATTAAATATTTTCATAATTTGTATTTCCATGCAGGTGCTGAGACAACTCTTTCTCTCATCAGAAACAAATTTTGGATCTTATCTGCTAGAAATATGGTTCGTAAAATCCTTTTCAATTGTATGACTTCAAAAAGGTAAATTCTAAGAATTCAGAGCAACAGATGGCTGATTTGCCAGCTTCTAGAGTAACAATGGCCAGAGCATTTATGCGTACTGGATTGGACTACTGTGGTCCCTTTGAATTAAAAAACTTTGTAGGTAGAAGTAAACAGGTAAAAAAAGTATTTATTTGTGTATTTGTTTGTTTTACTACAAAAGCCTTGCATTTTGAAATAGTAAATGATTTAACAAGTGAAGCGTTCTTAGCAGCACTTA
The DNA here is from genome assembly GCA_963931845.1 of Maratus michaelseni. NCBI lineage: Eukaryota > Metazoa > Arthropoda > Arachnida > Araneae > Salticidae > Maratus > Maratus michaelseni. The sequence goes on along the minus strand of OZ007589.1, from coordinate 172,877,271 downwards.
AACGCTTTATAGCAAGGCGGGGCAAACCTTCTGATATATATAGTGATAATGGTCGAGATTTCGTTGGTGCCAATAAAGAATTAAGAGCAATTCTCAGATCTTTATTTAGAGATAAAAGAGGGAGATTTAGTATTAGTAAAAAATTCTGATAATTATTGCCCTTTAAAATGGCATTTGGCCCAAATTATTAAAATCCATCCAGGCCAAGACAATAATATAAGAGTTGTCACCTTGAAAGATAAAAATGGCACATATAAAAGGCCAGTCACAAAATTTGTTGTTTTGCCATATGTGAATGATGGTTTATTAACTACTTAAATTCATACATTTGTTTTATTAAACTATATACTTTTCCTGCAGTGTATTACATTCTTGTTTTTATATTTGTAAATTTAGTATTTTATTTAGTGTAGTATTTTTGAGAAGAAATTGTGTTTTTTTGAGATTGTATTTTTCATTTAGAGATTGTGTTTGAATTATATTGCATTTATATTATTGAATGTTAGCAACATTCAAGGCCCGGCGGTGTGTTGCCGCTAGAAGCGCCGTCTATGTAAAATGTTAAAAAAAAAAAAAAAAAAAAAAAAAAACTTGTGATTGTGAGTTGGGTTTGAGATGCCGATCAGAGAAGTTGTGTAAATCTCGGCTCTCGGCCATTTTATTTAGTGTTGTGAGAAATTAAAAGAGTTACAGTCCGCTAGTGAGTAATTTATTGAGATTGTGTGTTTTTCTTTTGTAGTAATAAATAATAACTGAGTTATCGGCGAATCCACTTTGAGATGTGATGATATTAGAAAAATGCTAAAATGACCACCTTTTGCATCAATGTTTCAACGAATTAGGTATTCTACAATTCAGAATGTAGTTTATAGAAAAAACGGTGTCACTCACCGAATTATAATGTACTTCCAGCAATTTTGCGATGTCATCAAATTTAATACAAAACAAAGTTAGTCTGTTGAAAATTTCCAAAATACATGGTTGTTCAAATGTCCTTTCATATTTTAAAATGAAATAAAAAAGAAAGTATACTTGCGTACGAGAACGTGGTTTGGATTTAAATGGTTATCATGATCCAAAGTTCCATTTAAGAAAAATATTAAAAATAAAAAAAACAATGTCGAAAGTTTTTCATAGACGGTGCTATACCCTCAAATTAGAAAGAATCATCAAAAACTAGATAAGCCGTTACAGACCATTTTTTTGTACAATAGACCATTATTTCAACGAGTGGAAAGAAATTTTATCTTTTGGATGTGGTTCAAGCTACAAAGAATGCACAAGGTGAAATATTGTGGTAAATTGTACAAAATAGATGTTCTGTAACTGCTTGAGTTTGTAATGCTTTTTTGCAGCTTTAAAGGTATAGCGCAACCTATGAATGGTTTTTAAATTACGCAAATGTTTGCTTAAACAAGTATTTAATAAACGAGAAGCATTTTGATCCCAACATTCAACAACCTCTTCTGCGCCACTACTTACTTAGTATTTTTTACTGAATTTAAAATGGTGCCAAGGACATATGACCCAACCCAAATATTTAATATTGTTAATGAAGAGAAATATGGATTTGACTTAAATAAACCTTGTCTTTTGTAATCAATCAGTCGATGACGACCTTCCCAAGCATTTTTTTCTAGACGTGTATTATCATCTTTGCCGTTATAGTAGTAGATTTGATGCGGCCAAAATAAGATTAAAATCTATAGAAAAATCACAAATAAGTAATTTATAAAAGATATTTTCATAAATTTGTGCTTTTATAAATATTAAAGCGTCGCTAATATATTTCGAAGTGCGAAATTAACAGTATATTTCATGCTTATATTAGAAAGTAAATATTATTGTAATACTTCTTGACATATGTTACACCAGATAAAATTTAAAATATGGTTTTAAAGTAATGAGCTAACAGATATTTAAATATGGATATTTTTACATATTTGTTCTAAAAAAGCAATAATGTAGTTTGAAAAATCTTTATATTTTGTTGTTTAAAGAAGAGTACGTTTTAAAAATTTGTTGAAGCCGATATTCATAAGAAGTGGATAAACATGCCTGCTTACACAAACATTATATTTGCATTGGGTTATCAATTACTTTTTATAAGTATAAAAACTAGAAAAATGTTAAAAATAAACCGTATATGAATAAAACAATTATGTCTCGAAAATATTCTTCATTAGTTTAAAAGTTTCTTTAATTATTTTCACAACACGAGCATAAAGGATTACTTTATGTTTGAATTACGAAGTAAACAATACTGCAACACAAATCTTGGTATTAGATAATGCAATGTAAACAAATAAAATTTTGCATGCTATATCATTCTTTCCTTTTACTTTTGACTATCAATTTCGAAAAGTAAATAAGTATTACAAAAGTATTATGATTCCTCATTTAAAAGTTAGACACAGAAAGAAAATCTGTTGACAATAAAATAATTTGTGTGTTATGCTGCACAAATATTATTAAAAAAATTAAAACGTAAATAAAAAATATATATAGATGAATAAAATTATAATGAAACTATTAATAGCAAGTATTTAAAAATAATGCAAATCTCAAAATAAATGTTTTTGAAAACTAATGTATATTGTTTTACTGTGTAAACTTAGAAAGATAATTAAATATTATTACGAATCCTTTCTTATTACTTAGGGGATTTTAATTAATGGAAAAGATTCATATCAAGATTTTTATTTAAATAAAATATTTTTGAAAATGTTTTAAAGTATCGTATTTTAGCAGGAGTAAAATTTTGAAAGTAAACAAGAGAATTTTTTAAGCATAAACAGCCACACATTTTAAAAACGTGTTACTAGCGATAAAATTAAAATCATTGGAGCTATTTGCCAAAATATGTTTGTTTTTTTGGAAATATAAAATAATTTTTAAAATGCGATATTAGATAATTTTTTTAAAGTGAAAATAAGATGAAAATATCTTAATAGTTATATGAATATTTTCCCTTTCAAAGGTTTTATGTTGATAAAATCAGAATAACATTACAAAAGTGTGTTATATGTATACATTACGAGAAGGGACTTATTTCGGTGATTGTCATGAATTGTTCTTGAATGCGAAAAAAATGTGATTTCCAGAGGAAATGGGAACGCTTTTCATATGCTTTTGTACAGTGGCAAGAAATATCATAACTAAAGTATCAGACCAAAAAAATCTTAAAAATTAGAAATGCATGGAAAGCAGAAAGTTTGAGAATGAAATACGCTTTAATAATCATAAAAAAATATAACAAAAATATTTTATTAGATTTATAGATGTGCTTGAATGCTGAAATTTAGCTATTTACAAAATTTTAGTAGCTTAAACATTTTCATCTATAGTTGAATGATTATATAATACGGATATTAAGACTGGTATCACGTCAAGTTCTACGTGAGTTCTATCAAGTTCTATCGTGACATCTAAATACACAGTGGCTTAAGATGACTTTTCTGCGATCGGGACAATTCAAAATATTGTATACTTTTCTAGTGGCTACTGCAGTTTTTTATGCTATATTCTTTATTAGCAATAATCTAGCTCCTCTAGAAATTTAACTCCCGAGGTAATCGTCCCTCTGGTCCATCATACGCTGCGTAACTGCATACAATGAATATAAAACAGCGTACGACCCTTCATATCTTACGGCCTTTCTAATTAGGATACGTCAATGTGAGACCAACCCCCCAAAAAACCAACGGTTTTTTACTGGTTAGACGCACCGTAAAAGAAAACACCCATGTGGAATTTTTAATTTTCATATTATTTGAAACTAAATCAATTGCATTGTCTATAATGCTTTTTTGTGTTATAAGTTCAATTCATATAAATATATTTCACAAATTTAACTTAATGGCTACATATACAATACATATATATAACTGAACTAAAAGGTATTTTGGCAAATTGGTTGTTGAAACTCAATACAATTCGAATGGTCCTACGTTAAATAATTTTTTTAGTACAAAAAATTGATCAATAAATGTATCTGGGCCAGCTGACAAAGAAAGTATTCGATGTCATATTTTAGATATTTGGCCAGATTTCCTGCATTTAGGAATAGGAAAATTGCTTTGCGATTATAGCACATTGTTGATAAAAAAGGTGGATGTACTGAGCATTTATTGTGAGCTTAATTAAATCATTATGTGAATGCATATGTTTATTTAACAAATGACAAACGCCTAATTTGAGTTACAGGCTTTTTAAACTGCTTCTTATTGGTAGCAGTGAAACGCACGTAGTTAACTTATTTTGCACTAACTGTGTATAATAAAATATTAAAAATAAAGAGTGTTTAAAAAATTAAATACATAAAACCCAGTCCTACATACTGTCTGTCTACACTCTTTTATCTGCAACTAGCAAAAATTAAAAACTATCTTTGTAAACATAGCAGCATAAAAATATCGAAATGCCTTTAAGATAAATACTGTAACTTGACATTAAATCTACTTTTAAATATATGAAAAGAACAACCAAAACCTACATTAAATGAATTTCTGTTATTAAGCACTGACACCCTCCCCTTTCTAACCAATGTGGATCAAAAGTACCCCTTTTTAGCTCACAGGCTATCAAAGCCTGAGAGCTTATGTGTCCGCCGGTTCTGTATGTACGTACGTACGTGTGTATGTACGTAACGCGATAACTCTTGATAGAACTAACCGTTTTACTTTAAATTTTGTTTATAGGTACCTTGTGATAAGGCGCTTCCCTGATTAGTTTTGGAGGTTCATTGGTTAAGCATAAAGGGGGGAAACGGGGGCCTAACCCCCCATAATTTAGATAAATGGGTTTTTCATACAGAATTATCCCATTTTCTTCAAATTTTGTATATAGGTTCATTTTGATAATGTGCTTCTGTCAATAGTTTTGGGGGTTCATTGGTTAAGTATAAAGGGGGAAAGGGGGATAATCCCCCCCCCCTAATTTAGATAAATGAGTTTTTCATGCAGAATTATCCGATTTTCTTCAAATTTTGTATATAGGTTCATTGTGATAATGCGCTTCTCTGAATAGTTTTGAGGGTTCATTGGTTAAGTATAAAGGGGGAAAGGGGGGGGGCTAAAACCCCCTTAATTTAGACGAATGGGTTTTTCATGCAGAATTATCCCATTTTCTTCAAATTTTGTACATAGGTTCATTTTGATAATGCGCTTCTGTCAATAGTTTTGGGGGTTCATTGGTTAAGTATAAAGGGGGAAAGGGGGATACCCCACCCTAATTTAGATAAATGGGTTTTTCATGCAGAATTATCCGATTTTCTTCAAATTTTGTATATAGGTTCATTGTGATAATGCGCTTCTCTGAATAGTTTTGGGAGTTCATTGGTTAAGTATAAAGGGGGAAAGGGGGGCTAATACCCCCTTAATTTAGATAAATGGGTTTTTCATGCAGAATTATCCCATTTTCTTCAAATTTTGTATATAGGTTCATTTTGATAATGCGCTTCTGTCAATAGTTTTGGGGGTTCATTGGTTAAGTATAAAGGGGGAAAGGGGGGGGGGGATAATTCCCTAATTTAGATAAATGGGTTTTTCATGCAGAATTATCCGATTTTCTTCAAATTTTGTATATAGGTTCATTGTGATAATGCGCTTCTCTGAATAGTTTTGGGGGTTCATTGGTTAAGTATAAAGGGGAAAAGGGGGGCTAATCCCCCCTTAATTTAGATAAATGGGTTTTTCATGCAGAATTATCCGATTTTCTTCAAATTTTGTATATATATTCATTGTAATTAGGGACTTCCCTGATTAATTTAAGGGGTTCATTAGTTAACTATGAGGAGGGTAACGGAGGGATGACCCTCCCTTTAATATATTGTTGATTTTTTTATTTTTCGAGTGGCATATTTCAAATTCTTTGAAATAAGAGTATAATATACAATTAGTGTGAATAGCCTGTCAGCTCAATGCCCTCAGTTTAACTGGGCAGTTTTCTTTTTTATTTAATCTAAAATTACGAATTCGTCCCGAAAATTTCGAAAGAAATTTTTTTATTAGGTAGTTTGTTACTATTTCGGTAGGTACTATTGCAGCCGTGTTAGGAGGAAAGTGGAAAATTTTGGTATATTTTCACCGAGCATGATCCCCAGATCATAAAACCATCCCTTTTTCAAATGTTGATATATATATGTGTGATGAAGAGACAAATCGGAGCTGAAAAAGGCAGTTGGCGAAAATCTGATTAAATTGGATTTCCATATCTCTACACACATGCATTGTCCAGATGGTTGCATGACTCAAAAATTACGACAAAAATGTATAGACTCCATCAGTAAGAAATCGAAATTTAGAAACAAAGTTTTATTTACATAATCAGGAAACAATCAGGAAGAAATACTGCAGAAAGTTGATTTAAATGGTTACTTAATCATCACTATGTGGCAGTCAGAGTTTCAAATAATCTTTACATTATGAGATCTTAAAAAGCTTTGAATAATATTTCGAGCTTCCCGAAAAAAAAAACTTTCAATCCTCTGTCTGTTACTCTCTAGTTCTCGTCTTCGTCTAAGGCCGTTCGATTATGCTGCGCTTGCGTATTTATTTTAATCGCGCGTTAAGTGACAAATCAAGTCATCTGATTTCTCTACTCCAATTATAATCGTATAAAGAGGGACTTATTAACAGTTCCGGTGGATTAATTTTGAAGTAAATTAACTTCCGGGTGCGAAAAAACCTTCCAGAACATTCTCATAGCCTCAAATTAGGTATACGCCATGTAAACAAACGAGACACTCTGAATCGAGAGTGCTGTGCTAAAAATAGATTTCAGACGATGTTTTTAGCTTACGCTAGAGAAAAAACAGAAAAGAAAAAAATGAATTTATTGATGCGGAATAAAATGTAGAATATTAAAACATTTAAATATTATAAGAAACATTTTGATATTTTATTAGAAGAATGAATTTAAATAAATAGGTTTTTTAGAACGTGATAATTTAGGAGTTATGACATTTTAGAAAATTAAGTAAAGAATTTAGAGAGGTTTGATATACACTGGAAATAATAGTGAATAATAGGATTTAAATAATAAAAGGGTTTTATTTACAGAATATAAATATTTAGCGCCATTTTTAGATTTAAGTAATTTGGAATAAATATTATTAGGTGGATTAAGATATTATACCTTTACATATGGAGATTGATAGACTAGTTTAAGAATAGGCTTTAATTTAATAAACCGGTATAATATATGGAATATTATTAAAAGGAAAATTTATATGGAATAATGTTAACCTTGGCGTAACAAATTTTAAATTTCGTAATATATATATATATATGATTTTTTTAATGATCTGACTCACGTATTTATGAACCGATTTGGATGTGACTTAATATGTGTCCAGTATATACTAAGTTCTCGACCGATTTTCTTGGGTAGCTTCATCCGCAATCTTGTTTCAAAATAGCAGTCACTTAAATTTTTTTGAATTTTTAAAAATTAAAAAAGATGTACAATGATACCGGAGCACTTTTTGTTTAGCCTTTCTCCTAAAAATTGACTGAGATATAGCAGTTTGGAATTCTAGGGTCACTGACTTTATAAAACAAGCTGAATTTTCACATGCGATGCACTCGTATTTATAAACCGATTTCGATGTGACTGTGCATGTGTAAAACACATACCAAGATCGCGACCGAGTTCGTTGGGCAGCTTCATCCACCATATTGTTTGAAAATGGCGACCACTTACATTTTTTTTAAATTCAAAATAGTGTATAAATAATTGGAAATTGAATTTTTTCCCTTTTATGTGTTAGACCTTGGCAGAAGGATTCCGGATTGATTTTTGACTCTCCTCTATCATAAACAATGACAGATATACAGATGTTTAAAACCCTAGGGACGCTGTCATTCTAAAACAATCTGATTTTTGTCATGCGACTGCACTCGTATTTATTAACCCATTTGTATGTGACAGTGCATGTGTACAGGACTTACCAAAGTCTCGTCGTTGGACAACTTTATCCGCTAACTTGTGTTAAAATGTTGGCTACATCAATATTTCAAATGCAAAAAGATGTAAAAAAAAAAAATTAGAAATCTAAAACATTTTCCACCTAAGTGTTCGGACTTGATATAGGGATTCGGGAACCTTTTTTTGTTTTACCTCTTTCTTAAAAAATGACTGACATAGAGCAGTTTGATATTCTAGGGTGGCTGCTGTTCCATAATTAGGTTTCATTTATGATCTTTAGAAATCATGTTTTCTCACAAATTTACTTTTAATTGTTGTAGCCATTGTTTTTACTCTCATATATTTAAAATTACATAGTTATATTTGCTAGCGGTCAATTATCGGCAAACTTGGTGATACTTAACGAAATACCGCCAGATTTGGCGATCAAAAATAAATCGCCATTAATGAAACCAACTAAACTTGGATATAGTTGATTTATTTGGATAAATTCTCATTCAAATTTAGTATTGAATAAAACTGGGATTTAATCTTCTATAATCGGTTTCGAAGAATTTTAGCTTCATGAGTTTGAAAAAAATTAGTTGAATTAAAAACAAGTAATATAAAAACTTTTTTTTTAAAGTCAATTCCTACTTAGGTCAAATAGAAATTTTTTCCAGCGTTCTACACGCTTCGCCACTGACGGTATTTATTCCTAAATTTATATCCTGCTAAATATCTTAAATAAGAAAATTTTTTGAAATGTATTAAAAATTAAATAAAAAATAAATAGCTAAAATTACAAAAATTAATAGCTCGAAAAGTATTTCTCACAAAATTGTTAGACAAACTGCGTTAGAAAGTTAAAAAAATTGTATTTTTCTTGATATAATTTTAAAATCTAATAGTTATGCCGTTTTTCAAATATTGAATTTCAAAAATTACCAAACTTCACAATAAAGTGCCATAGCGATGTTACAGTTAACGATAATACAGTTTTTTCAAATATTAATTAATTAATTAAATTTTATTATTTAATTTTAGTTTTATACTTCATTTCTGTTCAAAAGTATAGACTCACTCCATATTTATAGTCTCCTTCGCCTGCGAGCCGCCTGATCTTCGTCCGTGAACAGCCCCATTATCTTTTTACGTGTGAAGGTGAGACTATAAATATGGAGTGAGTCTATACTTTTGAACAGAAATGAAATATAAAATTAAAATTAATTAATTAAATTTAATTAATGAATTAATATTTGAAAAAACTGTATTAACATCAATTGTCATCCAGTACAAGTTTAAAAAAATTTATTTTAACTTGATATAAATTTAAAATCTAATAATTATGCCGTTTTTCAAATATTGAATTTCAAAAATTACCAAACTTCACAATAAAGTGCCATAGCGATGTTACAGTTAACGATAATACAGTTTTTTCAAATATTAATTAATTAATTAAATTTTATTATTTAATTTTAGTTTTATACTTCATTTCTGTTCAAAAGTATAGACTCACTCCATATTTATAGTCTCCTTCGCCTGCGAGCCGCCTTATCTTCGTCCGTGAACAGCCCCATTATCTTTTTACGTGTGAAGGTGAGACTATAAATATTGAGTGAGTCTATACTTTTGAACAGAAATGAAATATAAAATTAAAATTAATTAATTAAATTTAATTAATGAATTAATATTTGAAAAAACTGTATTAACATCAATTGTCATCCAGTACAAGTTTAAAAAAATTTATTTTAACTTGATATAAATTTAAAATCTAATAATTATGCCGTTTTTCAAATATTGAATTTCAAAAATTACCAAACTTCACAATAAAGTGCCATAGCGATGTTACAGTTAACGATAATACAGTTTTTTCAAATATTAATTAATTAATTAAATTTTATTATTTAATTTTAGTTTTATACTTCATTTCTGTTCAAAAGTATAGACTCACTCCATATTTATAGTCTCCTTCGCCTGCGAGCCGCCTTATCTTCGTCCGTGAACAGCCCCATTATCTTTTTACGTGTGAAGGTGAGACTATAAATATTGAGTGAGTCTATACTTTTGAACAGAAATGAAATATAAAATTAAAATTAATTAATTAAATTTAATTAATGAATTAATATTTGAAAAAACTGTATTAACATCAATTGTCATCCAGTACAAGTTTAAAAAAATTTATTTTAACTTGATATAAATTTAAAATCTAATAATTATGCCGTTTTTCAAATATTGAATTTCAAAAATTACCAAACTTCACAATAAAGTGCCATAGCGATGTTACAGTTAACGATAATACAGTTTTTTCAAATATTAATTAATTAATTAAATTTTATTATTTAATTTTAGTTTTATACTTCATTTCTGTTCAAAAGTATAGACTCACTCCATATTTATAGTCTCCTTCGCCTGCGAGCCGCCTTATCTTCGTCCGTGAACAGCCCCATTATCTTTTTACGTGTGAAGGTGAGACTATAAATATTGAGTGAGTCTATACTTTTGAACAGAAATGAAATATAAAATTAAAATTAATTAATTAAATTTAATTAATGAATTAATATTTGAAAAAACTGTATTAACATCAATTGTCATCCAGTACAAGTTTAAAAAAATTTATTTCAACTTGATAGCATGAATAGAAAATATTTTATTAACGATTGAAAATGTGAACAAGATATATAAATATATAGAGAGTGTGAGCTAATAGTAGGAATTGAAAAAAGAAAAGGATATGGAAGCTACCTTTTTCTCCAGGTAAAGGTCGGAGGGACATTTTTCTATCGAAAAAGGCAACACAAATTGAAAATGAACGTATTAAAAAAGTATTACCAAAAGAAACATCAAAACACGCAAAAATACGAAACCGGTTTCAATGCACTATTAGGGGCTGTCCATAAATGATGTCACACTTTTTTTCAATATTTTTGATCCCCCCCCCCCTCTTAGTCAAAAAGTGTCACACTTCACCATACCCGCCCCCACCCCTTGTCACATGTCACGCTATATTACATAGACATATACTTGGAGTTCAGAAACAAAGCACTACGTTATAGATCATGTTTCAAATTTAATTTTTCAACTTTAACTATAAGTTTTAATGACATTTGTGAGCATAACAATAAAAAATATTCGTGTATTTATTTTGTGTAAAATAAGATTAAGGTTTACGACTAAAACATAATTAATATACAATAAAGTAATACAATTAGTAATAAAATATTTATAATTTTTTTTTAAAGAAAGGAATATAAGTGAAAACAAATCATGTGAAAGTTGTTTTAGTCCGATTAAAAAATACACTCAAATTCTGGTAATTTCAAAATAACTTCAAAATTTAATCTGCTGATTTTAATGATTTTATTTTAACCAAAATGTGTGATGTCACACTTCTTCTTACCCCCTCTAACCCCCTTGTCACAAACTTTCACAATTTTATGAACCCCACCCCCTCCAAGCGTGACATCATTTATGGACGGCCCCTTAGCGAATCTTTTTTAAAGCAGTACAAACTAGTTACACGGATTGGCGTGGTTGCTTTTTTTCGCTACTACTATTTTCAAACATTAATCTTATCTTCATGTTACACATCTTATAATAATTTCAACATAAATCTACCACGCATATTATTGTTTGGTAATAATGGCAGACAAACCGTGACGGTGCCGACCCATGTAGATAGGAACAAAAATTCTCAAACAAGTGGGTAGGTGTGATCGAAGATCGTTCAAACGGTTTCGTTTAATATTCCTCTCAAAACACTTTATCATTCCTTTAATAAATCCAAATAAATTCCATTTAGCAAAAAAAAAAAAGGTAATGTTTTTTATAAAGTAAAAATTTACCGGTCAATTTTTTCGTTTTTTCGAATATCTAAACCAGCCCGATAGCGGACGAAGCCCGCTATTATATTCAGTCATAATAATATCTGTCATGCGTACTAAATGCGGTATTTAAAAAAATAATTTCAAAATTAAACATACTGTATACCTTCAAAATTTTAAAATATGCGAATATTTCTATAATCGAATTTTTATCATGATTCAATATGTTTCTCAAACTTATATATTTACTATTCTCTATTACTTATATTGATACTCGCTTTGTATTATGCTCAAACATTTGAAAAATTCGTAAAACTTCCAATATGACGTCAGATTTTCCTTTTAATTCTCTAATGACGTGATATTAATCTGCTTTGTGTACATACACATACTCGTATACACTCATACTCCTTGTATGATTGAGAAATCTGAAAATTTATGTTTTATTACCACAATGACGTCAAACATTTGTATTTCATATTAATATTTTTTTCAATTGGGGAAACTTTTTATTTCATTTTAATTTTTCTCGTGGAAATCGTTCAATAAAAAATTAATTTTTGTAGAAAGAATTTCATTGTGAATTTTTAATTTTTGGCAACTGCTTTAACGAAAAATGTTTAAATTTAATAGGAAAAGGCTGTTAGAATTTTGGTTTTTTATCTCTATTTATTAAAATAATACGATTTTTTCAAATTTTAATATTTCGAGCTTCATAGCTGGTATTCAAATAGATATACACAAAGTTTCAACTCTGTAAGTTACATAGTTTCTGAGAATGGCTCTGTGAAGGATAGACAACGGAGCCGAAGTAATAAGGTTTCGTGAGATGAACGAAAAACTAAAAACAACAATGGAGCAAACAAACTATTCTAGCACGTGTAGCGCACGAGCAAATTATTTAAGAGATTAATTTTACTTATAAATTTATTCATGATTCAGTCATGAAATTTAAAATTTTCTATTTTTAAAAGAGCTCACTCCAAACATGAACAGAATACATTCATGGACCTTTTTAGATCAGGACAAAATACTGCTATCCATACTACAAAAGATGTAATTATTACAAAAAGCTAGACGATATTTAATAATAAGGTATATCAAACTTATAATATTTAAAACACAAAAATGTATTCTTATTCCAACCAAATCTTTCAAAAAAATTCCGAATGAACTCTGTAATTTTATTTTATAATGTAATTTTTGTACTTTTTCATAGTATACGATTCCAAACGAATTTGAAAAACAAAACAAAACAATGGTTTCAGTAGCAAGTAAAATACAGATAACTATTATATTACTATTATATTTCGTAATACCTAGCTATTTTTACAGTTTTTTAAAACTCTAACTATCAACTGAGAGTTCATTAATTAAAAGCACTATTTCACTCCAAATAATATACCCCCAAACTATTTCAATTATCTCCTTTCTCTCTAATAAGTGATGTGATGAAATAAAAGTTCTGTATGACGGTTGATTGCTCCAAATTAATTAAATTTTGTTGATTAAAGATCTGAAATTCGATATTTGGAATGCTTGATTTACTAATCTGACAAAATAAGTACATGGAAAAATCAATTGTCATATTTTTTGAATTAACTATACTCTTACAGATTTTTTTATTTCAGGCAGAATGGAAAGGCAGAAACTGATTTTAAATGTAAAAAGTATTATTAAAAACAACATAAAAATATGTAACTAATCGCCACAAATTTATTTCTGATCGTATAAAACTTATCTTTCAGCGATTGCAAAGCCGCACATAATTTGAAGGCAAACACGCATTGGCAATTCAGATGAATGATCAGTTTCATATGACTCGAAATTAATTCATAGTGTTTCTTTTAATATTTTTATGGTTTTATTTAACAAAGTGCTTTTACTTTAATTATTTTACTTTGTCTTGGTGCTTTCTTTACTACTTAGAAACTGATTTTATAAGGAACTGGTTTTATGAGCCATTTTGGTGGTTTTATTTTAATTATCTGATGCATTTTCTTGTTGCGTTCTTACCACGTAGAAACTGATTTTATGAGATATTGATCAGTTTGGGATGGATTTTTGTTAGAGAAATTACTTTCGGAAAGGCATTTTCATATGGAACAAATCTAGAGAAAATAAACTTGAAGTTTTAAAATACACAGTATTAGAAAAACTAATACATACATAAAATATGAATTCTACCTACCGTAGGTTTGTTACATTTCAGGTGCATGTCTTACGGTTGTAAGTTAGCGGTCATTCATTGTATTTTGTAGAATAATGTTTCATTTTGTCGCCTAGAATTTCTGTCCAAGGTTTCAAGTTTTATACTTAGGATTCTCGAATCACTGTAAAAAAAGACAAATGTTTCTTGATCTAGGAAAATATAATATAACCACAGACAAAAGTAAACAATAACTTATTCCGAGTTACCCACGATTCCAGAAATGTTTTTTATCTTTAGAAATTTCAGACGCTAATATAGTTTCGAGATTTAGAGAAGAATTTATAAAAATAAAGTTTCTTTTGCTGCCGTTGATTTTCGGAAAAGTTTCCGAGTACTTTTTACAGTGTATTAATCTCATTCTCAACCCGGAATATAGATTTCTTGGATGCTATCAATTCTCAATTTATCATTTTCATGTTCAACAAACATGTTTTACAGACGAACATGATAAATTAACAGCATTAACATTTGTATTCAAATTAATATTCTTTTGCTACTCTTGCGTGTATAAATTCAATTATGCAGCTGAAAACCTTTGATTGAGAATCGATAGGATCCTAAAAAAGGATATTCTGATAGGAGAAAACTGATTTATATACTATAAAAACTACTCGGAAACGTTTCCGAAAATCAGCGGCAGCAAAAAAATTTTGTTTTTTACAAATGTTTTTTTTAAATATCAAAAACGTATTGACTTCTGAGATTTCTAAGGATAAAGAACGCTTTTTAGAATCGTGAGTAACTCGAAAGAAGTATGTACATTTTCGTACGTGGTTATATTATACTTTTTGAAATTTAGAAACATTTGTCGTTTTTTACAGTGAACTAGTCTGAAATGTTAAAATTGTGAATATATAAATCAGGTGTGATACTTACTGCATTTCCGATATTGCGTAAAATGTAATATAAATTTTAAATTATCGAAAAAAAAAATCCCAGCCAAAATCAGGTAGTGAAAACAAGAATACTGATTCTAAATGTAGGAAGGAGTTAAAAATATATCATTAATTGTTTCTTTATAAATGTTGTTGATAATCATTTGATGAGTAAAAGTATCTGCCTATCTTAATACAGCAATTTAAAAAGAGTGATTAAGCCCTATGGTGTTATGATGTTGCAGGATGAACACAACAAAAATAAATAAATAAATTTGTAGATATCTAAATAATTTTCTCACTTTTACCTTTTTTTATCATTATTGTATACTAGGCAGTCGAGCACAGGCTTTCCGGGTTACAGAACCCCTTTTTTCTAATTCTAATAGATTTTTCATATTTAATATATATATATTTTAAACTGATTCTTTAACAACGTAAAAAAAGAACTTTTATAAGAAAAATATGAATAATATATTCAAATAAAATTTCGAAATTAAATAAAACGATACTTTTGTATTAGCCCCATGCCAGGAGTTAACGGCCAAAGATTTCGCCCCTTACTGCAGGTTTTATATTCTGAAAACGTCTACTGTTGAAGCACGTAGTTCGAGAACATGTCTGTTAAATTTGCATTTTTTTATATTATATTATTATTTATATTTATATTTTGATGAAATTTTAATTTCGTCTTGTAATATTAGCCGGGAATAAATGTGGAACTATTTACACTGTTTTAAATGTAAAAGGATTAATCCTTCGCAATCGGACTGCACGTGATAGAGATAGATTTAAAAATAATTCATGCTTAGAAATTATTCTAAAAATTATAAAAAATCAGTAAATTCAAAAAGAGTTTTCAAAGAAATTGCATTTGTTTTCTATTCGACGGTGTAGAAATTGAAATTATGCGATGTTAAAAGTTTAAAAATATGCAGAGAAACCGAAATTTATTAGTCAGCTCATTGCTACCATCAAAATGACTTCAGCATAAATCAGACATGTGTTGGTTTATAATATAGATTATTAATAACATTAAATTCTATTCTTGACAACATCATTCCTGTGTAACTCTCCCTTGACATGAACCCGAATACCTAAGATTAACATGAAAATTTAATAAAAGAATTTTATTCTATATGTTTGAATCAAGGCAAAATTTGTCTAAAGTCGCCAGCAAATACAACTACTGTTCCAACAAATAGTGAATCATTGTTTTTTATGTCTTTTAGCGTACGGTCTACACATTCAAATAGTAATTTACTCATCATGAGTGTTTCATCCCAGACTATTAACTTCTTTTTTATATTAATTCAGTAAGGTCAGATTGCTTACTAATGGATCAAACTCAGCGGTAATGTGAATTTTGAGTGTGCTATGTTACCTTGATCTAATAACAATATTACGATCCCAGAAGATGCAACAGCTATCGCAACCATATTATATGATCTCATCATTTTTAAAACTGCATTAAGTAAAAATGTTTGCCAGGCCTGACGCGTCAATAAAATAATCCTTAGAATTTTCATTTAAAACAGCAAGAGAAACTTCATCATAAATTGATTTTTGAACATGACAATCCTGGCGCAAACGATAAATAGCCATATATTGTTTAGTGCTGTAAAAGTAACGACTAAATGACTACTCGTATGTATTCGTTACTTTCAAACTCACTGCCCGTTAGAAAGTATTCGTTACTCGTTACTTTCGTATCTATTTAGAAAACAGATATTAACAGTCGTCGTAACAACAACGTACTACAAACATACTCGGTGTATTTTCTAATTTTTAGAGGATTGTTTCGATTACAATTAACTTTAATTATTCATTAAAACAAAGATAAAAAGTATCTGGATTGCTGCCTTAATTTAACACTTCAGAAAATATAAAACTGAGCGCTCTTAAAGTACTTACGAGTGAAATATATGTTCACAGAACTGCATAAAACCTAATTATATACTATATATGAGGTGATTGGAAAACTGGTACCTAGACCTAGATCCATAACGGAATCTTGTTACTACGCAGCCTCCCTGTAACGGAAAGCTGCATAAAAGTGAAAATAATTAAAATATAATAATAAATACAATAACACCTATAAAAATAGAATTCTGTCTTGAAAAGAAATATTCCAATGTCCATTTCCACGAAAATAATCCAATACAATTTCATATGCTAAGACGGAAAAATCTGTCCAAATCAGAATTTTTCTGCTGTTTCTTACAATTTCGTCTCAATATGTTTTACTGTATATATTAACGAAAAAATACTACTTCAGTATTTTTAATAGAAATACTCATTGTTTGCTGAAAACAGTAAACCTACAACGACAAAACCTGTCTATAACGGAAAGTAGCATTAAAACGGTTCCCAAAAACATATTTTCTCCCGCTCAATATCGCAAAACTTTCTGACACATTCATAAGACTCATTTTATTATTTAAAATCATAAAATTGTCAGACACAACGATTGAAATATTGGGGAATCAAATAGCGTTTTCATATTTCTATAAATGTATTACAGCTCGAGTTATAATCGAGGGCTGTCTTATGACGATCCTTCCATCACTATCGCGTCCAAAAATCCGGTTCAAAGCACTCATTTTGACAGTATCTCCAGAAAACTCTTTTGCATTAAAAAAAGAGAGAGAGAGAGAGAGAGAGGGACGCTAATCGATTTCTTAATTTCTGATCATGACTACTTGCTGATTTTATGCGTTTATGAATAAAAATCAATAATTTATAAAGTTATATTTCATAGAAATACTTTATCGTTCCTTAAATATAGCTACAACGAATATTTTATTTCACTATAAGCTTCTGTTCTTTTTAAAGTAAAATTATGAGCAATTTTAATTGATTAAATGCATAATTAATACTAAAGTAACCTAATTAAAATCCTACAAGAAAAACAAACACGACTTGCCTCCCTATTTCTTAGATCCATGGTTCTTTAATGTTTTCCTTTTTCTTTAAAATATGTGCATGGAAATTTTAATATTTTTTTGGTCAGAATAGGTTCTACAAGTTTCTTCTTATGCAATCCGTTCTACTGTTAATATTTGAAAAATACATACAAAACTTCATATCTGTGAGATTAAAAAAAAAAAAAAAGTGTAATCCCCAAAACACAATAAACAGTCTTTACGTGAACGAACGGGTCTTTATGAAGCCAGTACGAAAGTAACGAAACGACAAAATGAACACCCGTATGTCTGAAATCCAAACAAAAACTCTCCATCTTTTCGCCTTAGACTATCCAGCTCCATGAATCATGCAAGCCGTACGTAAGGCTCCTATAATAGGAGCTGACGCATATCCATTTTGTTTCGCATTATTCGGGTCTCAGTTCAGCATCTCAATCTACCACTGCCGGAGCTGGGGTTGCCTAAGGCCTCGTTCCTCCACCTTCTGAAAGAGGCTGGATGTTAAATGGCGGAAATTAGCTTGGTTTTTCGACTTTGAGACACATATCTGCGAGGATGCGTCAGCCTAGCCGTACGTATTCGTTACTGAGTAACGGGTAATTTCTTTGACTCGAAGTACCGAATCGTTAGTTTGATGCGAAAAGATGAGGGTTTGCGGTTGGACTTCGGACTCGGAGAATTCGGTCTCAGTTCTTCCGTATCAGTATCGCATACTAGTCCAGGCATTAGGGGATAAAAAACAGCAAGTAAAGGAAAGTTTTGGTGTAGTTTTTTTTGTGGGGTCCCTTTATGTTTTTTGGGTCGCTGAACACGAATCCGAGGTTTTCCAACAAAATTTTTTTCGGGAAATATGTTTTTTTTACAAAAAACGTGTAAAAAAAACGGACTTTTTTCCGTTTTTTCAAAATAATTTTAAAATTGTGCATTTTACGTGAAAGTCGGCAATATAAGAATTAAAGAAAATAAAATTTCCTATATTTTATGCAATGAAAGTTTTTTTCTCTGATCAATGGTTTAGCCGTGAGAGTGCCGCAAAAAAGGGTGTTAAAAACAAAAAACTGTAAAAAAACGGGAATTACGGTAGTGTATGTCGATGTAACATAAAACTAACCATTTTACGCAAACGGTAACCATTAATGATACTAAAGATTATATGTTTGACTGTATTTTATGCTTTTGAGGTAGAGGAAAAGTGCGGATCCTGCGCCAGGGGAAGGTGGGAGCAGTGGAGCAGTTCCACCTTCTCTCATGAGTCGAAGGTGCTCCTCCGCCGGAGTGCTCATACTGTAAAATTGGGAGGTGTAAAAGACAAAAAACTGTAAAAAACGGGAATTACGACTCTGTATGTCGATGTAACATGTATTCACAATATTGAATAAAACCAATATTTTTCGGCACTTTTTTCGATTTTTCTTTAAAAACTCAAGTTTATTGCATTTTACAGAAAAAAACACTTTTACCATTTTGTAGAGCATAAAATTCTCTACAACATGCAGTATTCAGGTTTGCAAATTGTCCAAATAGGGGGTAAGATACGGAGCCGGGAAAATAGGGTAAAATTTGCAAAAATCCACTAAAGACATTAGTTTTTGCTTAATAACCTACTTTTAGTATGTTTTAGAGACAAAAGCACTTTCACCATTTTGTAGAGCATAAAATTCTCTACAACATGCAGTATTCATGTTTGTAAATTGTCCAAATAGGGGGTAAGCTACGAAGCCAGGAAAATTGTGTTAAATTTGGAAAAAATGTAAAAATCCACAAATGACGTAAGTTTTTGCTTAATAATCTACTTTTAGTATGTTTTAGAGACAAAAGCACTTTCACCATTTTGTAGAGCATAAAATTCTCTACAACATGCAGTATTCATGTTTGTAAATTGTCCAAATAGGGGGTAAGATACGGAGCCTAGAAATAGGGTTAAATTTGGAAAAAAATGTAAAAATCCACAAATGACGTTAGTTTTTGCTATAACTTACCCCCTATTTGAACAATTTACAAACATGAATACTGCATGTTGTAGAGAATTTTATGCTCTACAAAATGGTGAAAGTGTTTTTGTCTCTAAAACGCACTAAAAGTAAGTTATTAAGCAAAAACTAACGTCATTTGTGAATTTTTACATTTTTTCCAAATTTTACCCTATTTTCCCGGCTCCATATCTTACCCCCTATTTGGACAATTTACAAATATGAATACTGCATGTTGTAAATAATTTTATGCTCTACAAAATGTTGAAAGTGCTTTTGTCTCTAAAACGCACTAAAAGTAAGTTATTAAGCAAAAACTAACGTCATTTGTGAATTTTTACATTTTTTCCAAATTTTACCCTATTTTCCTGGCTCCGTATCTTACCCCGTATTTGGACAATTTACAAACCTGAATACTGCATGTTGTAGAGAATTTTATGCTCTACAAAATGGTAACTCTGCTTTTGTCTGTAATATGCACTAAAATTGAGTTATTTAAGAAAAATCGAAAAAAGTGCCGAAAAATATTGGTTTTTCCAATATTGTGAAAAACGCACAAGGTCTAGAAGGTCGAAAACTTGGTTTTTTATTAAAGGGTCAACCTTTACAACATACCCAAAAATCAGAACTACCCGAATTTTTGTAAGGTAAAATGCTATTTCTACCAGACTACAATGTTACCGCCTCTTAGAATAGGAGCTCTCCGGAGAAGTAGCAACTTTGACTCATGAGAGTAGCTGGATCTGCCCCACTGCTCCCACCTTCCCCTGGTGTCGGATCCGCACTTTTCCTCTACCTCAAATGCATAAAATATAGTCAAACATATAATCTTTAGTAACATTAATAGTTAACATTTCCGTAAAAGGATTAGTTTCTATGTTACATTGACATACAGTACCGTAATTCCCGTTTTTTTATAGTTTTTTGTTTTTTCCACCCATTTTTGAGGCACTCTCACGGCTAAACTATTGATCAGAGAAAAAAACTTTCCATACATAAAATGTAAGAAATTTTATTTTCTTTAATTCATATATTGCCGAGTTTCACGTAAAATGTATAATTTTGGAATTATTTTGAAAAAACGGAAAAAAGTCCGTTTTTTTACACGTTTTTTCTAAAAAAAACATATTTCCCGAAAAAAATTTTGTTGGAAAACTTCGGATTCGTGTTCAGCGACCCGAAAAACATAAAGGGACCCCACAAAAAAAACTACACCAAAACTTTCCTTTATTTTCTACCAAATGCCTGGACTATACGGTATGGGTGTTCATTTAATCCATTCGTTACTTTCGTACTGGCATAAGTAAGTACCATGCGAGTGAAGGTAGCGTTTGCGTTTGTTTCATTTAGTTCTGCTTAGCGTTGATGCAGTATCACTGAGCTCCAAATATAATATATAGAGCTCAATGTGCAGTAACGACTAACGAGTCGTATTCCAAAGTAACGATTCGGTACTTCGTATCCGAGAGAATACTCGTTACTCAGTAACGAATACATACGGTTTGCAACAGCTCTAATATTGTTTGAGTCACAATTTTTACATTGAAAAATATTAGTATGTATCAAAAACATTCCCTTGATTTTTAAATTAAATTATTTCGATTTATAAAATTATCGCTCATCAAAACGTTTATTATTATTATTATTATTATTATTATTATTATTATTATTTTGTATTTTATATAAAATCAGTAACGGTTTTTCCTTTTACTTTGCAAGATGTCTGTATTAATTTCTAACTATTAATAGCCATTTCAATTATTTAATCAAAGATAATATGCGGTCGCCAAGAGGGGAAAAAAACTACCAATGGAACCATTAAGTCCAAAAAAAGTGAAAAATACCAATATTTTTATTTTATAAGCCATAATAAATCAGCCAATTAATATACAGTTTTCAAAAAAATCCATTTCAAAGTAGATTTTTTTTTCTATATAACAGTGTAAAAATTAAAAATGTGAGATGTTTAGAAATTTTAAAAAATGCAATAGTAAAAATCGCAAAACCGAAATTTCATCTTCAACTGTTGCCATTCGCAAAATGACGTCAGCGTTACGCACGGATATGTATAATACAGATATCAAAAGAATTTCTATCCCAATTTTTTTATCATTTTCTTGAGATTCAAATTAGTTAGGTTTGACGTAAATTTTCAAATGAAGTTTTTCAATGTTATGTTGTAGATTGCAGTTACAGGGTGTAATGTTTTTCTATAAACTGATATTTGTTTGTATAATTAAAGTTGACTTTATTTATATTTTGTATGCCAAAAATAATTACTCCAAGAGGCACAATACAATGACGCCTACCGGTAGAATTTCAATTAATACTGGTCTCAGTCATCAAAGATATTAATCCTAATACTACACAGTAAAAGAAGAGAAAATATCTGGGAAAAAGGTTTACGAAAATATTTACAGGGTGACACATAAATACTGTGACGCAAATAAAAGACCACAACTTTTCGATGAACAAACAAAACAACTAGTTTTATTTACTATTCGAAGCAGATGAAAATTCTGTACAAAAAACAATTAAGATCATTTGAATCTCAGTGATGCAGCCATCTAGGCGCTTCTGGAAATTCTTCAAGATGGCCGTAACTATTTCCGGCGTGATTCCATTTCCTTAAAACTAAAATTTTACCACTATTTCTTGGCATAATGACCCTCTTGTCTACTTTTGATCTTCGGTCTGCTTATTGGGCGACCATCTGTTACAAAACTTCCTCACTTTTAAATCTTCATGTATCAAGTTAAAAATTGCTGCCGATATAATATTCAGAGTCTGTTGAATATATTGATAAATTGATACGTAATATGTGGGTTATCTTTTAAAATTAGTTTTGGATTTTCAGCATTGTCATTTGAGGATGCCGTTGAAACGCGAAAACATTATAATAAATTTACATTTTCCTCCAGTATTTATGTGTCATCCTCTATGACTTCATCTGATACAATATAACCTCACCATTCACTTTTCCGTAAAGCGTCCTTTAGCATTAGGATCAAATAGATTTCTGAAATGTAAAGAAGCCTTTCTGTAACAAATGTTTCTTTTGCATACCGTAATTTTTGGAAACGTTTCTGAATAATTTTTACACTAGCATCACAGAAATCACCACTAGAATCATCAGTGTCATCACAAGAATCAGTCTTCTCAAACCGGTATCAAAACAAAATGTTGTTTTTTTAAATTTTTTAATTCTCACTTAAAGATTTTAATGTTCAACAAATAGATTATACAGACAAGCATGCTAAATTAACAACGTAAAATGAACATTAATTTGTTACTCTTGCATGTAAAAATCACATAGCTCAAAATAGTTTACTTGAAAACTGATAGCATTGGAAAAACCGATATTTCGTGTTAATATTAGTTTGAGAAAACAGATTAATACAGTGAAAAAACTACTCGGAAAGGTTTCTGAAAATTATGTGCAGCCAAAAAATGTTTGTTTCAGAAATGCTTTTTTGAAATATAGGAAATACAGTCAAACCCTGTTAATACGAGAAGAAGAAAATTATAAAAGGTCCTCGTATTAACCATATCTCGTAATACACGTGAATATAATACAAATATTAAAAATAACACACAGAAATAAACTTATTTCTACTTTTAATTCCTCTAACTATCTCAATGCTAAAATTAGCTTAATATCATAAAGTTGACATAAAATATTTAGTCTTACCTTTGTGGGTGTCATTTTCTTTACATGGGTCATTTAATCCTACTACTACACGGTTAAAAAAGAGAAATGATCTAGTAAAAAGTTAAAAAATATATCATATAACCTCATCTGATATAATGTAATTTTTGGTTACCACTAGAAACCTCAAAAACCTATTGATTTTCAAAATTTAAAGAAGTATCCTCGTAATGGTATATAAATTACGAAGATTATCATTGTAGAAATTTTTACAGAGATTTACATTTCTCATTTTTTACAGCGTAGTGTTGATTAGCTGTAGGTCTACGTTTTCTACCTTGACCTATTTGGGGTTAGCGGAGCGGCCGTGTAATATTTTGTACTTTTTTAATTATCAAAATGAAAATTATAATAACTTTTTTCTTCATAGCTTCTTCTTGAAGACGATTATCATGCAAGAATATAGTGAAAAATGGTCGATTACTTATAAAATCCCATGTGTTCTCCAATCTGCCATTTTTTGTCCCAAATGATGGATTATCTGAGTTCGTTGTGCTTGTTCCATAGGCTTCACAAGGCTTCCGATTCAATATTCTTGCATAATGTAAAAACTTTGATTTCTAAATGTCAATTTTAAAACTATTAATGGTTGCATGTAATATGAACATTAATGCTTTAATGCTATATATACTGAGTCTGTGCATTCCGTAAAATTTTGAGAGTTTGTTTTTCTGTATGTTTATTATAGAAATTTTTGCAGTTATATATTGTAATTAAAAAAAATAAATACCCTACACAGAAGTACAGAAGCCATAAACTGCAGTGTTGGCTGCTCCACTTGACCGGATTCTAACTTTGAGTCTGACTCTGAATCTCAGCAACATGAACATAATTCACTGAAAAAGGTATTGACAATCGTATTTTAATTTATCCAGTTTTACATAAAATTTTATTTCAGAGCTCCCAACAAAATACGACCAATCCAAAACGCATCAAGCCAATTTTTAAAGAAAATTTTCAAAAATTCATAAATATGATAATATATAAAGCTGTCTCTGGATATCTGTTGTTTCTATGGTGTAATTAAAGCTTACTCGCATAATAACGAGGATACATGTTTTAGGTAGATTTCGTAAGAAATACTGCCTATTACATTCTCACCTAATTTGGAATTTTTGAAAAATTTTTGCAGATCTACGCAGATCATGACTCCCAGAACCCAAAACCACCCCTAGTTCAAAACTTTATCTATCTATCTATCTATCTATCTATCTATCTATCTATCTACCTATCTATGTCACTTTTTTATGAACACGATAACTGCAATAATTCTGCACAGATCTCTTCGAAACTGATACATAAAATCAAGGGCCATAAAATCTCGGTCAAGTTCGTTAATGGGCAAAATCGAACAAAGGGGGGAAGGGTTGTGGGGGGCTTTTTGTGAAAACAGAAAATCCCCCATAATTTCTTAATTATGGTACTTATCGAATCCGTTTAAAGTTATTATTACTTCTAGGAGAAGGGCCGAAAATGCATGTATGACAGATTTTTGATATAATTAAAAATGGCCGCAAGGGGGGAAAAAAGGGGGTGTTTTAGAAGAAAAAAATTCATAACGTCGTCAATTCACAAAATATCAAATCCGCTTGAATTTATTATAAATTCTCTTAATATTATCTAAAACTTTTATATTGACAAGTTTTTAATAGGACCAACCCTTATAGCAAAAAAAAAAAGAAAAAAAAAAATCCCTGCCGGCTCCGCCTGCAAACAAGTTATTTTTCGAAATAGGCGGTTCCAACTTCATAAATCTTTTCGAAACTGATACATAAAATCAAGGGGCATAAAATCTCGGTCAAGTTCCTTAATGGGCAAATGGGCAAAATCGAACCGATGGGGGGGGGGGGCTTTTTGTGAAAACAGAAAAAAACCCATAATTTCTTAATTATGATACGTATCGAATCCCTTTGAAGTTATTAATACTTATAGGAGAAGGGTCGAAAATTTATGTATGACAGATTTTTGATATAATTAAAAATGGCCCCAAGGGGGGGGAGGGGGGTTTTAGAAGAAAAAAATTCATAACTTCGTCAATTCACAAGATTTCAAATCCGCTTAAATTTATTATAAATCCTCTTAATATTATATAAAACTTTTATATTGATAAGTTTTTTATAGAACCAACTCTTATAGCAAAAAAAATAAATAAATAAAAAATAAAAAATCCCTGCTGGCTTTGCCGGCAAACAAGTAGGTTTCGAAGTAGGCGGTTCCAACTGTCGCATCATGGCAAAAAGGTCATTTCTTCCACAATTCCCAACAAACTGGTGCCCCACGGTCTGCGTCTTCGAAATCTACCTGTGCCTGTAGGCCGAGCCGTCAGGGATTTTTTTTTATTTAAAAGTTTTGCAGCGCTTAGAGTACTTTGAGAATAACAACACTACAATGTTAGTTAATTTAGCGAGTTTTGGACAAATTCTGTCTTTGTTTGGAACATTTAATTGGAGTGCAATTAAGTTTTAACGACGATAAATGATCGTCGTAAATATTTTGTTTTATTACTTTAAAAATTTGGAGTTAAATAAATATAATCCGAAGTTTGAAATAAATATTTTGTAATAAATAAATAAATGAATTGACTCACATCCTATCGACATTTTTTTTTCTATTTTCTTATATATGTACCCATGCTGAAAAAAAATCGAACACTTTATTTTGCTGCGTATATTTTACTTATGTTAAAGTTTTCATTATACATTAGTATAAAGTATAAACGTTTCTCTAATAGAAAGATACAGTTTGTGTGCTTCTATTAAAAACAGTAAGGAATAATATAAAGAAGCCGGATATTCAACTAATGATTTAAAAGAAAATATTCTTTTATATACATGATACACATTGAATAAGAAACTTCTTCTAATAAGCATTTCTTTGTACAAGTAATCAGAAAATATATTTGTTGACGGCATTTGAATAGCTAAAAGGAAAACAAGTTTCTAAGAAAAATATCCAAGTTTTTAATGAGTTCATAACTTTAAGTATACATATTATCATGCTAGAAGTTTTTCTTTGCTTTTACTTTAAAATTTTTATCTACTTAATGGATATAGTTTTGAATGAAAATCCCTTTTTTCGTTTAACTTAAAGGAATATTAATGCATAAAGTTTGACTTTTGTTAATTACGTTTCTTACTTTTTTTTTATTTGTTATTTTTTTCAAAAATGAAAGAATGAAAAGAAATATGTAGAACTAAAGAAGGGTATGAATTTTTAGAAGAGGTTGACGTATTAGTATCATATAAATAGCTAAAGTAAAATTGGTTATTTCTCAGTATATGACAGGACTATTAGTGAACATTAACCAGATGATGGATGCATTTTTTTCTTAATTATCTTAAAAGTAAGAAGTTTTCGAAGACCGTACAAAAAAAGAAGTAATATTTTCTGAAAGTAATTTAAGGGGTAATATATTTACAATGCGTGAAAAACCACCAGATTTATACAGTAAAACCACGATATTTTCACTCGCGATTGCTAAAAAAGGAATCGCGGACGAATTTCGAACACCTGTATTTAGCGAATACTTTTTCATTCTCTAACTCAAATATTATGTACATATTTTTTACTCCTTAATACCTGACACCTCCGAATGACGGGTAAATTCGGCAGTTCCGAGGTTTTCATTTTTTATGATTTCACTTTATAAACATCTTTAAATTATGTAATCTTCTAAAATTTTAAAACACATAATTTGATACATTTCACGATACACTAGTGAATTTTCCGTTGCATGTGTGAATTAAAACTTTTTTCTGCACTGAAATTCAATTTTTCTTACATTAATAGTTTTATAATTCTCTTTCAGTATAGGAAAGGTGAATCAATATAATCTATTTCAAAACATACACTCCGAATTTACATTAGAAAAGTTTTTTTGTGTTGCATTTCTTTAATGTTTTTCTAAAAATTGCGCTTAAAATGCCCATAAAGTTATCTTTTTAGACACTTTTTTTGTTCACACAAAATAATTCAAATGTCTTAAAGAACAGTTATCCGTTAAAAACACACAAAAAATGAAAATCTTTATTATTAAACCTGCAAAAAAATTTTGCCTTTATATTCTTTAAATTCAACTGAAAAAAAAAAACAAATAGCAATCTTTTTTTCTTTTCCATCGTTTTCACGAAAAATTTGATATTTAAATCAAACATTTCAGAGAGCAATTTAAAGAAAGAATTCTTCTCGTTGTAAGTAAAATTTAAAAACACACACAAAAAATAATAAATCTAACAAAGTGACACTATTCATAAATTTCAAATGCAGAGAATGAATTAAAAATGTTTTATTAAACTGCGAAAAACGTATTCTAATGCGCAAATTTCAATCTCTTTGTTAATTACGAGGAGATGTCTTTGCAGTTAGAAGTTTTAGCAAAACCCTGAAGAATAAATGCGTTAAGGAAAATATTAATAACAGCTCTGTCTTAGTTTAAGCTTTATCATAATTAAAGTTGTTCTCATTCCGTTTTTGCTGCTTTTCATTTGCTATTTAACCACTGTAAATTGGAATAGGAAATGGGAATGCTAATAAACGAAGCCATAAATAATAAAATTAGTGATGTACATACACATAAACTATGATTATGAGATATGTTAAATGAAAGCCTTTGGTATTTATATTTCTTATTAGGGATGTACCGAAAGTATTCCAAAATTTGACGTACATTTATAATAACTGACATACGTCGGTAAAATTATACATATTTTTGAGCAAATCTTTCTCAATACAGAGGTACTACTCAATGTAATCTTCGCCAAAATTAATGAATTTAAGTCAACGTTGAACCCAACCATGAATCCTTGTTTAACTGTTTGTATCCACATCTTCAATGCTACTTTCACCTCGTCATTGTCATTAAATCGTTGTACACGAACACTGTCTTTCATTAAACCACTCATCCACGTGCTCACAACTCTTGCCAGTTGCCGCATTTGATAGTCTCCCGTTCCGTGGTGCGTCTTCAACGGTAGTTTTACATGACTCATGTATGCACATTGTACTTGTTAATGGTGTCATATCCTTAAACATTCAAAAACTTTCTGCAGTTGTCGGACAACCTAATCCTTTTTTTCGCCAAAAACAATGACGGCTCGTTGCTTCTATTTGAGATCCATTAGTTACTTGCAATGAAAAAGACGAGTTATTATAGCGGAAGAAATGCTCTACAAACAAATATAATTTGGGGCGACCAAATTTTACAGTGGTCGATGAAGGTTTTTTTTCTTGGGGCCTATTTTCTGAAAAATAACTGTTATTTTTTGGGAAATTTACCACATTTTTGTGAAAATAACATTTTGAAACGAAAGATGAAATCCAGTTCCTCAAATTCGAACCAAGTATTTTTTTAATAATAACTTCTCAAAGCCATTCTGAAAAAGTTTCGTTTTCTGGCGAAATTGTTTTGTTTGAAAGTTACACATAAAACCAAACAAAGGTGATTAATGAAGAGTATATTTTTATGAAATAGAATTTTCTGAAAGGGCTTGTTTTATTAAGAGGAATTTTGTGAAAGTGTTTATTTTATTAAATGAATTTTTGTTATGGGGTCTTAAATAAGCTCCAAATTTTGCCTGGATTGACCCCTGTTTTATAAAGGTATTACAGTGGATCTTTTTAAAAGGGTTTATAACTTTAAAATTGATGACATTTTAGCTTCATATTTTTTTCCCCAGGAATTTATCACTTTCTTAAAATGTAATAAGTATTTTAAATCAAAATGTTCGGGAACTATGTGAACTACAATCCCCAAATTTGAGGACGTCTGTCGACCTTATGCAAAATTTGAACGACGTACGGTGTCGTATGTCAGTTAATAAAAAACATTTTGCCTAATTTTCCAATACTTTCTGTCCAACCCTCAGAGAAAATAATGTTTTTACTTGTGTAAGTTTCAACTTACTTCCTAATTTTGAAGAAACATTTTTTAAAGAAGACAGAGGTGCTGTTTTCATTAAAAGAACAAGAGAATTTTGAATTACAGAATTAAGTTTTTAGATTTATGTGCAATATTTTAAATTTGAAAATATCATTTTGATTAAAAGCCTTAAATTTTTCACACAAACTTTTGTTCACATTTTATTAAGGTGACTATACGGATGTCATAATTTTTAAATTTTAATAAAACACAATTTAAGTAAATGACATTTTCATATTTTGATATTTTGATTTTAAAAATTAAATAGCTGTGAATAATACTGTAATGAAGTCTCATTTGATGGAGTTAACAAATAATTTACAGAATACAATTTCTTCTCTGCATTAAAGCTGCAGTATTTTAATTGAGAATTCTTTTGCAGATTGTATTTAGGATAAGACCAGAATTACTATTTTAGAATGTTTCGTCTTAAACAATAAAAATTCAAACAAGGAAGTCTGACATTAACAATGATTTTCGTTAAACGCATAGAAAACAACAACAACAACAACAACCCCAGAAATAGTGGGGTCTGAAATATTTTCCAGCTGAATGGACGTGCCAAGTTTAATATTTTTATTTCATTCGGTAGGTTCTGACATGTAGATTCCAAATATCAGAGGTGC
The DNA here is from genome assembly GCA_963931845.1 of Maratus michaelseni. Classification (NCBI taxonomy): domain Eukaryota; kingdom Metazoa; phylum Arthropoda; class Arachnida; order Araneae; family Salticidae; genus Maratus; species Maratus michaelseni. Next base: position 172,847,303 of record OZ007589.1, on the reverse strand, counting down.
CAATTTTTCTTACATGTTTTTAAGGTGATTTTCAACATGGCGTCCAAGATGGCTGCCATTTATTGACTTCTTTAACATTTTTGGCATATTATTGACCGGTATGTCAAATTATATGTTTTTGGGGTCAATAAATACAAATATGCAATCAAAATAGACGTAAATTGAGTTATTTATTATTTATTTATAAATTTATTAACAAAATTACTAATATTGCTTGTTTTCTCTTTTGTTGCAAATGTGAAAGCTATATGTTCCCTGGAAGGTGCTTACTCATATTAGTGACTGTGTTAAAATTTGTGAATACACAATGAATTGTTTATTGTGCATGAAAGGTGGACAATTATGTCAAAAACCTGGAATAGACAACAGTACAACAGAATGTACTACAAGTTGAGCAAAATTTGGGGAGTCAAAATTAGCTCCACTTGTGTATGAATAAGTAAACTCTCAGCGGATGAGTACTTTTTGTCGCGATATCATAGTTCCTACTTCAAAGAAATTGTACATGTTCAAAAACTCCATAGAACTCAAAAACGATTTCACCCATGCCAGCAAAAAAGGGTCGTCCTTCAACGTCCTCATCGGAGATGTGTTAAAGAGAAGCAGTGTATATTTCAATGTACAACGAGGAGCATGCGTGAATTATTTTTTGTTTCTACAATAAATATGGGAGAGACATTCCTATTAATTAAAGAAAATACAGAAAATAGTAACATTCGTGCAGTGCTGTCAATGATAAATTAATCACTTGATTGCAGTGCTTTGGGTATAACATGTCATCGTGACTGTCTGCGCCATGAAGAAAGGACTTGTCAACGGAAGATCAAAAAGAAAGAAGTTCCTAATAGTAGTGCTTACTTTATTGCTGATATTGACATAGTGAATATTGTTAAGTATTATTTGTCTTCTGGAGCAATTATTACAATGAATGCAGTTAAGGAAAATTACAATACATTAGTTTCTGAGTATGGAGTAGTTAAGACAATTGGAATACGCAAGAAGCACTTGAAACAACTGATAAGCACACATATGCCTGAAGCAGAATTTGTTAAGTCTCATCGTGTATATGAAAGTGAACAAACAGTGAGCAAGCCATTATTGCCAGAAAAAATGACAGATTTCCGCTAAACTGCAAGTAGTCAATTGGTAGATATTAAATGCCATGCAAAATCAGCAGCCATTTTGAGAAGGGTTGTTAGTTGTAACATTAGAGGCATAGAGTTTCAGATGACAATGGTTTTGGCATCCGACGAACTTCTCTTTGAAACTCTGCCATATTCGACAGAGATTATTTTCCTGCAAGAAAAATGCAACTCACTAAATGAGAAATTGCACAATAATTGCAATTGGAAACTACTAGTTTTCTGTAATACCAAGATCGTTATTTTCTTCTGATGAATATCGTCATATTCCATCTAACAAAAGTTCATTTACTGCAGAAATAGAACAATATAATTGTTCTCCAATACTTTAATCATTAAAATCCTCGATGATTTCTTCGATAAAAAAGTGTGTATTATAGATGGAATGGTAATCGTACAATTAGTAAAAAAACGCCCTGAAAACTTATGAAAACTTCTCAGATGCTTTCACCGATATCATTATGAAAATGACAAATGGATACACTGAGGGGAGTACAATATTTGACCAATACTTTGAGCATTCATTGAAGGAGCAAATTCGTAACAAACGATTGGAGGATACAGAACCTATTAGATTTACTATTACAAATAGTACAATATAACACTAATGTCATTTAAGACGTTTCTTTCACACAAAGTAAAAAACCAAAATTGACCGAATATCTCGGAAATAAATTACTACAGGTTTTTGCTGCTAGTGAGAAGAAAATTGTTGTTGCTTTTGGCAGTAAGGCATACAGTTACCACATGAATGGTTTCGATTCAAATTTAAGTGATCATACCTATGCAGAAGCAGACACCATTATACCTCTTCATATACTTGATATAGTGAAACATCATGATAATTATGAGATTGATGTGTTTTCGCAAGATACTGACATTTTCATATTGCTGACCTAATTGGTTTCAAGACACCTAGTAAATAATGAAATTAATTTCATTAAGGTTCTAGACAACAAACACAGAAAAAGTAATATTAATGAAAGATGTCGAGCAATAGGAGTTCATAAAAGAAAAGGTCTACTAGGTTTACATTCATATACTGGTAGAGACTCGAGAGGAAAATTTGTAAGCATTTCAAAGGAGAAGTGGATAAAAGTGTACCTCAATCTTCAATATGATGATGATATTATAACATCTTTTCAAGAACTTGGGGAACCTAATGTTGATTCATTATCCTATCTATGTTTGTTTAAAAAAATCACTAACTAGGCTTATTTGAAAGATATTAATTTTTCAATCATTCCAGAGTTAAGATGGAATGGCACCTTTTAAGACCTAAGCATTTCGAGAGGGAGAAGTTACCGCAAACCCTTGGAGCACGGAAGCCACATATTCTACGATTCCAACTTAATTTGCATCAATGCAAAAGGCTACAAACACCCTCGACCAACAATACCCCCACTTATTGGCAATGGTTGGGAAATAAATGGCGAAGGAGCAATATCTCCAGTCAAATGCCTGGAGTTACCTGAGGTAATGAATTTGTGAAATGTGGGTGTAAGAGAACGTGTACAGTTGGGAAATGTTCTTGCTTAAAGAATTCTCTGGTTTGTACTGCCCTTTGAAAAGACAGTGACTGTAATAATACAAAAGACTATCAATATAACCACATCGACAATAGTGATTCAGAAGAGGATATGTAACATCCCATTACCGTATATACATATATATGCTGTTTTTAATAATTCTGTTCCATATCTTCAATTATTTATGTCATTTCATTTAAATATTTTGTTTGTGTATAATTGATTAATAAAACACTAATATATATAATGTCTTTCATATTTATTGTGCTTTATTTGCATCTTATCACTTACAACACTTGAAAAACACAATTTACTCCTATTTTGATTATAGATTTGTATTTATTGCCCGCCAAAGCATGAAATTTGACATACTGGTCAATAATATGCCACAAATATTAAGCAGTCAGTAAATGGTAGCCATCTTGGACGCCATGTTGAAAATCACCACAAAAATGTGTAAGAAAAAAATGCCACTTAAGATATTCGGAATCTACATATCAAAACCTACACAATAAAACAAAAATATCAAACTTGGCGCGTCAATCCAGCTGGAGCCACATTTCAAACACCACTAAAATATTGATTATCAAAATTACATAAAAATTCTGACTGAAAAATCCTAAGCTGAAAATTAGAAGATTTGGCAAAATTATTCAAATAATACATTTTAGAAAACCTGCTATCCCTGATATTCAAATTTCTCTTTTCAAAAAGCATTTGAGAAGAAGCAATTTAAGTTTTCTAATTGTAATTCATATTTCAAAACATAAAACAATAATAAGTCTAACGAACCGACACTATTCACAAATTACATTTGCAGAGAATGATATTTTAAAAATTAAAGTGAGAAAAACAAATTCGCATGCATGATTTCAATCTCTTTGCTAATTATGCGGAAACGTCTTTGGAATTAAGCTGCAAAGAATAAACGAGTTAAGGAAAATACAAATAACAATCCTGCCTTAGTTTAAGCTTTCTTATAATTAAATTTGTTCTCACTTCCTTCTTGCTGCTATTCATTGACAACAATAAATTGCAATAGGAAATGAGAATGCTAATAATTAAAGTCATAAAAAGATGATGAAACTACACATAAACTGTGCGTTTTGCTAAACGAAAATATAAACCACTTGATATATTAGATTTATTAAAGAATGCCTTTTTTACTTCTGTAATTTTCAACTCAATTCCTAATTTTGAAAGATATTTTTTAAATAGAAAAGAGCCGAAATCTCTTTCCATAATGAATGCATGAATTCAGAAAGGAATTATAGAACAGGATTGTGGAATGGAATTTTTTATGATTATTCATGAGTGGTCTGTTTCTATTTATCTACACCGTGTCCCAAAAGTTTAGACAATCAATAAAATTTGCATTAACATAAAAAGTAATAACGTACAATTAAAATTCGTGAGATAGGTAATAAATAAAAGCAGTTTTGCTGATATACACATATAAACTATGATCAAAGGTTTGAAATTATAAAATATACATTAAATTATATAAAAATGTGCTGTCCCAAAAGTATAGACACAATATAGCATTCCATGTTTTCTTTTACATTTTAGTTCACAAAATAAAATATTTTTATATTCGTCTGCTTCTATAAATGCAGAATAATTTTTCCCTTTAATTGAAATATCGTCTGCTGTATTTTTAGCATAATAATTTATTGAAATTTTGTAGAATCAAATGAGTTCAATGCATTGTTTTGTTGGTGATTTGGAAAAGACCTTTCCTGGGTATTCTGATAAAAATGCCACTTTCTAAAGAAATTTCTAAAGATTAAATTATTAAGATTTTACATTTAAAAGCGCAAGGACAAAATCCTGTACAAATATCGAGACGAATAAAAAGATCCTTGAGCAGTTTTTATAGAGTTTTGAGATCAGGTGGAACATGAAATACTAGAAAGCGAGTCAGAAGACCAAGGAAAATAATGTTACGTGATGATAGAATATTATTAAAAATGGCTCCAGTTGATAATTTATCTGTGCGTGAAATTGCATCAATTTTAAAAATTTCAAAAAGTACTCTACACAGAAGAATTAAAGCTTCAACTAATATTGTTTACAGGAGAATGAAAGCAAAACCTTGATTAAAGCAGAGACATAAAGATGCACGTCGAAAGTGGGCTAGAAAGCATATGCCACGCAGTGAAAAATGGATTTCTGTCATCTCCACTGATGAAAAGAAATGGAATTTAGACGGCCCTTATGGTCATAAATTTTACTGGCAAGACCTAAGAAAAGAAACCAAGAACTGTTTCAGCAGGCAACAAGGCGGAGGATCCGTAATGACATGAGGAGGGTTTTCTTTCAACGGACAAACATTTCTAGGATTTATGGACAGAAAATGAAATCAAAGGATTATCAGGATATTTTACGTTCCAATTTAATGCCAATTATTGATTTGCGAGCAGGACTGGGCTGTGTTTTGTAACAAGATGGGGCATCCATCCATACCTGCACATCATCGAAAACATGGTTTAGACAAAACAATATGACACTATTAGACTGGCCAGAACTTAGTCCAGATTTAAATCGCATGGAGAACATATGGGAGATCTTATCTCATAAAATATATGAAAATAGAAAGCAATAGACATGTGTAAAGGACTTAAAAATTGCAATTGACAAAGCATCGTATGAAATACCTCCTTCTGTAATGCAATGTTTAGTTAATTCTATGGAACAACGTGTATTTGATGTTATAAAGTGTCCTGACAATACAATTAAATATTAGAAGTATGTTTTTAGTTACTTTTATAAATGTAAAACCAAAAAAAATTACAGGTGTCTATACTTTTGGGACAGCACATTGTTATATAATTTAATGTATATTTTATAATTTCAAACCTTTGATCATAATTTATATGTGTATATCAGCAAAACTGCTTTTATTTATTACCTATCTCACGAATTTTAATTGTACCTTATCACTTTTTATGTTAGTGCAAATTTTATTGATTGTCTAAACTTTTGGGACACGGTGTATAATAATAAAGTTCTGTCTGTCTGTCTGCCGACTGTGTTCTGAAGAGACCGCTGCAAGCAGAGCTATAAAATTTGGTGTGAAGGTACTTCTATATATGTAATTTTGTACCTCGAAACCCGAGTTTGTAATATTTGATTAGATTTGTTTTAATTTAATTTTGTATGCGATTTTTAGCGTTTTTTCATGTTTTGCTGCGATTTTTCCACATTAGTAACAGGAATCCGGTTCCAAAGTTTTAGTCCAATATAGTAAATTTTGTCTTCTTTTCAATAAAATTTATTCGAAAATTGTACAGCGATTTTTTGAATTTCTGGCAATTTTTCTTTCTTCGGCACTAAGAAATTTTCCCCATAATGCTAGATTGATTCGTTGGTTGTCTCCATTTCGGCTTCAGTTATGCTCAAAATTGTAATTCTGTCCTCTCTTTTTAGCTTGGAGAGAGTTGATAATTCTGTAAAGATAAAAAAATCATGACTTCAAAAGGGAAGAGTGGGTTATTAATTATCCATATTTGGATTTTTTGGTTAGATTTTTCGTTTCATTTTTTATGCGTTCGTTAACGTTTTTTCTCGTTTTGCATCATTTTTTGTTTCAAATGATGTCATAAATCGCCCTTTGGAAGTCAAAGACCGTTGGAGAGCAGTTGTGATTGGTAGCTGAGAGGACTATACGCGCAGCTGGAAGTGAACCGGACCATTGTGATTGGCGGATGAAAAGGTCATCATCTGATTGCAGCTTCCCTATAGAAATTTTGTCCCCTTTTAAATAAAAATTATTCTGAATTCGAACAGCGATTTGTGAATTTGTTTTATACGATTTTTAGAGTTTTTGCCTGTACGTGACGCCATTTATGCATTTGATTTCAGAAATTGGCAACGATAACTTACTGTATTTGTATGTCAAACCAAAAAAAAGCGTCATTTTGATTCTGTTAAAAAAAATTAACGATAATTCCTAAAGTTAAAGTTCGTTGGTTTAATTTTGTGCGGGAAGGGAGTGTCCGGTCGTAATTTAAATTTCGCGTTAATGCTCTGATAGAAACTCCCTCCTTAAGGCCCTGCCTCCTAAATCAGAACTTTTTAATTATTAGTCCGATTCAAACGAAATCTTTTCTAACATTCTTCACAGGTCTCCCATGTACTAAATAAACTTCGGAATCATTTTTTCAGCACTCGGTTACCCCCATTTATTAATATTAATCTCGAGGGGTGGGGTATTTATTTCCTCGGGTTCTATGGGCCCGATTTCAACGAAAAATAATTCATTCAACTTAACACGAACTAAATAATATATGGATAACTAATTAAGACATATCTTTAGTGTTACCTGGCGGTGGAAAATAGAACTAAAAGATATATGGTACTTTTCGCTGCGGGAATGAGTGCCGAAGTTTCTTTCAGAAAGAGGGTTGTTTAGAACAGAATGCTCCACATCGTGTTGGAAACTGCAACTAACGATTTTGCAGCGCGCGCGCTACACGCCTGCTATAGGGTACCGTAGGCAGCGGGAGTACGTATCGGTAATTTGTTTAGAACAGAATGCATCCCCTGGCGCTGGAACTAAAAGATTTTATTGCGCTTGCGCTGAAATTGGCTATTTTTATCGAAACCGAAAAAGAAAGTTACCGATATGATAATATCAGACAATGAAATATTCTCAATTTAACTCAACCTCCAGTGCCTGCTCCTCCTCGAGAAGTTGCTCCTCCATATTAAGAAAAGTAGCGGAGGTATCGATTCGAAACTCACAGTATGTACGTAGTTTATTTTTCTGATTTAAAAAATGCAAATTTTGTGAAAATCGAACGGTAACTTTTTCAAATTTTGACGAAAAACTGAGCCGCTTTAAATCAAATGATCCAGACATTTGAGGGGGTGGTATTGAATTTACTCATTTACTTCTGCTTCCGGTTCCGCCTCTTTATTTAATTTCCGAAAGACGAAAGTGTTACCAGAGGAACCGTTTCGTTCAGGGATTGTTAGAGTGATTTCCTATTATGTTTTGTAAGGACCGGGCAACGCCGGGGGATCTGGAAACGTTAAAAATTTCCAGTTCGAAACGCGTCCTGTGTGTTGTTTTGTTTTTATGGTGATTGATACGAAGTTTCATTATTTTATTGCGATTTATCGCCAGTTTGTCGGTGCTGTTTCTTTGTTTCTTCGCATTTAAATCCCAACTATCCTATCCATATCTAAGAAAATGGCCTCCTGTTTTACAATTTTAAGAAATATTGTTTTTTTAGTACAAACATCATGCCATTTTAAGATCTTTTATATTAAAATTTCATAAAAAGATTATCTGATTGTCTTTAAACTGAACTATATTATATTCTAACTTCATAGAATTTTATGTTTTCGAGAATTAAATGAGGCTTTTCAAGGAACAGTTAAAATTGTCAAACCTTTCATTTTTAATTCAATGCAAAGGGCTAAAAAATAATATATCTAATAAAGTGATACTACCCATAAATTCCATTTTCTTTAGTAATGAATAGAAATGTTTCATTAAAATACGAAAAACATATTCGCATACATAATTAGTAGATTTTGATCTGCTAATTATGGGGGAGGGGATGTTTTTGTAGTTAGAAGTTTTAATGAAGTTGTGAAAGGTAATCGAGTTAAAGATAATATGAATAACACTGCCTTCTTTTTAGCTTTCTTGTAATTAAATTTATTCTCACTTCTTTGTGCACTTTTTATTTGTCATCTGGTAATAATAAAATGCAATAGGAAGTTACCATTTGGCCACAATAAATTTGAAAAGGAAACTAGAAGGTTAATAAATGAGGGCATATAAAATATACCAAATGATGAAATCACATATAAACTACCAAGTGTTTGAAATAAGGCACTTTAAGGTAAGTGTATACCTTCTAGGCGTTTTTTTTTGAGAAATAGGAAATTTTTATGAAATACGTGTGTTTTTAGTTAAAACAGGAAATTAAATTATGAATTCAAATAAAACTTTAATGGAATTTTAATTAACTTTTCAAATTTAGGAAACACTTAGTCAAAATTTAGTAAATATTATCGTTTATGCCAAAACTTCTATAAGAAAATCTAACCAATATATGTCACTGTTTTTTCACCAGTATATTTAGAAATCATTTATCAGTGTTATGATGCAAAAGATTTGCAATACATCTTAAATTTACTAACATATTGTATACACAACATGATTTTGTTTTTTAAAATTATATACTGTGGCTGTAAAAAGTTTTCGGCCAGTTATTTTCTTTGATTTGTTTACCAGAACGTTTCAGCGAAATAGAAGCGCAATTGCTCCAAAAGTTAGAAAAATGCAAATGATCTTTGTCTACATGATCATTTTGATTGGATACTGAAGACACTTCACGCAAAGGGGAGGAATTCGAAATTCGCGTTTTGAAAAGTTTCGGCCATTCGTCATTCGTTAGTGTTTGTTATCGGTAAAGTGATTTTTGGCCGTGTTTGTTAATTAATCAACATGAATAAAGTAGTTGAAATTAAAAAATGAAAAGTTCAACAATTATTCTTCGTAAACGCGTGATTTGTTTGTCGCTAAAGAGCCAATCCTCTCGTGATATTGCGTCAAAGTTATCGATCGGAAAATCTACTGTGAACGATGTTTAAAAAATATATAAAGATGGCCATAGCTTTCAGGACTTGCCACGGTCCGGGAGACTCCGGAAAACGACTATTCCTGTAGACAGAATTAATAGAAAAAAAAAGTTGATGACCCGCATAAAAATGCCGCTGCAATATTCCGCGATTTACGGAGTTAAAATATTGCTGAAATAAGGCGGTCTACCGTGTCGAGGCGCCTACGTGACGTAGGACTTTATGGAAGAGCCGGTGTTAAAAAACCTTTCATAAGTAAAAAAAATCAGCGGGCACGACTGGCATTTGCCAAGGAACACAAAGACTAGTCAAGTGAAAACTGGAAAAAAGTATTATTTTTCGATGAATCAAAGTTCCACCTTTTTGGGACTGATGTCAGACACAATGTCCTACGACCTAAAAAAAAAGATATGATTAGAGATATGTTATTTCTACAATGAATCATTGCGGAGGACACGTTATGCTGTGGGGAGCATTTTCTGGAAACGGTGTCTCTTCGTTAGTTGAAGTCCGTAGCAAGATGAATGGTGCAATGTATAAGGATATCTTGCAAAATCATTTGCTGCTTTATTGGAGGAAAAATTGTCGTCGCAACTATTTTTTTAGTATGATAACGACACAAAACATACATGCAACCACGTCAAGCAGTGGCTTTCGCAGAAATAAATTTAGCTTTTGAAATGGTCAGCCAATCACCCGATCGGAATCCAATAGAAAATATTTGGAACGAACTTGACAAACGTGCGCGGAATTATAAATATTCCAATTCAGCAGAATTTTCCGGAAAAATGCGAAAAGAGTGGAAAAAACTTACCATAATAGACGATCTTCAACCGTTCACTGAATCGATGCCACGTCACTGCACCGCGAAGTACGTATTGCTAAAATTTTGACGACAAAATACTAATTGTAAATGTTGTTGATCACTGTTATTTTCTATTGTAACATCATTTTTTTCCAAACTTGCCAGGATGGCCGGAAACGTTTGAGAACATGCATTTTCTTATGTAATTAATTTTGTCAATTAAATTTATTGATATTTATTTGTTATTCCATTAATAAGTTCCTAACTATTATTTCAATAACATGTATAAGTATTACTTTGAGATCCCCCTTTATATTGGTATACTTACAAGTTAACCAAACATTTTATGCTGGCCGGAAAAATTTGACCGCCACTCTATATTTCAATAAAAATAACTCTCAAACTAATAAATATATACTTACAAGCTATATTTTGCTTCATAACATACCAACAAATGAACAGAAGCGTGTGAGAAAATCTTATTTTAATATCTTACGAACCTTTTAAGTAATGAGATTTTTCGTGATTTTTTTTAGGTCACTTCCTGTTTCAAAAAGTTCAGTTCTGGTTTATAATTTGGGCTAGAACATTGCTTCTAATTATCACTGAACCAAAAGTAAAGCATATTTTTAATTCTAATTATTCTAACTTTAATTTAAAATAATGATAATAAGAAAAAATATTCGAAAATATTCGGAAAAACAACGATTTGAGGATAGACACATATTTTAAGCAAGAAGTCCCAGGTTAGATTTTTGCCCTGGGCAATTTTCTCCAAGTTTGAATTCAAAAGAATCTCTAAGTGAAGGAAAGATTTTACCGATGTATCATTCAGGTAAAATTTGTTTCGTACTTACTTATCCATGGTTAAGGGAATTCCTAGGCTAGAGGATTCGTCTGTTAAGGTTCGTGATATTGCAATTTGGATGCTATTGTCAAAAGGTTATTAGAGAGAATTATGTCATCCAGAGTTGTCCGGATGAACGTAGATGATAGAGATTTGATACGTTAAGCCAGATATCCCAAGTTCGAGTCATGGCCCGGACATTTTTCACTCAGTTGGGATTTAAAAATTATTCTCTATCGTAAGATTATAACTATGTAAGCTTGAGATAAAATTCATTTTTCTTTTATTATATTTTATTTACTATTCTTCTTAAGAATGCAATCAAAATACGTCATAGCTTAAGAAAATCACTTCTATAATTCAATCAAATAATTAGCAGAAAAAATTATATCATTGACATGGACTTCAATTTTCTATCAAACAAAAAATCCTAATCATTAATATTAAAACTGCATAAAAATAGTTTTGTACATTCTTTATATTTAGTTGAAAAAAAATCTAGCAGATTATTTATTTATTCTAGAAAATATAAAATTTCCAATTCACGAGATTTAAATTAGCTCTTTCAAGAACCATGTTATGAAAGGGAAGTCTTCAAACAGTAATTTAAATGTAAAAAAATTATAAATCTGAGAAAGTGACAAAGCCTATAATTATCATTTGCAGGGAACAAATTTAATTCTGTTTTTTAACTTGAAGTATGGAAAAAATATTCTCATGCCCACATTTCAACCTCTTTGCTATTATAGGTGAAATGTCTTTCCAATTAGAAGTTATATTAAAGTGCGAAGAATAAATGCATTGCAGAAAAAAAAACAAAGAACACTTTATATTAGTTTAAGCTATTTTATAATCAAATTAGTTCTCACATTCTATTTACTTCCTTCATATCTCGGTATAATAAATTGAAATAAGAAATGGTAATGCTAATAAATGAGAGCATACAGAAATAAGTAAATAACGAAAGAAAGAAAGAAAAGAAAGCATAAGGTAAAGCCAGGAGAGATCGCGCGGTCGGAGAGATTGCGCACATAGAGGTTCGGGGGGAAGTAGTAGAGTGAGCACGCAGCGGCTCCAGGTAGTTGTACAACAGCAGTAGTGGAGTGTCTACTTGAAAGTGCACGTTGATTGTTTTGAGCGTCCAAGCTTTGCTATTTTATTTTGTTTTCCAAAAGTAAGTGCTTGAATTTTCATAGTTATTCATCAGAAATTCTATACAATGTCAGTAGTAAAAAATATTTTAAACTTAAACGATTTCTCATAAACTACTAATCTAGACTAACAATGTGAACATCAACGGTTCGTTTTAGTAGCGGCCATGTTTATATAAAAGGCCGCGCAATCACTCCTACCGAAATTGGAGAGTTTGCGCATCTGCTACTTCGTAGAGATGGCGCATTGTTTCCATTAGTTTCCATGCTAGGAGAGATTACGCAGCTTATTGGTAAATTTGCATAAAAAATGAAAAATTAAAATGAACTAATTTTAAGTTAAACATGTTATCAAGTAACTTAATGTTATTTTGTAATCTTATCTGGACTTGCTTTTTCTGATCCTTTAATTTTTTTTCCGTTAATTAAAATTTTATAATCGTTTTTAAAATTACTTTTTTTTCTGATTCTTTAATCATTAGGCTGAAATATTCACTCCTAATACAATAATATTTGTTCTCAAAAGCGTTACAACAATGTCATTTAAGTGTAATTATTATTGTTAACAATTTAATTGTAGTTATTATTAGTAACAATCTCTCCTACCCATGTGCGCAATCATAACAACCCTGTAAGGACAGATTGCGCAAAATAACTTTCTTGGTTTTATTACAACTGTTCTATTAAATTACAACATAACAACAAAATAGCAATTTAAATGCATAAAAAACAAATGAAGTAATAATTATTCATGGATAGTTTAGCAAAAAAATAATATTCAGATTTTTTATTGTTATTCTTTTGAATTGTGCGCAAACTCTCCTAGCTTTACCTTACACAAAATATCAGATGCATGAAATGCAAGTGTTAAAGACTCAGATTTGTTAGAAAATGTCGCTTTTACTTGTGGAAATATAGACTCAGTTTCAGAAGTGTAAAGATATTTTAAAAAGGACAAGAACGAAAAATCATGCGTCAAGAATAGATTATGAAACACTTTCCAACACAGCCAAAAAACTGTAACGAAACTTCACCGTTAAATAAGGTGAAAGACGATATGTAAGTAAACAGTTTAGAAAACATATAACACATTGAAAAATAGAGTTTTCGAAATTACCTTCCAGTGTCAAAAAATAGTCGAATTATTTTGTGCAGCCCTGTATATGATCAATAGATGTGGATATATAGTATGATAAAACTTAGTTCAGTTAGAATATTCACATTTAGCAATTTTTGCCAATCGATGGAAATGCACTTGATATTATTTATACAGCCCTGTATATTATTCGAAGACTTTTCTACACACCACCTATTAAGCTAAAAGGCAACTTAAAACTCACTCGCAGCAATTACCAACCGTAAACGACAATGTATCTTTTTCTTTGCGTAGCCTTGTATATGAAATTATTTATATTCCACAAACTTCTATTAGTCTACTAAATATAGTTCAGCAGGAAAATACGTAAACACAATTAAAATCAACCCTTCAGCAATTCACTCCCATAGTCTGTAATACTTACGAATTCCCTTGAGTAGTCCTTTATATGATCAACCGAGTTTATAAACACACACGTACTATGAAAAAAATCAGTTAAACTTAAAAACACAAACTAAAGTTGAAAACGCACTTATCACACATTGACTGTAAATATCGCACATGTACTGTAACCAATATATTTTGTGTGTCCCTGTAAATAAACACAATGCACACAAGAGAGCAATTTATAGTGCACCTCAGTAATGCATATAATTTTTATTATGTTTGAAATAGTAAAATATCACTAAATTTTACTGCAAATGATTTTTCCCCATAGAACAGAATTCTTTTGTTTGACCCTTTAAATGAATAATAAATGCTTTGCACCCCATATTCTACAAAAATCATGTTTTAATGATTATCACCATTCATAATTATATATCAATTTCATTATGTTTTAAATGACGTAGCGTCATCAAAATGCACTTGAATCGATTATTTCCCATTGACTGTAATGCAACGGAATACGTTTGAAAGTCCTTGTAAAAAACTATAAGTGCTACACACTTCATTTGAAATAGAGAACATGGTATAGTAAACGATAAAAAATTTCAAAGCAGTTGGAGCATATTTACGGGAGTTAGAGCACGGAAAGACGACAGACGGCCAGACAGCAGACAAACCGAAGTCATAAACACCTTTCAACTAGGTTGGAAAGTTTTAAAAACTAACTTCGTTTTCGCGCAGAGGATTAAAAGAATTTAAAATTAAATTAAATAAGAGGCTTTGTAATTTGTTCGGAAGTGGTTTCTTCATTTAAAATAAATCTGAATATCATTTGCCTTTATAGATGAAAAGTTATCAAATATTTTCTCTTCTGATTTTTTTAAAACCTTCATCAGTCAAGAAAATTTAGAAAAAAATGTTGCAAACGTCTGTTTGTATAATCTTCGTCCATTAGACGTCAAAAAACGCTTTGATTAAGGTAAAGCTAGGATAGTCTGCGCACAATTCAAAAGAATAGCAATAAAAAATCTAAATATTAATTTTTTGCTAAACTATTCATGAATAACTTTTACTTCATTTGTTTTTTATGCATTTCCATTACTATTTTGTTGTTATGTTGCAATTTAATAGAACAATTGTAATAAAACCAAGAAAGTTATTTTGCGCAATCTCTCCTTATAGGGTTGGTGTGATTGCGCACATGGGTAGGAGAGATTGTTACTTATAATAACAACAATTAAATTGTTAACAGTAATAATTACACTTAAATGACATTGCTGTAAGGTTTTTGTGAACAAATATTATTGTATTAGGAGGGAATATTTCAACCTAATAATTAAAGAATCAGAAAAAGGAAATAATTTAAAAAACGATTAAAAAATTTTAATTAAAGGAAAAAAAAATTAAAGAATCAGATTAAAAGCAATTCCAGATAAGATTAAAAAATAAAATAATGTTACTTAATAACACGTTTTATCTTAAATTTAGTCCATTTTCATTTTTCATTTTTTATGCAAATTTACCAATAAGCTGCGTAATCTGTCCTACCATGGAAACGAATGGGAATACTGCGCCATCTCTCCTAAGTAGCAAATGCGCAAACTCTCCAATTTCGGTAGGAAAGATTGCGCGGCCTTTTATTTAAACATGACCTCTTCTAAAACGAACCGTTGATGTTCACATTGTTAGTCTAGATTAGCAGCTTATGAGAAATCGTTTAAGTTTAAAATATTTTGTACTATTGACATTGCATAGAAATTCTCATGAAGAGCTATGAAAATTCAAGCACTTACTTTGAGAAAACAAAACAAAATAGCAATACTTTATCTTAAACGCTCAAAGCAATCAACGTGCACTTTCAAGTAGACATTCCACTACTGTTGTTGTACAACTACCTGGAGTCGCTGCACGCTCACTCTACTCCTTCCCCCCAAACCTCTATGTGCGCAATCTCTCCGACTGCGTCATCTCTCCTGGCTTTACCTTACTCCATGTTATTCACTATTATTTTAAATATTTCACTAAAAAATGTCGTTATTTCCGAAAAATTCTTCTATATTTCAAACCAAAATAAAATAGAAGAAATTCTGCTATCAACAATTTTTTCTTCAAAAAAAAAAAAAAAAAAATATATATATATTTATGAAACTTCATCAAACTTTTGTTTTATTTCCTTTAAACTCAGGTAAAGAATATCCAGCATGCTTACTTATACATTCTAGGTATTTCAAAACCTTCTATTCAAGATATTTAAATTAGCTTTTTCAAGAAGCTATTTAAGAAAGAGATGCCCTCCAGTTGTAATTCAAATTTCAAAACACAAAAAAAAATTAATAAGTCTGACAAAGTGACACTATTCATAAATTTCATCTGCAGAGAATGAATTAAAAATGTTTTATTAAAGTGTGAAAAACTTATTCGCATACACAGATTTCCCTCCTTTGCTAATTACGCGGAAACGTCTTTGCTGTTGAAAGTTTTAATGAAGCTGCGAAGAATAAACTAGGAAAATACAAAAAAAAGTCTTAGTTTAAGCTTTCTTATAATTGAATTTTATTCTAATTTTGTTTGTGCTGCTTTTCATTTGTCATCCAGCCACAATATATTGGAGTAAGAAGTGTGAAGGATAATAAATGAGTCGATAAATTAAACAAAAAAGAGATTATGAGATAAAAATAAGATAAGGATTATGAGATGTGTTAAATAAAACACTTTATGGCTCCGATAAATTTAAAAAGCCATTTTCACTTCGTTAACTGCTGATCCATTTCCTCATTTTGTAAGATATTTTAACAAGGTGACAGAGCTTTAACTTTTATAAAATGCATAGTTATAGATATTATAATCTTGGGGGAACAGCCTTTTATGAACAACTAAAAAAGACCTTTCAGGAAGAAAGTTAGGAAAAAGAGCCTTTTCAACTGTAAAACAAAATCGAAAAAATAAGAAAATAAAATATCTGAAAATTTAACACCATGCATAAATTATATTTCTATAGAAATGATTAATTTTTTTCTTAAATTGAGAAAAACACATTTGTATGAATATATTTAAATATCTATGGTAATTACTCGGAAACGTTTTTGTAGTTAGAAGTTTTAATGAAGCATCGAAGAATAAATGAGTTGTGAAAAACACAAGTAACGACTCTGTCTTGGTTTAAGCTATCTTAAAATTAAGTTTGAACTCACTTCTTTTAAATGCATTACATTTGCCGTCTGGCAGAATAAATTGTAATAGGAAATGGGAATGGCAATAAATGAGGTCATAAATAAAGAAAAATAAATGATGAAAGCACATATAAACTATGACGTATGATGGATAAAACACTTTATTTTACATAATACACAAACTATACGTAAATTTA
Source organism: Maratus michaelseni (assembly GCA_963931845.1). NCBI lineage: Eukaryota > Metazoa > Arthropoda > Arachnida > Araneae > Salticidae > Maratus > Maratus michaelseni. The sequence continues at coordinate 172,830,379 of OZ007589.1, read as the reverse complement.
TTGGAAAATTAATTTTTCATTTCTGTAATTTTTGACTCAATTACTAATTTTGAAGAACCGGAATGTTTTAACATAAGGTAATTTAGAATAGAATTATAAACTGGAATTTTGCAATTTATTCGGTGTGGTGCATGGATTTTTATTTCAAGGATTATTTTAAAGCCAGATTTAAATTTACTTTTTTAGATGAAACATTCTTGATATCTTTCATACTTACATCAATCAAGACATCATTAGACTAGACATATTGTAAATATACGTAATAACTATACAACACACATTCATTTGCTTTACTTCTGCCGTTTAAAATTTAACACTATCTGTATTAATATATCTAATAATAATATGAATATTGTTTCGCACTGTTTTACAATTTAATTTTTTTCTACTTTAGCTTAAAAATTATTCCACCTTAAGTATTTTATTACACAAACTCCGTAACTTTTTTTATCTGGCATAATTTTAACTCAACTGACAAAAAACTAGAATTTTTTAAAAATAAAATATATTCCAATTTTTATGGAATCGCCTATTCACAAGAATTAACCAGGCATTTTAAGAACTATTTAAGATAGAGAGACAGTATAATTATAATTCATACTCAAAAACATAAGAAAATAATAAATATGACAAACTAACACTGTTCATAAGTTAAATCTGCATAGAATGAAATAAAAATGTTTCATTTAAATACGAAAAACGTTTTCAAATGCACAGATTTCAGTTTCTTTGCTAATTACGTGGAAACGTCTTTTGAGTTATAAGTTTCAATGATACTGCGAAGAAAATATGAGTTGAGAAAAATGAAATAACAATTCTGTCTTAGTTTAAGTTTTCTTATATTTAAATTTATTCTCACTTCTTTTTTGATGTTTTCCGTTTTTAATATTTCCACAATAAACTTCCAAGGAAATGGAAATTCTATGGGAATGTTATTAAATTGAATTTTAAACATAAAACTTAGATGATGAAAGCACTTATAAATTATGAGATGTTGTAAATAAAATAGTTTGTCTCAGATCTACTTGAAAAGGCCGTTTTTAATTCCCTAATTTTCAACCGACATCTTAATTTTGAAAGATATTAAAAAAAATATATATAATGAATAGGAGAATTTAGACTACAACCACAGAATAAGTTTATAAAATAGAATTTGGGGTTTATTTAAAAGATTATTTTAAAATCACATTAAAATTTACATTTTTAGTTGAAATACTTTTGAATAGTTTTCTTACACTTTTTTTATTCTTTTTATACTAGCAGTAATCAAGATCATATTGTTAACGTCCATATGTAATATAATTATGACAATTATATGTATAAAATATATTTTTACTGCTGAAGGTAAAATATATTTTTACTGTATATTTTCTTCATAAAGATATAATGAAATAATTTACATTACTTTCCGTATGTCTTTACACTTAACAAATAACACATTGACTATCAGAACGGTATCTGCTTTTTCCGCGTTATTTTCCAATTTTAAATATGATTGTTTCTTTGAATAGAACTATAATTTCACTTATTATTATAATTTCATAAAAATTTAGCACTGGATTCTTTAAACCGAGATGAAGAAGATTTAACAATATATTTATATTGACTTTCACAGAATCTCCCATTCACAAGAATAAAATAAGGATTTGAAGAAGTAATTTAAGATAGAGAAGTAATTTAAGAGATAAAGATACTCAAAAAATCTAAAACATAATAAATATAAAAAAGTTACACTGCTAAGAAATTACATTTTCAATGAATGAGCAAAAAGGTTTTTTTAAAGTACGAAAAACATGTACATATGTATAGATTTCCATATCATTGCTAATTATGGTGATAGAAGTTGTAATGAAGCTGTGAACAGCAAATAAGTTAAGGGGAATACTCATACAAATAACACTCTGTCTTACGCTTAGTTTTCTTATAATTCAATTTATTCCAACTTCTTTTTAGTACTTTTTATTTATCATCTGGAATCGATAAAATAGAATAGAAAATGAGAATCTAAATAAATGAGGCCATAAACGGAATAAAAAGTATGAAAGTACGCATAAAGTGTGATGTGTGTTAAATGAATGCTTATAGAACTCGTTAATAGAAAATCGCGTTTATACAAGTGAAATTTAAGCTTTGTTTCCAATTTTTGAAATATGTTTTTAATAGCGAGATGAATCTCATTTTTTGTAAATAATAAGTAAATTTACTCGTAGTTCTGTTAATCAACTGATATAACTGAAGAAATTATCTAAAAATTTATTGCATAAAACATTTCATTTTGTAATTTATTTCGAATATCACGTTTTTTTGGTAGAGGTCAGATGCACCTGTATTTATATTTTTCGTGAATTAAAGTAACTATGTGCATTAAGACAAGTTGCAAACATTTGCTTCTAAGACTTGTACATATCTAAATATTCTGTAGCAATTCCACAAGTATTTATGTTTTGCTATTGTAAAAACTTTTACTGAATTAAAACAATTATTTTTATCTTCTTCTTAAAATTACGCCAATTTTTAAAAACAAATTACACTAGCGATACAATTCAGAAGAAATTAATCAGTTACTGCAACCAGATAATGAGGTTATGTCGCAATATTCTGAATATATACGAACAGACGCTAATTGAATACCTGCTGTGCTAGGAATTGTGCTTGATACTCTATTCTTCAGCAATAAACCTTATCTGATCGAAAGGCTCCATAAAATTGCAATGTTTTTGAATCACGAATAAATCACAATAGCAGTCAACGCATTATGAAAGTAATAAAAAATGTCCAAAACTAAATTCTGGTACAAATTACATTGTTCGAGAAGTAAAGTAACGATATACACCCAGAAAAAGGAATTGATTAAAACAACAAAACCTGTTTTGTTGAGTACATTTTGGTTGTTTTAGTCAAAATTTTAGTTCAAGTAAAAAAATTGGTTTTGTTGCTTGGACAAAAAAATATTGTTAACACTCGTACAAAATTTTAACAAAATTTCACCAATTTTACTTGAACTAACAAAATTTGTTTCTTTTAATTTTACAATATTTTTGTAATTCCAGCAAAATTTTGTTATTTTTGAAAAATTTAAATTCTTGTGTAGTAGCCATATCTCTCTTACGTAACTTGATTTATTTGACTTATATAGCTATATAATTACATGATTAACATAATTTTGGGGTAATTAAAACTTTTTTTTCACTGGGACGGACAAAGGTAGTGATGTCACTGTGACATAATGCTTCACAAGGCGATTACAAAAAATCCTCTCCCTCAACTCGTCAAAAAATGGGACATCAAAGATATATCACAATGATCCTTTTTCCACTTCACATGAGAGCAATGTGGGCTGTAATAGTTGCATTTAGGTTACGGTGATTTTCCATCTTGGTCACATACGTGTTATGATGGTATTAGGTCTGATATGGAAATTGAAAAACTGGAATAATAAAACGCAAGTTTCAAGATATTCAGTATTAAAGCTGTTTAACGAAAACTACAACCAAGATTATTTCGATTGCTTCTTCTGAAACAGATGATTTGTTAAGATTGAATCATCAATTAACGTATATGTAACATTTTTTTGTCTTACAGGTTGTTGTTTTCATTGGGTATATTGAATTTTAATAAAAAAAAATGCTTTTAATTTATCTAAAATTTGCCTTTGATTACAATGACTTATATTGAAAAATAATTAAATCCTTGTAATTTAAAAAGGATATCAGGATGATGTTAAAAATTTTTACATAAAAATCAGAAAATAAAATAAAAGTCATTTACCCTGTTTTGCACTCGAATCTCCCTTTTCTTTCAAATGTTCATTTGTTCATTCAAACTATTCACCCTGAGTATTTACACCACTTTATACAGTAATATTGGGATTACAAAAAATTTTCAATTTGAATGCTGCTGTGTTTGTTATTCGATAGTTCTATTGATTCAAACCAAGAAACCGCTTACATCTTAAAAGTTTTATATACTGAAAATATTTATTTCACTTTATGATTCCTATGGTATTTGAATATACTAAATCTTTAAAAAATCGTATCCTTTAGCAAATAATATTGTAGAAAAAAATTTATATTTTATAGATATCATTTTATTACTTAGTCATATAAAAATATTTAAATATACATGCATACATACATACATACATAAATATATATATATATATATATATATATATGTATATATATATATATATATATATATATTCTTTTTCTACGAAAACTTTTCTAAAAAGATAAATAAATATGATAAATTGAAAAGCAATATATTTACTTTTTCTCTTTATGGAAAAGTCACATCCATTTATGTCATACTCAGCTGTTTCTTATAAATATTCACTCTGATGCATTCTTTTAAAATAAAGTAGTAAGAAGTTAGTGGGTTGGAAAATAAGCTTTTTTCATAAAGTCAAACAAACTATTTCAAAAACTTATTCTTTTAAAAATATTTACCGAGATAACTTATAACGTTTCAGTAAATCATATACACTAATATGAGTCTGCAATATTACCATTAAGTGCACGCAAAAGAGTAATTATTACGTCGGTTTGGAGCATCTCTAACTTGTTCCTTTCAATAAAAAGAAAAAAAAAACTTTTTTATTGATAAAAGAATAGCACAAAAATTAAATCTTGAATAATTTCCCATAATACTTCTAAAACCTGTATTTGGTAACTTTAAGAATAAATTATTTTTAAAAAAATGTCTCATAATAGTATAATAGTATAAAAATAAAAGTAATCGTTAGCAATTTTAAAAAGAAGCTACAATTTTATTTCTTGAATATTTTGTTTAAAATTTTAATATGCTGAAAGTAGTAATATAGTTGCATACTGTATATTTCCTCATGTAGCAGGAACTTTGCAAAAATACACTGTAACCTGATAACACTTATGTTCCCGACGGTTCCAGAACCTTTTCTCCTGTCTCTCAGAAATCTTTAGGAGATGAAACTGTCAGAAATATCTGAAACCAACGGATTTCCAATGTTTGGAATGGAAAATATTTCTGAATTTTTCTTCCTCTTTGACTGCATTTAATTTTTTGGAAGAGGGCGCTTCTGAAAATCAGAAGCTTTGAAAGTGCCCTTTAATACAAAAACTTTCCTATAAACAACTAAAATATTTTAGTTTCTGATATTATGAGAGTTGCTGTTGTTAAAATTCTCTCAGTATAGTGGGATAATTTCAGTAATCATGTGTAACTGTAATGATTTACGATGCTTCGTTAAAATTTCTTAAACGGTCTGCTGTACCACGACCACAAATTGCTTCAGTATATTTTCGGTGTTTTTTAATATTAAGATTTTGTCGAAAGTCATTTATTTTCGAGAAAAACTACTAAACCTAAAGTTGTACAGATATAAATATTGAAATAATTTATCAGAGAAAAATGTTAAATTTAAAGTGATATCGATTACATGTCGAATCAAAGTGTAATCAATTTAAAGTGAAATCGAATACATGACATTATATTGGCAACCATGAATGATAGTAACTTGTTGGATCTTAAGATGGCAACACTTATCAGTGAGAATTCTAACGTCCCCGTTTTAGACGACTTTCCCCTACTGAAAGTAAAGTTGTACAAATATAAATATTGAAACAATTGTTAGAGAAAAATGTTCAATTTAAAGTAAAATCGATTCGTAAATCTCTTTCATATGTATAATGTGCAATAAAAAAAAAAATAACTGTGTTTGAGAAATCTATACCTTTTCAAAACAATAAAACATAAAGCAAGCTAAAATATATCCATTTAAATGGGTTCGATAATTTTAACTGTAAAAAAAATACCAACACTTTATAGCTGCTATTTAAAATTATTAGACGAACTTGTTAAAAAAAAGAATTTTTCTTTACAACACTACTCTTTTAAATTAAAATTTAAATATATTAAAGTTTTAGGAATTTTCAGAATAAGTACATTTTAATACTTAGTCAATTAGTGTTTCAATGAAATGAGCTACTTTCTAAACAAAACTTGCATCCCTTCAATAATAAAATGTAAACATTTCGTAAAAATCTCAAATTAGGAAGCATATTCAAAATGCGAAAACATATAATTTAAAAAATGTTATTTGGAAGATCAAAATAGGATGTCATTTTATGTAAGTTTATTTATTAACTGTATAAGTTATTAAACTTTCATGGAAATCTGGCTAGTCCTTTTTACGAAACTAATAAAAAATAACAATTTGTCAATAAAAATGCTTATATAGCGACAGCTGAAATTCTTTTTGCAATAACTTTTTTCTAAAGAAAAATATGGAATGTGGTTTTGTTTGAAATATTCGTTGTCCAAAAAGGTTTAGGCATTTTTAGCATTTTTTAGTAATTAAAATCAAATAAAATACAAAACTCAATCAATACAAGCTACGCAAACGCTAATGGCGCAGTCACCATTAGCGTCTACAACACTTTGCCCACTTTTCTAACAATTACTCAGATGATGGATTCCGCGGTTAAAAAAAAAAAAAAAAAAAAAAAAAAAGGCTTGGCCTATCGATGTATACCGTCAACTGTTCACCAATTGCTTTTCTCATCTCATTATCAGTCTGAAGTTGCTACCTTGCTAACATGTTTAGTAACGAGCGAAAAAGGTGAAATCACATTGTGAATGTTTGGTGAGTAAACCAGAAATGGTAAAATTTCCCTTTTCCGATCGTTTATTCTTTGGCAGGCCACGGAGCTTCCATGTGCCTTAGCGTTGTCGCGCTGTAATATATGTAACTCTGCGAGGCCCATATGAACTACAGTCTCATTTCCTGGATTTTTTCTGCAAAAGGAGTTAATTGAAGACTGTAATGGTTGAAACAACAGTTTATCTTGGTTTGAAGGTCTTGTAATAGAGCACGTCCTATTCCTCCCACCAAATACTTAGCATAAGTTTTCTATTACATAGTAAATTAATATTTTGTGCACGTAATCTACTTATAGACTACTGTCAATTGTGCTCATTTGTACAAGAATTATTAACCAACGTTTAATTCTCTTGCAGTTAAAACCATCTATTGAAAACGAGTAGAACTATTTTTGTACATCAAATATTGCATACCAATTTAATTTTATCATATACAAAATAAAATATCGCTTTTGGTCGATTAAAAGGTACCTCACCCTTTAAAGATTTAATCAGTAAATGACTTGTCAGTGATTCTGTTGAAAAAGAGTATAAAGAGTGTGACTCTAAAAATATTAATATTTATAAATAGGGCCATTAATAAAGTGAAAATTAATTATTACCGCCTCTTGTAAAATAAATTAAGAGCTTCTACATATTAATTCATTTTAGAAAGTAATTATATTTTCTGTTATGTAAAAGCATCAAAATCTAAAATATATTTAAAGGGATTATTAAAGAAGCCTAAATTACATATTTCTTAAAGACGAATCTAAGAAAGAAACAAAGATAAAAATAAACCTATAAAAATGAATTTGATTTCATCCGTTTTCAATAGTTAAAAAAATTATTTTACGTTTAATATTGTGATATTATGATATTCTTTAAATAAATTAATTGGCTTCTTATAAACATAACGAATTAAAAATGTATTAAAATACGTTTATTTAAACATATATTGTATGTGAAAATAATACATTGAAGAATTTATTTTAATGAATAAAATCGGCTAAAATGTACTAAAATATGTTTTTTTAATAAAGGATATTGTATGTCAAAACACTTGAAGAATTTAATGAATAAATTCTGCTAAAAATGTACTAAAATACGATGCTTTTCTAACATACGTTGTATGTCAAAACAATACATTGAAGAATTTACTTTAATGAATTATCTGATAAATACGATGTTACTTTTCTGTTTAAACATTTATTTTACATATTTTTATTAATGATGAAATTTAAATTAATTCCAGCCAAAATCTTTATAAAAAGAAGTCTAAGTTATTTTCAAAAAATGTGTTTATTGATAAAAGATTACTTCGTAAATATTTCTTTCACCTTTTGATATTTTTTAAATTCTAAACAAAATTATATCCTTGCATACTGACAAGTTTGTCACCTTCCCTTTAATTTAAATTTCTAATAAAATAAACTGAGAAAACGAAGAAAGGGAAAATATTAACGTATTTTCTTGAATTTTTTTTTCATATATTCTTTAACTCCATTTACAAAGAATAAATGATTATATATGCAGCATCCAATCTATAGTTATCCACGTTACTCTTTCTTTTTTCAAACATATTCGCAGAGCGTGCTACTATTATTATGCTTCAAAGAACAGAAACAATCGCATAATTTACTACAGTTTTGGATGAAATCCAAGTCAGAGGACAGAACAGAAAAGTAAAAATAGATAGAAAAAAATTGTAATTCCGAAGACTCCTGATACGAATTTACTTATTAGGGGGAAATACAGTTGAATATAAACTATTTTAGAAGTCAGAAAGAGGATAAAATTAGACTAAAGAACCTTAGTATTAATGAAAAATATAACGTGATAAATTTCAAAGCTTAATTAACGTATGCCTGATATATTTTGTTTTATTTATTTTTAATCAAATATCTATTTTACAGAGAGGTATTTAAATATCATGCATTTACCTTCAACACAACAAAAATGTTTTATTAGGTGCCAAACGAATATATATATGTATTTCTATAAGAAATCGTATATCAACTGAAATAACATTTTATACATTTTAATTATTACATTTCTGTCACTGCATATGACTCATTCATTGTGACATTAGTTAATAGACAAATAAAACTCTGAATACTCAATATAACCTTTTAAATAAATTATTTTTTTGAAAAAAAAATTGTACTTTTTGGTTAGCCGGGCGCCAGTGAAAGATATATTTCACTGGCGCCTGGCTAACCGAAAAGTACCAATTAAATATATAAAAACTCCATGATTGCTAAAATTTAGGATTTTGACAGTCTGTGACATATTGAAAACATATTATATTTGTAAATAAAAGTCTACTTTATTATTTGAATAATTGCAAATTTTACAATTTTTCCAACTGCATTTCCATTATTACTTGTTTCGAGTTACAATTATTACTTTTATCCCATGACAACGTTTCGCACGTTTTTTTGGGAAACAATTTCAAGAAAATGCAACATGTGACGGATATAATATTGTAGTCTTAAAAAAAAAAATGTTATAATTGTTAATAAATTCTCAAGGAATAAAACTCAAAGTTATCAACTTTATAATATTTTCCTGGGTTCTTTGAAAGATTAAAATATAAATTTATCAAATTCAATATCTGCCTTACCGCAAAACCTTCCCAAAATTAAAAAAACATAGTATGTAGAAAAATATATCCAATAGAACCTGATCAACTTTCCGGTGTTTATGAAATCCCATTCACCAGGGCAGATGGAACATTACAATACTATATAGGAATGACAAACAGAAAATTAAAAACGACAATAAAAGAACATATGGCAGATATAAAATATGACAGAAGAACTACAGCCTTGTATAGACTACATAGAATAGAGCCTTTGCAGATTGATGTCAATAATAGTAAAGTAATTTTTCCATCAAGACTTTATTTCCCTTCCATTATCCGTGAATCAGTAGAAATATATTAGCAAAACGAGAACATATGCAACGAATCAGCTTCTTTTGATTTAAATAAAATATGGCACGCGATGATTTACAAATTAAAAAAGCAATAAAATAATATTTTTCACGTTTTCCAGCTTGTCCAATTTAATCACCTGCTTACATTATAGATGTGATCTCGTGATTTGTGTTTTTCATTTTCAAAAAGTTTGCGAAAATAGTTTATTTATCATTTTGATCTTGTAGATGTTGACGTTAGAGCGCACGAAAAATATGTTATCTATGTATTAAAAGGTATTTTTAAGCCTTTTGTATTATGGTTTTATCACTCTAAGCAGTAATTACACTTTAATTTACACGTCAATTTGTTATTATTATAATTTAAATATATGTGTGCAGCTTATTTAATTACGTTCCTACCTATGTACTGTAATCACTATAGGTAATTTTTTAATATTATAAATATTACTAAAAACACTGAATTAAATTTTTTTGTAGCACCCGGGGCTTAGTGTCCTGCAAGATACGGCAGTATGCAGCATGTAGATCACCATACTAATCAAAATGCTTCAGTTCATCAGATGGATCGGAATTTATATATCTGTGAAAAATATGAATTTCTGTTTATTATAAGAGTAAATTAAATTTTCAGGCTTTCACCCTTCTTTTTACTTAGAACTAAACATCAAATTTGAAAACGCATTGCTATTTGAAATATAAGGATGAAAAGAAGTTCTTAAAGAACTCATTAGATAAAGTGTTAAGTGATGAGGAATCATTATTGAAAAATATTTTTTAAAAAGGTGATTAAGAACACTTTAGGAATAATCAATCGCAGTCGTAGGAAGCATTAGATTCAATGCTGAATATGATATATATTTGAAAATTACCTTGTTATTATCTTTGAAGAGATGTAGTAAATAAGTCGAATGCAATAGAACTAAGGTTTAACTCCAACACTCTTGTCTTTTTAACCCTTTTTAACATAATTGAGAAGTGTTTGTGATCTCGATTTGTCTGCCTGCAGTATGCCTCTTGTTGTCTTCCCGCGCTCTGACTTTCATAAATATTCTTGTGTATAAACGTACTCGGTATATATTAGTGAGGTTCAGTATGGAGCAGTGCCTATTAAAAATTAAATGTGTTGCAATTATTTCTTTTTACTGGGACATACTAAAAAAATTAATTCCATCATCGTCTAAAAAGAAAAATGTTTGAGGCGTTTTTAAATAAAATTTTATTACTTTAATATAATGAAAATTATATGCTTACTGCGACGCACAACAGTATACTTTCTGTGCCCAGTATTTTTTGTTTGTTTATATGGACACACAGACTATACTGGTTGTATTACTTTCTATGAGTGATAATTTCAGGAAATGCATTTTACGCTGTGCTACGCATTTTTAAACTTCACTAAATTTTATTATATTACTTGGTGTCTATAATTACCATAGATTATATGCAAGGTTGCACAAAAGAATTTGTGAGCATTATCGTCTAAGGGCACGAATTGCTTGGGGTATGTTTTGAACTATGTAATGCTTATTTTAGCTCAAATATACTTATATAGTATACTAAGAAATATTTTCAGAATAGAAATAAATTCATATTCAAGGCTGTGGAAAAGAAATTGATCCCATTCCTCTTTATGGATGGTGATTATCGGAAGTGGGCTTGTAGTTATGCTATGCAGTTATAGCTGAATAAACTTTTAGAATACTATGGGGTATGTATAATAAACCATTCCTCATATACTGTGCGGTACAAAAGACTACGACTGCATTACAGTTAAAATACGGAAATTTCTGACAGTAAATAATCAACTTTCTCATGCATTAAACAGCTGAATAAAGTTTTAGCACACTGTGTGGTGCGTATAAAAACTCATAGACTATGTAAATTGTTCCAAGAAAGAATTCGAATACCTTGCCGACTACGGTGCTATATGTTAAAATTGGATTTTTAACTTTGTTATGCTTTTTCTTTTCTTTTCTTTTTGTTTTTTACCGAAATCAATATATGAAATTATCTGAAATACCATGGAAATGTTAAAAATTGAATTCATAATGTATGCATGATGCATTATTTTTCTTTCTTGTTTTAACTTGAATAAATATGTTTTGAGATTTATTCTAATATCGTTCTGTTTACGTCTGCATTAATTTACTCCTTATCTCCACTTCATTTAATCATTTGTCTTACCTCCACTTCATTTATTCATATGAAGCATCCTTCAAGTTTCAGTTCATGGACCGACGCTTTTCAAAATATTTTTTTAACGTTATATCTCGTACATTGAAAAGTTACACCTTGTTTTATATGCAGAAGATACTACTATTTAGGCATTAGCACACCATCGTTTATACAGAAACTTTCAAAGATATCGTGATATGTTTATGGACTGGTGTAATCTTTGGCTCGTTAAAATTAATGTATCTAAAACTGCTGTTATTTACTTTTATAAAACTTTCTCCTACCTAAATAGACTAAACTTTAAAAATACTACTTCCTTTCAAAAGATATGACCAAGGCGCTAATCTGTAAACTTTAGGGTTATCCTAGATAAAAGACTGTCCGTCAGAAAATTTATTCTTAGCACAACCGTTAAGGTCGTCGGCGATTCCAAATCTCTTGGCTTTCGTATAAAAAAAAATCCTGATCTGTTTATTCGCAATGAAGCACTAATATGTAAAGCTTGCATTTTCTCTATCGTAACTTATGCCATTTCAATGTGGGGTTTCATATGCAAAACTAGTATGGAAAACATGTCTAAAATTTATAATAGAATTTTAAGAGCCAACAGAAATGTATGCAAGTATCGTCCTAATTACGAGATTAGATGTGATTAAGTATTTTCACCTCTCGAATCAATTAACTTTCTAAAAAATTCGACAAAAACATCAATCTTTGTGAATAATTTTACTGCTGAAGTACCGGACTACGATGTCTGCTATTCCAGTAATAGAAAAATTCCGTGTTATTCAAAATTTTTCAGAAAATATGCTTATTAACAAAATTATATAAAATTACCCACCTCCTCAAAACACTTTTTACACTTCATCGCCCTTAGCTTCTTTAATAGCATACTTTGTGATTCATTGTGTTAATCAATAGGCCTACTTTCTTCAAAAATGGTAGCTTTGTAGGAAAAAAGGTAAAATCGTTCTTTATCCACTTAAATATATCTTCAGTTGTATTTTGTAAAAAAATTCTTTTTTGCTTCCATTGAAGGTTTCAAACGATAGAATATCTAACAGGTCTCAAGCTAATAGATGGCCTATCATCTCAAATTTGAGAAAAAGGTACTATCCTCAATTTTTCACTGAACCGTTCAGTTTTAAAAGCATTTAAAAAGTCTTGTGTATTATCATAGTCGACTACGCATTATCAAATGATAAACATGTATAATTTTGATTAAAAACACGTACAAATACAAATTACTTATACCTACATCAAAGCTAATTTGGATAGAAATACTTATGGTTAGCTTTTTTTTTTCTTTTTTTTTTAAATCAATATAAACTTTCCAAACAATAAATTCTAAATTTTTATTTTATATACAGGCGAGGATTTAACTCCTGCACTTAGTACACTTACCTTAAACTGTAAAACGGTAACTTTTATAAGTTTTAAATTACATCGTTTGAAATCATTTGACTTGTTTTAAAATAGAAATAATGTACGCATTAATATGTCATTTAGTTGCGAATATCTTGCTCTTTTGTTAAAAGATTAGTGCATTTTTAAACACGTTAAGAAGAATTTTTCGTGTAATTAAACTTTTAAACAGAGCAGTTTAAGTAATATGTGCATTTCTGGGGAAATATTTATAAAAGAAGTTAATGTTTGAAATGCTCATGGTTATGTTAGAGAAACGTTGTGTGTTAAGAATGTACATTAATTGTTACTGAATGCGTCATTTATTTCTTTAAACATATTATTTACAGAAATAGAGAGTTTCCCAAGAACTAAAGGCTGGTGTTTAATGGAAAAACCGTTTTGGTAATTTTAGCTGTTCTTACAATCACGATATAAATGTCGTATCATGTAGCATTATTGCACAAACATGACTTTCAGATATTTAAGTGATGTTACAACCTTCTTATTTTAATTACAGCACCTAATTTAAATTAAATGATTCAAAGTTAACAAAAATGTTGTTATTCCAAAAAATTAAATGTGTGTCGTCTTTTTATTAGAAAAAAATGTTTTACAAATGTAGTGAAACCTGCGGATCAGAATAGACCATACACTGTAAAAGAATCTCAAATGTTTCTTAATTTGGATCGTATCTTTCTAAAGATTTGCGAAAATATTATGTGATCTCTTACAAGTTACCCACGATTCTGAAAAATGTTCCTTTATCTTTAGAAGCTTCTAAGATTTAAAGAACCAGTTCTGGAACAAAATTATCTTTTGCTACGCCTAATTTTGTTAAACGTTTGAGAATAGTCACAGTACATTAATCATTACATTACATTGAATTATTCACTTTTCTCTACCCCAAATATAGTTTTATTAGATGCTATGGATTCACAAATAGAACATTTTCAGCTGTGTAAGAGATTTTATGCACGCAAATGTAATAAGATAATGTTCATTTTAATTTCCCTGTTAATGCTATTGATTTTAATATTCTTGTTAATGCTGTTAATTTATCATATTTCTTGAACATGAAAATGTTTACTCGATAATTTACAACATCCGGAAAACTAACCTTTCGGGTTGAGAAAACGGATTAATTCACTGTAAAATACTACTGGTAAATGTCTGCAAATATTACAGGTGGCAAAAGAAACTTACCTATTAATACTTAAATAACGGAAATCAATTTGTTTCTGGGGATAGTGAAACACTGTTTAGAATTGCGAGTAATTCGGAAGAGGTTACATTATATTTTCATAAACCTTAAGAAAAATACGAGCTAGTTTAAGAGCCATTTGTCTCTTTTTACAGTGCAAGTTCTACAGAAAGTTTGTTATGTTCGAGTATTTGATTTATAAATATAATAATTATTTGGTAGTTTATTGGTATGGAGTGATGATTGTCATTTTTTAATGTAATTTTAATCATTGTAAGTTTAGTAAAAAAAGAGCCTTTCAAGTCTTCCTTAGCCTTGCCATTTTTTCCCACATATTTCTGTCCTTCTTTTACAGGATACATTTGAACACTTGCTTATTTTTTAATCAAATAATGCTGCTTATAAACATTTTCGGTGTACTAATAAAGTCAATAATGCCTCTGAAATATGCAAGCAATCTAAATATTCAAATTTAATCAATGATCTGGAGTTGTCTAAGACATATGCTGAAATTTTAGGCTTCAGACCAAAAGAAATAACTTGTTAGCTCCCAAAACATCTATTAATGTGTATATAAAAAAGTCCCAGCTGGCTCGGCCTACATGCACATCTAGATTTCGAAGTTAAGTACTAATTTCAACAACAAGAACTGAATCAAGATTAGAGATAAACCCAGTTTAACAATTTTATCTGGCTGATTTTGACGAGTTTTTTTTTTCGTTTTTTTCTCATTATACTCCAATTATTTTGTAAATGATTATAAAAAATCTCTCATGTTTATTCAATTATTTAGTCTTGTTAATTACTATAGGTATGAAATTAAAAAAAAATTGTACCATAAACTAAATTTATATTTAATCTACGGTTACGTTCGTTGGTGGAATAGCTTCTAATTATCAATTCCACCATCCTTAAGGCAGGCACAATTAAGGACCTGAGAATTCATGACAGGAGATTTCGCGTTTTCGCCGCAGACCATGGGCGCCTGCTTATTGTTAATTGAAGAAGAAGTAACTTTTTCCATGTTGCTGCAGTTGTGATCGCCTACTTTGAAATCTACCTGTGCCTGTAGGTGGCGCAGGCAGGGATTTTTTTGTTTTAATTTTATTTTGCTGTAAGAGTTGGTCTTATCAAAAACATGTCCATATATATGTTGTAGATAATATTAAGATAATTTATAATAAATTTAAGCAAAAAGATTTAATATCTTGTCAATTGACGAAGTTATCAATTGTTTTTTTCTCAAACCCCTATTTTGTTTGTCCCCCCTTGAGGCCATTTTTAATGATAACAAAAATCTGTTATACAGAAATTTTTGACCCTTTTTGTATAAGCAATAATAACTTTAAACTGATTCGATATGTATCATAATTAAGATTGAGAGTTTTTTCTGTTTTCACAAAAAGCCCCCCTCCCCATTTCCCCCCTTCTTGGTTCGATTTTGCCCAATAATGAACCTGACCAAGATTTCTGCCCCTTGATTTTATGCATCTTTCTGGAAGAGATTTGTGTAGAATTACGGAAGTTATCGTGTCCATAAAAAGTGATATATATATATATATATATATATATATAGATAGATAGATAATGTTTTGAACTGTGGGCGGTTTTTCTTTCTAGGGGTCATGATCGGCGTAGATCTGCAAAAGTTTTTCCGAAATTCCAACATAGGGGAGAATGTAATAGGTAGTATTTCTTATGAAATCTAAATAAAAAAGAAGGGAATGTACTTCTCAATTTCTATAATATAGTTACTATGTTTACTGAAGTAATATTAATATATTGATGTGTAATTTTGGTTTAAAAAAATAAGAATGGAGACGTTTTATTGACTATATTAAAAGATGTTTTAAAACTGTTCCTTTTAATGTTTCTGAAAAAATTAATGTCTCTGAAGCTATCATACCAGAATCAGTGGAATACATGATTGCCGATTCTTGTTGGATATTAAAGGGTAAAAATGCAGAATCTCTACTTGACCACAAAATAAAATAAAAAGAAAAGTGCGCAGTTAAACTGATGGCATTGAGCTCACAGGCTATTTACACTAATTGTATATTATACTCTTATTTCAAAGAATAATGCCCCTCGAAAAATAAAGAAATCCCCAATAAATTTAGGGAGATTAGCCCCCGTCCCCTCCAATGAACCCTTATCACAATGAACCTATATACAAAATTTGAAACAAATCGGATATTTCTATCACATACCT
This sequence comes from Maratus michaelseni, assembly GCA_963931845.1. NCBI lineage: Eukaryota > Metazoa > Arthropoda > Arachnida > Araneae > Salticidae > Maratus > Maratus michaelseni. Next base: position 172,813,823 of record OZ007589.1, on the reverse strand, counting down.
ACATAAGTACGAACATACAGAACCTGCGGGAACTCTCAGGCTTTGATTGCCTGTGAGCTAAAAATTTTACCTTTTTAGCCAAAGAAAAATATAGTGTAACTAGCACCTTTGACTAAGAAAATTAAATGTATTTTTATGCAATCTATATGTTTACTCATATCTATGTATATATTTTCAATAAAATTTTCCTATTTTATTTATTTGATATTATCAGGTTTAACAGATGCAGTAGGTTATCAGTATAACACACGTTGACGAAAATTGTGAAAAAACGGTACGTGATAGAAAAATTAATCGGACATTTTTGGAATTAGCATCCAAAAAATGTATATAATCAGTATAAAGTGTTTAAAAAATTTGGCCAAAAATGAGCAGTAACCGTGTAATTTTTTCAACAATATTTTGAATAAAAATAGCAGGCGCAATATTTTCTCTAGTTTCTGTAATCTACAGAAATTTATTCATATAATAAAGCGATAAATGATTTCAATGCTCATAATTGTCTATATTATCAAATTAAATAGTTTATTATTACTTGTAACGGTATATGTAAGTTGTTTTGTAACTTTTCTTGCATGCTTACAAAAATTAGTAAAAATATGAATTTATTAGCATATAAATTTTATAATATTATTCCTTGCCGGGTAGAAATTTTATCAAATGTTCACAATGTGTCTATCTGCATGTTAAGATATATGCATACTTATACTTACTGAAAAGTAATTCGGATAGATGTATATGTCTGGTTTGCTTTTTCTTAACTAATAAAGATATATTTTATAGTTAAATCCGAATTTTCCTTTTATATTAAAAGGCAATTTTTACTAGTGCAATAAATAAGATTTCTTAAAGCTCTAAAACGAAAGCTTTTAAAAGTTTCATGTTACATGTTTCTCAAACGCTCAACTTTGTTTAAATTAGAAATAAAGTACACATTAACATGTCATTTAGTAGTGAATAATTTCTCCTTTAGTTAGAAAATTATTTCATCTTTAAACAAGTTAAGAAGAATTTCTCGTGTAATTAAACATCTAAACAGGAAAACTTAAATAACATGTGTATTTCTGGGTAAATACTTATAAAAGAAGTTAATAGTTGAAGTGTTCATATTTATGTTAAACAAATGCTCTGCATTATGGGAGCACATCAGCGTGTTACAGAATACATTATATATTTCCTTAAATATATTTTTAGCAAAAATAGAGAGTTTCCAAAAATTAAAGGCACTTGTGATTAACCTTTGGTTCATTTTTTTCAACAATATTATGTATCACAAGAACAAATAGAATGTTTTCACTTGCTATTGTGCTTTACAGCTACTTTTTAATAAAAAAAAGTGATAAAAGATTTCAGTATTAATAGTTGTCGTTTTTATTAAAATAAATCGTTTATTAATAATTGACAATTATAATACATGCACAAATATGTAAATTGTTTCAAAACGTCTCCTGCATGTTTACAAAAATTACTGAGAAAAATATATTTCTTATCGTTTAAAAGTTTACTACAACTTTCATCTCTGTCGAATAGAAAGTTATCAAAGGCTCACAATGTTTATATATAAATGTTAAGATATATGCATACGTATACTTACTTCAAAACTAATTAGGGTATCGATATTTATATCTGTTTTTTTTTTTTTTTTTATTAGTAAATATATGTTTTTTAGCTAAATCTGAATTTTCGTTGTATATTAAAAAGCACTATTCATTAGTGCATTAAATAAATTTTATTAAATCTTTAAAGCAGAAACTTTTATAAGCTTTAAGTTACATCTTTTGCAATCACTTGACTTGTTTTAGGTTAGAGATAGAGTACTCATTAATATGTCATTTTGTAGTGAATAAGTTTCTCTTTAGTTAGAAAATTACTCCTTTAAAGAAGTTAAGAAGAATTTCTGGTATAAATAATCCTTTAAACGCGGCAAATTAAGCAATACTTGGATTTCGGGTTAAATATTTATAAAAGACGTTAATGATTGAAGTGTTCCTGATTATCTCACAAATGTTGTGCATTAAGAGAGCACATCAACTTGTTGCAGAATACGTTATTTATTTCATTAAACATATTTTTCGAAGAAGTAGAGAGTTTCCAAGGAATTAACGAACTTATGTGTTTCTTTTGATATTGTTTTCTGAACAATATTTTATATTAAAAAATGTGTAGTGTTTGATACGTTGTTCCTTTTTTTTATATAAGTTTAATGAATGTGTTTCTTAAAAAAGTAAAACTGTTTATTAATACTTGAATGACTTGAAATGTATTGTCATAACTTTCAGTTAATTTAAAGTCAAAACTCTGCATTTGAAACATTTTACAGAGTTCAGAAAAAATAGCGAACTAATAAGATTATATGATGTGCTAGCAGTTTCTCTCTGACTAACAACTATATAATAATTTTATCTGACTGCAAACACACGAGAACATACAATTCATTTTTGTATATTTATTTTAATGTGTTTTGACAATTGGACGGATTTTCAGATTTTGATAACCCTTTTTAGGTAGATTTCGTAAGAAATACTACCTATTACATTCTCACCTAAGTCGGAAATTTTGAAAAATTTTTGCAGATCTACGCCGATCATGACTCCCAGAACCCAAAACCACCCCCATTTCAAAAGTTTATCTATCTATCTATCTATCTATCTATCTATCTATCTATCTATCTATGTCACTTTTTTCTGACCACGATAACTGGAAAAATTCTGCATAAATCTCTTCCAAACTGATACATAAAATCAAGGGTCATAAAATCTCGGTCAAGTTCGTTAATGGGCAAAATCGAACCAAAGGGGGGGGGGAATGGGGGGGCTTTTTGTGAAAACAGAAAAATCCTCATAATTTCTTTATTATTATACGTATCGAATCCGTTTAAAGTTATTATTACTTCTAGGAAAAGGGCCAAAAATGTATGTATGACAGATTTTTGATATAATTAAAAATGGCCCCAAGGGGGGAAAAAGGGGGGGGTTTAGAAGAAAAAAAATCATAGCTTCGTCAATTCACAAGATATCAAATCCGCGTAAATTTATTATTAATCCTCTTAGTATTATCTAAAACTTTTATATTGACAAGTTTTTTATAGGACCAACCGTTATAGCAAAAAAAAAATTAAAAACAAAAAAATCCCTGCCGGCTCCGCCTGCAAACAAGTTATTTTTCAAAGTAGGCGGTTCCAACACCCGCATCTTTTCGAAACTGATACATAAAATCAAGGGACATAAAATCTCGGACAAGTTCGTTAATAGGCAAAATCAAACCAGGGGGGGGGGGTTGTGAAAACAGAAAAAAACCCCTAATTTCTTAATTATGATACGTATCGAATCCGTTTAAAGTTATTATTACTTCTAGGAACATGGCCAAAAACTTATGTATGACAGATTTTTGATATAATTAAAAATTGCCTTAAGGGGGGGAGGGAAGTGGGGTTTTAGAAGAAAAAAATTCATAACTTCGTCAATTCTCAAGATTTCAAATCCGCTTAAATTTATTATAAATCTTCTTCATATTATCTAAAACTTTTATATTGACAAGTTTTTTATAGGACTAACCGTTATAGCAAAAACAAATTAAAAACAAAAAAATCCCTGCCGGCTCCGCCTGCAAACAAGTTATTTTTCGAAGTAGGCGGTTCCAACTCCGCATCTTTTCGAAACTGATACATAAAATCAAGTGGCGTAAAATCTTGGTCAAGTTCGTTAATGGGCAAAATCGAACCAAGGGGGGGGGGGGGATTGGGGGGGGGGGACTTTTTGTGAAAACAGAAAAAAACCCATAATTTCTTAATTATGATACGTATAGAATCCGTTTGAAGTTATTATTACTTCTAGGAGAAGGGCCGAAAATTTATGTATGACAGGTTTTTGATATAATTAAAAATTGCCTTAAGAGGAGGGGGGGAAGGGGGGTTTTAGAAGAAAAAAAGTCATAACTTCGTCAATTCCCAAGATTTCAAATCCGCTTAAATTTATTATAAATCCTCTTAATATTATCTAAAACTTTTATATTGACATGTTTTTTATAGGACCAACTCTTATAGAAAAAAAAAAAAAAAAAAAAAAAAAAAATCCTTGCTGGCTCCGCCTGCAAACAAGTTTCGTTTCGAAGTAGGCGGTTCCAACTGCAGCATCATCGCAAAAAGGTCATTTCTTCCGCAATTCCCGACAAACAGGCACCCCACGTTCTGCGTCTTCGAAATCTACCTGTGCCTGTAGGCCGAGCCGTCAGGGATTTTTTTTGTTCGAATTTGCTCGTTTTCTTATTGGTCCCATATTATTATTATTGTCCCCCAGTTAATTTTAGTTAATATTTATTCTCTGCTGTCTGCTTTCTTGTCTTTATAGACTGCATTTTTCGTAAAAAATGACCAATCGCCACGAAATTCGCCTTTGTTGTAAACGTTGTACACAATCCTGTTCACAGTTTTAAAAATAGTCACAGTTTTGTGCATTTTGTTTTACAAATACGTGTCAAAGGTATTAATGTAGAATCGTTCTTCTCTCTCAAATATGAACGATGCCTGCAACAATTTTGTTTTAAGGAAATGTGTATAACAATTAAGGTGTGTAACAAAAAATACACTGTTGTGCCAAATCACTATTTCTAGCACATGAAGTGCAATAAATAAATACAGTTAGAATTACAAGGTTGAATAAAGAAAAATAGTTGGTCGTTATTCTTTTTAACATTTTCCAACAACGTTTAATTTTTTATGAATTCAGTTCGTCTTTCCGTCTTCTTACTCTCGTAAATATGCTCAAATTGCTATGAAATTTTATGCGTTTTTGAGGTTTAGTAGAGAATATGGGTATTGAAAATGAAGTTTGTAGCATTTATAGTTCGTTTACACGGACACAGAAAAATTCCGTTTTCTTATGGTCTGCAGGGAAAAATCTTTTACAGTGCATTTATTGATTTTACAGTATTTGAAACATAATAAGATTGATATGCATTACTGAAGTATACAACAGCATGCATTCTCAGGAGTATAGAATAACTAGCATTTATATATATATTTATCTTATAGGGACAATCAAAATAATTCCATTAAATTATAATTTCTAGGGAAAATGGGTTGCTTTGCATTTTAATGATGTTATGATACTTTACAAACATAATGAAATTAAAAAGGACAATTTAAGTGCCCTACAGCATGTCGTCTATAGATTATGGAGTGTGTATGTAGCATAAATTGTTCATTTACAGAGATGCACGAAAGAATTCGGTTACAAGACAGACTAGGATCGATAATTGCTGAAAAGAGTTTTCTACTGTGATATGCATTTTTACTTTTCTAATTTTTAGTGTATTACGTGGTGTGTATAAACTGTACAGATCATATACCAACATATACAGATCGTATGCTGCACGACAGAGTTCAGACACATTACCGCACATAGACAGCAATTGCTGAAAATAGATTTTTACTGAGTATGTCGTGTTTTTTAAGTCTTGTTTTTAAAATTCTTTATTTAGAAATATCATTCTATTGTGTATAAAAAAAGAAATTCCATAATAATATTCTGTTGGTGCTAGAAAGTGGTTCATAATATATTGGTTGATGCTTGAACTTTTGTTCTTATTTAATATTTAAACTATATTTTTCTTAAGAGATCATTCTAATGAGAAGATGTCCACAGTTTTTTTACATAAATTCTTTTGCACAATTGTAAGCAAGTCGCGCAATGAAATCGCATGAAGTCGCTTTTATTATTCATTAAAAAGGTGTTGGTTGAGATAATATTACATTTAATGAATTTTAGAGAGGTAGTTGAAGAAAAGTGCCCCTCGCTTCAAGGAAGTTACTTTTCAAATTTATTGTCGAATAGATAGCTACATTACGGATTTTTGTTTCCTATCTTTATTTTTTGTGCGATTTATGTGAATAAAATTATGAAATAACTTTCATAGCAGCCTCTGTCTGATTGGTTTAATCTCACTTTGCTCCACCTAACGAAGTTAAAGATGCTATTTAATTACTTCCGATACCTTACAAGAATATTTTTCAAGATAATACAGCAAGACAACATTTAAAAACACAAAGACTTTGCATAGTTTAAATTAACAGAATAGGAGATTTGTGTAACATGAAGTCGATTTAGAACAGTCTTTAAGACGATAAAATATTTATTTCGCGAATATTCAAGGAAGAACTGGATTTAACCGGATTAGATAAACACTATTACATAACTAACCATAGCGCAATACTACAGAAATTTTAGGAAAAAAATATTTCAAGGCAGAGGCTTAAAATGGTTCATGCAAACAGATTTGCGAATATATTAAAAATGCGCTTATATGTAGTCAAATATAGCTCGAACTTATTTGAACTCCACCTATGCGATCCTGTCCTTTTATATCAATCAAGAAATGGCGACACATATGGTAATTTTTGGTAAAGTTTTGAATGCACCAACGCGGTGTTGTACGGAACCATTTTAGGGTTGTTCGACGTGGCCATTCCTTTATTGCGCGGCAAAAGAATGCGCAGATGGTGGAGAAGGTGTTCTGACATATTTATCACCTCCCCTGAAGAAAATTGCTTTTGTGCGTTTTGCTTTGAAACCTTAGAAGAGTAATAAAAAAGTTCACAACTGACGACAGGTCTTTGGAAAAGAAAGAACAGAGAAATAAATTATGGCTGCTATCGCAGTTTTTGGTCTATATGCAGCATGAGTTCTGAATCTCGAGAATTCTATCGAAGCCACATCTATACGACCGAGGCTCCATCAATTTGGTTGTGGTCGCATGCATTTCGCGACGCTCATTCATACAGGCCCAAATCTTGTACATCTAGAGATGAACAATAATACTTTGTTCCGTTCAAAAATTAGAAAAATAAACTTTCCAATATTAAAAAATATGATAAACACTTTGAAAGGTCAGGGGAAAAACGGTTACAGTTACAGACAGTTAGATAATAGTTATTCACCGATTTGCTTTTATGAGCGTTGACATTTGACATTCTTTACCCTTTATTCTAATTTTTAACTTTGATTTTTCAAAGAAATTTCATCGTTTTGTCCCTTTACAACTATCTTCATCTGTGCTTTTATAAAGGTTATCACCATTTTTTCAAGTTTGTAAATAGATAGTCAGAAGCTAACACATGGCCTTGCTATTTCTAATTTTATAAATTTGAACTATCATCGATTTTCTCTTTATCATCGATTTTGCTCTATAGGATTCTTATAAATGTCCTTATGATTAGAATGACATTAGTCGTTCTTTCCCCTTTATATCAATTTTCAACTTTGTTTTTTTTAAAGAATTTCACCGTTTTCCTTTTTATACGTATGTTTAACTGTGTTTTTTAAAGTATTATCACGATTTTGGGATCGATGCAAAGTTGTCAACAGTAGTCAGATGCTAACAGTCCTGCCATCTCTAATTTCACGAAAATTGAACTATCATTGATTTTTTCTTATCCAAATGTTGGTTGTAGAATGAACATGCAAAATGTCAAAATTTTTTTTTTTATGTTAAAGCAAACTTAAATTTCATTGCTACTACAATTTATTTTTAAACAATTGCAATAGTTAGATTTTAAAGATATAATAAGTTATTTAGTTTTGATAAACGGAGCTATAAAACTATTATGAATTTGAAATATTCTACTCATTTAACGTTCTTTGGAATTATATATTCAAGATACAGTTCCTTAAAGTAATCCAACTGATGAAGAATAGGTGCGGAAAAGAAGAACTACTATGAATTAAAGAACATTAGTATTCTCTGAAAAATGTCCGAAGAAAGAAAGAAAATCTTTTCACGTTTTGTATTTTGTTGCATCTGGAATCATTCCAAATGGCATCATTCATAAAAGTCATTCATAATGCTCTCAGTAATAGAAATAGAATTCGAAATGACTTTTGCCGACGTTTAATTTATTCTTTTGGGTTTTTAAAGAACGTAAATATGTATTCTAATATTTTTAAAATTCTTTCAAAATGAAATTTATTAATTTTGATATTTTACACATGGTGCTCCCAATTCAGCCAAATATGTATTCTTTTAACAAAAATAATATTAGTAATAATGACTAAAAAATAATAACCTATGAATGTTTATAAACTGTTTGAATCCTTTTTAGCTTTCAAAATACTTGGTTCTTTTACTGAAATTTTATTTAATCAAAATGTTTTTATTTCATTGTGTGGGTTAACAAAATAGCACTTGTAATTATTAACAATACATATAAAATAATTATAAGTTACGTTCAAAATTTTGAGTTTTAAAACTATGATTTGCTTACTTTAAATATCCTTAGGTATGAAATGTTTTATTGAGGGATTGCAATCCCATAAGCTGTGGCTGTGGAATTCCGTAGCCAGTTTTTTTTAATTATATAAAAAAAACCCTACATTAATTATTAAATGAAGTCTTCAAATGGAATCTTCTAATTCTTTATTGAATGTAATCTTCTATTGCTAAATCTTAGAATAGTTTAAGGACAGATTTTCAGTGATTCCGTAAATCAAAGATTATAATATATTAAAAATCATGGTAGATATTTTGAAATTCTTGCGTCAAAACAAGTTGCTAGCAATGTTGCCAATTTAGCGCGCTCTTTTATTTAAAATATATATCATAATTTCCAAACATTAATATTTGCAATATGTAATCACCGAAAGTCTTTCATTAAATAAAGCGAAGAAATCTTCTGTGAAATTATTGTGTGGTTTAGTAAAAATAAATGAATTCGTGGCTGCGTGTTTTCACAGTTTGCAGCATTGCAATCCCTTGCTTTATTTGTCTAGTTATAGATATCATTTTTTGTTCATATTTATAATTTATGGACGAGGTTTTAGTTCCATAATCAGTTTAAAAGATCTCTCACACGATTAAAAAAATGCTACAAGTGAAAAGCATCATAAACTTCGCTGACTTTCATATCTAATTCTGGACGGTACGATAAACTAGAGATTTCTAGCTGTAATATATAGTAGATCCTGATTATAATGCGTGGTACTGTTCCTTAGTCCCAAACTTTTCATGGGGTACATAATTTCCTATGACGTCATTCTGTATAATTCTGAAGATAATTTACAGTTATATATTGAAAACATCAGTATTTCTACTATTTATCCAACTAATCTGTCAATTCTCCTTATCTTCCTTATCACCGTATGTGGGTTCACTAACTTTTCTTTTAACATCTAAGAACGATAAGTTGCATGTTGTTGATATACAATTAACATTGGATCAGTCAGAAAAGCGGCCACTATGGGAAGCAAGGGAAAGCCACTGACATTGCCTAAATTATCAAATTTCATCAACAAAAGTTTTTTTTGTTCTGATGATTTTGAAAAATGGAAAAAAGTGCATTTTCCTCACGCGGTTTAACACATAATTAAACGTTTAAAAAAAAAAAAAAAAGTTTTTTTTTTTTTTTTTTTTTTTTTTTTTTGTTTATGGTAAGGGTGTTACCACTTTCAGACCCCACTGAAGAGATATTTGAGTTCCAACTTTCTTTTTACGTTTTCATGTTCTAAAAGAAACTTAAAAGGCTTTGGGTGGTGTGTGTGTGGGGGGGGGGGGGGTCACAAATAAGGTAATACATTTTGTTCAAATATTTATTTTTAAAAATGACGGTAGAAACATTAATGGATTTTTAATATTTCTTATTTGTTGCATTTGTGTATTGATTTTTATGTTGATATATTTATAAAAATCTCTTGAAAAGGGTATTCTGGCAGATAATCCTTAGTTATTTTTTTTAAGGTTTATATTTTCTATTTAAAAAAAATCCAACGTTGGCTTCTTATTACAGGCACATCTGTTTCAAAATCATGCCTTTCCCAGGATTTTTGTCTGTAGGTGCCAATGATTAGCGAAGGACATTATTATGTTTTTGAACAATACTAGAAATTAGAAATCATAACTTTATTATTATTATTTTTTAATTCTGTGCGCACTGTAAAAATTTCATATATATATACAAATGTTTTTGTGTCAAATTTCTATCTTTTAACGGAAAATTTTTACTTCAAGTGAAAATCGTAAATTTTCTCGGAATAAACGGAAAATTTCCTTTTTATCCTTACTCGTTGAATGTTATAAACGGAAATGTTTTTTCCAAGACAGACAGACGGAAATGTTTTTTCCAAGAGAGAGACAAACGGAATTTTTTCTTTTCAATTAAGAGAAAACGGAAAATTTCTAGCTAAATTTTCGTAATTGATGTTTTGATTTATAACCAAGTCGTTGGATGTAGCCAGTTCATGTAGACGACCGAATATGCATCCTCTAATGGTGAGTACCAAGGTTCGAATCCGGAGGAAGACAAGGTGATAAAAAATGGGTGTAATAATATGCAATACAAATATCTGTTCTGCGTAAATATGCGTTTCTATTTAATATGTTATTAGTTATCAGTTTATGTTATTAGTATATATAATTATTATTTAGATTTTTTAAAAATTAATGCGCTATTGTTCATATTTATTTCTAGAAACAGAAATTTCCCGTCTTGAATAGCGGAAAATTGCAATTGTGAAAACGGGTGAATACCAAAACATACGTTTTGTGAGAAAGCAGAGCATAGACGGAAACTTTTCTGCCAATACATTTTCGTTTTTTATTTTTTTTAAATTTTATTTTAATAACAGGTTTCTTATAAACTGTTAAAATTAAGACGAATATAAAAGAAAAACTTATTTTGGATAAAAAAATTAAATAAGTACATTTATTCAAAAAATTTTCTGTTAAGGGTCCATAATAAGTAAATATCTGATACTGATACTACCATATATGACACACGTTCAATTGCGTGGATCGATATTTTAAAACAATACCAAACAGCAGAAAAAATATGTTACTATTTATTTTATGTTTGTTACACATAATCAAAAGCATAATAATGGAATATGCATAATGATAAATTAATCTTAGCTCCGATATTCATACTAAGTATAGCAAAAGATATTTTTCCTTAGCTGGAAATTTAACAAATTGTATAAAATAATGCAAAAAAATTTCTTTCATCCTGTTTTGAAATTTTATCTGTAAAGTGACACGTGTAATTTTTTTTAGAAACCGATTATCCTGTCTTTTTTGTTTATTCACTTGATAACAAAAGAAAAATCTTTCCATGGAACGGTTTTTAAATTTCCAAATGTTGCATGTGCGTGCTGCTTCCTTATCGCTATAAAACATATGTGTTCACTAAATTAATTTTTCTTTTGACGTCGAAGAATAAAGAGAGATATTCTGTTGATATTTCGCCAAAGCTATGTTAGTGGGAAATGTTACTATGTTTTCAAAAAATACCAGAAAGAGAAGGACTTCTTACTTCATTAAAATGCAATTTCATTGAAACATTTTTTAACATATCCTTATTCCAAAAAATGCTGATTTTTTCAAATTTCTTTAATAAGAAAAATATTAAAGAATATTTTATTTTACAGAAAAGAGAGAAAATAAGTGTTTTCGTTAACATTTCTCCCATTATGTCAAGTATTATAATGTATTACAATAAACAAAGTATATGAATACTACCATCTAATTTCTATTGGATTGAAAATCGAATACTTATTACGAGTGACTAAAAAATAATTTATATAATATAATTTTAAATAAATAGAAACAAATAAAAGAATAAAAAAAAAACAAGTAAGAATAAGAACAAGAATGAGCACCATTTCATCTTAGTACCACCCACTAAAACATATATACAAAATAAACATGCGCGTGCGGAAAAAAGGCTTTTCCACATAACGACGATTTGTCCGTCATCCGATCATCGTTTACCTATAAATAGAAGAAAAAAACATTTTAACACGATTATTCATAATATAAAATGTACTCTGTACATAATTTTAGTCGTTTAAATAGATCATAGGAAGAGGATTATTAATTTCTAAGATTATCAAAGAAAGGAAAATAATCCAGATACTCACCAGCGTTCGTAGGTCAAATCTGTACGCGCAGAAACTTGTGTCTGACACACAATGCTGTCAGCTTAAATCACCCTAGGAGCTCTAAAAAATAATTAAACTAACTGAAAAATTTCTACTTTCTAGCTTTAATATATTTTTTAAAAATTGTACTAAAATATGTAAAAATGCTTCGGGAAAAAAATCTAAAAAGACTTGCACGCATATGAGTACCATTGTTTGTTCAAAAATTAAAGAAACTGTTGCATATGTTTATATTTCGAGAAAGTATATATATTATATGTATTTGGAGCCGTCTGAGTCTGCTTTATTTTTTGTGCAAAATTGCAAATTAGAAAGTTGAAGCATTTTATGTACTTAATGCTCTTAGCGTATTGTATGTGAGCAATGTCTTTGGAAATGGCGGCGAAACATTTATCACTATATATTGAAACTGTTTACAATGAACGAGAAGCAAGTACTATGCTTGGATTACACAGGGCAACACATATCTGGGGTTTAGAATAGCACTTTTTTCTTAGTAAACCAGTCAGGCTGATCACAAATATGACATTAGTTTTTTGCTATCACCCACAGTTTTTTCACAAAACAAAAAAGGAGGGGGTACCTCTTAATAAAATTAGTGTGTAATATTTATTAAATAAAATATATTCTTAATAAAAACAAAAATTACACATATCTGAGGTTTACAGAATAGCTCTTATTTCTCAGTAAACCAGTCAGGCTGATCACAAATATGACATTAGTTTTTCGCTAGCCCCCACAGTTTTTTCACAAAACAAAAAAGGAGGGGTTGCCTCTTAATAAAATTAATGTGTAATATTTATTAAATAAAATACATTCTTAATAAAAAATAATAATTTCTTAGTAAAATGACATTAATAAATGTTAAAATACAATACTGGACTAAAGGATGTGAAATATAAATATAGATGGTGCCAAAATATCAAGAATTTAAATGGCAAATCTGTGGGGTTTTTAAAATTTTATCAATTTTATTACTCCAAAAAGGCGGCTATACCAAAATGCTGTGTTTCTTATGAGAGAGGGATAACCGAGCTAAACACAAACACTGGATAAGGGAAGAATGGCCTGCAAGAAAATATTTAAATCCAGGATCAAAAAATGTAATTCGGCAGAACTTAGTTGATCAAAAAGAAGTCCTCTTGTCTCCTCTGCACATTAAATTAGGTTTAATGAAACAATTCGTAAAAGCCTTAGATAAAACATGGGATTGTTTTCGATATTTAAATGAAGTTTTCCCACATTTATCGGAAGGTAAAATCAAAGAAGGTGGGTTCGTCGGCCCAGATATAAGACGGTTAAAGAAGGACGAAAATTTTGAGGAAAAAAAATAAATCAGTCGAGAAAGATGCATGGGTTAATTTCAAAGACGTTACTCAGAAATTTGTAGGAAATTACAAATATCCTAACTACAAAAAATGCTTTAAAACTTTCAAAAACTAGGTTGTAACATGAGTTTAAAAATACATTTTCTGCACTCCCATCTTGTATATTTTCCTGAAAATCTTGGTGAAATGAGTGAAGAACAAGGTTAGAGATTTCACCAGGACATAAAATGCATGGAAAAACGGTATCAAGGACACTGGAATGTCAATATGTTGGCAGATTACTCCTTGGGGCTAAAAAGGGACACTAAACCAGCTTCAAAATCTAAAGGACACAAGCGTTCTTTTGATGATAAAGAAAAGTAATTTTGCTGTATATACTAGAATATAATTCCTTATAAAATATGCACACAACATTTATATATGTATATATAATTTTATTTATTTATCTGATTTTTTTGTAAATTTTTTAATGAATGTTGTGTAAATTGCATATTATCAAATTCCAAATTCTTAGTTTCTTAATTGTTAAAAATCCTGACGTGATACATAAAAATGGATATTATTTTTTAAATAAGCATAACAGATTTCTTACAATTTACACAAATTCATGAAAACCCCAGACAAAAAGTTAAATTTTGTAGGCCTGTGTTACTCGTTATTTCTCTTTATTACAAATTATTCGGTGCGAGACAGTATATTCTATCACCAATGTATAAAAACGTTTTTTACTCTTCCGGCGTACAATGTGTTAAGATGCAAGACGCATTGTTTCATATTTCTATATTGTCTGAAATGAAGTACGGGATGTCCGATAAGCCTGTTCGTATTTTAAATAAATAATCAAAACAATTGCAGTATAGGATTGCACCATAAGCTTTCTCGCAGAGTGGGATTATTAGTAGTAGTATGAAATAAATAGATCTAAATCAGAAGAGCATTCAAATCATAAAAAAGGCATAAACGAAGCTAAGAAAAGATTTCATCTCACTTAGTTTATTCCTGCTTCTTATTTCTATATAGCTTCAAATTTATTCGGAAACATCTTTAATTAACACACATTATTTATTTGGTGTGACGATATACATTTCTATTAATTACGATCACAACTACATAAAATCAAAACATAAACACAGCTATTAGTTAGAAGTTCTATTCGCTTAGCGCCATATCGTAGTTTTTTGTGCATTTCACAACATCTTGCACTGCGCCAAGTACGTCTAGAGACGAAAAGGTTGGGAGTTCGAGTGGCAAAGAAGCTGCACAGGTCTTCTGATAACGGCACCGTTTACTAACCTCACTTTGCATGCTATCGTTCGCCCATCACGTTCTTAATGAGTTTGGATTATAACACCGATTTTCCAGATCAGTTATGGGGTTTTGCCTTTTATGAGAACGACAGTGCTTTCTTTAATTTCGCTTGGTCGGTCAATTTGTTGATGCTGGTGAGCTGATTTTAATTTCAGCAGATAATTAGATTTCCAGCTATTCCAAACTTGAGCCAAAATATTTTCTTAATATTTTAATATTTTTATTATTGGATATTCATCGGATTGGAGAATTCTTGTTTTTTTTCCGAAGTCGGGGTGCAGGAATCTGACCATAGTTTTTTCACATAAATTGCATCTAAATAACTCTTGAATATTTGTCCAAGTTCTTTTTCTATGTTGTGATAAAGTTTCACAGACATCTTCACTTCATCCTTGTCTGTTCCTGACAATTTTTTATTACAAGGTCTGATAATTGTGATATACTAGATAATAATACCAGATTAAATTCGTGATATGAAATATCAACTTTCTGTAATAGTCCACCAATAAGGATAATTTTTCTGTCATCGAAAATATTTTCTGTCTAACATATACAAAAAACTCAAAATAATATTTATTAAAATACATAAAAATAGTTTGTTACACCCCTTATTTTGAATTGCAAGAAATCTGGCAGCCTTTTTATATATTTTAACATATATAAATTATCCTATTCATGAGATTTAAATTACATTTTTCAAGAAGCATCTTAAGAATGCGACACCTTTCAATTGTAATTTAAATCTCAAAAACAAAAACATTGTAAGTCTGATAAAGTGCCAATACCCATAAATATCATTTGCTGGGAACAAATTTAATTTTTTTAATTAAAATGTGCAAAATAATATTATCACACACCTATTTGTTATTTCAGGTGAAATGTTTTGGAGTTAGAAGATTTAATGAACCTCTGAAGAATAAATTAGTTGAGGAAAATAAAAATAACACTTTGTCTTAATTTAAACTATTTTACGATCAAAATTGTTCTCACTTCTTATTTACTTCCTTCACATCTGAGAACAATAAATTGGAATAAGAAATGTTTATACTAATAAATGAGAGCATGTAAATAGGAAAAAAAGAAATCGCACATAAAATAACAAGTACATGAAATGCAAGTATTAAAGACTCAGATTTGTTAAAAAATGCAATGTTCTCAAATTTTTTCTCTTGTAATTTCTTTTTCTTTTTGTACTGCATCAGTCAAGAATAAATGAAGAATGTTGTAAACGACTATCTGCGTGGAATTTTTGTCCGTTAGACGTATTAAAGGTCTTTTATCACTCAATTTTATTCACTATTATCTTAAAAATTGCACTAAAAAGATGTCATTATTTCAAAAAACGAATCTATATTTCAAACCA
Organism: Maratus michaelseni; assembly: GCA_963931845.1. Lineage (NCBI taxonomy): Eukaryota > Metazoa > Arthropoda > Arachnida > Araneae > Salticidae > Maratus > Maratus michaelseni. The sequence goes on along the minus strand of OZ007589.1, from coordinate 172,797,900 downwards.
AAGCAATATAGTAGAAATTCTGATATCGTCAATAGTCTTTTTGTTTAAAAAATCAAAATTTTTACAAAATAAAGCTTCATAAAAATTTTCTTTGATTTTCTTTAAACTTTGGTAAAGAAAATCTAGCTTATTTATACATTCTAACTATGAAATAATCTTCTATTCAAGATATTTAAATTAGCCTTTTGAAGAAAGTCTTTAAGAGAGAGTGGCCTCCTAATTGTAATTCAAATTTCAAAACACAAAACAAATCAATAAGTCTGACAAAGTGACACTATTCCTAAATTTCATCTGCAGAGAATGAATTAAAAGTGTTTTATCAAAGTGTGAAAAACCTGTCCGCATTCACAGATTTGCAACTCTTTGCTAATTACTCGGAAACTTCTTTGCAGTTGAAAGTTTTAATGAATCTGCGAAAAATAAACGAGTTATGGAAAATACAAAAAATAAATGTGTCTTAGTTTAAGCTTTTTTATAATTGAATTTTATTCTGACTTCGTTTGTGCAGCTTTTCATTTGTCATGTGACCACAATATATTGGAATAAGGAATGGAAACGATAAAAAATGAGGCCATAAATGAAAACAAAAAGAGGTTATAAGGTAAAGATAAAATACAGATTAGGACGTGTGTGTTAAATAAAACACTTTATGGCTCAGATTACTTGAAAGATTACTTCGGTAATTTATAATCCAAGTCCTTATTTTGTAAGATATTTTAAAAAGAGCTTGCATTTTTATAAAATTAAAAATTATAGATATTATAACCTTGATGGAACTTCCTTTTATGAATAACTAAAACAGAATTTTCAAAAAATTGTTCAAGAAAAAAATTAGGAAAAAGAACGCTTTCATTTGGAAAAAAAAAATCAAAAAAACCTCACTAAAATATGAAATCTGAAATTTTGCACAATGGATAAATTACATGTCCATAGAAATATACAGGGTGATTCATAAAAGATGGGCAGAACTTTAAGGGGTTATAGTACACTTAAAGACAAATAATATTAAATAGGAGACTAAGGGTCCCAGAAGTATTCCCAAGGAGATAGGGGGCATTAAAGTTTAGGGTCCGAAATTTCAAATGATTATAAAACATGGAAAAATTGGTCGATTCGTTTGCGGTTTTTGCAAAAAATTTTCTTTATGCCAGTATTTTCTTGAAATAAAATTTTAAAGTTCAATTTCAAAAAATGCCGATAGGGGGCGCTTTAGACTTTGGAGTAACAAACAACTATTTTTTAACGTTATTTTTTGTATTTCTTTAAATGATTTCGAAAGCTTAGACTTAAACTTAAATTTTGATCTAAAAATCTGAGTCCTAACGAGTAGTTAAGTAGCGTAAACTGAAATTTGAAATTTGAAACCCTTCTCCCCCCAGAACAAAAATCAGTTATTCCCGATCTTTGTGTCGTAGATTAGGCTCTAACTACTGCCGCGTTTTGCTAAAATTATTCTTTATGTCAGTATTTTCTTGAAAATAAATTTTAAAGAAAATTTTCAAAAAATTCCGATAGAGGGCGCTTTAGACTTTGGAGTAACGAACAACTATTTTATACCGTTATTTTTTGTGTCTCATTAAATGCTTTCTAAAGCTTAGACTTAAACTTAAATTTTCAGCTCAAAATCTGAATCGCTGAGCGTGGTTCAGTAGCGAGGGGAGGGGGTTCAAATTTCAACTTCTGAACATAGTTCAGTTTGCACTACTTAACCATGCCCAACGATTCTGTGCTGTGATACGAGGCAAAAATACAACTTTCGTCAAGTACTGCATAGTCGGAATTCACTCATAAAGGCACTGGCACAGTTGGAAACGTCGCTCATGCAAACGTTAAAGCTCCATTCCTGACGCTAGTCACCGGGTGAAGAAGGAAACAGAAAGTATGCAAATGTCAAATGGGGAAGAAGAAGAACACGTATGCAAAATTTCGACACGATTCAGGCATAAAAACCACTGAACGGTGAGTCAAGTGTAAGTCGCTGTAGTAATGAATCGGAAGATGGTGCCCTTCACGAATAAGGAAAAGGCTGAGATGCATTTAATTTACGGAGCGGCAGATGGAAATGGTGCAGAGGCACAACGAATGTACGGAGAGCGATTTCCTAACAGGCGGTTGCCTAACCGCAAAACTTTCGAGCGCTTGCACAGACAGTTGTGTGAGACGGGATCATTTCTCGCTTCCCGGTCGAATGCAGGTCGTGCAAAAAAGGACGAATCAGTAGTTGTTGCAGAAGCCATTCTGGATGTAGTAGCGGCGCAGCCAAGTACAAGTACACGAACAGTGGCTAGCCAGGTGGATACCTCACAGTCCACGACTTGGAGGGTACTGAAGGATGAACATTTGCTCCCGTTTCATGTGCAACGAGTCCAGAAACTGTCTCCAGGGGATTATCCAAATCGTATTGAATTCGCCCGCTGGTTTCTGCAGCAGAACGCGCTAAATCCACATTTTGGACGAACTGTGCTTTTCACCGATGAATGTACCTTCACACGTGAAGGTACATTTAACACACACAATGCACATGTATGGGCGGATGTCAATCCACATGCTACGTATCCACATGCTCATCAGAGACGCTTTTCCATCAATGTTTGGGCAGGAATCCTCGGAGACCACCTAATCGGACCGTACCTTCTTCCTGAACGCCTCAACGGTAAAACATACCTCACATTTCTGCAACATGTGCTGCCAGACCTGTTAAACGTTGTTCCTCCACGCATCCGGCGGGTCATGTGGTTCCAGCACGATGGAGCGCCAGCCCATTACGTACGAGACGTCCGCAACTATCTGGACATCACATTTCCGAACAGATGGATTGGTCGAGGTGGTCCTGTTGCTTGGCCTGCTCGCTCGCCAGATCTTTCACCCCTCGATTTCTTTTTTTGGGGACGATTGAAGGCTCTTATGTATGAGACACCCATTGAATCCCCCGAGGAACTGGTCGCCAGACTTTCCGCCGCTGTAGGGGAAGTGCTCGAAAAGCCTGATGTTTTCGCGAATGTTCGCCGTTCCATTCGTCGCCGTTGTTCTGCGTGCATAACCTCTGGTGGTCACAATTTTGAACATTTATTGTGATTACATGTTAATAAATATGCTTTGGTAACATAATCCTAATTTGTGTCTTTTTACCTCGTATCACAGCACACAATGTGTGGACATGGTAAACTGAACTGTGCTCAGGAGTAGAAATTTCAAACCCCTCTCCCCAGAAACTTAACCACGTCTAACGATTCAGATTTTGGGCTGAAAATTTAAGTCTAAGCTTTAGAAAGCATTTAATGAGACACAAAAAATAACGGTATAAAATAGTTGTTCGTTACTCCAAAGTCTAAAGCGCCCTCTATCGGAATTTTTTGAAAATTTTCTTTAAAATTTATTTTCAAGAAAATACTGACATAAAGAATAATTTTAGCAAAACGCGGCAGTAGTTAGAGCCTAATCTACGACACAAAGATCGGGAATAACTGATTTTTGTTCTGGGGGGAGAAGGGTTTCAAATTTCAAATTTCAGTTTACGCTACTTAACTACTCGTTAGGACTCAGATTTTTAGATCAAAATTTAAGTTTAAGTCTAAGCTTTCGAAATCATTTAAAGAAATACAAAAAATAACGTTAAAAAATAGTTGTTTGTTACTCCAAAGTCTAAAGCGCCCCCTATCGGCATTTTTTGAAATTGAACTTTAAAATTTTATTTCAAGAAAATACTGGCATAAAGAAAATTTTTTGCAAAAACCGCAAACGAATCGACCAATTTTTCCATGTTTTATAATCATTTGAAATTTCGGACCCTAAACTTTAATGCCTCCTATCTCCTTGGGAATACGTCTGGGACCCTTAGTCTCCTATTTAATATTATTTGTCTTTAAGTGTACTATAACCCCTTAAAGTTCTGCCCATCTTTTATGAATCACCCTGTATATATTTTTCTTAAATTGAGAAAAACACATTCGTATGAATATATTTCAGTATCTATCCTAATTATACAGAAACTTTTTTGTAGTTAGAAGTTTTAATGAAGCTTCAAAGAATAAACGAGTTATGAAAACACAATTAACGACTCTGTCTTAGTGTAAGCATTCTTAAAATTAAATTTGATCTAACTTCTTTTAAATATATTTCATTTGCCGTCTGGCCAGAATAAATTGGTTTAGGAAATGGGAATACGATTAAATGAGGTCATAAATAAAGAAAAATAAAATATGAAAGCACATATAAACTATGAGGTGTGATGGATACAATACTTAAATAATACACAAACTGACAATAAAACACTTCCATTTAGACATAAATGTATTAGAAAATTACATTTTTATTTCTTTAATTTTCGACTCAATTACTAATTCTGAACAACAGGAATTTTATTACTTAAGGTAATTTGGAATATAATTATAAACAGGAATTTTGTTATTTATTCGGGAGTGGTACATAGACTTTTATTTCAAGGATAAAATCAAATAAAAATTTACTTTTGTAGATGAAACTTTCATGATTTATTTTATACATACACCAATCAAGACTTTACTAGGCTAGGCATATTGTAAATGTTAATACTTATACAATATAAACACACATTCGTTTACTTTGCTTCCCTAAATTTAAAAATTAACACTATTTAATAATATGAGTATTGTTTCGCGATATTATATACCAGGTGTCCATAATTAAACTTGGCATTTGCAAGAAGTCTGTAGCAAAAACTATGCAGCAGAATTTCATGAAAATGGTGTAATAGCATTATGAGATAATGGGAATTTTATCTAGCACAAAAAAATTAGTTTCAGAAGCAACCAATAGATGAAGCTGTGCAATGTAACATTCTGGCATAAGCAAATGTCGTAACCATAGTAATTCTGTTTTCGCACAGCAAGACACGCGATAGAAAGATGCGATAGGCGAACCGAAGACATACCCGTTTCCAGGTCAATGGAAATGACGTTGTGCGAGCAGGGACGTGCTTTACTACTGAAATTGCTTTACAAAAACGGTGACTCTGCTACTGAAGCTTTGCAGAAATCTTGGTCTTTGAAGTGGTTACGAAAAGGATCACTCACTAGCCAAGGACTGAGAAGGAAGGTCTCCATAAGCGCATACTCAGAAATTTTTGAAAAAATTACAGAATGTTCTTCTCATGAGGATATATGCGTCTATAAAATTTTTTTCTGTGGGACCTCGATATAACGTCCGTAAAAAAATATGAAAATTTCGTTATTTGGCGATTTATCACCGGTTGGCGACGGAATGAAATTAACCCTTTTAGGGGCAAAGCACTTATGTTTCTAAAATGTTGAAATCATTGAGTCACACCGGGATTTAACAACAAATTTATTTCCAAATACGTAAAAGATTTTCTTCACGTATATTATAAAATTAAATTTGATTCCAAAATTCCGGTGTCATTGTTGCATTTGTGGGAATTAAAATTAAGTGGGATATATTATATCCGACCGCCCTTCAAGGGGTTAAAAAAATACGCCTTTATGACAAATACTCTCTAAGAAAAAACATTTTCATACTGAACTTGTTTATGCATGTTTAAATTACATAATAACTACATTTTTATAACTACAATTTTGTGTATACATTTATATATATATATATAATGGAATTTAACAATTGTATTTTACGATTTAAAACAAAATTTAAATTGATTAAAATTGTTTCAAGTTCAAAAATAAGCCAGATTCTGAACATTGTCAATTCAAGAAAGTTTTTGTTGCTATGGAAACAACGACTTCTTCGATATAGAAATGTATAACGAATCCGTTTGTCATCGGGCTTTTCCCTTTTAAAATACATTTAAAAATTACTTGTACAACCGTTGAAGCCATTTAAATTAGAAAAAATCGTGTAATGGAGGATAAAACAACAGTCAAAATTTCATTCAATCGGTAATAAATAGAAAAAAAGCGTGAGTGATTTATTTAATCGGATTTTAAAAATATTTTAAATTAATATTAATGCAAACGTACAGAGAGTTGAAAATGTTGAACGCAAAATGCAAACGATTCTGAACAAGAGAGTATGGTATCATGATCCCTAGAATTAACCCATTCGTATAATTTTTTTAAGCTAATGACAATTTTACGCTTTCAAATTTTACAAAAATCTCATAGACAGGTCTCATAACAAGAATTTCTTCAAATTCTTCGATTACTTTAATATTCCTTTCAGATTCATATATTTTTAAAATTTCGATTGTTAACTAAAAGGGAAAATAAACATACATATTTAGTAATTCAATAATTCACATAACTTAAATGTCAGCTTCGCTATAACATAAAATAGATACTTGCTGCTTCCAAAATATAAACATATTTTTTTCAGTGGTAAAAATAAATAACTGCAACAACAAGTCGCTTGTATATATTACACAAAATGTAATAAATATTTCACCGTTTAAGTTTAAATTAATTAAATATTGCGCATTCGACTAATCATTTTACAAGCAATTTAAAATGCATTAAAAACGTTTGCGTTTGGTGAAGGAAAAATGTTGCTAGCCAAATCGTGTGTTTTTGCGCCAAATACTCGAAAGTATTTTATTTTTTTTGCAGATTTTCTACTGGGATTCCGCAGCTAAATTTCACTGTTCCTTTATTACATACATGTGTAGCTTCATTAGCATTTTTTTCAAAATTTTCTGAGTATGCGCTTTAAGGAAACCTTCCTTGTGAGAAATATGATTATCAAATTTGAAGCAACGGGATCATTGGCTGTTCAGCCTGGAAGAGGAGGAAGATGAGGTGCAGCAAAGGTAGGGGATGATGTAGCGACTCAAGTGTAGGAAGACAAGATATCCCGTTTCATGAGCAGCCCTAGTGTTTGGTGTATTGCAGAAACCGCTGACTAACCTCGTTCCACCGTTCATAAGATACTTCGAAACGTGTTACGCTACTATCCCTATAAACGGTCGCTTATGCAAAAGCTATTACCAGCTTATTTTAGTAGACGACAAACCATTGCGTTGCAGTTTCTTGTGCAATTTGAGCTCCAAAATGAATGGCCATGGAACTTTTTTGTGGATGGACTAGGCCCACTTTCATCTGGATTGTGCGGTTAACACGCATGATTTCCGCATTTGGGTTGCAGAAAACTCACATCAATGTCTGCAAATGCCGTCTCCGCAGGTCCTGTTGCAGGCTCCGTCACCGGTCATAGATACGTATAGTTATTCGAGCAATCCTTGATTCTGGCTCTTCAGGAAAGGCGATATGTTTCAACAACAGAGTTTATGCATGATGGTGCTGTGCCACACATAGCCTGTTGTGTAAAACAGGTGCTTCGCCGCCATTTTTATGACGACGCAATCATCAGCCGTCTTTTTCCTACAGCTTTGTCTCCCAGATCCACAGACTTGAATCTTTATAACTTTTGGCTATAGAGATAATCAAAGACTTGGTATACCATGATCCTATCACATCTGTCTCCGATCCTAAAGATAGCATGGCATTCCATGTGCGTAACACACACTAGTCCCTGGCATACACTGCTTTCAGCAGTTGAACATGCGATTTTACGCTTCCAGATGGTAGCCGACAATAGTGGACATCCACATCGAGCAATTTTTGTAAGCAGGAGATTGTTAAAAATTGTAGATTCTTCTAATGTTCTCTATAAAGCTATAATACGCCGTCTAGTGGTCGTTTTTGAAAAAAAAATTGTGCTAGATAAAATTCACATCATCTGATTGTGCTATTATCTACTTTTTATGAAATTCTGCTGCATAATTTTTGATACAGACTGATCGCAAAGATCAAGTTTAATTATGGACACCCTGCATTTACTTTATTTAGGTTTAATTCAAATATTATTTTAAAATCAGATTAACATTTTTATCTGACATACTTTAAACTCAACTGAAGGAAAACTAGAATTATTTTTAAATAAAATATATTCTAATTTTCATATCATCTCTTATTCACAAGAATTACACCAGGCATTTTAAGAATTTAAGACAGAGAGACCATTCAATTATAAATCAAACACAAAAACATAAGAAAATAATAAATATGACAAATAAACACTTTTCATAAATTATATCTGCATAGAATGAAATAAAAATATTTCATTAAAATGCGAAAACGTTTTCAAATGCACAGATTTCAGTTTGTTTGCTAATTACGTGGAAACGTCTTTTCAGTTATAAGTTTCATTGATACTACGAAGAAAATATGAGTTCAGAAAAATGAAATAACAATTCTTTCTTAGTTTAAGTTTTCTTATATTTAAATTTATTTTGACTTCTTTTTTGATATTTTCCGTTTTTAATCTTTCCACAATAAACTTCCAAGGGAAATGGAAATTCTATGGGAATGCTATTACATGAAATTTTAAACATAAAACTTAGATGATGAAAGCACTTATAAATTATGAAATGTAAATAAAAAAAGTTTATGTTTCATATTTATTTGGAAAGGCTGCTTTTAATTCCATAATTTTTGACCGACATCTTAATTTTGAAAGATATTTTCAAAAACAAGAATTTTTATGTAACGAATATGGGAATTTAGATTACAATCGCAGAATATATTTGTAAAATAGGATTTTGGGTTTAATTCAAAGATTATTTTGAAATCAAATTAAAAATTATATTTGTAGATGAAACGCTGTTGAATGTTTTTCTTATACTTTTTTATTATTTTTATACCAGCAGCAATCAAGATCATATTGTTAAAGTATGTATGTAATATACAACTATCATATGTATATCACATATTTTTACTGATGAAGGAATATCTTTACTAAGTAAATGCATATTCGCTTCCCTTGTGTCTTTACACTTAACAATTAACACATTGACTATCAGAACAATATCTATTTTTAAGCGCTAATTTTCAATTTCAAATATCATTGTTTCTTTGAGCAGAACTGTAATTTCACAAATTATTAAAATTTCATAAAACTATAGCATTGGATTCTTTAAACCGAGCAGACGATTATTGATCATGTTTATTTATAGAATTTTTCTCAGAATCTCCCATTCACAAGAATAAAATAGGGATTCCAAGAATTAATTTAAGATTGAGAAATAATTTAAAATAAAGGTTTTCAAAAAATCAAAAACATAATAAATCTAACAAAGTTACGCTGCTAATAATTTTTTTTTTTTGCAAAGAAAGAGTAAAAATGTTTTATTATAAAACGAAAAACATTTGAATGCATAGATTTCACTCTCTTTGCTAATTATGTCTTTGCAGTTAGAAGTTTTAATGAAGCTGTGAAGAGCAAATGCGTTAAGGGTACTCGTACAAATAACACTCTGTCTTACACCAAGCTTTCTTATAATTAAATTTATTCCCACTTCTTTTTTGTATTTTTTGTTTGTCATCTACTACCGATAAAATAGAATAGAAAATGAGAATTCTAATAAATAGGGCCGTAGATGGAAAAAAAAATGTATGAAAGCACAAATAAAGTGTGGGATATGTTAAATGAATGTTTATTGGACTCGTTATTAGAAAATTCCGTTTATACAAGTGAAATTTGAGCTTTTTTGAAATAGGTATTTTGAAATGCGAGATTAACCTCATTTTTGGTAAATAATAAGTAAAATTAAAATAGAATTATAGGAGATAATTTTTAAATTTATTCAGAAATGAACTTCATTTTTTTTAATGGTTTTTTTAACACTTAAAACATTAAATAGCAATGTCAATGAATGACCCATAAATGGTGAACATAAGAGATGAAAAAACTTCTAAACTATGAAGTGTGTTAAATGTAGCCTGTAGGACCCAAATTTGATAGAAAATGTTTTGCCTGTTTTCATTACATAATTTTCGCCTACTTTCATAATTCTGAAAGATAAATAACAAGAACTACAACGTTTGTGTAATGGATAAGTTAATTTCGAATAGAATTATATAATAGAATTTCGTAATTTATTCTCAAGTGCTCTGTTAACACATGTTTTAAAGACTATTTTCAATCTGAATTGAAATTTCTCTTTGTAAATGGAAAATAATCGAAATTTCTGTTCCAATATTTTTCATTATATCTACATCATTGAATCAAGAATAATTTACGGATGTTTCAAATGTCTGTCAACATAATAACTTCGACCATTAAATATATTTATGAGTTTTTTTTTTTTTTTAAATTGAAATAATACATATGCATAATAAGCTCACGTGAACGTATTCTTTGTTCTTTCAAAATTTAAGATAAACACATTGCCTAACAAAGCCTACATATTTATACCTGTTAACCGTCCAGTGTGCTTTCGTAAAATGTGGAGTAATTTGACCCAGGTTAAACATGTTTCGAACTAAATATTTTATTTAGAAATACAATTAAATACATTTCATGTTGAAATGTAAAATAAAATAAATGAAGATATGTCCAATAAAGTTTCTGGTTTGAAGCGTGTTTAGTGTTTAGCCTGGGTCATAGTAAACCATATTTTAGGGAAGAAGAGTTGGAGATTGGCAACAATTTTTATCTTTTTTTCTTGTGTATAATGTGCATGTTATTTTTAGATAGGGTAAAAGAAAAAATTATCACGTGTAAGACTCACATTATCTTTTTAACGGCAGGAAATCTAGAAACATGAAAAACAAAATCTGTAGAAATCCTAACTCATAATATTTTAAAAACTTTAACTACTGTAACTACTGACATATATTTGACGCCTTTATTAAGATAACACAGTATTAAGATTTCTTCAATGTCTACTTTCTCTCATTTTTACACATTGTTTTAATGTATTTGTCGAAACTGAAAATCAGCACCGTGTATTTTGTTATAATATACCAACAACAACATGCAAAAGCAGGGTTCGTACGGGTACCGTTACTTTTCCAGGTGACATACCAGTATATTTTTCTAAAAAAAAAAAAAAATACATCAAGTTCAAACGTGCAAAATTTAACCTTATTTAAGAAGAGATTATCTATAAGAAAATACTGGTACCGAATACTTTCCTGGTCTTAAAATTCCAGGACACGTACGAACCCTGAAAAGTGAAATTATTTCATTTATTTACTTAATACATATATACTCGCACAATGTAATCACAATATCCACGTGTTGTATTCACTATTATTGTGAAAATCATGCTGTATTTAATAGAGCTGTCGAAATAATTTGTTTATAATGTATCCGTATACCTCGTTACTGAGGCATAAAATTTTTGTAAAATAGTGTGCATTGTGATCCTCCCAAAAGAAATTTTCTAAAGTTCTAAAGTCTTTTTTTTTTTTTTTTTTTTTTTTTTAATGAAGTATCTTACTTCAATATTTTCTTAAGAAATGTGATCTTCATTATTGTTATATATTGCATTTTTTGCTTGAAACGCACACTTTAACACTATCTATAGTGTTGTTAATCAACTGATAATATTGAAGAAAGTGCTCGAAAATTTATTGCATAAAACATTGCATTTTGCAATTTATTTTTCTTATCATGTTTTTGTTAGAGCTCAGATGTTACTAAATCTACATTGTTCGTCAAGTACAGTATCTTTACTTCACGTAAGTAATAATGTAGTAAATAACGATATACATTAAGACAAAGTCGTAACAATTTGCTTGTACAACTTGTACATTTCTGAATATTCTAAACAATTCTATAAAAAATTATGTTATGCTGTTATAGAAACATTTACTAAATTAAAACAAAAGCAAAATTCCTTCTTAAGGTCACTTAAATTTTTAACAAACATACTACCTTAGCGATAGTCTTGAGAAGAAATTCACCAGTGATTGTAACCAGGTAATGAAGCTATGGTGGAATATTCTGAATTCATACGATCAGAAGCTAAATGAAAAATAATTGTTCTGTTCATAGTGCTTAATAGCCACTGCTTCAGATATAAAACTTCTGGGAATCATAAATGAAAAAAAGGGCTCCAAAAAATTGTTATGATTGTGATTCCCTAATAAGTCCCATGCAATCAGCGCATGGTACATTTCACATTGTTTTTGAACTGTTGTAGCAATTATACATTAAGGGAAATTGTAATATTTCGCTTATACAATTTGTACATCTGTGAATATTCTAAACAATTCTTTAAGAATTTATGTTATGCTATTATACAGACTTTAAACTGTATTAAAACAAAACAAAAATTCCCCTTCTTAAGATTACTTAAATCTTTAAAAAACATATTACCTTAACAATACTCTTGAGAAAAAAATCGTCAGTGACTGCAACCAGTTAATGTAGCAATGTTGCAATATTCAGAATTCATACGAGCAGATGCTAATTAAAAAATCATGATGCTGTGCATCCTACCTTATTCCCACTGTTTCAGATATAAAAGTGCTGTGAATCATAAATAAATCAAAGAGCTCAATAAAATTTCTATGTTTGTAAATTACGAGTAATTCACGTGACAGTCAGAGCATTAAGAAATTAATAAAAAATGTCCAAAAGTAGGTTATGGTACTATTTACATTGTTCGTGAAGTTAAGTAGCGATATACATTAAGAGAAAGTGTAAAAATTTGCTTGTGTACAACGTGTAGATCTCCAAATATTCTGAATAAATTCTGCAAGATTTTATGTTATGCTATTATACAAACTTCTGCTGCATTAAAAATATATAAATATCTTCTTAAAATTACTTCAATCTCTAAAAAATATATTACCTTAGTTGTATTCTTGAAAAAAATTCGTCAGTGACTGCAACCAAGTAATGCAGCTATGTTGCAATATTTTGAATTCATACAGAAGATGATAAATAAAAAACCATTGTGCTGTGCATCGGGCCTAAAACTCAATGCTTCAGATATAAAACTGTTTTGAATTAAAAGTGAATCTAAAGCCTCCACAAAATTGCAATGTTTATGAATCACAAGTAATTCACATGACAGTTAACGTATTAAAAAATTAATAAAAAATGTTCAAAACTAAGTTATGGTTCAATTTACATTGTTTTTGAAGTACCAATTCTAATAAAGACAATTTGCAACAATTTGCTTTTATAACTTGCATATCGGAAAATATTCTGTAACAGCTCAAAAGGAATTTATGTTATACTATTATACAAACTTCGAGGGAGCTAAAACAAATATTCTTTATCCCCTTTTTAAAATTACACCAATCTTTAAAATATATATATATTACCCCAGCGATGCTCTTGAGAAGAAATTCATCAGTGACTGCAACCAGATAATGAAGCTATGTTGCAATATTCTAAATTCATACGAGCAGATGATAAATGAAAAAAAACAACAAAAAAAAACATTGTGCTGTTCATCGTGCCTAATACCTGCTGCATGACATATAAAACTTTTGTGAATCATAAACGAATAAAAGACTCCATAAAATTTCAATTTTTATGAATCACAAGTTATTCACATGGCAGTCAAACGTATTAAAAAATTAATAAAAAATGTTCAAAAGTATGTTATGGTGGAATATTTTGAGTCCGTAGACTCTATATTAAAACGCGTTGTGCATGCATCGTGCCTAATGAAGACTGCTTCAGAAATAAAATTGCTGTTAATGAATTATACGTGAGTTACACGGCTTTACAAATGGTAGCGCTGTGAATAACTTGTAAATTAGATGACTGTCAACGCCACAAGACATTACCCAAAAATGTCCAATAAAAACTGTGTTCCAACAAAATTTCAAAGTAAAATAGACTGCTTTATAGAAAATAAATAGCATGTTATACACTGTAAAAAAAAATGGGTCGATCTACTAAAAAAATTTCAGTTTTTCTGAATGATTTTTGCAATTAATAATTTTTTTTTGTATTCTTACTCGATTGCCAGAAAATCTGTAAGAATTGCTAGAAAAAAGCTAGCAAGAATACTAGAAATCATCTAGAAACGATTCCGGTTTTTAGTACCGGTTACTAAAAAAATCTTTGGAATACAAATATACTAAAAAAAATTTAGTAACCTGAGGATTTTTTTTTTTTTACTGTGTAAAACATAATCATAGGTTCTATTTAGTGTCTCTGAAAATTTTAATAATAGATCTACTTAATCTATTCTCTTGTTAGCACACGATGTTTTTTTTCTCTAATAATGAAAAAATAAAATACAATGAATATCTTCGGGCATTAAAAAAAGTTAGAGCTACTACATATTCTACTTAGAATTGTCTTTAACCCAGTTGCTCATTATACCTACTTTTAAGATTTTTATTTCTTTAATTCAAAGAAAAATAATTATTTATTATTAATCTTAAAAATTAAAATTTTTGAAGTGTTATAATAGGGTGCAAATAAAGAAACTGATGCGTTAAACTGCAATAAAATCGATGGAAAACTTTTGAATAATTAATTGATTGTTAGTCAATGAAGAAAAATATTACAAAACATCAAATTTTGTTAATCGAAACATTCAACATATATATACGATTTTGAGAGTCTTCTATAAATTATCTTTTAAAATTTTCTAACCAGTTAAAAACAAAGTTAAATTTTTCAAATTTTTCTACTTGTCGGCTCTAATTCTAACTTTAAGAAAAATGCTTGTTTAGCTCAAAATGTGAACACATAACTGAAATTTAAAACAGTCTATTATCAACTGAAAATGGTCATTTGGATTTTTCCATGGTGACGCAAAAAATGAAATACATTGAAATTTATGATTGATTACGGTTCTATATGAAATTTAAATGACTTATTTATTTTCAAATCAGAACAAATATTGGTTTGAAATTTATTATACAAGATATAAGTTTCTCCGATTGTCATTCAGTTTTTTTTCTGTCATGTGTATCTGTCTTACTATGCTTTAACATTTGCAAAAATACTTAAAATCGTAACTAAGTTTAAATATCACATTGATATCTACGACAAGATGCACATGTAAAACAGTAGTTATAAATTTTATAAATCACATAAATCAAGTAAATACTATTCTTTTATGTTATGTTTTGAAGGGCAACTTTCTGATAATACATTTTTTGTTCAAATGCACTTAAAAGTTTTTCTTAGTAGCACCAGTAGACGATATGATGTCATTGTGACGTCACAAATGGTCAAAAGTGCCACAATAACAGTGGTGAACAAAATGGGATATTTTAAATTGTCTCATTTCGAATCACATATTACCGTTGTTTTGCGACTTACTGTGATGTCACGCTGACCTCAGGCTTCGCAAAGTGACTACAAAACAACCTCACTTGCAACTCGTCACAAAACGGGAAATCAAAGTTATCCCACAGTGAGTCATTTCCCACTTTGCATGACGGTAATGTGGACAGTAAGAGTTGCAGTTAGGTCATGGTGCTTTCACATTTTGGTCACATACGTGTTACGGTGGTATTAGAGTTGGTATTCTAATTCAAAAATGCAATAATGAAATGCAAATTTTGAGATATGCAATATTAAAGCTTTCGAACAGAAACTATAACCAAGACTATTGCGATTGCTTCTTATGAAGCAGCTGTTTTGTTAAGATTGAATCATCCGTTAACTGATGTGCAAAATGTTTTGTCGTCTAGATTTGTTTTTCATTGGACACATTGAATTTTAATAAAAAAGTTCTATGAACTTATCTAAAATTTATCTTTGATTAAAATCGCATATATTGAAAAATAAATAAACCTTGCAATTTAAGGGGCTTGACTACGTACGGAGCAATTTTTTCCAAAAAAGCTATTTAATTATTTTTTGAACATATTTTTATTAAGATTATGGCTAGAAACTTTAAAAAAAAGCAAAAAATATTTCATTAATTCATAAAAGTTTGGTAAATGAGGGATTTTGTGGTAAAATATAGTGAAAATGGGCCCAATACGCAAAACGCTCTAGAGAAAATTCTATTGTGTGTATCTTAATTTTCTTTGTACACGTCATACTTATGACATTGATGAAGGCAATGAACTAAAATATAAGAGATATTTTAAATATATCAAAATTTATAGTGTATCGCACCTCTTTGCATGCTGATTTTCATAAAATTCATCGATGTCATTCCACGAAAACATCCATAAAACAAAAAATATTTATTCTAAAGTTAAATCTTTCCTTCATTGCCTTCACAATAGTGTAAATAACATTCACTTTAAATTTCATAGTGATATTCTTATAACTTTTCGAGAAATCGTGTTTTGCGTATAGAATTTTCACCAAAAATTACATATTCCAAAATATGCATTTAAAGTTCAGATTTATGTTTTACTACAAGAATGTACGCAGTAATATGCATCTAAAAATCACTGTTTTTATGAGCCATACTCTTTTTTTTTTCAAGTACTGAGCATTTGTTTATTTCTAGAAGGCCATATTTTTGCTTCCCTCCTGCCAGTTAGTACCTTTAAATAGTACTTCCGGTCATTTAAACAGTACTTTCGGTTTGAGTGACAGATGTTGAGTAGTTTAAAAACTGCTACAACTCCAGTTCTATTTATCGTACAATAAAAATTAATACAGTTTTGCAAATGTAAAAAGTTGGGTTTTAATAAAATGTAATAAAATCGTTTTGACAATTTTGGTCGAAAACTACTTTTTAAACATAGTCAGATACCTTAAAAAGGATATCAGGATAAAATTAAAATTTTTACGTCAAAATCAGAAAAAAATCATTTACCATGTTTTACACTCGATTCTCTCTTTTCTTTTAAACTGTTCACATGTTTCCCGGAGTAATTCTACAACTTTATACAATTATGTTCAGATTACGATAAAATTTCAATTTGAATGATGTTATGTTTCTTATGCGATATTTCTATTGATTCAAACCAAGAAACCGTTTACAATTCTCTATCAATTCATCTTAACCGTTTTATTTACTGAAAATATTTATTTCATTTTATTCTTCCTATTGTATTTCAATATGCTAAATCTTTAAAAATTCGTTTCCTTTTGCAAATATTATTGTGGAGAAAAATTTATATTTTATAGATATCATTTTATTACGCAGTCATATAAAATATTTAAAAAAAAAAAAATATATATATATATATATATAGGTTTCTGTTTTTACAAAAACTTTGCAAAAAGTTTATTTTTCAAGAAAAATTTAAAAATGATAAATGGGAAAGCAATATATTTATTTTTTCTCTTTATGGAAAAGTCACATCCATTTATGTCATACTCAGCTGTTTCTTATAAATATTCACTCTGATGAATTCTTTTAAACTAAAGTAGTCAAGATTTAGTGGCTTAGAAAATAACTTTTCTTTATAAAGTCAAATAAACTATTTCAAAAAATTATTCTTTTTAAAAATATATACCGAGATAAATTTTGCTTTTTTTAGAAAACGATATACACTAATCCGAGTTTGAAATATTATTATTAAGTGCACGCAAAAGAGTAATTATTACGCCGGTTCGGAGCATCTTTAACTTGTTTAAGTAGATTTTTTTTAATAACTTAAAAAATGTGTATGTATTTTTTTTTTTTTGTAATCGTTAAACGACTCGTACAAAAATTAAATCTTGAAAAAATTTCCAGAATATTTATAAAACTTTTATTTAATAAATTTAAAAATAAATTATTTTAAATTATTTTTCTTATAATTTTATAAAAATACACATAATCGTTAGCAGTAATAATAATTAGCTACAATTTTATCTTTGGAATATTATGTTTATTTTTTTATTTTCAGAATCTAGTAATATAGTCATCAAATCATATATTTCCTCATATACTAGAAACGTTGGGGGGGGGGGATATAACATGATAAAACTTTGGTTCCCCACGGTTCCAGATACTTTTCTCCTGTCTCTAAGAAACCATTAGGAGATAAACCAGTCTGAAATGTCTGAAGCCAAAAGTATTTCAAAGCTTTAAATGGAAAATACTTATGAATACTTCCTCTTTGACTGCCTGCAATTTTTGGAAAGTGTGCGTTTCTGAAAATCAGAAGCTTAAAAAATACCCTTTAATTCTAAAATCTTTTCTGTAAATAACTAAAATATTTTAGTTTCTGAGATTCTGCCAGGTTCTGTTGCTAAAAGTTTCTCAATGTAACGGGATAATTTCTGGTATTCTGTATAGCTGTGATGCTTTACGATGCTTCGTTAAAATATCTTAATCGTACTGCTGTAGCACGACTACAATATGTTTCAGTATTTTTACTATGTTTTTTATTATTAAGATTTTGTTTAAAGTTATTTGTTTCCGAGAAAAACTACTAAAAGTAAAGTTGTACGGATATAAATATTGAAATAATTGTCAGAGAAAAATGTCCAATTTAAAATGAAATCGATTCGTAAATTTCTTACATATTTTTAATGTGCAACAAAAAAAAAATAATTGCGTTTGAGAAAGCTATACCTTTTCAAAAGAATAAAACCTAAAGCAAACTAAGATTGACCCATTTTAATGGTTTAGATCAATTTAACTGTAAAAAAATAGCAAAAGTTTAGAGCTTGCTATTTTAAAACTATTAGACGAAAAAAGAAATTCTTGTTAAATAAGATAATTTTTTACAACTCTACTCTTTTAAATTTAAATTTAAATATATTAATTTTTTATTAATTTTCAAGTCAGAAGCAAATACACTTTAGTACTTAGTGAATTAATTTTTAAATGAAATGAGCTACTTTCTAAACAAAACTGTGCATCCTTTAAATAATAAAATGCAAACATTTTATAAAAATCACAAATTAGGAAACATATTCAAACATCAAAAGATATAATTTAAGATATGTTATTTGGAAGATTAAAATAGGCTGACATTTAATGTAAGTTAATGTAATGTGTAAGTCATTAAATTTTCATGGAAATCGGGCTAGTCCTTTTCAAGAAACTAACGAAAAATAACATATTTTCATCTTTGCATCTTTTCTTCTGATAGACGTCATAGAGGCACTTTCGGGCTAAACATCAAGATCAAAGACCAACAAATTGAAAAGATTGTTTCCCCTACTTACCTAGGTATTATTTTGGACCCAGAACTTCGCTTTACGAAGCACGTTGAACATGTCTCAAATAAAGCTCTCAGGAAATTAAATATTCTCAGAAAACTACGTGGCACTACGCGGGGTTCAAGATCTCAAACATTAAAAAGCACATACTGCACTATTATTAGACCAGTGCTGGAGTATGCTTCCCCCGTCTGGGCCCCGGCTTCAACTTCTATTAAAAAGCAACTAGATTCCGTGCAGCATATAGTCTCTAAAATTATTATAGGTGCCGTCTCATCAACTAACAATGAAAAAGCGGAACAGGAATGTGACCTACCCCCTTTAGAGAGTAGACGCAACTTAGCCACTATCAAGTTCACCAATAGACTTCGCTGCAATAGCAATGATCATATCTCTACCAGACTTTTCAATGATTGGAAATGCTCAACCAGGCTTAAAAGATCTTCAACTCTCCAGCTGGACAGAGATATTGGAAGACTGATCCAAATGGAACATCCATCCCTGGATTTCCTTCTGGAACCCCTCTTTCCAAGAGCACCACCAGCGAACACTAAGATTAATCTGAACTTGCTTCAACCCTGCTATAAAAAAGAGGACCCCATATACTCAGACAAAAGGGTCTTGAAACTATAGAAAAACTCTCCCAGGAGAACCTGGCAGTTGCTTTCACCGACGGGTCCACAGATAAATCCCTCAACAGACGTGGAGCAGGTATCCTCTTCATTCTTCCAAGTGGTGAAAAAGTCAATCTTAAAATTAACACAGGTTTGATTGCCTCCAACTTCACCAGCGAACTTTTGGCAATCAAAGAAGCCCTAACTTATTACCTGACAAATTCTCATGCTATGGATCTTGCTGAAGGACTGGTTGTCTTCTCAGACTCTAAATCGGCCTTAGAGGCCATTGGAAACGGGGACACAAACATCACCTCTACTATAAATGACTTACTCGATCAGCTGCATTGCAAGAGGAAATATTGTGTGCTGCATTGGATACCTGCACATGTAAACATCGAGGGTAATGAGTGTGCGGATGCTTTAGCCAAAGAGGCATGAAATCTCGACCAACCTAGTTCCACCATCACACTTGCAGATGCAAATGCCCATATAGCACATGTGCTTCCCCAGGAAGATTGACATTCATCCTCCAGGAATCCCTGAGGATGCAAAAATTTGTCACCAGGAGGTCCTCAGGAACCGAAAATGTCCGCCTCATAGCATACCGGGGATCTCCCGAGGACCTCCTTCAGGTTCCTCCTCAGGTTGTTCTAGGGAAGACTTCAGGAAGTAATACCGGAGGAATTTGGGAGACTTCAGGGTCACTTAATGTGCATAAAATCATCCGAAGTTATTATTCGACGTAATGTAAAAAGTAGTTATTTATTAATTTTTTTTTTAATAAATACGGACATTATCTTTTAAAAATTTACATAACACATAACAGACATTACTTTTATTAATCACGCACATAGAATCACATGAAAGTTATGATACAGATTTTACGGAATAAACTTTCTTAACGCCGACTGGATTTGAACCAGGGTACTTACGCATACGAGAAACATGCTCAAGTTATTACGCTACACGGCCGTTGTACCTGAATCGTTTATAAGGTATTCATGTATTTCTTTCTCTTCTTATTAAAGTCAGTAAATAGAAGACATGCATATTTTTACGTTTCGTATAGCAGGAATTCTGTAACTTTTATTGCAAATAAAGATGCATACCCTTTAATATATATTCAATACAATTTTAAATTGATAACTAGAAAAAAAGCGTATCAATTATTTAAGGCTGTTCTCAAACCCAAAGGAGCTGCTTTCTGACACATTTTTTAACTCGTTTTTGTTCGGAAATGCATTAAATTGGCAGGTGGTCTTTTTTAGAAACTATATGTAATACTAGAAAAACTTTTTTTTTCTTTTTTTTCTTTTTTTTTCTTTCTTTCTTTTTTTTTAAACGCAAATATTTTAGAAAATACTGTGAAAGTCGTCGTTTTGAACCGAATTCCCCACGCGGCATCACAATAAAAGGGAAAAGGGAAGGGGTGTTTTATCATTTTAGTTTGGAGCCACATATATCAGGGTCAGGGGTCTATGATAAGGGGGCCAATTAAATAAAAATATTTAAAATTAAATAAATTAAATTATAAATTATAAATAATCACAATTAAATAAAGTAAGAGAAAAATGGACATTTTTATGAACCAAAAATTGAAAAACAAATTCAAAATGCACTTTTTTTTCAATTAGAAATATTATAATTTTAAATTTAGAATTAGAATAAGCAAAACTCAATTTGATTTCTAATATTGATATTACCATATTACAAGTTGTTAAACGATATATCTATAAAAGCTTTTCTGAGTTTATGCATGCTAGGCTGTTCTCAAATTCAAATTGGCTACTTTATGACATATTTTTTAGTTCATTTTTGTTCGGAAACGCTTGAAATTGGCAGGTGTTCTTATTTATAAATTTTCTAATCAAAAGATGTTTTCCAATTTTTTTGGTAAAGACAGAAGATCTTTCAGAAAATACCGTCAAAGTTGGTGTTTTGAGCTGAATTTCCGACGCCGTAGCACGAGAAAGGAGAAAAACGTGTCGTCATGTAACATGAATAGCTTATAACCCGATAAGTAATTTATTTATCAAAAAATGGAAAATTCATTTCGATATCAAATCAATTCAATAGTCAGGCCAGCCAAATTTATGTCTTTGCGTTTAAAAATAAGTCAAAAGATTTGTCAGAAAGTTTCGCGTTGTTGAGCAGATCATTTGAGAAACACCCTAAGATACATAAATACATCGTTTAATTTTCAATTACCTACATGAAACTGCTGTTTAAAATGACAATAATATTTCTTTAGCTCTTAATTTTTAAAATATGGGCATTTCTACTCTATATCTGTAACTAGTTAAATATGAAAAAAAGTACTGTTAATAAAATTTGTGTCTGTAACAAAAATACTTTTTTTTTTCTTATTGTAATAAATAAAACTAATTTACAATTAAATCTCCATTTAGCGATCTTTTGAAATCCTGTGAAAACATTCAATACATAGAAATTTAATTATGCACTATTTTTCATTGAAATATAATTTCATTTTAGCTAACAAAACTAATATTTCAGGAGATTTAAAATGCCTAAATGTACGGATACTTTGACATAAAATATGAGTTCTTTGTTATGATTGTCAACGAAGTATTGTGTAAAAATTCTAAACAAGGAAATCCTTTAAAAGCAATACTTTTGTCTTTTATAGAATCATTGGTCGACTGCTTTAAAGATTATTTTTCTATTGTACCGACAATTGTTTATTTTAGTTATCTCAAAGCTAAATTTGAAATAGCTTACTCCTTATTCTGGGAAGAAGAACGTTTCTCTCCTTTCAACCATGGAACTAAGTTCCATGCTTTCAACTACCTTTCTTTGCAAGTATTGCATGTATTCCAGTAAGCATACATATCCATTCTTAATCCATCAAAAGGAATTGGAGGCGGCTCAGTACTATTCATGTTCTTATTTTAGTTAAAATTCTACCCTTACCTGACTAAACATATTTGCATTATAGGACTTTTGCAGCTGATTATATATTCGTTCTTGACATCTGGATAGAAGTATTTCCTTGCTTAAACAGGAGTGAAGAATTCGCACGAAAAATAATCTTTTATAAATATCCTAAACTAAAAAGTTTGCCAAATAGAAAATAGGTTTCTTAAATGAAAGTTTTGACAACTAAAGCGAAACACAACTCAGTTTTAAATTCTGGAGAAATATTTGTTATTTAGAAAGATAAATATTTATTTATATTTTCTGAATCTGTATGGTGTTAATATTTCTTAAGTTCACTAAATTGAGATTTCACCTTCATTATTAAGAATTAAAAAATATATACATTGTATCGTAATTTGAAAGAGGTAATAGAAAATAACTAATTTGTATTTAAAAAATAAAATAAAACTAAATATGGTAAAACCTCCAGAACAGACACTTCATAAAAATTCATACATAATTAAAAATTGACATCATTTAGCGAACATATGCTCATTACCAATACATATCTAAAGTATATTAAATGAGACAAGTGGTATTGACCAGGTCCGTGATAATAATCTGCACGAATTTATATCTTTAACCCGATTTTGTAAGAATGTATATTTTTAAATAAAAATCTTTCAAGCAAAACTCTTATTTAGGGGGAAGGGGGGGGGGGTATGTTTGTATTTTTTTAAGCCAAATGTGCCATTTCAATAGAGCATGTAATCTCTTTAAGTTGGTGTTATAATTTAGACTTAAAAGTAAATTATTGATTTGGTAATGACGATAAATATAAAATTATTAATTAGTTGAAAATGTAATAATAAAATACATAAATATATATGTAATTTTTAAAAAGATCAGAAAAAAATAATTAATAAAAGAATAATAATAAAAGTAAATATGCTCGATATGACTTAAATATGATTCGATTTTGAAACTTACATGAAAATTAACTTTTACAATCGAAATAAGATTTTTTTAAAATAGATTGTTTAATTTAAACATGCTTATCTCTAATCTATTAACTAGCAAATTCTGAATATATACAAATATGTAAATATATATTAAACTGTTGATAAAATGCTTATTCGTAACAAATTTTTGATTCCTTTTAATTTCTTACAGTTACGAAAAAAAAAAATCATTTATTAGGAATAATAAAAGAAATATATATATATATATATATGATAATTTAAAATGGTCAGCGAAAAAAAAAAATCGAATTTATATTTTAAAATTAAATATTGATCCAAAAATTATTTATATATATAATTCAAATTAATATGAAATGATTAATTATTTAATACAAATAATAATAATAATTCAATATATAAGACTACATTTAAAGGATCAGAAGAAACAATCCTTAATTTATAAAATATTATTATATACAAATATATAAATATATATTAAACTTCGTGGTTCGAAAAAAATAATTTTGATTTCTTATAGTTGAAAATAAAAATAATTTATTAGGAGAAAGTTAATCAATTTTATATTTAAAATTAAATTATTTCTATAGAAACTAATAACGTATATAAGTGAAATCAATGTAAAATTATTATTTAGATGAAAAGGAAATAGTAAAAATATATAAATATATAAGTAATTGTTCAAAGTTCAGAAAAAATAATTAATGAATGTAATGATAAAATGAATTAGTATATAAGTTAATTTTTAAAAGATCAGAAATAAAATAAATAATAAATTTTCAATTTATATTTAAAGATTAATTTATTTTAATTATTAATATATGATGTGGAATATTAAATTTTATTTTCTATATTCAATTTATTTAACTACATTTTGATTGCATTTTATAAATTAAAAATATATCTGAATAAGGATAATTAAATATTATAACAATAATTAAAAGTTAAACAATAACCAGATGATACGAGTAGTAATTTTCCAACTGGACGAAAAATGTCCGGGCCAAGATTCGAACCTGGGATCGCTTGGCTGAAGCCGCCACGCTCTACCACTGAGCTATCCCGGTCGAATCTGGAGGGCATAATTCATCCAGTTAACCTTATTGATCAGAGAATCTGGTCTGATATTTTAATCAGCACAACAGAAAAGATCGCAGGTAAAGGAACTCCAGTAAATGCTGGATACGTGATTACACTAGATTAATTTTTAACACAATTATTTCAAATTGGTAAATAAATCATACGAGTAGTAATTTTCCAACTGGACTGGAGCGTGGCGGCTTCAGCCAAGCGATCCCAGGTTCCAATCCTGGGCCGGACATTTTTCGTCCAGTTGGAAAATTACTACTCGTATGATTTATTTACCAATTTGAAATAATTGTGTTAAAAATTAATCTAGAATAACCAGATGTTCTTAGGAAATAAAATAAATCAAATAATAATATAAACTTTATTAATTAAAAAATCGAACCTCATCAAATCAAATATTTTTTTAATAAAAAATTATAATAAGTTATTTTAGTGTCAAAATCACCCATGAGATGGCACCAGCACCGTCTCTTCCTAGGTACTTCCCTAGGAATATCATCCGGAGGAGCTTGCTCCCTGGGAGGGATCTGGGAGATCAGTCCTGGGGAAGTGATTAAAGTATCTTCCCCAGGAACGCCTGATAGCGTCATTGCAGTTTCAGGAGGAATTTGGGATGAATTGGAACTCCTGGAGAGGTTTTCAGGAGCTTTGGTGCTATATGGGCGCTGTTGCCAGATGTAGACTTTTTAATCAGCCCTCTAGGAAGCCTTTAATCACTGAATTTGATTGTCCTAGAAATGTAGCAACTACACTGGCTAGATTAAGAACAAATCACTATAAAGGAATGAAGATCCTTCCTGATGGGACAAGAACCTATATTATTTGCAGGAATTGCTCGAAAACTCAGCTCACACCGAGACACATCTTCGAGTGCTCAGTCATTACAGCAGATATCTTAAAACTCGGCTGGTTACCACTAATGGATCCACTTCGGGAGATCCTTTACAGTCCTGAAGCACCAGTGCTGGCGGCAGTGCTCCTTCGGACCTTTGACCATATCTGAGCCTTTATTTCTTGACTTTTTGCATATCCATGGACACGACAACAACAACAACAACAACAAAAAATAACCAGTTTTCAATAAAAATGATTAAAAAATAAACATTTCCTATGATATATATTGCGACAGCTGAAATTCTCTTTTCATTGACTTTTTTCTAAAGCAAATTTTCGAATGTAGTTCTGTTTGAAATATTGGTTGTACAAAAACTTGTTAAGAGTTATTTGCATTTTTCAGTAATAAAAATGAAATAAAACACAAACCTCAATTAATGTAGTCACCATTAGCGCTTACAATATTTTGCCAACACTCAGTCAGTTCATATAACTTGGCAAAAATATGACTTGGTCTGTCGATGTATACTGTCAAATATTCATCATTTGTTTTTCGCATCTCATTTTCAGTCTGAAGTTTCTACCTTGCTAACCTGCTTTGTAGAGAGCGAAAAAAAATGGCGTACTGTAATATCATTGTTCGACGCTCATATGCAATCAATATAAGGCTCCTACTAATGCAATACTCTCTCATTTCCTAGATCTTTTCTCCAAAATGCCTTAACTGAAGAACGTAATTTTTGAAGCAACAGTTTATCTTGGTTTGAAGGTTTCGTTTTACAGCACGTCCTATTCCCCTCACAAAATACTTAGCATTAGTTTTTTATTACATTGACACAAAATATTTTGTGCACGTAATCTGCTTGGAGTTCGATGAACTGTGTTCATTTGTACGAAAATTAGTAACCAACACATAATTATCTTTCAGGTAAAGCCATCTATTAAGAACGAGTAGAAATTTCTTGAGCATCAAATATTGCACATCAACTTCATTTTATTATATGTAGAATAATAAATCGCTTTTCGGTCGATTAAAATGTGCCCCACACATTAAAGATTTCATTGGTAAATGAATTGTCAGTGATTATGTTAAAAAAGAGTTAAAAGAGTGTGACTCTAAAAATATTAATATTTATAAACATGCCAGTAATAAAGTGAAAACTAATTATTACCCTCTACTGTAAAATAAATTAAAAGCTTTGAAATGTTCATTCATTTTAAAAAGTACTTATCTTTAGGGTTCTTAAAATACTACTTAACATATAAAATATATTTAAATGTAGCTTTAAGGGAGCCTAGATGACTTATACATATATATATAAGAAGGAAACTAAGGGGGAAAAACCCACATTAATGGATTATATTTCATCCGTTTTCAATAATTAAAAACAAATTTATGTTGTGTTTAATATTGTGATATTATGATTTTGTTTTAATAGACTAATTGGCCTCTTATAAACAAAATGTATTAAAAATGTTCTAAAATACGCTTATTTAATAACATATTGTACATATATCAGAACAATACATTGTAGAATTTACTTTAATGAATAAAATCTACCACAAATGTACTACAATACGTTTATTTAGTAACAGATATTGTATATCAAAGCAATACATTGAATAATTTAATGAATAAAATTTGGACTCGTTCTCTTAGTAAGAGATTTTGTATGTCAAAACAATACATTGCAGAATTTACTTTAATGAATTGTATGCTAAATACGATATTACATTTCTGATTTAAACATTTATTTTATATATTTTTGTTTTAATTCATTACAAAACCTTTATATAAATGTAATACTTAGATCAAAAATTGTGCTTATTGATAAAATAATACTTCATCCACATTTCTTTCACCTTTTGATATGTTTTACATTTTAAACAAAATTTTATGCTTGCATTTTGACAAGTTTACCCTTTTTCCTTTAATTTAACATTTCTAATAAAAGAAACTCAGAAAAGGAAGAAAGGGAAAATATTAACGTATTTTCTTGATTTTTTTTCCTCATCTATTCTTTGTAACTCCATTTACAAAGAATAAATGATTATATATGCAGCATCCAATCTATAGTTATCCACGTTACTCTTTCTTTTTTCAAACATATTCGCAGAGCGTGCTACTATTATTATGCTTCAAAGAACAGAAACAATCGCATAATTTACTACAGTTTTGGATGAAATCCAAGTCAGAGAACAGAACAGAACAGCTAAAACTGATCGAAAATATTATAATTCCGAAGACTTCTAATACGAATTTACTTATTAGGAGGAAATACAGCTGAATATAAAGTATTTTAGAAGTATAGAAAGAGGATAAAATATGACTAAAGAACCGTAATATTAATTAAAAATATAATGTGATGAATTTCAAAACTTAGTAGGTATGATATATTTTGTTTTATTTGTTTTTAATGAAATTTCATTTTTAGAAAGATGTATTTAAAAATCCTGCATCAACCGTCAACATAACAAAAATGTTTTATTAAATACCATTTGAACAATTTATTTTTCTTTTTTTATAAAAAATCATATATAATCTGAAATAAGATCTTTATATATTTTAAAGAATAAAACGTTTTTAAATAAATTATTTAGCTATAAAATTGTGACAAAAAATACAAAATTGTTGTCTAAAACTTAAAAAAAATATTTAAGTATTTTGAAATGCAAAATAATAAAAAGTATAACAAAAAGTTTATTTCTATGAAAAAAGGGTACATTTTAGCATTTATAAATGAATTATGCACTGTCTGCACAACACATATAATATTTTACAAATTGTACCATTTAAATTAAACAAAAGTTTTCATAAAATATTTTTACATAAATTCTTAGGTTATTTCGTCTTAAGGGAAAACTACAAACATTGTCCTTTATTTTCACATTACTTATAATTTAGGCAGAAGAATGACTATAAGTTTTATTTATTTTATTTAAGTTTAATTCATCATACATTCATGGAAAATAATTTTCTAATTTTAGTTTATCTTTCATTGAGATAATTTCGATAATTTGATTTTAAATATATCATAAAAATTGAACATTTGTCTGAATAGCGAACCTCTTGTCTCCAAGACTTATAAAAGAATATCTTTAGAATTCGCTTACCTCAGCAAAAAATCTTCCAAAACTCTGAACAATCGATACAGTCTGTATAGTTCTTTAAAATAATAGCTACAATTTTCGAGATTTTAAAGGTTTAGCTTTTATTTACAATACTACACGTTCAAATACATTGAACAGTATTGGTGAAACCGTCAAAGAACATTTCAGAAATTAATTTAATATGCTACGCACAATTCATTGTAAAATGTAAAAAATAAGATTTAATAAATTATATTTTTAATACGATTTGAAAATGATTTATCACATCTACGAACGACAAGATAAAACTTCTGAGAAGTTAACAGATTTTTTAAATCAAATTTAATATATATGAAAAAAGTTCTTAAAACACTAAATGATATTTATTTCTTCTTTTAGGAATTGGTACGTAAACCATATTTGTTCTACTCATATTAAAATAAAATAAACAGTTTGAAAATATAAGAGAGACAGTATACTTTTTAATAAAATTTGTAAAAATATACAGGGTGTAACTGAAATGCTTCAACAAACTTTGAGGGATGATAGTACTCATAAAGATGAACAAAAAATGCAATAGAACACGGGGTCGCAAATGACATTTAACCCTTTCAGGGACAGTGATATGTCTAAAAAACCACTTAATTTTAATTCCAAAACGCCACAATGGCACCAGAATTTTGCTAAAATCTTTTCCATTTAATATTTATGTGAAATATAGCCTTTTTCTTATTTACAAACAATTTTTTTTGTAAATTCCGGTGCCAGTCCATTTTCAGACGCATTTTCTCTATTTGTATCCTTTAAGCCTTTTAGGGGCAAACTACTTTTAGTACTAAAATGTTGAAATAAATGACTGGCACCGGAATTTATAAAAAAATTTGTTTGTAAATAAGAAAAAGGCTATATTTCACATACATATTAAATGGAAAAGATTTTAGCAAAATTCTGGTGCCATTATGGCGTTTTGGAATTAAAATTAAGCGCTTTCATAAACATACCACTGCCCCTGAAAACTTAAACGTCATTTGCGACCCCATGTTCCATTGCATTTTTTGTTCGTCTTCATGAGTACTATCATCCCTCAAAGTTTGTTGAAGCATTTCAGTTACACCCTGTATATGTAAGATAACAATAACTATTACAATTGCTAATAATTATTTTATGTTAAATAACAATTTATTTTTGCAAAAAACAAGTATTTGAATTTATAGCATGATACTTTAGTAGTATAAGAGAAAAAACTGTTATCTTTAAAGATAAAAAACGTGAGACACATAAAATATTACAAACTGTACCATGCATGTTTCATGTTTCGGTAGGGTGTAAGTATATGATCGTAAACATATAGTTTATGACGGAATGTTCAATAAGAAATATTAGCACTTTTGTGTTTATAAAATTTTGCGTAATACTGATTAAAGTAAACTTTTTTCTTGGTGTATAAAGTATTATAATGAATATCTTATAAATATGAGTTAAGAAATGTAACTTAAAAGCAGTACAAAATAAACTCGCAAGATTACGAGTTTTCATGTTCGAACTTTATTACATTATTACTGAATTTTATAGTGCTGTTTGTATTGAAATATGTATTTTTTATTTGAAAAATATTATACACTGATAATGACAGAAAGTTACATCGCACAATTAAGTCATTCTGCTAGAAACAAACATTTTTATTTAAAAATTTTTTGAAAAACAAAAAATCAAATTTAGACTATAAAAATGATTTTAAATTGTTTTAAACTTGTCTAATGTCATACATAGTGGCCATTTTAGACTACTTTTTCTGAATATAAATATTTAATAAAGACTATTTAATAAAGAAATTCTGCGATTAAATAACATCAATATCACTACTTGGAAATAGTGGTACTGAAAAATCGGAAGGTTTGTCAGCTATGGTACCAGTATCCACAGAGAACCGATAAAAGTACACTTCATAACTCCATTATTTCATTAGATGCAATTTCTGTAACCATGATGTTCCACAGACGATATATATTTGTTTCATAAGTTATTTGTAACACACTTAGTATTTTTACTGGACTAAATGACGATGTTGGAATAAGATTATACAATTGTTATTACATGACTAGCTGTTTAACCCGTTCTACGCACGGGAGTTCATCAATTTATTTCTAAAATGTGAATAAAATGAATTTAATCCCCATGTTAAAGTGTTGAGTTGTTCAATAACTATACGATTTAGAAAAAAAAAATACTACTGTGCATTTTTTTAATGAAACATAATTTATGTTGCTATGGCAGCAGACGATAAAACGATATCTTTGGAATAAGGGAATAAATAGAATAAAAAAGTTGTTGCCGTTTGTGATAAAATGTTTTTTTTTTATTTAAAAAAAAGAAATAATGAAGCGCAATTAAATAATCTCTAATTATTTGCATACCAGGTAAAAGAATTATCGTAATACCCCCTACAGCTTGTTAGTATTGCAGCGTGGCGTCCATAATATGTATATCTGACATTGCAGTAAAGGGGGTGCCGGGAGGAGGGGATGTTCAAGTGTCCTTCAGAAAATGACTAATTAGGAGGACCACTATGCATCTTTAAAAATTTGTTCGTTTGGTTAAGCTATGAACTTACTTACTAATTTGGCTTAAACTATTATTCGGAAATAGTGGTAACTACTACTCATAAATTTACTTTAATGTTATAGAGGGTGACTATAAGGTTAATTATAATGTTTGTAATCAGTTGCGTTGAAATCGGAAAGATAGTTGCTGAGTTATGGAAACGGGGTATAGTTAGAGAAAAAAACCTTGAAGGAGGTGCCGGGGAGGAGCGAATGTTTAAGTTCACTTCAGTAAATTACTAATTACGAGGACCACTATGCATCTTCAAAAATTCGTTCGTTTGGTTAAGCTATGAACTTAATTAAAAATTTGTCTTACACTGTTATTCGGAAATAGTGGTACACGCTACTCACAAATTTATTTTAATGATACAGACGTTGATTATTAAGTTAAGTATGATGTTTGGAATCAGTTGCACTGAAATCGGAAAATTAGTTGCTGAGATATAGACACAGGGTACAGTTAGACAAAAAACCTTGAGGGAGGGCCGGGGGGAGCGGATGTTCAAGTGCCTTTCAGCAAATGATAAATAAATTGAGCCACTATATGCATCTTTAAAGATTGATTCCTTTGGTTATGCTAGGAACTTAATTTGAATTTTGACTTAGACTATTATTCGGAAATACTGGTAACAGTTTTCTAGAAGTACACCCTGAAGCTATGAATGCTGATTTTTTATGATAATTTAGCAAAATGGAACTGGTTTGGAGAAGTTCAGAACATAATTACCTGAGTTCTGGAAATAAAGCACAGTTAGAGATAAAACCTTGAGGAAGGCGCCGCGAGGAGACGCGCGCGGTCAAGTGCTCAAAAACAAATCACTAACTTTGACTGTTGGTATGCATCAACTGAATACGGGCTCTGTACTTTTATTAGGAACATAAATTTAATTTTTACGAAAATTGTAATTCTAAAATAGCGGTATCATCTATATAAAACAGCGATTAAAAGTTACGGGTGAATAAAATATAATGTTAAATTTGTTAAATGTAATTAGTTCAGTTGAAATTAGAGCAGCAGATTTGGATTTATTAATAAGGAGGGTCAATTAATGAAAAAGCCGCCGCCAAGTGGCGCGCGGTCAAGTAAAATATATGTGATATTTAATAAAAAGTCGTTGACCCCAACTCCTCCCCATTCCGGCAAATTTAACAAATAATCTGTTAAATAAAGTTTTCTGTATTAATAATCTCTATCATACTAATATATGTCATGCAAAAAAACCTTAAACCCAGCTAAATATCATTCATTAAGTCGATAAAATCTTTTAAAATTAAGTTTTTAGCATTTGGCAACGGTCAATAATTAAGTTAATTGTCTACATCTCTTATAATCTCTGATCCATCGATTTTAAACACTCGACTGGGAATTGCAATGATTCCTGCCTTGATTTATTTAATGACTCCTGCGGAGATTTTATACAACCAACCAACCGAAAATAGAAAAGCGTATTTTTGAATTTTTGATGAGATCTCTTTGTAGATGGATTTTAATTAATATTCAATATATCAAAAATCTATTTAAAAATTTCGAATTTTTGCCCCGATCGTTCATGACCGCCCTACCATTAACCCGTGTGCAAAATTTCCTTGCCCTGCGCCCTGTGGTTTTCGAGTTTTTGAGGTTACATAGATACGCGAATGGTTTTTAATAGTATAGATGTACAATTGTTTTGATATGGTACTATTTTATAATTCTTACATCTCTTTATATTCGCAGGAGAACTGGTGGTGTGATCTTTACGTTTAAGAATTCTTTTCAGTTATCCCAAGGGAAAAAAACACATTTACATAGATAATGATTGAAATTTATTTCTATATTAAAAGTGGCTAAGCATCTTTTTTACTCTGAAATTTTCATCTACCATCATCTGGAGGTCTGTTTAGCATATATTAGTTTTTGTCTCAGCATATGACTCAGTTCATTATGACATTAGTTATTAATCAAATAAAACACCAAATACTCAATATTACCATTTTTCAGACCGCTGAGCAGACCCCTACCTGCCAGGCTTTTGCCCAGCTTAACGGGTTGATACCTGGCAATGGGGCGAGGATTCGCCTACTCTCCGCTTGGCGAGGATGTGTTTGATAAATCTATAGGCCGATGTGGTTTAAGTGCGTCTTGTTGCTTTAATTGCTTTTTCTTAGTTGGCCGGTTGCTAAGTGATTTTGGATGAGACGGTTCAGCACTGCGCTGTGTAGCAAAGTCATGCCGGACGGATGTGAGATGCTGGGATATTTATTAAGTACTCTCTGCATCGCTCAGCCATACGTCATACCCTCGCTACTCGAGTTGGTATCGTAATTTAGAACCTTGATCCGGTGACGAGACCTTCAAATGACTAGGCACCCCCAGAGGTGTAATTCACAGGGAACTTGCAGGGCTTTACACCCACGACGAATTTTACATGCACCGGGCGCCATTAGCGTACATGATCGCCGCGTCTGAAAAGGAATGGGGTTAGACATTCTATAACACTTTTAATACTAGAAACTAGGTGCTACTTTTAGACTTTAAATACTATTACTTTACTTGGTTGTTTGTCTTAATTTACCTATTGTTCTATCCTATGATAATTTTAACTGAAACTAAATATTCTACAGGGTTTCTTATTTCTACAGAGGGGACATTATATGCATAATTTACTAAATTAAGAGAGGGGTTAAACCATCTGTTATACATTATCTACTATATATAATTTAATATTTATAATTTATGTAACTTAGATAAATCTAAAGATGGGAGGGGAGGAACAAATGGTTTTATACTAACTAAATATAATTAATTCAAATACAACATTTGCTAAATGGTGCATACATTAAAATCGTGAATTTACAACCACAATTAAACATCAACGTTTCATTTCGCTTCTGCGAACGTCATCAGGATGTTACAAACAAGTCGAATATGTCAAAATGAGCATACACGTCAGAGTTCTGGAGAAAACATGATCGGAGAGTGCGCAAACGTCATCAAGTTCCCATTGTAACCAAGTGGATGATACCACTGTAGTGAAAAGAGGGGTTGGAAGACAAAATGAGTAGATTGTATTAATGGATTATAACATATTATGCCAGATTTTATGAATGTTATAGGATAAATTATCGTTACATGTATACTGCCCAAGCTTAATAATCGTAAGGGACTCTAAAATTTTATTAACATAAGAATTCTTGCATGGGATTATGATTCTAGCCTCTTCAAGGCTAGAATGACGTTCCTGATGACGTTCGCAGAAGCGAAATGAAACGTTGATGTTTAATTGTGGTTGTAAATTCACGATTTTAATGTATGTACCATTTAGCAAATGTTGTATTTGAATTATAGAAATTATGGTGCAATTGTCCTGTTTTTAAATAAATATAATTAATTATATAAGTATTACAAGTATTATAAGTATTATAATATAAATATTACTATTTAAATTTCGATTTGGAAATGATTTTTTAAACCATTGATATCACGATAAATTATATTTTGAAAAAAGAAAAAAAATCATTAAGTACTGAAATTTAGGGTTGTGAAAGTTCACCAACATTGTCTGTCACATTTTGCAGACATATTATATTTGTAAAAATATAATCTACTTTAATATTTGAGTAATTGTAAATTTTACTAATTTTCTACACCACATTTCCATTATTACTTGTTTCGATATACTATTATTAATTTTATAATTATCCCATGACATCGTGTTGCAGGTTTCTATGAGAAACAATTTCAAACAAATGTAACATGTTTAGAATATAATATTCGAGTCTTCAAAAATCAGTTTGTTATTATTATAATTTAATTATAAGTAAGCAATGCATTCAAATACATTTCGAGCTTATGTATTCTAATCACTGTAGGTTACTTCCAGTGATATTAAAAAAAAAAAAAAAAAAAAAAAAAAAAAAAAAAAAAAAAAAACTAAATACAATCATTTTGTAGCGCTCTGGACTGAGAGCCCTGGTCGCAACTAAAATATGCAACATGTAGATTATCACCATACTGATCCAAATGCTCCTGTTCATCAACTACTTCATTGGAACTTATATATCTGTCAATCAGATGAATTTCCGGTTATTGTAAGAGCAAATTAAATTTTCAGACGTGCACTTTTCTTTTTGTTTAGGACTAAACATCAAAATTGAAAACGCATTGTTATTTGAATTATAAAAATGAAATCAAGTTATTAGAGACCTCATCAGATAAAGTGTTAACTTATGAGGAATCATTATTGTAAAAAATATTTAAAAAATATTGATAAGGAACAATTTAAGGATAAACAACCGCATTCTTAGGATGCATTAGATCCAAACGCCGAATGTGATATATATATATATAATATTTTAATTTCAAAATTCCTTTCAATAATATCATTATTAATAAGATTGGATATTGTTTTAAATATGGTAAAAATTATTTATAGGTGTATATGAATTATATTTAAATTTGTAAAAATAGTTTGTTATATTAACTGTCAATGTAACGGTTATATACAATGCGCATTTCTAACGGATAACTTGGTTTTTAAAATCTAACATGTTGATTATAAGGTATGTTTTACTGCAATTTTTCTTTTTGTCTAAAAATTCCTTATCAAATACGTTTTTGTATTTAATAATGATCCATATTCATGGATTTTGCACATATCATGTTCAGTTTCTCAATATTTGTCTATTTTTAGTCAATTGTCTTGACTAATAATTGTCGGTATATGATCAGGCAATTTGAGTTAATAAATTAAGCTCATGACTATTAACTCAAACAGAAGTCAATTGCATTTTACTTATATTAGGGGAATATTGCCCTTGAAAAGGTGCTCTACTATATAAGTTTCCAATTGTTTCTTGTAAAAAATTTCACTTTCTGCATATTGGATTTTTTCTCTACATATCTTTAAGTATTTTTCTCGCTTATTTTAATTTTGAGAATCTTAAATTCTTGTATGTATTTATATATGGTATTGTAATTATCGGTTTATCTATTGTCGATTATTTATGTGGTTTAATGGTTATTGTTTACAAAAGTTTTATTATATATATATATATATATATGTGAAAATTTCCTTGTTATTATCTTTGAAGAGATGGTGTAACTAAATCGAGAGAAAATAACTACGGTTTACCTGGAAAATTCCCGCCTTTTTATAACTTCATCATAATTGAAAAGTGTTTATGCTCTCAATTTGTCTGTCTGTCGTATGCCTTTTGTTGTCTGTCCGCGTTCTGATTTTCATAAATATATTTGGATATTAACGTAATCAGTATATGTTATTGATGTACAATTTTTGACATTCCCTATGGAATTCCCTATGTAGCATTTATAGTTTTTTGTTACTGGGACACACAGAAAGTTCCTTTACATTATAGTCTTCGAAGAAAAAATGTTTGCGGGGTTTTTTAATGTTGTTTCTCTACATAAATCATAATAAAAATTATATGCGTTACTGAGATTACTATGAGCGTTAATTCCTGAAAATGCATATTACTCTGTGCTATATATTTTTAAAGCTTACTTACTAAATTTTATTATATTAAGTGGTGTGTATAAATACCATAGATCATATGTAAGGCTGCACAAAACAATTTCTGAGCATTATCGTCTAAGGTCAAGAATTGCTTGAAGTATGTTTTGAACTATGTAATGCTTTTTCAGGTTAAAATATACTTTAGTATACTAAGAGTTGTTTGCAGAATATAAGTAGATTCATACACATGATTATGGAAAAGAAATTGGACACATTTCTATTTATGGATGGTGATTTAATGCCTAAGGGAGACCACTTGTCTTGGCAAGCCATGATGTTGAGCGTATAGCCTCCCCCGATTGATGGTGATTATCGGAAGTGCGCTTGTAGTTATGCTATATGTTTTATAACTGAATAATTTTTTAATACTATGTGGTATGTATAAAAATATATGCCTCATATACTGGGCAGTGCAAAATAATACGATTTCGTTACAGTCTATATCGGAAATTTCTGAAATTGAATATTTAACTTTGTTATGCATTAAACAGCTGGATTAAATTTCATCACACTGTGTGGTGTGTATATAATTTTACTGCGTATATAGAGTTCTAAAAATAATTCGAATACATTGACGATTATGGGTGTTAAGTGCTAAAAATTGGATTTTCAACTTTTTACCGATTTTTGGTTTTTGCCGAATCAAAGTACGAAGTTATGTTAAAATATCATGGAGGTTTTGGAAAGCGTTTCTTAATCTATGTATGACTTTTCTTTCTTGTTTTAATTTAAATAAATATCCAGATTTTGTTACGAAAATATGCCATGTGTCTTAAAGGTTCGGCGCATGCTCTCATAGTACAATAAGTAGTGGGCTAACCCCCATAAGTTAGATAAATAGGTTTTGCATGCAGAATTATCCAATTTTCTTCAAATTTTGTATATAGGTTCATTTTGATAATGCGCTTCTGTCAATAGTTTTGGGGGTTCATTGGTTAAGTATAAAGGGGGAAAGGGGGATAACCTCCCCTAATTTAGACAAATGAGTTTTTCATGCAGAATTATCCTATTTTCTTCAAATTTTGTATATAGGTTCATTTTGATAATACGCTTCTGTCAATAGTTTTGGGGGTTCATTGGTTAAATATAAAGGGGGAAAGGGGGGGCTGATCCCCCTTAATTTAGATAAATGTGCTTTTCATGCAGAATTATCTGATTTTCTTCAAATTTTGTATATATATTCATTGTAATTAGAGACATCCCTGATTAGTTTAAGGGGTTCATTATTTAACTATGAGGGAGGGTAACGGAGGGATGACCCCCTTAATATATTGTTGATTTCTTTATTTTTCGAGGGTCTTATTTCAAATTCTTTGAAATAAGAGTATAATATACAATTAGTGTGAATAGCCTGTGAGCTCTATGCCATCAGTTTAACTGGGCAGTTTTCTTTTTATTAGCTTGTTTAATCACTGACTTGGGACTCACTGTGTTAATCAATGATTTCTTCAAAAGTATCTACTTTATCATGTGTCTAATTACCACAATTTAATACATATATTTAAAATATTTTATCCCCCTCTCACACCCCTCTCCCCAAAAAATCCTAGAATAAGAAAAACTTACAACATTAACGATTCAAAATATATTATTTTGTTTTTAATTTTTGCATTATATTATATATTTTTCAAGCCCTGCTATTTTAGAACGAAATTATCGCAACTGTGTCCTTGTTTGTTTATAAAAATTAATGAAATAAAAGAAAAAAGTGCCGGATAGAGAAATGTTGAGGGTCACAGAAAGTTACATAACAGTTATTCAATGATATTTTTTTCAACGAGAATCGACTGTCATCGCCCTTCTTTATACATTAATTTTTATCATACCATTAATTTTTTCTTGAAAAAAAAACATTTATCCTTCTGTAATATTGTTATTAGTTCGAGTGATTGAATGACGAAATATCCAGGTACGTATTTAATTAGCAAAGAAAAACTCCAGTATATCTTCAGAATTTTATTTTGTAGACATATGAAGTTCCAAGGCAGAAGAGGGTAAACAAGAAAGGCCGCTCTTAAACAGCCATTATTATGCGAAGACAGCAAGCGAAGTGAGATGTTTCCACGATACAAGTTGGAATTGCACTGACAAGAATCTCGCCAAAATAGGGTTGTTACAGAGTGTCTAGGCGTAAATACTTTCAGACAGACATAGGCATAACAAATGGTATTTAGCAAGCCGGGTTGCTAGATTTTTTCAAAAGGACGAATTTTGTTTCAAAAATTAATATCACCATGGCGATTATAACCGACAAATATCTTTCTCATGTGAATGGATTTTCGACAGACAAAACAGTATGTGCTTTTAACAATGAGAATATATTTTTAGACCTGGGTGTGAGTGATTGAGTTATTACCACTACCATATAAGGGCATGCATTTGGGCCAAATGGAAGATTCGCATAACTTTTGTGGCCACAAAAATGCGTTATGCACATATTGTGTTATAAGCTTGGTTACGGAAAGTAAAATTACGAAAAGGCATCTGTGCTGATTTAATTCTTTTCTTTTTTTTATTTTAATCGAAAAACCATGAGATATTAGTGATCGAGCACAAGTGAAAATGAAAAAGGGAAAGGGTATAAATTACAGCGGGATTATTGTTTGTAGTTAAAGATAACACGATTAAATTTTGACAACGGAAGGGGAAAAATATAAATTAAATAAAGGATAGGGTTTGTTAAAACTTAATATATGATTCTCATATCATACCTTCTTTCCCCTTTATACCAATCTTTAACTGTGTTTTTTCAATGGATTTTGATTGTTCTTCCTCCTTTATAAATATCTTCAGTCAGTTGTATTTTGTAAGAAATGACCCCTATTTTTACCTCCATTGGAGATTGTCAAACAATAGCTAACATGTATCAAGCTAATAGATGGCCTTTCATCTCATGTTTTACAAACATGCACTCTCATGGTTTTTCCCATGGACCGTTCAAATGCTTTCGCATTTAAAAAATCATGTCTAATGACATTCCCAACTAAAAATATTTTCAAGTGCTAAAAATGTATAATTTTGATTAATGAAATGTACACATACTATTCATTGATACCGAGTGGTTAAAATTAAAGTTGCACTACTCAGGCCAATCTGAAGCCCGTTCTGTGCGACGGATTTCGTTGAAAATTCGCATATAGGTTATATTGTCCATGGGGAAGATAAATATCCAGTAAATATAAAGTTCAAATTTCGGCCACCAGGTGAAAAGATGGCGCCTGAAGAACCGGAAAGACAAATTGGAAACATGAATTTTTATCTAACCACAACATTTGGTTCAATGCGCATTCCATTTGTGTCAATAACATGTTCAACGTATGGTAAATCATGTTCAACAGAAGCGCGGAGTGATTCTTCAGCAATTGAAGCGAAATTGCTTGTTGTGCTTGCTTTCTGTTGATCAAGTTTTAACATGGTTTGAACATGTCTTCGAACGATATTTTAATTGAATATTTCTGTTCCCGATGGTTCATATAACGTATATACCAAGTTTCAACGAAATCCGCCAACCAGAACGGGTAATGTAACTTTACTACCCACTACTTACATCAAGGTTGATTTGGATATACTTTATGATTAGATATTTTTTATCAATATAAGCCTTCTAAACAGTAAATTTTGAATTTTAACTTTATATACAGGCGCAGATTTAACTACTGCACTTAGTACAATTACCTTAAACTCGAAAACGGAAACTTTTATAAGTATTAAATTACATCGTTTGCAATCACTTGACTTGTTTTAAAATAGAAATAACGTACGTATTAATATGTCATTTAGTTGCGAGTGAATATCTTGCCATTTTGTTAGAAAATTACTGCATTTTTAAACAAGTTAAGAATAATTTCTCGTGTAATTAAACTTTTAAACACAGCAGTTTATGTAATATGTGCATTTATGGAAAAGTATTTATAAAAGAAGTTAATGTTTGAAAGGCTCATGGTTATGTTAGACAAATGTTGCGCATTAAGAATATACATTAATTATTACTGAATACTTCATTTATTTCTTTAAACATAATTTTCGAAGAAATGAAGAGTTTCCAAGATCTAAAGGCAGGTCTTTAATGAAAAAACATGTTGCGTAATTTTAGCTGTTATTAATGTAAATTTTTGGCATTTTCAATTTTAAAATCACTTTATAAATATCTAGCATTTTTCAACAAGATGATTTTTCAGATATTTAAGCGAGGATACAATCTGCTTATTTCATCTACAGCGCCTAATTTAAATTAATTGAGTATAAGTTAACAATAAATGTTATTTTTCCACAAAAATTAAACGCGTGTAGTTTTAAAACGTTTATTTGAAAAAAATGTTTAACGTATATTTTGGAGTGTAACTTGGGGATCAGGATAGAACATACACTGTAAAAAATACATTTGTCTCTTAATCTAGATCTTATCGTTTTGAAGATTTTATTAAAACATAATATAACCTCTTACCAGTTACCGCGATTCTGAAAAGCGTTCTTTTATCTTCAGAAGCCTCTAAAACTAATAGATTTCCAAGATTCAACGAATCATTTCTGAAATATTTTTTTCTTCCTTTCCGTAATTTTAGGAAACGTTTCCGAGTAGTTTTTACAGTGTATTAATTTGTTTTCTCTGCTCACAATATCGTTTTTTAGATACTATCAATTATCAAGTAAACATCTTCAGTTATGTAAGGGAACAGATGCAAGAGGAACAAAATAAGGTTAATTTTAATATTAATGTTAATGCTATTGATTTTAACATTAATTATAATGCTGTTAATTTATCATGATTTGTGAACATGAAAATGTTTATTTAAAAATTGAAAGCATCCAAAAGACCAATATTTTGGGATGAGAGAACTGATTATTCCACTATAAAAACTACTCGGAAATGTTTCCGAATATTAAGGGCAGTAAAATAAACTCTTTTTTCAGAAATGCTACTTTACATAATAGGAAACATATTTGCTTCAGAAGTTTCTGAAGATAAAGAAACGCTTTTCGGAATCGTGATCAACTCGGAAGTGGTTATATTATATTTTCGTATACCTTAAGAAACATAAGACGTAGATTAAGAAGCATTTGTGTTTTTTTACAGTGAAACTTTGTTATGTTCGTACGTTAGGATTCAATACTGTTGGCCAAATGTAAAAATAAATATAATAATTTGGCATCCTCTGTCATTTTTTTCATGTGATGTTAATGACTATAAGTCTAAAAAGAAGAAATACTTTATGTGCCGAAATATTGCTCAGCCTTATGATTTGTTCTACACGGTCCACAAATTTCTGATCTTATTTTACAAGACCTACTTGTAGATTCGCCTAATTTCAATTGAGATAATGTTGCTTATGAATATTTTCAATTCAATATAGACAATGATGAATCTCAAATATACGAGCAATCTAAATATTCAAATTTAATTCGAGATGTGGAGTTGTCTAAGACATATGCTCCAGACAAAAATAAATAGCTTCAAAGCTTCCAAAATATTTACTAATGTTAATATAAAATGAGATCAGCAGTTTACTTTTTACATTTTACAGTATAGCGACTACGTTTATGTAAATTAATATATTGATGCGCAAGTTTGGTGTTAAAAAACAGCCAAAGAATGGAGACGTTTTATTGACTATACTAAAATAATTTTTAATTTATTTTTCCAATGGAACAAAAATGTCTGTGTACCTATTATACCAGGATCAGTGGAATACATGAATGACGAATATGTATGGATATTTAATCGTAAAAATGCAGAACAATTTCTTGACAATAAAACAAAAAAACGCAGCATTTTAGCAAAAGAAAAAAATGCAGTGTGACTAAGAAAAATTGACAAAGAGAAAAAATAAAAATAAATGGATTTAAATATATTTTAATGCAATCTATAAGTATACATCTATACTAATAAAATAAAGTTTCGCTCTGTGTGTATGTCTGTGTGTCTGTTGGCGATAAATAGGAATATCTAGCCCACCTAGAAGCCTGAAAATTTAGATTTAAGTAGTCCAAACCTTCTCCTAATGCGCGTGAACCTCAGAATTTAAATATTTCAATTATTTACTGAAATATTAATTAATATCCACATAGAACACTCATCAAAAATACGCTTTTTTCTCTTGGGTTGGTTGGTTGCATCGATTCTTCACAGAAGTAATTGAATAAACCAGATTAGCGATGCATATATAAGGATTTCTAACTAAATAGTGTCAATAGGGATTCAAG
This sequence comes from Maratus michaelseni, assembly GCA_963931845.1. Taxonomy (NCBI): domain Eukaryota; kingdom Metazoa; phylum Arthropoda; class Arachnida; order Araneae; family Salticidae; genus Maratus; species Maratus michaelseni. Next base: position 172,755,313 of record OZ007589.1, on the reverse strand, counting down.
TTATCAGAGTACAGCCATCCTAATGTCGCGCCACCTGCACATGACAAATTACACAGACGTACCCCTGTTTGAAATATTTTCCATGCACGTTTTTCTTCATAACAATTAGCCGGGTTTAGGTTTTTTTTTTTTTTTTTTTTTTTTTTTTTTTTTACATGACATATATTATTATGATAGAGATTATTAATACAAAAAACTTTATTTAACAGATTATTTTTATATTTGCGGGAATGGAGAGGGGAGGGGCAAGGGTTCAATTACATTTAACAATTTTAACATTTTTAGCTGCATCCGTAGCGTTTAATTGCTGTTTTATATAGAGAATACCGGCTTTTTAAATCTCAGCTAATAGTGTTCCGAACATCTCCAAACCAGTTTCAGTTTTACTAAATTATCGTAAAAATCAGCATTTGTAACTTCAAGATTATTTCTAGAAAGCAGTTTCCAGAATTTCCGAATAATTATCTAAGCCAAATTTCAAATTAAGTTCCTAGCTTAACCAAATGAATCAATCTTTAAAGATGCATAGAGATCCTTCTAATTAGTTATTTGCTGAAGGGCACTTGAACAACCCCTCCTCTGCCGGCCCCTCCTTCAAGGTTTTTTCTCTAACTATGCTTCGTTTCCATAGCTCAGCAAATATCTTTCCGATTTCAACGCAAGTGATTCCAAACATTATAATTAACTTAATATTCACCCTTTATAACGTTAAACTAAATTTATAAGTAGCGGTTATCACTATTTCCGAATAATTGTTTAGGCAAAAGAACGAATTTTGAAAGATGCATAGTAGTCCTCCTAATTAGTCATTTGCTGAAGGGTGCTTGAACATTCCCTCCTTCCCCAGGCCCTCCTTCGAGGGTTTTTTCTATGGGTGTATGGTATATGGAATATATGGACGGGGTATATGGAAACTATACCCCGTTTCCATATATCAGCAACTATCTTTTCGATTTCAACGCAAGTGATTCCAAACATTATATTTAACTTAATAGTCACCCTTTATAACATTAAACTAAATGTATGAGTAGCGGTTACCACTATTTCCGAATAATAGTTTAAGCCAAATTTGTAATTAAGTTGCCAGCTTAACCAAACAAACGAATTTTTAAACTGGTATAGTGGACCTCCTAATTAGTCATTTTCTGAAGGACACTTGAATATCCCCTCCCCCTGGCACCTCAATCAAGGTTATTTTTTTTAAATGTGCCTTATTTCAATAACTCGGCTAATAATGTTCCAATCTTCTGGAAACCAGCTCACTTTTGTTGCACGCATACTATACAGTAACGTAGGCAGCGGTGACCTGTCTCAGAAGCTCGTTCGGAAAGAAGTTTGTTTGAAACAGAATGCTCCCCTGTCGGTGGTAGGGGGAAATAAAAGATTTTCCGAAGCGTACGAACATGTCCTGTATGTTCGCCGATGCCGAAGCCATCGTAGACCGTGTTCAGCGTTTCGTTTTGTAAGATATTTAAATTTATTACAGGGGTTCGGGCAACGCCGGGCGGGTTTGCTAGTTTTCAATAAAATTGTTCTATTTTATTTATTCACTACTATTTAAGAGACTATAAATATTAATGTAACGCATGTTAAGAAAAATTGTGAGAAAATGATATGTGATGAAAAATATTGAGGTCATTTGTGGAATAAGATTCCCAAAAATGTATAGAACCAGTATAAAGTTTTAAAAGTTTCCGCAAAAATAAGTAGTACCTGTGTAATTTTTGCAAACAATATTTTTAATTAAAATAACACAAGCACAGTATTTTTTCTTGCTACTCTGGTTTATAGATATTTTTTCATTTTATAATGTGATAAATAATTCCAATGCTTATAATTTTCTGTTGTATAAAACAAAATAGTTTATTGATACTTGTAACTGTATATGCATGTTGTTTTATAATTTTCTTGCATGATTACAAAAATTAGTTAAAAATGTGAATTTATTAGCATTTAAAATCTGCAACAGTCATCCTTGCCGAATATAAATTTTATCAGATATTCACAATGTTTGTAATTAAATGTTAAGATGTATGCTTACGTATATATACTTACGTCAAAACTAATTCATTAGAGATATTTTTGCCTGGTTTGCTCTTTCTTTATTAATAAATATATCGTTTATAGCTAAATCTGAATTTACGTTTTAAATTAAAAGGCAATTTTCACTAGTGCACAAAATACATTTTCTTAAAGCTGTAAAACGGAAGCTTTTATACGTTTTAAATTACATGTTTTCCAACCACTTGACTTGTTTTAAACTAGAAATAAAGTACACATTAATATGTCATTTAGTAGTGAATAATTTGCCCTTTAGTTAGAAAATTACTTCATTTTTAAACAAGTTAAGAAGACTTTCTCGTGTAATTAAACTTTTAAGCACGGCAACTTAAGTAACATGTGTATTTCTGGGTAAATACTTAAAAATAAAAGTTCATGTTAGACGTGTCCATGATAAGGTTAGACAATTGTTGTGCATTATGAGGGCACATCAACTTGTTACAGAATACGTTATTTCTTTCCTTAATATATTTTTCGCATAAGTTGAGAGTTTCAAAGAATTAAAGGAACTTATCTCTTACTTTTGGTTAATTTTCCTCACCAATATTATGTATCAAAATAACAAACAGAGTATTTTTAATATATATTGTGATTTACAGGTGTTTTTCTTTAAAATAAAGTGATAAGTGATTTCAAAATTCATAGTTGTCATTTTTATAAAAAGAAAAGGTTTATTATTAATTGTAAATTGTAATACGTGCACAAATATGTAAATTGTTTAAAAACTTCTCCTGCATGTTTAAGAAAATTACCGAGAAAAATATATTTCTTATCATTTAAAAGTTTACAACTTTCAACTTTGCCAAATAGAAAATTGTCAAATGCTCATAATGTTTGTAAATGAATGTTAAGGTCTATGCATACTTATATTTACTTCAAAAATAATTAGAGTAGAGATATTAATGTCTGGTTTGCTTTTTCGTTGTTAATAAATATATCTTTTATAGCTAAATCTGAATTTTCATTTTATATTAAAAGGCACTTTTCATTAGTGCACTAAATAAATTTTATTTAAACTGTAAAAAGAAAACTTGTATAAGCTTTAAGTTACATCTTTTGCTATCACTTGACTTGTTTTAAATTAGAAATAAAGTGCGCATTAATATGTCATTTTCTAGTGAATAAGTTTCCCCTTAGTTAGAAAATTACTGCATCTTTAAAGAAGTTAAGAAGAATTTCTTGTATAATTAAACTCTTAAACGCGGCAACTTAAGTAATACATGTATTTCGGAGTAAATATTTATAAAAGAAGTTAATGTTTGAAGTGTTCATGATTATCTTAGACAAATAATGTGCATTAAGGGAACACATGTACATTTTAGAGAATATGTTATTTATTTCATTAAACATATTTTTCTCAGAAGTAGAGAGTTTCGAAGAATTAAACGAACGTATGTGTTTCTTTTGATATTATTTTCTGAACAATGTTTGATATGTTTTTCTTGTTTGCAAAAGTTTAATAATTGTGTTTCTTAAAACGGGAAAATTGTTTATTAATACTTGAATAATTTAAAAGTAATTAAAAATTAAAATTTCGTGAAAACAAATTAATATAACGTAATAAAAATATTGTGTAAAGTAAACACACGATTTTACTGAATGGTGTATGAAAAATTTTATGTAAAATTATATTATAAAATTACATTAAATTGACGTTTCGGTCAACTTCTATGACCATCATCAGAATATGTATTTCTGTAACAATTAGACTTATAAATGAAATGCTTCCATCTTGAAAAATTTTACATAACTGAATCTTGTTCATGACCTGAGCAAGTTCAAATCCCATGCCAGGTCATGAACAAGATTCAGTTATGTAAAATTTTTCAAGATGGAAGCATTTCATTTATAAGTCTAATTGTTACAGAAATACATATTCTGATGATGGTCATAGAAGTTGACCGAAACGTCAATTTAATGTAATTTTATAATATAATTTTACATAAAATATTTCATACACCATTCAGTAAAATCGTGTGTTTACTTTACACAATATTTTTATTACATTAATGTTTTGATGGTGTAACGGTCCAGCTCAATATAACGTATTAATATAACATATTAATATAACGTTTAATAAAAACAATCAATTTGATTAATTTGAAGTCACAACTATGCATTTGAAACATTATGATGTTTTTCTTGTTTGCAAAAGTGTAATAATTGTGTTTCTGAAAACGGGAAAATTGTTTATTAATACTTGAATAATTTAAAAGTAATTAAAAATTAAAATTTCGTGAAAACATATTAATATAACGTTTAATAAAAACAATCAATTTGATTAATTTGAAGTCACAACTATGCATTTGAAACATTATACATTGCTAAGAAATGATAGTTTAACTAATAAAAATATGTGATATTATAGCAGTTTCTACCTGAATAATATATGTATAAGAAAGTTAAAGGACTGCAAATACAGGATGCCTTACAATTCGTTTGTAGAATTTTATTTTAATGTGTAGTCATAGAAAACGAACGGATTCTCAGATTTTGATTTTTTTTGTTCGAAGTGATTGTTTTTGATGTTGGTTTCTTATGTTTTAATTCTAAATGTTTTGTTTTTCTGCTGTCGGATTTCTTATATGTATAGACTGGGTTTTTAAAAAAAAATGATCAATCGGAACAAAATGTTCATTTCTTGCAATGTTGTACACATTACTGCTTTCAGTTCTAAAAATAGTCAAAGTATCGACTTTTTTCTTACAGATACATATCAAAGGTTTTAATATAGAATAGTTCTTTTCTATGAAACATGCAATATGTCTGCGGGACTATAACGAAAACTACTCTGTTATTCCAAATCACTTGAAGTGCAATAAATTAATACTGCTGCAATTACAAAGTTCAAGGCAGAAAACACTTTTTAACACTTTCCTAAAAAGTTCAAAGTGTTTACGAATTCGGCTTTTCTGTCTGTCTGTCTGCCCGTCTTTCTATGCTCTAACTGTCGTAAATACACAGTGTTAAAAATTTGCATCAAACTGTCCAGTCATTTGACCGTTTTAATAAAAAACGGTTACATAACCGTAATTTAACTATATTCTGACCGTATTATTGCTCATTTTTTGATCAGAATATAGTTAAATTGCGGTTACGTAACCGTTTTCTACAAAAACGGTCAAATGACTGGACAGTTTGCTGCAGATTTTTAACAGTGCAGCAGCGGTCAAAAGTTTCCGGCCAGTTAGTTTGTTTGATTTGTTTGCCAGAACGTTTCAGTGAAGAAAAAGCCAAATTGCTCCAACATTAGGAATATGCAACTGCCTCTGACCACGTGATCATTTTGATTGGATGCTGAAGACACTTGATGCAGCAAAGGGGAGGAATTCCAAATTCGCGCATGCAAAAGTTTCCGGCCATTCGTCATTCGTTAGTTTTTGCTATCGGTAAAGTGTTTTTCTGGCCGTGTTTATTAATTAATCAACATGAATAACGTAGTTGAAATTCATAATGAAAACATCAACAATTATTGTTCGTAAACGAGTGATTTGTTTGTCGCTAAAGGGCCAATCCTCTCGTGAGATTGCGGCAATGTTAACGATCAGAAAATCTACTGTGAACGATATTTTAAAATATATATAAAGATGGCCATGGCCTTCAGGACTTTCTACCGTCCGGGAGAATCCGGAAAACAACTATTCGTGGGGACAGAATTATCAGTAGAAAATAAGTTTATTACCCGCATAAAAATGCCGCTGCAACATCCCGCGATTTACGGAGTGAAAATATTGCTGAAATAAGTCGGTCTACGTGTCAAGACGCTTACGTGACGTAGGACTTTATGGAAGAGTCGGTGTTAAAAAACTTTTATAAGTAAAAAAAAAAAAAATCAGCGTGCTCGACTGGCGTTTCCCAAGGAACACAAAGACTGGTCAAGTGAAAACTGGAAAAAGTACTATTTTCCGATGAATCGAAGTTCAACCTTTTTGGGAGTGATGGCTCACTACGTCTGACGACCTAAAAGCCAAAGGTATGATTCGAGGTACGTTATTCTTACAATGATGCATGGCGGAGGACACGTTATGCTCTGGGGAGCATTTTGTGGAAAAGGTGTCGGCCCGTTAGTTGAAATCCGCGGCAAGATGGATGGTGCAATGTATAAGGATATATTGCACGATGATTTCTGCATTATTGGAGGAAAAATTGTGGTCTCAACTATTTGTTTCAGCATGATAACGACCCAAATCATATATGCAAGCTCGTCAAGCAGTGTCTTTTGCACAAAAAAAATCCACTTTTTGAATGGCCAGCCCAATCACCCGATCTGAATGCAATAGAAAATTTTTGGAACAAAATTGACTAACGTGTGTGTTATTATAAATATTCCAATTCAGTAGAATTATCCCCAAAATTGCCAGAAGTGTTGAAATAACTTACCATAGACAATCTTGAACCATTCATTGAATCGATGCCACGTCGCTGCGCCGCACTACAAAATTGACTATCGTGTGTGTTATTATAAATATTCCAATTCAGTAGAATTTTCCCCAAAATTTCCAGAAGTGTGGAAATAACTTACCATAGACAATCTTCAACCATTCATTGAATCGATGCCACGTCGCTGCGCCACAGTACTTAGTGCTAAACGTATGACGACAACATATTAATTCTAAATGTTGTTTAAAACTGTTATTTTCTATTATAACACTATTGCCAAGATGGCCAGATACTTTTGAGAACATGCGTTTTCCTTTGCTGTTAATTTTGTCAATTAAATTTAATGATATTTATTTATTATTCCATAATTAAGTTCCTAACTGTTATATCAATAAAATATATAAGTATCACTTTGAGATTCCTCTTGATATGGATATACTTACAAATTATCCCAAAAAAAATTTATGCTGGCTGGAAACATTTGACTGCCACTGTATACTCGCACCTGCCATGTAAATTTTATATGTTTCTGAGGTTTAGTATTGAATAAAGGCTTTGGAAATAAAGTGTGTAGCATTTATAGTTCGCTTACATGAACACAAAACATCTCCTTTACTTATGGTCTATGGATAAAAACCTTTTACAGCGCATTTTATTGATGTTACGATAGATGAAACATAATAAGATTGATATGCATCACTGATGTGGACAACAACATGCTTTCTCAAGTGTATAGAATAAGTAACATTTATAACTTGGACTTCGTTTACAGGAACGCACTAAATAATTACATTACATTTTAATCTATGGGGCTGGGGGAATAGGTTGCTTTGCATTTGAATGATGTTATACTTCACAAACATAATGAAAATGAGCACGTAAGGGCCCTGCAACATTTCTTTTATATATTATGAAGTGTGTAGCATGCATACATCGTTCATTTACAAAGATTCACGAAAGTATTTCTTTACAGGACTGACTAGTATCGATGATGTCTGGAAGTGCGTTTTATATTGTGGTACGCATTTAAAAACCTATCTAATTTTTTGTGTATTACATGGTGTGTATAAGTTACAAAGATCATATACTGGGCTGAACGATATGGTACACCCACATTACCGGACGTAAACAGTAATTGCTGAAAATGGATTTTTATTGAGGGTTGTGCTTTTTAAATTGTTTATTAAAAATTTAATTCTATTGCATGAAAAAATTAAATTTTTTAATAATATTTTGTTAGAAGTGGAAATGTTTTCATAATCTATGCCTGATGCATGATTTCTCGTTCTTGTTTGATATTTAAAATGCATTTTTCTTAAGAGATCATTTTAATGAGAAGATGTCCAGAATTTTTTACATGATTGCTTTTGCACAACTGCATGCTAAGTCGGTTTTATTGTTGGTTATAAAAGTACTGGTAGAGATAAAGCTTCATTTAGTTAATTTTAGAAAGGGAGTTGAAGAAAAGGACTCTAGCATCAAAGAAGCTCTTTTCCTAATTTATCTTCGAATAGACAGCTAAACAATTGATTTTTGATTCCAATATTTATATTGTTTTATGATTCCAATATTTATATGAATACATTTAAGAAGTTTTTGTCACAGTAGCCTTTTTCTGATTGGCGTAATCCCACTTTGCTCCAACCAATGAAGTTATAGCCGCTATTTAATTACTTCTAAATGCTTTAAGATAACATTTTTAAGAAGAATATTTTTCAAGATAATACAGCATGACATCATTTAAAAACACAAAGACTTTTGCATACTTTAATATTTTAATGTATTATCTTTAATACGAGATTTGTGTAACAAGAAGTCGATTAAGAACAGTCCGTAAGGCGACAAAACATTTAATTCGGGAATATTAAATAAAGAACCGGATCTTACAGGATCATATAAACATTACTAACATAACTGCAATACAGCAGAAATTTCAGAAAAAGAAGTATTCCAAAGCCAGGACTGAAAATGCCTCAGGAAAGGTACAGTAAAAAATGAGCTTTTATCAAGGCTAACGGAAAAGAAAGGCTACCGCGGTGCTTTACGCGTATCTTTTTTTACAGATCGCGGGAGTCACGTGATGTTCGAATCCACCAATGTAAGTGTACGAAAAGAGCATCACGTCACTCTAGCGGTCTGTAAAAAAAGATAAGTGGAATGCACCGCGGTAGCCAGTCTTTTTCGTTAGCCTCGGCTTTTATCTAATGAGATACATTTCGAACTCATTTGAATTCTACCAATCTGATCCTGTCGTTTTATTTCTACCAAGAGATGGTGTCACATACGGCAAATTTTGGTAACCGTTGGAATGCGGCAACGCAACACAGTTTGCGGAAACTTTTAGGTTTGTTTTAAGTGGTCATTATTTTATGGCGTGACACCAGTGTTGGGCAGAATCTGATTACAAAGTAATCAAATTACAGATTAAATTATATTATAATCTCCTCACTATGCAATCGATTATCATGTAATCATTACAAAGTAATTTGAATATAATCTGATTATCGCATAATCTGATTACCGTGTAATCGATTACAAGACAATTCTAATTTTCTGTTTTAAAATATAATTAGATTAATCTGTAATTAGATTAATTTGTAATTAGATTACAAGACACTTCCGATTACGTTTTCAATTGTATAATCCAATTAACCTGTAATGGATTACAAGATGATTCCGATTACGTTTTTAGTTGTATAATCCAATTAACCTGTAATGGATTATAGGTGAATTTCAATTACGTTTTTAATTATATAATCTAATTAACCTGTAATGCATTATAGGAAAATTCCGATTACGTTTTTAATTGTATAATCCAATTAATCTGTAATGGATTATAGGTGTATTCTAATTACATTTTTAAGAATATAATTTAGATTAAATTGCAATCTGTTACAAGTTAATGTCAGTTATGCTTGTTCAGAATACAATTTGGTTAACGTGTAATGTAATGCAACTAAATCTTAATTAAATTCTATAAAATGTATTTAAATTAAACTGCAATCTATTACGAGCTAATTCTAATTGCATTTTTAACACTTTCCAACAAAGTTGAAAAGTGTTTATGAATTTAGTTTGTCTGTCTATCAGTACTCTAATGCGCGTAAATATACTCGGATTTCCATGCAATTGATATATGTTATTGAGGTTTACTGTGGTATGATTGGTATAGAAAATGAAGTATGTAGCATGTAATTTACAGAGACACTCAAAAGAATTCTTTTACATTACAGCATATTAGGAAAAATCGCTTGCGGTGTATTTTAATGATGTTACTGTATTTCAAACATATTGAATTTAATTTATATCGCTGAGGTGCATTACAAGATGTTTACTAAAAATTATGGAGTACATAATAGCATTCACCGTTCATCTACAGAGACACACAAAAATTTCGGTTACAGTACTGACTATGAACAATAATTGCTAAAAATACGTTTTTTTTCAGTTGTTGCACGCGTTTTTGAATGTAACTATTTTTTTATATTGCTTGGTTTGTATAAATTCTATAAATCATATACAGAACTGCACAAAAGTTCTCTAGTACACTGACTTTTATAGACGGAAACTCCGAATGGGAATTTTCAACCGTGTTAATAACCGAATTAAATTTTAGCATACTGCTATGTAGTATATATACAAATCTATTAATATGCAGAGCTTCAGAAAAAAAATCGGATATTTTTTCGATTATTAATGGTATTTACTGCAATTGGGTTCTCAAATATGCTATGCATTTTCCAACTTCTGTACTGAGTCAGATATACCGATTTCAGCCTGTTCGTTATTATGAATACTCCATAATTTTACAAAGAGATAGGTTTTTTTTATAGGGATTTTACCCCCCAAAAAGTAAATACATGAGTTTTAAACTATTATGAAATGTTAAAAACTACTTACCGCTCTCAAAAGAACGATTTTACAGTATTCTTAAACTATAGATCTTAAATATCTGTGGTTTAATTAATTAATATAATGTATTTAATTTTTTATAGATAATCTAACGATTGGGAATGCAATGTTAAAAATGAAGGAATATTAAATTAATCCATCCCGTGGACATACAACATTTCGGTTCCGACACTTTGGTCTTGTGTTTAAGTCGCAGCACTTCGATCCTGACATCTGGGTCCCAGTGCCATTTCAGTCCCAGTCCCACAAAGTGACATAATTTTACAGAAGACATTGTCTTTTTTTTTTTTTTTTTTTTTTTTTATCCAAAACCACGTGAATTTTACTACAGTGCGAATATAAGTACCCCATAATCACAAACACATATAACTCGAAACCTGTATCGACACCAACACAAATATCGTATGATAAACGTAACCGTTTTAGAAAAGGGGGGGGGGGTGCTCTATAGATTTTTTTATAGAAGCCCTCGCATATTTTGGTGTACCAAAATATAAGGTGCTGGCAAATTAAAACAATTATAACTTAAGCTGTAATTATCGTAGAACACTGATATTTTGTATGGTAAACGTAATCTTTAAAACGGGGAGGGGGACGTTGTTGGTGTTTTTAACAGAAGCCCCTAACTATTAGTATAGCGTAAATATAAGGGCCCGATAACTATACACACTTACATCTAGGATCCAAATTGTCGCAGAACATACAAATTTCATATGATAAAAGGAATCGTTTAAAAGGAGGAGGAAGGGCTTTTTTTTGGTCCTGTTTGCAATTAGTAATATTTTCTTGAAATTAATCTAGTGTTTATAGTTTAAAAAAAGTTTTATATTTAATATCGAAATTCATGGAATTTCTGTTTACGTTTTCGTGCATTCTTTTGATGGAAAAATAATTTTTCACTTGTTTGGGTAATATTGGAATATATATGTTCATTTATTTATTATTCTCTAATTGATTAAAATAGTTTAAAGTCATCCATCGGGTTCGTTATCAGATTTCCACCCAGCCCACGAAGACATATTTTATCAGCGCATTTTTTATTTTAAACTTCTTGCAATTACGAATATATTCAAGGTGATTCAGCATTTATGGTTGAAAAAAATAAAGTTTTATATTTAAAATTCAAATTCTTCGAATTTCTGCATGTATTTTTATGCATTATTTTGACGAAAAATTAATTTTTGTATTTTTGAGTAATATTTTAATATTTTAGTTCTAATTAATCATTATTTTGTAATTACTTAAAAATACCGTAAAGCGTAGTTTTGCATTGGGTCGGGTAATCCGATTTCTACAGCGGAATTGAAGTGGGCTGGGGGAAAGCCACACATTCAAGGGATCGGCGAAACTGCAATTTTCCGTTTGTTGCTCACAGGCTATCAAAGCCTGAGAGTAAATGTGCCCGCAGGTTCTGTATGTACGTATGTATGTACGTATGTATGTACGCATGCATGTATGTATGTACCGTATGTACGTAAATGCAGGCAGGTAACGCAATAAATCTTGATAGAAATATCCGATTTGCTTCAAATTTTGTATATAATTCATAAGGCGCTGAAAGGCGATTTTGTATATAATTGATAAGATTCTGATAAGGCGCTTCCCTGATTAGTTTTGGGGGTTCATTGGTTAAGTATAAAGGGGGGAGACACGGGGGAGTAATCACCCCTTAATTTAGATAAATTGGTTTTTCATGCAGAATTATCGGATTTGTTTCAAATTTTGAAAGTAGGTTCATTCTGACAAGACACTTCCCTGATTAGTTTTGGGGGTTCATTGTTTAAGTATAAAGGGGGAAAACGGGGGGCTAACCCCCTTTTAATTTAGATAAATGGGATTTTTGTGCAGATTTATCCGATTTAACTTCAAATGTTGTACATACGTTCATTCTGATAAGACGCTTCATTAAATAGTTTTGGGGGTTCATTGTTTAAGTATAAAGAGGGGAACGGGAGGCTAAATCGCCCCCTTAATTTAGATAAATTGGTTTTTCATGCAGAATTATTCGATTTGCTTCAAATTTTGTATGTACGTTCATTGTGATAAGGCGCTTTCCTGATTAGTTTTGGGGATTCATTAGTTAAGTATAAAGTGGGGGGGGGGACGGGGGCTAATCCTCCCTTAATTTAGATAAATGTGTTTTTCATGCAGAATTATCCAATTTGCTTCAAATTCTGTATATAGATTCATTGTTATAAGGCTCCTCTCTGTTTAGTTTTTGGGATTCATTGGTTAAGTATAAAGGGGGGGAGGGGAGCTAATTCCCCCCTTAATTTAGATAAATGGGTTTTTCATGAAGTTTTATCCAACTTGCTTAAAATTTTTATATAGTTTCATTCTGAGAAGGCGCTTCCCTGATTAGTTTTGGTCGTTCATTGATTAAATATAAAAGGAGGAACACCCCCTTAATTTAATAAATGGGTTTTTTCATGAAGAATTATCCAATTTGCTTCAAATTTTTATATAGTTTCATTGTGATAAGGCACTTCCCTGTTTAGTTTTGTGGGTTGATTTGTTAAGTATGAAGGGGGGAGGGGTGAACTGAGGCTAATCCTCCCCATAATTTATTGTCAATTTCTATATTTTTTGAGGGCATTATTCTTTGAAATAAGAGTGTAATATACATTTAATGTGAACAGCCTGTGAGATCAATGTCATTAACTGGGCACTTTTCCTTTTTTTAGCTAACATAGGCTATCAAAACCTGAGAGCTAATGTGCCCGCAGGTTCTGCATGTATGTGTGTACGTATGTATGTACTTAACGCGATAACTCTTGGTAGAAATATCCGATTTGCTTCAAATTTTGTATATAGGCTCATTGTGACAAGGCTCTTCCTAATTAATTTTGGGGGTTCAGTTATTAAGTATAAAGGGGGAATGGGGTTAATCCACCGTCTCTTAATTTAGATAAATGGGTTTTTCATGTAGAATTATCTGATTTGCTTCAAATTTTGCATATAGGTTCATTGTAAAAAGATGCTTCTTTAGTTAGTTTTGGGGTTCATTGGTTAAGTATAAAGAGCGGGGAACGGGGGCTAATCCCCCATTAATTTAGATAAATGTGTTTTTCATGCAGAATTATCCGTTTTGCTTCAAATTTTGTACATAGTAGTTTTATTGTGATAAGGCGCTTCCCTGCTTAGTTTTGGGGGTTCATTGGTTAAGTATAAAGGGGGTAACGGTGGCTAATCCCCCCCTTAATTTGATAAATGAGTTTTCCATGCAGAATTATCCAATTTATTTCAAATTTTGTATATAGTTCCATTGTGATAAGGCGCTTCCCTGATTAGTTTTGGGGGTTCATTGGTTAAGTATAAAGGGAGGAACGTAGGGGGGCTAATCCCCCTCAATTTATTCTCGATTTCTTTATTTTGCAAGAGGTATTATTCTTGGAAATAAGAATATAAAATACAATTAGTGTGAAGAGCTTGTGAGCTCAATGCCATGAGTTTAACTGCGCACTTTTCCTTTTATTTTGTCATTTTCCGATTATTTAAATTTTGCTATATTTTATTACTAATTCTACAGGGTGCCAACCAGAAGTGCAAAATGTAGGTGCCAATGGACCGATTGCCGTCACTAAATTTTTAGTATTATTCGCCAAATAAAAAGAGAAAATTTAGGCGAAGTATACTAATAAAATTTAGGCGAAGAATACTAAGAAATTTAGTGGTGGTAATTGGCCCATTGGCACCCAGTTTTTACACCCCTGGTGTCAACGGTCACAAAAAGTTTATGAATTTTAAAAATAGGTTGCTTCGAAGCTCATACATTTAACCCTTCTCCACTATATGAATGTCAGCATTTATGTTAAACAAGATTTATTCTAATCTAAAACCTGAAAAGAAAAAAAACTGTGCCATATAGTTCATCCATCTTTTTTAGGGTTTCGTTCATCTCACGAAACCCTATTACTCCCGCTCCGTTGTCTGTCCGTCACAGAGCCTTTCTCAGAAGCTATATAACTTACAGGCATGACAATTTGTGTACTTATAGCTAAATGTCTACTATGAAGCTCAAAATAATAAAATCTGAAAAAATCGTATTACTTTAACCCTTAACCGGAAACGTACCGTCTGTGAGACGGTTGCGTCTACATATCTACCCTTTATGCAAAAATGAACGTCTCCTCAACCTTATCACGCCATCTAATCGTTACACTATTGGTCCTCTCCACCCCGACCCATTTGCAACACCTGCGCTTTTTTAGTTGTTGAAAGAAAAAATATTTTCATTTGAACGCAGTCTGTCAGACGGCATGTTTCCGTTTATGTAATTTTTTTCTTTGGGATATCAAGATGGCGGGGCCGTCAATGCTAGTACGTTATGGTGATAAAGACTTTGAAGAGACTATTTTGCGATGGTTTGATGAAGTAGGAATTGACATAAGCGATGTTGAAAGTATTTCAGATGATGAATATATAAATTCTGAACACCAAAGTGATTCAACATCGTCAGAAAATTCTAATGAAAGCAAAAATGAAGAAATAAGAAATGATGAAACAGTAGCAGATGCAGATACGAAATATATATATGAAAAAATTCGGTACTGATGGTCTGTTTAAAAAGTTCGCTCCGCGTCAAGAACAAGAAAACACAATATTATAAAAGTGCCAGTTTTAAGAGGGAAAGCTAGTGATCTCGGAGAAAAGGCAGATCTATTCTCTCTCTGGCAGTTGTTATTTACAAATGATATGTTACTGCATATAGTGAAATGGACAAACCATAAAATAATTCAAATTCGAATGAAATATAATATTCTGGACAGTAATATGAAAGAAAGTAATATGGAGAGACGACTAGAAAATCCCCAGCTACCCCGGGAATTGCGCCTTATAATAGCTCGCATTCTGCAAAAACCTGTTGAAAATGTGCCCCAGGTAGATGATGACTTAATATTTTTCAAACGCAAAACATGTTTTTTGTGTCATAGAACCAACCATAGAATGACAAAATATCTGTGTGTACAGTGCCGGAAGCTTGTATGCATGCAATGCTCCAAACCTAAATGCAATGATTGCATAAAAAACGCTGAGATTTAGAACATGCTTCAATATTTACTATTAAATGTTTTGTCAATTTTACTGCATAATATTTTTTTTAATTCATATTCTACTAATATATATCAAAATATTTGCATTTATTTCATTATTTTGTCGCAAATGTAAATATTTCAATAATAGTGTGTAATTTTGAAATATTTCCTGTCTCCGAGATTCAAAACTTATTTCTATGCTGTTATATTAAAAATTTGTTCCTGTTATTTCATTACTACTAAAGAATAAACGTTTAAGTTCACTATTTGGTAAATTATTAAGAGTTGTTTCCTTTTTTTAAATTTTATAGCAATTTTTAAAATTTAGCTGTCTCACAGACTGCTGTTTCTGTTTGTGTTCTGAATTTTCACGTTTCCGGTTAAGGGTTAATATAGAGAGATAAAAAAAAAATAACAGCCTTTTTTTATTAAATTTAATCAGTTTTCGTTATAGCAGTTGTCAACAGTTAAAAATCCACACTAAAATTCTTTCTACTGTAATTAATTTTCTACTGAAAGATTTCCACGTGTAAATGAAAATGAAATAAAAAGTTTCACTAATTGTAAAAAATATCAATATGACGTCATATTGGTAATAAAATGGAAATTTTCAAAGATTTCTCAATAATACAAGGAGTATGAGTATGTGTATGTACAGAGAGCAGATTAATATCACGTCATTACAGAATTAAAAAGAAAATTAATCTGACGTCCTATTGGAAGTTTAACGGATTTTTCAAATGTTTGAGAATAATACAAAGCGAGTATCAATATGAGTAATATAAAATAGTAAATATATGAGTTTGACGAACGTATTGAATCATGATAAAAACCAGATTATGGAAATATTCGCATATTTTATCATTTTGAATGTGTACAACATGTTTAATTTTGAAATTATTATTATTTTTAAATGTCGCATTTAGTCCACAGGACAGATATTATTATGACAGAGTATAATAGCGGGCTTTGCCCGCTATCGGGCCTGTTCAGATATTTGAAAAAACGGAGTTTGTTATAAAGGGAGTTACATATGTTTTAATTATCGAGGGTGAAACATTTTTCTTAATTAATGCATTTATTTTTCTTTTAATGTTACGTGAACGACGTCACGGGTAACAGCTAGTAAAATATAAAATAACTAATCTTCCGTAATCTGTGGGCAAGGTTAGCTCCAAACATGGACGTTTGCTAGCAACAATATAATTTAAAATCAATGTAACTTTTAAATACTTCATCAATCAATACTTTTAAAGAACTGTCATGAAAAGTCTCACTTTCTAAAATACGCAATTTGGCAGTAGGACCTGGATTACAGAGGATTACGCAATAGGTTTAAATATCTATTTTATATAATTGTTTTTATATATATATCACATTTAGTCCACATGACAGATATTATTATGACAGAGTGTAATAGCGGGCTTCGCCCGCTATCGGGCCGGTTTAGATATTCGAAAAAACGAGAAAAATAGACCAGTAAATTTTTACTTTATAAAAAACATGACTTTTTTTGTTGTTGTTGCTAAATAAAATTTATTTGCATTTATTAAAGAAAGGATAAAGTGTTTTGAAAGGAATATTAAACGAAACTCTTTGTGCGATCTTCGATCACACTTACCCACGTGTTTAGGGTTTCGTTCATCTCACGAAACCCTATTCTTCTCGGTTCTCTGTCTGTCCGTCAGAGTGTCCGTTATCAGAAACCGTATAAGTTAGAGACTTCAAATTGTCTGTACCTACAGCTGAATACTTACTGTCACACTGATAATCATAAAACTTTGAAAATATCTTCATTAACACAATATATTAATTAAAACCCTAAAAACCCCCTCATTAATGAAAAAAAATCAACTAAAGCGTTGAATTTAATCAAACCGCAATCTGAAACTCCAGAAGAGGGGAAAGGGTTGCCATGGTCATTGCACTTCAATGGCGATAACAGATTGAACGTTTTCAAAAACACCTCTATCTCACATAAACTATTCCACCTGGGAACGTGAAATTTCTGACACACACTCACACAAAATTAGCTTTCAGAATTTCTAAAAATATTTTAATTACGCCCATTAGAAGTGTAAATAACAATTCAAAATCGATTTGAATAAATTCGCTTAATTTCCTTCCATTGGAAAACCACAGACGAACAATCCGACACCTGTTCACGCAGATCAAAGATGGCGGACTATGCATTTTTCAGGCTCTATAGATTTTTTTTTATTATTGCATTTATCGAATTGAAATTAATACATCTATACATATTTTTTTTTTTACTGCGAAGACAGAAATCTATTATTTATAAAGTTGGCGTGATTAGAACGGAAATTACGAATTAATTTTTTGTTAATGAATTTAATTTTTATCAGAATCAAAAGAAAATTTGCAGCTGGTTGTGAAGTTGGAAGACTTATGCCATTTATGAGCGAGACATCCCGGCCCTTCACTTTTCGTCTCAACTGTTGAAGGGAGGGAAAAAAACGCTGATTTTTTTAATATTGCATTTACCAATTTGAAAATATTGTATATATATGCATATATTTTTTCGGTTAATCCCGAAATCTAATTTTTATAAAGATTACAGTATTAGAACCGAAATTATATTTTTCATAAAATGCTGATTTTTTTTTTTATAAAACAAAGAAATATAATGCTAATAGACAATGCTGTAAATAATAATGCGAAAATGTATTTTTATGTATACTTTTCAAAAAATATATCGCATTTAGTCCAAATGACAGATATCATTCGCCCGCTGTCGGACCTGTTCATATATTCAAAAAAACGAAAAAATAGACTGGTAAATTTTTACTTTATAATAAAAGATGACTTTTTTTGGAAAAAGAAATTTATTTGAATTTATTAATTAAATGATAAAGTATTTTGAAAGGAATATTAAGCGAAACACTTTGTGCGATCTTCGATCACATTTATCCACTTGTTTTTCCTATCTTTTTTTTTTTTTTTTTTCGTTTGTTTCACACAACTTCTTTTTTCATCTTCGCAAATGACTGGTTAAATTCAACATTCAATTCATTGAATCTGCTTCTGTTTTACCTCAATAGCTTTTCATACTGTGTCAGTAAAAACAGTTTGTATGTTGTTAGCACTGGGGTGTAATTTAAGAGGGCTGGTGGAGAGCACCCCGTAATTAACTTAGATTGTAGCAGCCTTCAGAAATCAGACAACATGAGATAGCTTTCTTGTATATCATTTTTTAAAGAATGAATTTATGAAATTGATTAATTTCGTTCATTAAGTTTAAAATGCAAACAACGAAGTGTGTTTGGGCAATCCAATTTTTTTAATGCGCAAAATATATACGTTTTCAAAATTACTTGGAAAATTAAAAAAATAGTAAACTATATAAAGCAGGGAAAGGGTTGATTTAAGACCTAATTTCGTCACTATAAATTAAAAAATAGGTTCCATATCCATAAGGTAACATCAGTGTTAAATCGATTCATCACTAGATCGCGATGTTAGATTGATGATAAATTTTGACATCGTTCTATCCTAATTATAAATATAATATGCTGACAACTTAAAACACTTATAACTTGAATTGTAATTATAGTAGAACACAAATATTTTGCAGAGTAAACGTAATCTTTATAAAGAAGAACATTGTCGGTTCTTTTGACTAAAATCTGCTAAATTTTAGCATAGCACAAATATAAGGACTGCGTAACCTCAAGCACTGATAAACTGTCGTAGACAACACTAATTTTTTTAGGTAAACTCAATCGTTTACCTTATTAAAATCAGGCTTTGTGTGCCATAATTGTTTGGCCCTTTTTAGGTGCGTTCGTAATTATATAAATATGTAGTACCTATATAATCGTCGTCTGGTCGAGTGATGAGCGATTCTGAAATAATCGAGAATCGATAAACATCGATGTCGTATAAAGCAACATCGATAAAAAAATAATCTTTTCTCAAATTCTAGTATCGATGTTCTAGAATCGATTCTCATACAGATACTGCAAAAAGAGTAAAATTGATCAATCAATTGGCAGAAAATTTGATCGAGAATCTTTATAACTGGGGATTTGACAGTAGATCGATATTTCTGGCGCTCATTTCATTTTTCTAACAGTATCTAGTCTTATCTTAAAATGAGTCTATGAAATTTTAGGCTATTTAGAAAAGGACTAGCTGTTTGTCCAAATATAGTGTTGTACCCGACCAGAACCTGAAAAATCCAAATGGAATCAACCCGACAGGAAAATTCTATCAAACTATAATCCGATCCAAAAAGGAGAAAATAATTTTAGTCGACACGGCAGCCGTATCGGAGATCCGAACCTGAAAATTGAAGTTAACCCGAAACCCGAACCAAACCCAACAAAGAATTCCATTGAACCGTAATCCGATCCGAAGATGACAAAAAAATTTCCGTAGAAATGCAACCCGACACCAAACTTGAAATTTCAGTTAATCCGAAACCCAACCCGAATCAGACAAAATAAAATCTATCGGTCCGTAACACGATCCAAACCCGACAAAATAAATTCTGTCACCACGCAACCCGATCCGAACCTGAAAGCCAAAGAAAAAATTTCATCGAACCGTAAACTAAACCGCAACCGAATAAATAAATTCCTTCATCTCGCAACCCGAAGAATAAGTTATCTAAGTTATATACACTATATTCGCAATGATGACCGGTCACTTGCGATTTTAGACGTTTTGTTAAATATCTGGAAAGATACATGAGGAATTATCCTGAAACTTCAGGTGTGTAAACAACGTGATAGACGTCATATATTTCCGCGAAGATTTTTTCCCGAAACCCCATAAAGGGGCATCAACAAATTGAAGAAAAACGAATATCTTTTGGCTAACCCTGTAAAAACTAATATTGCAAAAGCATTCAAACTTTAGATTATGATTAAGTGGCTTATTGTAATAATTTGGGTTCATTTTTATAAAGATAGCATGTATACTCGAAGAGAAATTAAGGTTTTTATAAAAACAGTCCCAAATTTTACCAAGTTTTTTGCTTATAATTTGCAGAGTTTTTAATATAAAAACAAGTTATTTTCAGAAAATATAGACAAACAAAATTGTACACAACACCCTGCAATCAGAATTAAAAAATAATAAAAATTATATGAAAAATGAGCAGGTTTACTAAATATTGTTTCACTGCGCATGCGCGAAATTCAATCAAAATATACTGTACATAATATATTAGCTAAATATATAGACTAACTTTTATGAAAGTCTCAAAAACATAGCTTGAAAATTCTGTTAGTAATCGTCGATAGAATAAGCTCGAAATTCGCTGTTCCCAAAAGGAAGCAAAAAGATGAGGGGTTGTATCAAATATAGAATGCGAGACACTTCATTCTTATTATGTCAACTTTTATAAGCTAGTATATTTGGATACAACCCCTCATCTTTTTGCTTCCTTTTGAGAACAGCGAAATTCGAGCTTATTCTATCGACGATTACTATGAGAATTTTCAAGCTATGTTTTTGAGACTTTCACAAAAGTTGGTCTATACATTTAGCTAATATATTATGCACAGTATATTTTGATTGAATTCGCGCATCCGCAGAGAAACAATATTTAGTAAACCTTCTCATTTTTCATATAATTTTTATTATTTTTTAATTCTGATTGCAGGGTATTGTGTACAATTTCTTTTGTCATATTTTCTGAAAATAACTTGTTTTTATATTAAAAACTCTGCAAATTATAAGCAAAAAACTTGGTAAAATTTGGGACTGTTTTTATAAAAACCTGAATTTCTCTTGGAGTATACATGCTATCTTCATAAAAGTGAACCCAAATTATTACAATAAGCAACTTAATCATAATCTACAGTTTGAATGTTTTTGCAATATTAGTTTTTACAGGGTTATCCAAAATATATTCGTTTTTCTTCAATTTGTTGACGACCCCTTATGGGGTTTCGGGAAAAAACATTCGCGGAAATATGTGACGTTTATCATGTTGTTTACACTCCTGAAGTTAGAGGATAATTCCTCATGTATCTTTCCAGATATTTAACAAAACGTCTAAAATCGCAAGTGACCGGTCATCATTGCAAATATAGTGTATTATCTATATTTTATGTAAGTTACTTTGAAAATTAAAAACTACTTATACTATACAATACAAGTGGAGGGGGTGATTTAAGATGTATATATATATATAACAAACAAAAAAAAAAAAAAAAAGGTTTTCATATTTTAAAGGTAACATCGGATTTCAATCACCTTATCTCTAAATCGCGATATTACATAAATAATAAACCGATTTAAGAAATTTCTATCGAGTGCAAACCTAAATAAAGTGCTGAAAACTTCAATCATTTATAATTCGAGCTGTGTTCGTCCTGGAACACTCATATTTTATATGGTAAACGTAATATTTATAAAAGGCGGGGCAATGTCCGTTTTTTAATAGGAACCCCTAAATTTTAATATAGCGCGAATATGATGCCATGATAACCACAATCACTTAGATCTTGCTACAAATTTCGTATGGTAAACGTAAACATTTTAAGGGAGTTGGTTCTGCGGATATTTTTATAGATAAAATACCGCTGCAACATATACAGCCCAAATTATAACTGATTAATGTTCATGGCACCTTGTACTTATGATATATTAAAATTTGAGGGGTTTGATAAGAAATCGATAAATCCTCTCTAAATGATTGCGTTTAACGTAAGAAATTTTTGTGGGCAGCTTTAATTTGTATCCGAGTTAAATGTGTTTGTGATTATCGGGCTCTTACATTCATGATATACTACAATTTAGGAGGCTCCGATTAAAAAAAAAGAGAATGTCTAATATAAAGTTATGTCACGTTGCTCAAACACACACATTTTTTGCGCGGTGTGACAATTTAATCATGAGTTATAATTTAATTTTTTCAGCCTCTTATATTCAGCTTTTTATAAAAATTGGGTGATGATAAAAAAAACGGTAATGGATCCTGATAATGTATACTCATGATATTGAACCGTACAACGTTTGGTGGGCTTATGGTGATTACAGTCTGAGTTACAGGGACAAACCGAAATGGCATGACCCCTCATGAGCAAGCCCTTTATAAATTTTACGTGCTACGGCAATTAAAACAAGAGTTATATGTATTTTAAGTTGTAAAGATTTTTTGGTATACACAAAAATATGGGAAGCTTAAAAAAAATCGACAGATCCCCCCTACCCCACCACCTGTAAAACAATTACTGTTACCATACGAAATTTGTGATTGAACCTTGCGACAATTTAGACTCCAGTTATAAGTTCTTTTTGTTATCGAGCCCTTATTTTTGTTAAACTATCTTTAGTATAGCACGAGTATAGTAGAAAATAATTCAGGCATGTGTTCATCTATTGTTAGAAATTGCTGAATGTGAATTTTCAACCTATTATGCATTTTCTCACTAAACTAAATTTTAGCGTACAATGTAGGATACATGCAAATCTACATTATACATACCAAATACAGTGTTACACAACATAATTGGAGTATTTTTCCCGGGTATGGTTGGATAATTCCTGAAATCTGGTTTTACATGTGTAATTAGAGTTGCAAAATTTCGGTTTATTCACAGGTTTATTTCCAATAGACCCGGTTTATTCCCAGGTTTATTCCCAAAAGGCTTGGTTTATTCCCCAAAAAACAAGTTTATTCCTGAAAAACTCGGTTTATTCCCAGGTTTAAACCGGGTTTTTTTCTAGCCTTTGCAACTCTATGTGTAATGCGTTTGCTAAGATGTTTACTTTGGTGTTTTATTTACCTTATTAAACAGCGAAGTTTTGTTAAAATATTCTAGTGCTGGAAAGTGTTTAGCAGCATGATTGACGCAAAGAAGAAAGTATTCGATTCGTAAAAAAACTCCAATTCCGTTTTTGAAGGATTTATGCGTTTTAGAATGTCACGATTTGACTGCTTTTACAAAATGTCTGTCTGTGTGTCTGTATTTGACAAAAATGCTCTGGGAATTCTATCTTAAGAACTAAAGCACGAAACTTACTAAAATTTGAGATTCTGTTAGACCTTGATATAAGTTAACGCTGATTAGTTGTTGGTGTAAATCGTCCAACAGGTGGCACTGTTATACCTTATTTTTTATGATTTCCGAGATAGCTATATATCTCAAGAACTATTGCACGGATTTTCATCATACTTCAGGTTCAGTTATACCTTGATATAAATTGGTGCTGATCAGTTTTAGCCTAAATTGCGTGACAGGTGGCACTGTTATGCTTAAATTTTCATGTTTTCCGCGACAGCTATATCTCAAGAACTAGTTCACGGATTTTCAACATACTCCAGATTCAGTTAGACCTCTATAAATTGGTGTTCATTAATTTTTGTATTAATCGCTCAACAGGTGGCGCTGTTATGCCCTATTTTGCATGATTTCCGCAATAGCTCTATCTCAAGAACTAATACACGGATTTTCATCAAACATCAGATTCAGTTATACGTAGACGTTGACATAAGTTGCTGCTGATTAAGGTTTGGTGTAAATCGACCAACAGGTGGCGCTTCTATATAGCGCACTTTTCAAATTTTCTGCCATAGATATATCTTAAAGAATTAATTCACGGAATTTCGAAAATTTCATATTCTGTTACCCAGCTAGAAAATATTTGCACTTTTTATGCAAAAAAGTATCAATAGTACACAATTTGTGCAAAAAAAGTGAAAATTTTTGAATATTTCAAAAGTGTACACTTTGTGTGCAAATTATATGCACTTTTTATACATACAAAAAAATGCATCTTTTTTGTTTTCAGAAAGTGTGCACATTTTTTGCATAAAATAACTGCATACTCCGTGTTCGCAAAAAGTGTGCATTTTTTATGCACAAAAGTCTTTATTTTTTATGGATGTAAAACTTTGTATATTCCAAGTTTTGATTATTCTATGCATGTGTTACCAATTCAAAATCTGTAATTTTTTTCAAATGTGCACGTTTTTCCTATTACAACACAATATTCCCTAAAAAGTGCATTTCTACGTCACAGATTGTGCCCTCTTCCACCAATATTTTCGCCTCACCCTTTGAGGGATGTGAAGGAGAGGGGGGAGAGTGTAAAAAATATTTCACACTTTCTGTTGCTCTATGACCTGAAATTTGACTGTAATAATATAAGATTACATTTTTTCTCAACATTTTTTAATAATAATTACTAACCAAATGTACAGGTTCTTAAAATTTGCAAATAAATGTTTAAAATGCAAAACAAAATGCAAGATAAATGTTTAATATTCATAGTTCACGTCAAACATCATCGGCGCAACCAGGGGGAGGGAGGTTGTAACCCTCCGCCCCCCGGGACGTATGTTGAGTTTGGAAGAATTGGACGTATATACATATGTTCATATTTTATAGATATTATGAAGAAAAATATAGCTTTAAGACACATATTTTACTGTAAATTATTTTTAAAAAAATTGATAAAATTATTTTTTTTTTTTGAAAATCACAAACTTAACGGTGGAGTACCTCAAAATTTTCATCTCCGTAAATATTCAAAAATTAAAAAAAAAAAAAAAATATTTAATTTGAAATTTTACAATTTTACCCCTGTCGAATGAACAAGTAAGATATTCTATATCTCCCAGACACAGTCAAAATGATCTAATTATAAAAAGCATATATATTTATTATAATTTTGAAATGCGATAATTAGTCGCCTTTGAAGACGATTAACCACTGCTAATTTTTTGAACGGTCGGTGACTGCCTTGATGACAGGCACGATGATAAATAGAGGTGCCGAGGATATATTTAGTCTGCGTCTGCGCGGTATGGCGCGATGCCTGTCCTTTCCCTCTGTTGTTGTTAGTATAATTAAGTTGATAGCCGCGTAAACAATTTTTTTTATAAATAAGAAGTTATGAAGACTTATCTTTTTCACCGACTGATGATTTTTGTTTAGCAGAAAATAGGCAAGTTATTCAATTTTATGTTGTAAGTTTCTATAATAAATATCGTACGTATTGTAAATGAATATTGATTTGTATAAAACCACCCTAATTGTAGTTATAACGATAGGCTTACTCGGCTATTGAGAAAAAAAAACAAGTAGTTTGTTTCCTCTTGCCATTTCAATTCAGCTAATTTTTATGTATAAAAAATACTTTTATAAAAAAGATAATCGTTACTTTTAAATATTTTTAGCCGTCAGTTACATAAATATGTAGCGTACTAAAAAAATACTTAAATTTAACGTCCTTAGCTGCTTATATATAGCGGTCTCGCAGACCACTTCTTTTTTCAATTTTCACAGTAACTTTTTATTTTCAGTTTTAACTATAGCAGGGTTCATAAAGACTATTTAGACTACTTAGAAACTCCTTAGAAATTAAAAAGTTTGCAAGGAGTAGGGGAGACTGGTACACACTGGACCTATGGGCACAGTAGACCACCCCCTAATATTTTTTTTTTTTTTTCAGCTTCTCTTCTATCCTAATAGACAACAGCACTGCACTGATTATTTATAGCCTTTAGAAAATATGTTTAGCTCAGATGGGACTATTTTATCCTGATTGGTTGTTTTGAGCTTCTAAAAGTAAAATTTTTCATCATCATATTTTCATATTTTTAGCAATTAAAGGTTGTAGATAAATAAGATAAAACACATTTTTTGCTAAGCTTTTTAACTTTAAAGTTGATATGTTTAAAAGAAAGCTATAAACAATATTAATATGATTATTTATTGAACTTCAACATGGGGCACAGTGGACCACCCACTCCTGGGGCACAGTGGTCCACAATCCACTCTGCTCCAGTAATGCAGAATGTTCAAAATATTTAATAATTGCTTATTTTCTATAAAGAATTATTGTTTTAAAGTAGTTATTCAACTGTAAAATAAAGTAAACAAAGAAAAATAACAATTTATTTAACATAATAAGAAATATTTTGTTTTGTATTTACTGCCTTTGATAAATATATATAACTAATTGGTGATGATTCTGTTAAAGTAAGATTCATGAGACACAAATTGAATAGATATCAGTTTATTTTTCCCGAAACTGTAGATGAATCGTTGTTGATGTCAATGATTTCATAATGTTGCTCTCAGACCCAAAAGTATTTCAGGAAAATTCCTGGATCAATCTTACTCATAAGTATTTTGAAATTTCATTTGCAAATTTTAATATGCGCTGATTTTTTTGTACTTAAGTAATGCCTTCAACTAAATTGCAATTGTTCCTGTATTAATCTGTTATTATTTTCAAAATATAATTAATTTTTTGTTTCAAAATGTTACTTGTAAATTTATTTTACTATGTTATTTTGCGGGTAAAGGGGAAATAAAGAAGAATTAGATTAATGAAAAATAGATTTATATTGCATTTCAGATAATACCTAATAGCTGTCCACTGTGCCCCAGTGGGTGGACCAGTGTTCCCCATTTATGGGGCACACTGTCCACTTTTTGGATGCCCATAAATTTTATTTGTTTTTAAATGTATTGGAAACTATGTTCTGAGAAAATTATGATGAATGCATAAAGGTTTAAGGAATATTCAAAAATATTTTCATGCAGATCGGCTTGTCCGTTAAAGAGAAAAAAAAATTAACTGAAAAAGTGGTCCACTGTGTACCAGTCTCCCCTACTTAGAACTCCTTAAATAAACAAAACAAAATACTTCTTAAATTATAACAAAATATAATTTAGTGTTGAATAATGATTAAAGGAAGTAAAATAAAAGTCTTTTCATGTTTATAAAAGTAAAGTTCAAGTAATTACTGCCATTCTAAAAAATTAAATTGTATATTTTTTTTTGTTTGGTTTGGTTTGGTTTGTACATACTGCATGTTTTTTCCATTCAAAATTTACTTTTAAAACCTAGGTGCATGTGATATATGATGAGAATTTGAGATTTACTGTCCTGTATATATATATATGTATGGCCATTGGTCACTTCATAAAATAGTTCCCTGGCACTTTTGTATTCAAATTTACGAAACCAATAAGCAATGCATTATGAATACTTTGTAAAATTTTAGCACTAGTTATTAGATTTCCTTTGAATAAAATACATTTTCTCCCTAAATGAGATATTAAAAATTAGGGTGGGTGTGCAAGTTGTACGACGCATGGCATGCATGAAAAAATATGCTAAGTTCTTTAAAATTCTTGTTCTCCTTAGAATTTTCCTTGACTTCTTCGATTCTTTTCTCCAGTCTGTATGAACCCTGCTATAGTTACTCGTAAAATTTTGTTTTGTTTGAAGCCTTAGTATTATTGCTAAAGACTACTGAATAGGTAAATTTTAATTATAATAGTCATGTACATAAAGTTTGTAACAGATGCAGTATCCTATGCGTTAATCAAGCCTTTTATTCATCTTTCAATCAAGCGGTCTCTGAAACCACTCACAGTATAGTATGCGACTCTTTTTGTAACAGGAGTTAAGGGTTAAACTGCATAAAGTAATACATATATAATAACAAAAACAAGTTAAAACGAATATTTGTACGTATATCCTTTTATATCAAAATGCAATTTCCTTTCTTTAAAAGTAAAATTCAATAAATGTTCTTTTATTTTTAAAAGAATTGAATTTGAAAATTGAATTTTCTAGTTTGTAGCCAGAAATTGGTAGACTTTTTTTTAACTTAGTGGCCATTTTTCGCAATCGTAATTCTTGTTATGTTAAATTAAAATACATTATTTAGATTATAATTAACAGAGCATTCTCTGAACTATTTCAAAAGTGCAATCAATTTACAAAAACTCATTTTTTATTTCATTAACATACAAAAACAATTCAAAATAAATGAAAAAAATTATTTAAAAAATACAAAAATATGCTTTGGTTTTGTTTGTCAAAATTGGGGGGGGGGGGGGAACTCTGCTGAATGAACGCTCGTTCGAGGCCAAAACTAACTTCACAGGAAGTAAACATGGTTTTTGATGCCCCTCCCCCTCCTTCTTCCCAAAATAAATTTAAGTTTCTAATAGCCACCTTATTTTAAAATTAAAAATACATAATCATAAAATACATAATATTGAACTATGTAATCAGCTTTGTCAAATATTTATTCGATGAAACCTCTGAAACTGGAATCTAAAGGAATAGGAAAAAATACCGCTCTATATGGATTTCCTTCGTAGGATGTATAATTGTTGAAACATATGTTGTAGGATATGTTTGTAATCTGTAATTCTTAAAATGTAATCTGGAAAATTTTAAAAGCTTAT
Source organism: Maratus michaelseni (assembly GCA_963931845.1). NCBI lineage: Eukaryota > Metazoa > Arthropoda > Arachnida > Araneae > Salticidae > Maratus > Maratus michaelseni. The sequence goes on along the minus strand of OZ007589.1, from coordinate 172,726,728 downwards.
AAAATAAATTTATATTACTATTAACATGTTAAGTTAAAGCATTACACACAATGTAATCAAGTCAAGTTAGTTTAATTTTTTTTTTTAAATGTTAGCATCACAAGCTTGAAATTTTAGCCCCCTCTGAAACAATTTTAAAGGCCCTAAGTGAAATCAATTATAAGCCAATTTTTACTGGATTGTTATTGATTTTTTTGAATTACATCTCTTCCAGAGTGTGAAAATTGCGGATTTATATCAAATAGCTGATAGATGAGAAAAAAGAAAGCCGAACTAAAAATGTGGTTGAATACAGTCAGTCCATCACATGTAAGTATGATTTTATAATTTAATAAAGCTTTACATTATAAATATTTTATTAAGGGTGCACATACCCTTTAAACAGATGAAAAATTTTATTTCGGAGACAAATATTTAAAGTGGCCCCATGAACTCATTTTTACACTAAATACCTCAGTTTTTTTTAATACTGTAATACTTTCTCCATGCAATATAATATATAACTTGCATTAAACACTGTATAATTAATTAATAATAATTATTCCTTAATGTCTGTTTTTTTTAATTAATGAAAAAGTATATAGCTTGCGCGCATGATTTTAAAAGATCTATACACTCTAGAGCTTTGAAACTTTTAATATAAGTTTAAAAACATTACAAAAATAAAATGAACTAAAATCTAATGAATAAACAAAAAATTTCTATTTTTTTTTTTTTTTAATTTAAAAAAAAAAAAGAAATTTTTTATCATTTTTGTCACTCGAATGCCCATACATTCAATAATTTTTGTTAAATTTCTTAGATTTTAGTTCAATTTGAAGAAAATGATCTAGTAAAGATATATATAAAGTTTCGAATCATTACCTTTGATACATTTCGAGTTATCATGCGCGCAAGTAAAAAAATATCGATTTTGAGGAAAATCAATTTAAACATAAATGTTGCATTAAAAATTCTTAAATAACACGTACAATGCAGCTATTGTTATTTAAAATTTCTATATTGTTGTAGGATAAACATGTGCAGGAATTAAGATGATTACATATGCATAAAATTTATTATGAGCTCCAAAACGTGAAATTATTAGTCGGTATATAACATGAGAAAATTCAAATTAAATATTAATGTTACATTAAAAACATTTTTAAGGTATAAAAAACTGAAATATTGTTTTTTAAAGTTGATATATTTCTATAAAATACATATTTGTAAGAATTAGATTTATTACCTATGTTTAAAATTTAATATCACCTTCAAATGTTGAAAAATTTTCACGAAACTCGAGAACGGCACGACATTTGAGATTGCTACTTAAATTTTACTTTTGTATTTAAAAACATTTTCAAGGTATAAACAACTCAAATACTGTTATTTAATGTTGATATATTCCTATAAAATACATATTTGTAACAATTAGATTTATTACCAAGGTTTAAAATTTAATATCACGTTCAAATGTTAAAAACATTTCACAAAACTCGAGAACGGCACAACATTTGAGATTGCGATTTAAATCTTACTTTTGTACTTAAAGTACTGCAAGATATATATTATTTTAAAACAAATTATAATTTCTGTTCATATTAAAATTAATATAGCAAAATAATAAAGTACAACCTTTTACTTCAAAATTAACTGCTCCAAATATGAAGATATTTTTCAATTAATGCAAAAGTATACAACTTGCGCGCATGATTTAAAAATATCTATACACTCTAGAACTTTGAAACTGTTAATATAAGTTTAAAAACATTACAAAAATAAAATGAACTATAATCTAATAAATAAACAAAAAATTTCTAAAGTTTTTTGATTTAAAAAAAAATGAAAATTTTGATCATTTTTGTCACTTGAATGCCCATACATTCAATAATTTTTGTTAAATTTCTTAGATTTTAGTTCAATTTGAAGAAAATGATCTAGTAAAGATATATATAAAGTTTCGAATCATTACCTTTGATACATTTGGAGTTATGCGCGTAAGTAGAAAAATAACGATTTTGAGGAAAATTAATTTAAACATAAATGCTGTATTAAAATTTCTGTATATCACCACTGTGTATATACAGCTATTGCTATTTAAAATTTCTATATTGTTGTAGGATAAACATATGAAATAATTAAGATCATTACACATGTATAAAATTTATTATAAGCTCCAAAACGTGAAATTATTAGTCGGTATATAACATGAGAAAATTCAAATTAAATATTAATGTTATATTAAAAACTCATTTACAATTTAAATTAGTATAAATAATCTTGAAAAGTCTAATATTAGGGGAAAAAAAGGTGAAAATATTTTGGTACTTTTCGGTTAGCCAGGCGCCAGTGATATATGTACATATATAAATATGTATGTATGTACATACATATATGTGTATATACATAGATGTATGTATACATATCATATATGTGTATATATAAATGTGTGTGTATCATATATGTGTATATATACATGTATATGTATCACTGGCGCCCGGCTAACTGAAAAGTGCCAATATTTTTAATGTAATCGTTAAAGTTATCGTTTTTCTTTTTTGTCGTTTTTTTTTTTTTTTTTTTTTCTTTTTGTAAATGAACTATTCATATTGGTAATATAATCTTATACAAGTATTAAAATTACTATAGGATATAAATGATCACTGGTAACTTATTTAAAATTTAAATTATCTTGGAAAGTTGAATATCTTACAATTTGTTGTTTACCTTACTTACTTAATTTTTAAAATCTACCTGCAGAATACATTTCACCTTCAATATTTTTTAGCGATTCGACTTTTGCTGTTTTAGAACGTTATCTCAATTTCCTTTGCTCTTTTGTTTGCATACTTGCTTTTCTCTCTGAAGAAGCTATACGTTTATTATCTATGCTTTCAAATCCATGAATCGAAAAATTGCTACGAAGTAATTGCAATGAATCCATTATGTCATGCCGTCCTTGAAAATCTTCATTAAACAATATTGTAGCTTCGTTTGTTGCAATATGTACAATTGTTTTCCCCGATCCTGTAGTTTTGGGGCAAAATTTCCAAATCATGGCATTCAAGCTTTCATTTGGGTTTTGTGTTCGCCCTCCCAAACAACGTTTTAAAAGTGACGGCTGTGACAGATCATTAAACACTGGTTTGGTTGCTTCCATTACCACAGAAGGGATAGGTGATTTATGATTGTATGAAATGCCTTCTAAACGTGATTTATTGTACTTACACCAGGTGTAGACATTTTTTGGGAAAAAATAATGAATTAGATTATCATTTGATGATATTTTGTGATAAAATATCGCCCAAATTGCTTTACGCATTTCAATCAAAGAATCTTTATGTTCTCTGATGGCATTGCCATAGTAGCTTGTTATTTCATCAATAAGGTTATCAGTTAATCGCCCTTTACCACCCAGTGTTTTTCCATCACTCAATTTTTTTCTTTTCTTGCTTCAGCTTTCTTAGACGGGTCCAAATACGCTTCTGAACGTGTCCAACACATTCGACTTTTTTCGATAGTTACATTCCCATAAGGTTTTGCATTACACACTGAAGGAAATGTTTTTGTGTCACCGTCCCCGATGTGTTTCAAATATTTTACACCACGTGTTTCTTCGGATCTTAAAAATATTCTGACCATACCGTCAACTTCCATCTTTCCTGCAGAACCAAAATGGTTTCGATTACATTCGTGTTCTTCAGAATATTCACACTCTTTACAATACGAGGACATCACCTCAGTGTCAAATACTTTCCCACTTTAGGCTCCAATTATCGTACACACACCTGTAAGTGATGTATGACCACGAGTCTTCCATGTACCATCACCACTTACAGTAACGGACAAAGAAGAATTTGACAATATAGCTTCAGTCTGGGCTGCTTTCTTCATCGACATTTCTGCAGTTTCTGATGTCACTTTCAATATTTTATTTACAATGACAAAGTATGATTTTTGAGCAATAGGTGGTAGGAGATCCATGTCACAGTAAAAAGTCTCCATTCCTGCTCTGCCTTGTCCAATCATTCTCATAGAATATGTAAACCTTCTATTGATTTCAGGAATATTTTTCTTACTGCCTAACATTGTGCAATTTCTGAAAGTTTTTACAGAACACTTACATGTCATTTCAAATTTAGATGACAGTCCAAACAGTGACGACTCACTTAGCATAATATTACCCTTACAGAATTTACAAGATAAGTTTTGTTGTATAAAATTAATCAATAAATTTATATCAAACAATCTGTATCCTTCAAAATTAGGTGTTCTAAAAACACTTTGTTGTGCAGGAGGTAAAACATCCAACTTTAATTTTTTGCTTGATGCACTAATGTGTTGATGAGTTTTCACATTAGTAAAATGATTGCCAGAAAACTTTCGTTTTTTAGGACGAGTCCCAGACTCTCGCTTCACATTCTCGGACACAATAATGAACGAAAATAAACTAGTAAAATAAATTAATAATATAAAACTAGTAAAATACACTCTGAACAAAAAGCTTACTCTCAAATGAAACGGAATCGAATTATAACGCTGAAAAGCACATGTAAAAAAACTTTAAACTGCAGATATTACGAAAGCCGGGAGTAGAGATGTTTCCGTCCTTCTGTTTCTCCAAAAGAATTAATAATTCATGGAGTTTGCGATAAGAGGAGAAGCAAAATCTGCAGCTTTTAAAACGTAAACAAACACACCGCCATGATGACAGAATCAGCTGACTCAAGTGGATCTTTAATTCGCGTGAAACGGACCAAAGCTGATTTACATTTTTTACTATAACGAGAGTAATTTTACGAATATTTTAATGCGGTTTGTGGCAAATTGTTCAGAAGAAAATTAGCTATCAAATGAATTAAAAAACAAAAAATCGATTTTTTTCAAAATTTTAAAGGATATGTGTCCCCTTAAAGCGTCCAATTTAATTATGCTGTTTAGAAATTTGGGTACTTTCTTGTTACATCGACCCTAACAATTACAATTATACCAAGGTTGCAGTTATGATTTTGCGAAGATCATCGCAAATCTTATGTATGCATCAGATACAGTATGCTCTCTTATATGCTCAGATACAGTATGCATTTTTAATAGTATAGATACTAAATTTCAAGTTTGAGATTTGGGAAATTGTTTATAAGAACAACATTTGCCAGTTTGGCCGTATATTACGCATGAAAATAAGTGAATCAATTTTAACTATTATTTTTTCCTGTAGAAAAACAAACTACTTAATAAAATCTAATATTGAATTTTTATATTTATGTAATGTCTGTAAAGTAGTTCAGTTTGCATATTTCTGCATGATTTATTTTTTTTTCCTTTTTTTTACACAGGAAACAAACGGGATACAGCTTGAAATTGATTTGGTAAAAGAAAATCATCCAAAGATACAGAAGCGCAATCTAAGTAAAATATCTATTTGAACATTGTAAAACTGACTGTAACTCAACAATGAAAATGCTGTATATTTATTACAGAAAATACAAGAAAATTTCAAGTATATTTATTTTATAACATATAACAAGTATCATTACAAGTCCCGAACATTTACTGGTGGATACATTACATTACCGGAACAAGTACCATTAGTTTATTATTTATGTTGTGATTTCAAATAAACGCAGCGGCTGTACCGCAATGGTCATTTTTTTGTGTGTGTGCCGTGTTTTCTTTCGCTTTTTCCCAACAGCAGCTAGATTTCAGCGGTCGTCCATCAAAGCCCTCTGCGGTCAGAAGAATTATTGTATCCGGTTGCAACGGTTAAAATTTGCAATGACTGCATTGGAAGTGAAATGATGAGAAAAAGCTGATTGCACTTGTGTTGTAAATAAAAAAAAATAAGTAACGTTGATTTTTTAATACCTTTTTCTAAGTGCAAATAGGGCCTACCGTAGCTGAGTGGTCAAGGCATCGCACCACTAATCGCTTGCGAGTGTCGGTCTGAGCGGGTTCGAATCCGGGTTCGAATCCCGGGGGCTCCGTTGCACACTCTTTGTGGAGCTTCCGGGTGTATTTCTGTGTGTTGTAAATTTCCTTCTGTGTGCTATCTCGTCCCTGTATACATTGACCATGATTTATAAGCGGGCGCTTGATGCCAAGCACACAGGTCAGATGTATGTTAATCAAATGTCAAATGTTTAGTACAGATACATTAGTTAAAACATTTTTAACCAACAACTAGAATTTAGTGCAGCTCTTTTCAAGTAAGTGTAATAATTTTCTCTTATTGGGTTTTAACAATATTGAACATTTTTTTTTTTTTTTTTACTGTATGCAATGTTATTTCTAATTATAAAATTTACATATTTAAATTTAAGCTTATTTTCTTTTTCCCCATGTTGGCGAACTTGTACCATGTCTGATAAAGTTATTATTTATAATCCTATTTATAATTATGCATCTTTCCAAAAGTGGGTTTATTACTATGGTGATAATAACTGTAAATTTCACAGTAAGCTGAATCTTGATATAAATATATGCTTAAAATGTTCGATATGCAAAAAGCTATTTTAAAAAATGCACAAAATCTGAGGTGCAAAATACGCTCAGATTTTGTGCACTTTTTATTTTACACATTTTTTTCATACCAAAAAATCCCTAAATTGTGCATTTTTATGCGTAATCAGAGGCTCTGATTATGCATAAAAAATGCACAATTTAGGGATTATTTGGTATGCAAAAAATGTGTAAAATAAAAAGTGCACAAAATCTGAGCGTATTTGGCACTTCACATTGTATATAAAAAGTGCACAATTTAGGGATTATTTGGTATGCAGAAAAAGTGCACAAAATCTAAGCGCATTTGGCACCTCTGATTGTGTATAAAAGTGCAACATTTAGGGATTATTTGGTATGCAGAAAAAGTGCACAAAATCTGAGCGTATTTGGCACCTCTGATTATATACATTTTGTGCACAATTCTGTTGGCACTTTATATGCACAATTAATTTTGCACTTTTTATACATACGCCGAGGTGCCAAATACGCTCGGATTTTGTGCACTTTTTTTTGCACTTTTTTTGCAAACTTTTTCGAGCTGGGTAGACCTTGACATAAATAGATCCTTATTAGTTTGTTTATATACCGTGCAACAGGTGTCGCTGCTAGGTTCTGTTTTTCACGGTTTCCGTAGTAGCTATATCTTAAGAACGAACAGTTTGCATTTAACTTTGATTTCAGACGATTTGATTTATATAAAGAAAATGTAAGGCCACAGCATACTAGTTCTTTCTTGATAAGTTATTAGTTTCAGTGAAGTCGTGAAAAATTAACTTTACGCAACCAAAAAGAAAAAAATAATCTTATTTTAGAGATGCAAAACAGTATCTACCACAGACGACTTTTAATTTGATGGAATATAAATATGGTCCATTACTAAAGTTTATTAAATAATAAAAAATTCAACATAAAATAAAGTAGAAAATATAAATTTCATTAAAATTGTTATATTATAGGGGAAATTATTTTTACACGGTAGATTAAATGAAAATCACAAAATTAACATTCGAAAAGTAAGTGTCTTTTCATGCAATTATAGAAAAAATTCTGAAGATTTTAGCCACTGAAAATGCATTATTTTAACGACGATATATTTCAAAAGTCATGCTATTTGTCAATTGTATTTTCCTGTTATAACTAACCTATAGATCGGTTCTGTTATTTTCTCGCAACATTAGAATCCCCGAGTTTCTACCATTACAGAAAATAAAGTAGAAATAAAAAAAGCAAGAGAAATCTTGCGCCAAGCATAGATTACGCAATACTTTCCAACACTTCCAGAATACTATAACGAAACTTTAGCCTTTAATAAAGTGAGAGAAGATATTTAAGTAAGTAATTTAGTAAAAAGCATTTCATAAAAATAATTATTACATAGCAATTACCGTCCATAGCCCAAAAATAGACGAATGGATCTGTGAAGCTTTGTAAATGATCTATAGATTGGTATATGTAATCTAGATAGTATGCGAAAATTTAGTTTAGTTACAAAACGCATAACTCAGTTGGCACTGTCTACATTTAGCAATTTTTGACAATAAACGGAAGTGTACTAGAATTATTTTGTACAGCCCTGTATATTATTTACAGATTTTTATACATGTCACATAATATATTAAAATTTAATTCAAGCAAAGAAACGCATTACACTATTAAAAACACACTTCTAGAAATTACTATCCATAGCCAGCAATGTATCCAATTCCTTGCGTAGCACTGTATATTATGAATTTATTTATACTCTACAAACATCTCTTAGAGTACTAAATATAATTCAACTCAAAATTACATAACTCAATTAAAAACTATCTTTAAACAATTCACGCCCTTTCAAAGTAATGCTTACGAATTCTTTTGTGTTGACTTTCTTTTGTGTTGAATTCTTTTGTGTACATGTCATGCACAGTGTAAGAGAATGGCACAGAATATGAAAAATGTATTTTTTCACATTCGATAGTGTGACATGTTAGCGATGAATAGTGTATTTTAATGACAGTTTGTTTGTTTGACCATTTGCTCTATATAACGACACACTTTGTCAGTCTAATAGGGAGACTGCAATCAACTGATGATCTTCTAATCCGCCAATCGCAACTGCGCGTCCGACCTCCAGTAACACCCATGATCGTCACGGCACCAATCGCAACTGCCCTCCAACATTGTACCTCCAATGGTTTATTTGTGACGTCATTTGCAACTATTTCTTATCTCCCTTTTCTTATATCATTCCTTTGAAATAATTAAAATAAATATTATCAACAAAAAATCATGTAATTGATTTAATTAATTCTATCAGCAAAAAATGTGTGAAATGGAACAAAATAAAAACACCAAATTTTATCTACCGAAATCAAGTAAAAAAGATGCATCAGATTTAGAAAAACACCGTTCAAATTGTCAACTTATGCAAATAAAGCGCTGTTTTCAAAATCACGTGACTCACATGCAATTTACTGCTGTCAAGTTATAAACATTATTTCTGTCGAGTGGTAGTTACGTGAACCTTTTCATGAGCCACGTTATAATATAATGTCTTTATAATTTTGATCCATGTGAATGAACTTTATTAAATTATGTTATAAAATTTGTAAAAATCGAATGAGAGCTTAGTGCTTCGTAATAAATTATGGAAGAAATTAGTTCATTTCAATCAGACAGTAGTGATTTACAAACTGTTCACCATGCTGGTACTTCCGGCACTACATGTAAAAAGAAACCGACTATTTTAGATGGACGTTTTTTCGAGAAAATTGAAAATAAATCTTCGTGTGATAGAATTATAGCGAAATGCACTAAGTGTAATATTGAGGTAAAAGCCTCAAATAATTGCACTTCCAATTTTGTTACCCACCTTAAAAGGAAGCATGGAAACACTTATTTTGAAGAATATCGTGCTTATTTACAGGAAACAAAAAAACAACGAAAATCAAGTATTTCTGGACAATCAAGTCAAAACATAGTATATTTGCAACACAATTTTGACAAAGATATTGTAAACTATTTCATTGATTCTATGATTTCGCTAAGAAACATTGATAATATATATTTCCAAAATCTACTGAAAAACCTCAATTCTAGTTCAAAATCTTTGGTCGGAGGGCACTTGGGAGAAAAATTGGAATATATTACAATGAACAAGTAGCAAATATTAAACGTGACTTGGAAGATATATATTTCGTTTGCATAACCACAGACATATGGTCAGGGCGACGAAGAAGTTTCCTAGGAGTGACAGCACATTGGATTCATCCAGTTACATTAAAAAGAATGTCTAGAGCCATGGCTTGTGAAAGATTCAAAGGCATTCATAGTTATGACAAAATTTTTGAAAATCTTATGAACATCCAAAAAAAAATTCGGATTGAATTCCAATAAAGTAATAGCTGCTATTACTGATAATGCAAGGAATTTTGTGAAAGCATTTAAAATATTTGGAATTGAAGAAAAATGTATTTTAGAAGATGATGATGATTTAGATACAAAATATAATTCATCTAGTAGTGATTATGATTCTGACACTGCGTCTAGCATAAATGATGATGTAGAAGATGTAATTAATTCGAGTGATTGTTTACCATTACACTTTAGGTGTGCATCTCACACACTCAATTTGTGTGTAACTGCTGACTCTAGCAAAATTCTGGAAGGCCATGACACAGAAATTTCAAAAATACACGAACAAGTGATAAAAAAATGTAATAGTTTGTGGAAAGCAGCATGTCGGCCTAAATCTTCAGAAATTATCATTTCCATTTTGGGACATACTCTTAGTCGACCAAATGAAACACGATGGAATAGTTTATTTGATGCAATGAAACAGTTTCTCTCCATCAAAGAAAAATCGGCTATTTTGAGCAAGGAACTGAATTTGATAACTTCATTGAAAGACCAGGACTTTACATATATAGAAGAATATGTGAAATGTAGTAAAGACATTGCCGGGGCTTTAGATATTCTTCAAAGTGAAAAAGAAACTTATTTTGGTATTTTATTACCAACTTTGTTGTCATTACGACATAAATTACGAAAATCATTGAATGAAGACTTTATATATTGTCGACCTTTGGCCGAAGTTTATTTAGAAAGTATAGAAAATAGATTTAGTGAGTTCTTTAATATTTCATCACCTCAAGCAGAAAAAGCTGCAATAGCAGCTTTATGTCATCCGAGTTTTGTAAAATTTAAATGGCAGTCTTGCATTAGTGAACCAGCTTATACAAAAATTAAAACGCTATTTATTAGCAAATTGACAAAAGAAATCAGAACAAACGAAAATCTGGATGTGCTGAGTTCTGTTGATAGTGAAGAAAAAGATGACTTTTTTACCATTGATTCTGCTCATGAAGAAGCAAAACAAGACCCTAAAAGAAAAGCCACATTATTGTATGCGCATTTCTGTCTGGAGGAAAAGAAAAATCTAAGTATATTGAACTCTTATAAAGAGATTAAAAACATCTTCATAAAATACAATACACCGCTGCCCTCGTCGGCATCTGTAGAAAGATTACTTTCTTATGCAACTATTACGAATTATTGTAAAGCTAATAGGCTTTCGGACGAAATGTTTGAAAAACGAGTAGTTTTAAAAGCCAATCTTAAATATTACGAAGAATGTCCATAAACACCTAGAAACTATTTTATATCTAAGAAGCAAAATGTTTGCTTCAACATTAAAACAAAGTATGTTACTGCTTCATTTTTTAAATTTTGTAAATTGGTTTAATTTTTTTTATGTGGTTTAATTAAGTCTATTTTCCAGAAAGAAATTTAGAAATGTTATTGATTAAATGTAACTGTAAATAAAATATCAATGTCTCTGAAATTTCAATTTGCATGGTTTTATTAAGGTAACTATAAGTTTAGCATAATCCTAAATGTGCTCCTAACCTGACTTGAAAAGAGGGAGGAGGAGGGCGAAAGTCTGATTGTACTAAATGTACTAGCTATATTTCTTTATATTTAATCTTTTCATAATAATAATTATTTCGATTAAATTTTAAAATGTAAATTTTTTTCAGAATGGAAAAACTCCTTAATCATATATATTATTTCTCCTGTCAACATCCCTTTTTCTCAGAAAATACAAAACGCAGAACGACGAATGAGATAGCATATGAAAGGATTTTGAACAGGCTTCTGACATAGCACACTTAACATTTCGTTAAAACATGTTTTTGATTAAAATTTGCTGATAATTAAACATTAAATCGGCATTGTTTTCAATAAAAGAAATGAAAGGTTTTCCTCAAAATATTGTTGCCAAAAAAAAATAAAATACCACATTATATGACGCTCAGCAATTATTATAAAAAACACCGCACGGGTTTATTCTATAATTATGATTAAAAAGCGAAATTGAAATGTTTAGATTTATATTTCTATGTCCCATGTTTTTTTCCTGAAGCGGATGACGTCATCCTATAATGCAGTTAAAATACGATTGTTATTTTTTTTTTCTCGCGCGTGCATTTTGCAATCTTGGATCAGTTTTTACTATAACTTTGATGGAATAAATTAGATGATATTCTGGCTTGACTAAAAACTAAATGTTTGCAGATATTTTTATCCTTACTTTTTCTTTAGAAGTTTAAACCTGCATCTAAGAAAAATTACATCTTGATAAAAAATGGTTCTTCTCTATTATCCCGTCGACCACTTTTCATAACAAAAAACTATCGCCAAATAAACGGGAGAACGTTGCCATTGGAATATCAAAATGAATAAATAAATAAAATATAAGAATTTAAGGACACAATTGTTATTTTAATTAATGAAATAACTAATAAATCAGTGAAACATAATGAAAAATACACGCAAATGTCGAGTTAGAAACCACTTGATGACGTAACAAACACGTATAATGCTTCTGATATCAAGTAAATGGGACTGTATTTTTGGTGTTTAGTCTTACAGTTTGGTGATAGTTTTTTGTTATGAAAAGTGGTCGACGGGATAATAGAGCAGTACCTAAAAAATATTAGATTTCAGTGCGAAATCCTCGCACGGGCCCTCTGGTTTATTTTAATTGCATTTTAAAACGAAGAATGTTTACTTTGTTTAATTAACATGTGCGATTCCAGTGCTGCCTGAACGAGTCTGTTTTGTGGGTTATGGTTTTTAGTTATTCCTAAGTGAAGAAATTTCTATGCAAATAAGCTTCAATATAAAACTCTTACGAAACTTATTTATTTATTATAGAAAAAGAGAAAATATCACATTATCAAATTAGTAACTATAATAAATATTTTTATTATTATTATTTAATTGTTTGCTCAGGTTTAGTTAATGATAAATTCCTGGTGAAGTTAAAGTTAGAGTAAAGTGATTTAATTAAAAAAGGATCACACTTTACTTTATTTGATTTCATTGAAACTAACCTTATTTCTTGAAGATCCTTGATGGCTTGTTCATCCCTTTTCTCGATTTTTTGGCATGGTATATTTTTTTTATTGAATTATGAATATACAGACGTGAAAAGATGATTGTAGTCTGACATTTTACCCTTTAACTACTGTTAATGGTCTCAGAGACAGCTGCTTTTTAACACTTTCCAACATAGTTGAAAAGTGTTTATAAATTCGGTTGGTCTGCCGTCTGTCCATCGCGTAAATATGCTCGGATTGCCTTGTAATTGATATATGTATATATAAGTTCATTATTGGTGTTTACTATTTCATCTTTGGTATTGAAAATTAAGTATGTAGAATTTATGTTTTTTTTTTTTTTTTTTTTTTTTTTTTTACAGGGACACTCAAAAGAATTCCTTTACACTACGGTCTATGGGGAAAATCGTTTACGGCGTCGTATTTTAATTATGTTACACTATTTTAATCAGATTCAAATTGACACATATTACTGATGTGCACTACAAGGCGCTTACTGTAAAATATCGTGTGCATAGAATGTATCGTTCCTTTACAGGGACACTCAAGAAAATTCTGCTACATTAAGGTCTATGGGGACAAATCGTTTGCGGCGTATTTTAATGCTGTTACACTGTTTTAAACATTTTCAAATTGCTACCTATCAATGAAGTGTCCTATAAGGTTCTTACTGTTGAATATGGTGTCCATAGAATACATGGATCATATACAGGGCTGCAGAAAATAATTTGAATATTTTCTTTGACTATAGGTAGTAATTCCAGAAATTGGGTTTTTAAATGTGTTATGCATTTTATAAGTTTACTTAGTAAACTCTGAAGTTTTGTTGTGTTGGAACGTGTTGGAAAGTGTTTTATAATATATACTTGATGACACATGATTATTCGTACTTGTTTAGATTTTCATAGAGACTATCACTTTAACTAGATACTAGGGATATTTCTTTTTGCATTGGATTGATAGTACTATATGCAATGACTTCGGAAAAGGTGAATTTTGATTAGAATAGTCCTTTACAGATGGTGCAGAAAAAGTATGCTATCCATTTAAAGGTTTAAAGATTCTTTTATTCATATTTAGATCAATCAGTCACAGAGATTGCTCACATTAGGAATGCTACAGTTTTTTTTATAGTTAGTTAATTGTTAATCTGTGTTAAACATAATATTGATTACACTCTAAAAAATATATATGTAAATTTACACATAAAAACAGGTGTATAGATAATACAAAAACGATTTGTCTATGAGTGTAAAATGTTGTGTAAATTGCCAAAATACACGCCTAATGTGTAAAAAAACACATTTTAGTATGTAATTTGATGATAACACTAAGCGAATAAAAGTGATCTGATAACTCTTGAAATATACACTTTAATGTGTAAATTGCACAAAAATACACATATTTCTGTGTAATATTCTTACACATGCAAATGTGTAATATTCAGTGATTACACATATTTTTGTGTATTATGCAAATTGCACATATTTTGTGTAACTTGTAAAATACACAGTTTCTTGTGTAACATGCAAATACACAGATTTCTGTGTAATAATCTGTTCTTACACACATTTCTGCGTAATATACAAAACACAGATTTTTGTGTAATATTCAAAATTGACAGATTTTTGAGTACATAGCTTTACCTTTAAAATTTGTATGTATAAATTCTCAACTAAATGTTTTTATGATTGCAAAACAAAATTTCATGGAGAAAAAAAGAATTCATGGGCATGGTGTGTTTATTCTTTCTATCAGGTTACACATATAGAAAAATCGTTTTTGTATCATCGATATACCTGTTTTTACTTAAAAAAGGATCAAAAGCATGGCCTTCCGGCCTGTACCTGGAGGAAAAAGTATCTTTCCTATATCTCCGTTTTAAAATTTTAGCTAATGTTACACGAAAACAGCAAGTTAAAATGCAAATAAAACGTTTACAAAAGATTCGTTAATACTGAATTTGAATAAGAAATTCACCAAATTATTGAGCAATAGCCAAATTGGCTTCATTTATCAAGACTTATTTTGGTCGCCAAATTTGGCGATATTTTGCCAAATGTCGCCAAGTTTGGCGAGAATATGGCGCTAACGGATATGAATATATAGTTTTATGCGTATGATTGGGAAAATTATTACAACAATGAAAGAAAATAATTTGCGAGTAATCGCGTTTATGTGCTGTTTTGTTTCAAAATGTCAGCCACCTTAGAATTTCAAACTGCTCTATCTCAGCCATTTTTTAAGATAGAGGTAAACCAAAAAATGCTCTGGAATCCTTGTATGAAGACCTAACACTTAATTAAAAAATAAATTTGAATTTTTAACTTTTGAGTATATTTATTTTAGTTTTAAACTTTTAAGTGGCCGCCATCTTGAAATAAAATGGCGGACCAAGCTGGCCAACGAACTCGGTTGAGACATTGGTGAGCTTAATACACACAATTAGTTTCATCAAAATAGATTTATAAATACGAGAGTTATCGTTTGACATAGGTCAGATATATATATATAATATAAATCAACATTTGAACGGAGGGTGGTTTTGGGGTCTGGGGGTCATGATCGGTGAAAATATACCGAAATTTTCTGGAACTGCTTTCCTCCGAACGGCTGCAATAGCTTTATACATTTTTGTATTGAAAGCTACCTAATAAGAATAGCCAGCTTTATCTAAAATTCTCAAAATATTAAATAACAGCATTATCACCACTCAGTGGGGATTATTAACATTCAGTGTTTCAAGTTAAAAAATGAAAGTATTGCATTATTTTCAATCCCCAACTATTTTTTTTTTATTTGGTGTACATGAGTTTAACAGTAAAAATGAAATTAAAAAAAAAGTCCTTCCGGCCTGTACCGGGAGGAAAAGGTAGCTTTCCTATGCCTTCGTTTTAAAATTTTTGCTAATGTTACACGAAAACAGCAAGCTAAAATGCAAAGAACCCAATTACAGAACATTCGTTAATACTGCATTTGAATAAGAAATTTGCCAAATTAGTCAACTATAGCCAAGTTGGCTTCATTTATAAAGACTAATTTCGGTCGCCAAATTTGGAGGTATTTCGTTAAATGTCGCCAAGTTTGGCGAGAATTTGGCGCTAACGGATATGAACATATAGTTTTATGCGTATGATTGGGAAAATAATTACAACAATGAAAGATAATAATTTGCGAGAAGTCGCGTTCACTAAAACTCATAAATTAATCGTTGGATTTTTGTAATGTGCTATCTTGTCTCAAAATGTCTGCCACCCTAGAATTTCAAACAGCTGTATCTCAGCCGTTTTTTAAGATAGAGGTAAAACACTCCGGAATCCTTGTATCAAGGCCTAACACTCAAGGAAAAATTTTGATTTTTTAACTTTTTTGTATATTTATTTTAGTTTTAAATCATTAAATGGGCACCATCTTAAAACAAAATGGCGGACAAAGGTGGCCAACGAACTCGGTCGAGACATTGGTGAGCTTAATACACACAATTAGTTTCATCCAAATTGATTTATAAATACGAGTGTTATCGTATGACATAGGTCAGATATATATATATATACATATATATATAAATCAACATTTGAACGGCGGGTGGTTTTAGGGTCTGGGGGTCATGATCGGTGAAAATTCATCGATATTTTCCGGAATTGCTTTCTTCCGAACGGCTGCAATAGGTAGCTTTATACTTTTTTGTATTGAAAGCTACCTAAAAGTATAAAGCTACCTATTGCAGCCGTTCGGAGGAAAGCAGTTCCGGAAAATTTCGATATATTTTCACCGATCATGACCCCCAGACCCCAAAACCACCCTCCGTTCAAATGTTGATTTATATATATAGATATATCCATATATATATATATATATATATATCTGACCTATGTCATACGATAACTCTCGTATTTATAAATCAATTTTGATGAAACTAATTGTGTGTATTAAGCTCACCAATGTCTCGACCGAGTTCGTTGGCCAGCTTGGTCCGCCATTTTGTTTCAAGATGGCGGCCACTTAAAAATTTAAAACTAAAATAAATATACAAAAAAGTTAAAAATTCAAATTTATTTTTTAATTAAGTGTTGGGCCTTGATACGAGGATTCCAGAGCATTTTTTGGTTTACCTCTATCTTAAAAAATGGCTGAGATAGAGTAGTTTGAAATTCTAGGGTGGCTGACATTTTGAAACAAAACAGCACATTAATGCGATTACTCGCAAATTATTTTCTTTCATTGTTGTAATAATTTCCCCAATCATACGCATAAAACTATATATTCATATCCGTTAGCGCCATATTCTCGCCTAACTTGGCGACATTTGGCGAAATATCGCCAAATTTGGCGACCAAAATAAGTTTTCATAAATGAAGCCAATTTGGCTATAGCTCAATAATTTGGCGAATTTCTTATTCAAATTCAGTATTAACGAATCTTTTGTGAACGGTTTCTTTGCATTTTAGCTTGCTTTTTTCGAGTAACATTAGCTAAAATTTTAAAACGAAGATTTGGAAAGCTACCTTTTCCTCCCGGTATAGACTGGAAGGACTTTTTAATTTTTTACAAGTCTAAGGAATTAAGATTAGAAACAATTATATAATGCTTTTTTTGTTTATTTATAAAGGTAAAATACCCACAGAAATTTTCCAAATTATGTCCAACTTAGATTTTATTACTTTTTATGCAATTTTAAACATGTACAAAATTTAGGATTTTAATCAATGATTTTTATTAAAAAAAAAGTCAATTGATTTAAGTCATGATTTAATCACTGATTTCAATCATCTGATTAAAATCGTTGACACCCTACTCGCTACATAATTTTTTTCAAAAAATAGCATGCTACACTACAAATTTTGAGGTGGAAATTTGCAACCAGTGTGGTTTTGCCACTTGTAGCACACTACTTTTGACCACTGGACAAGACATATCATTTAAAAATAACACAAAATCAAGCGTAATGCAGATTCATCGAATACTGAAAAACATTCTGAGAAGTGTGTTTTGGTAGTCGACATTCTCATATACGTTACATATTACACATATTCAGGCTTAAAAAGCGATATCCGAAGAACTAAATGTCCCCTATGGCAACTTCTAAATGTTTATGTTATTACTATTTTTTACGACTGACAAAAAACAAATTTTAACTAAACTTGCTTAACTTTAACGCCTTGTAGAGGACGTTTTCAATTGACTGACAAGGATTGCTTGAATATTTCTCTCATACCGCATAATTTTTACCAAACAAATATACTGAACTATTAATTGTTATGCATAATGTATAAGCCTGGTCGTCAAAACATGAAAACGTTCTAGAATATTATTATTTGCTTCGAATTCTTGAACTGCCATCACTGATACTTAATGAGAAACAATTTCCAAGACATTCAGAATACTGTAACAAAACTTCACTTTATAAAACTAAGGTAAAGAAAAATGTTTAAGTAAACAATGTGGAAAACGCATATCGCATTTGAAAACCCATTTTCAGCAAGTCGGAAAAATATGCGAACCCTTTTACGCAGCCTTGCATATACAGTTGACCTAGCTATGCTCGGTCAAAATTAGCTTTGAGGCTCCAAGCATGTGTTTTGGCATTGAAAAACTTAAAAGTCAATTTCCCCTATCATATGTAAATTGATTGGTTGAATTCTGTTTTCGAGAACGTTCTGTGGACTCTGATTGGTTCGATCATGTATCTCGGCTACTATTGGGAATTTCTAGAAAACTCGTTCAGATTCTGAAAGCCAGCTTTTTCGCCTAATATCGCCAAAATATCGCCAAGTTTGGCGACATTCTTTCATTTAGTGCCAAGCATGTGTTTAGAAAGTTCTATGTACACTGATTGGTTTAATTCTGTTTTCGAGAACGTTCTATGGACTCTGATTGGTTGAATCATGAATCTCGTCTCCTATTGGGAATTTCTAGAAAATTCCTTCAAATTCTGAAAGTTATTTTTTTTTGCCAAATGTCGCCAAAATTGCCAAATTTGGCGATTTTTTTCCATTTGGCGCCAAGCAAGTGTTTTGGCATTGGTAATCTTAAAAGTAAATTTTCCCGCCAAATCTCGCCAATGTCGCCAACACTTTTTAAGATAAAAATATCTTGACCCATAATGATCAATCACCAATATGATCAACAACATGATCAACCAACATGACCAACAATCGAAATTTCTCGAACATGTGATCTAGCCCAATAGTCTTCTCGTTCTCGAAACCCGTAGGATATAAAATTTAGTCAAAATAGTTTGAGACGCTTTTTAGATAAAAATAGCTTGAACCATAGTGACACAAAAATGACCCACTAATCGGATTTTCTCGAGCATGTGACTTAGTCCAATGATTTTCTCGTGCCCAAAATCTGTAGGATACAAAATTTAGTTCAAATCGTCTGAACCGCTCTTAAGCGAAAAATAGCATTCTGAAATAATATTCTGTTCATGTTGGAAAGTGTTTCATAGTCTATGCCAGATGCATGATTTTTCATTATTTCTGTATCAAATTAATACTGTGTGTGATAGAAACTGTCTTTTATGGTACATATAGAGGGTTGCAGTTATTAATAAAAAATAAAAAATTCTTAATAATACTAGAGGGGCCCGGCCCCCCTGCTCGCTACGCTCACCAACCCCCCGCGTAATCATGCCCTAGCCAAACCCAGACGTAATCGTTTCGCGTTTCCATTCTTCCATTCTGGATCGCTTCACGATCCTGTATTTTCTATGCATTCAATTTTTAGATTCCACTACGTAATTGTTGTTGTAATTTAAATGAAACCTAAATTTATTATAAGAAGAACGAAAAATCATGCGTCAATCATAGATTATGAACACTTTTCAACGATTCCAAAATAATTTTACAAATCATTACCGTTTAATAAGCTGAAAGATAACATCTAAGTAAACAATTTGGAAAACGCATAACATATTTAAAAACGTAATTTTAGGAATTTCCAGCATATACAATATTCGGAAAAATATCCGAATACTTTTATTCAGCCCTGTATATGATCCATAGATTTGTATATATACTGCATAGGATGCTAAATTTTAGTTTAGTTAGGAAACGCGTAGCACAGTTTAAAATTCTCCTTCTGGAGTTTCTGTCAATAAACGGAAATGTGTTCGCGAACTTTTGTGCTGCCCTGTATATGATCTACAGAATTTATAAACACCAAATAATAGACAAAAAGTGAGTTAAATTCAAAATCGCGTTCAGCAACTTAAAACGCACTTCCAGGAATTATTGTTAACAGACAGTAGAGAATTCTTTTGTGTGTCCCTGTAAATGAACGATGACTGCTATACACACACTATTCTGTAGTAAGCCTCTTGTAATGCACCTTAGTGATAGATATAAATTTTAATGCGTTTAAAATAGTGAAACATTATTTAATTAAACCGCAGACGATTTTTCTCCATAGACGTAATGTAACGGATTTTTTTGACTGTCCCTGTATTGTAACTATAAGTGTTATGCACACCATATTCCATATTAAGCTTCTTGTAATGCACCTCAGTGATATATACCAATTACACTGTGTTTGGAATTGTGGAACATCATTAAAATATACCGCAAATGATTTTTCCCCATAGACCGTAATGTAGCAGAATTCTTTTGAGTGTCCCTGTAAAAAAACTATAAGTGCTACACACTTCAGATGAAATACGGAACATGCTGTATATAACGACAATAACATATAAAAATTGCAGGTCAATCCGAGCATATTTACGGGAGTTAGAGCACGGACAGACGGCAGACGTGTAGACGGCCAGACACACCGAAGTCATAAACACTTTTCAACTAGGTTGGAAAGTGTTAAAAATCAGCTTCATCCTTCACCAAACAAATCCAGCCTATCACCTCAATTATTTATGAAAGAAAAAGATAAAAAAATTGAAATAAAACAAATTTATTTACAAAATAAGTTTCAAATACTTTTCTTTATGATTAGATTTCAATATCTTGAATAGTCCTATATTTGTACAATACTTACAATACAAGTGCTGAGTTTGTTTTTATAGATCAAAATGACCTTTCCCGAATTCGAAACCTAGCTAGATGGATTTCTCGTGCTCGAATTAGTATAGGCAACACGTTTCGTGTAAATCGTTTGAGTATTTTTCCATTTATAACAAAAAACATTTTCAGCGCTGAGTTTGTTTTACCCTGTAAAAACGAATTTTCTTGTATTCGGAACCTAGCTAGATCTTTTTCTCGTGCTCGATTTAGTATAGGGGACAAGTCTCGTGAAAATCTTCCCAGTTGATTACGATATCATTCATATTCGGGAAAATCCCTTGCTCGTTTAATATATATGAATAATCGGGAAAGTCCATTGCTCGTTTAATATATATGAATTTGGCGACAGTAATTTGGTCGACAGGATAACTAACAAGTACCAATTGTATATATAGTGTTACAAATATTGTAAATAGTTAGTGTTTGTGCTTAAAAATAATATAAATAGTTCAATTAAGCTCTATTCATAAGCTAATATTAATTTTTGTTGCATTGCAGTATCTCAATTTGTTGATTTTTTGCAAGCAAGTAAAAGCTATTGGATTTCAATGGGAGTCTATGAAAATTTGGCAAAATACTGAAAATAGCGCCAAGTTGGCAGCTAATTTTGGCCGACAAATTTGGCGTTATATCGCCTAGTTGGCGCCAAACTTGGCGACAGACCCGGGTCCCTATCCCTTGGTAACCCCCCCCCCCCCCCTCAATAGTGCCCATCCTATCTAAATTCTCTACTTTCATGTTAATTCCCCCTAAGAAAAGTCATAAAGCGCTGACCAATCAGATACGTTTTGCGGTATCTACGCAGATTTTCATTGTTCCATTTCAAAAACATTACTTTTTTTTATATATAGAAGGATACTGTTCTTGGTAGAAAATGTTTCATAATATATGTCGGATGCATGATTTTTCGATCTTGTTGTATCATATTTCTACTGTGTGTGATAAAAATTGTCTTCTGTGGTACATATTTAGTGTTGCGGGTATTAATAACAATTTAAAATTTCTGATTTATATTCTGTTTATGTGGGAAAGTGTTTCATAATCTATGCCAGCTGCGTAATTTTTCGTTCTTATTGTGTGATAAAAACTGTTTTTCATCGTACATATTTAGGGTTGCGGGTATTAATTAATAAAATTTAAAATTTCTGAATAATATTCTGTTCATGCTAGAAAGTGTTTTATAATCGATGTCGGATGCATGATTTTTCGTTCTTGTTGTATCAAATTTCTACTGTGTATGATAAAAATTGTCTTTTATGGTACATATTGTAAATGTGCCATTGAAATTACACGTAATTGTAACTATAAGTTCTCAATTATAATTATAATTACACCATAATCATAATCATAGCATTATAGTTATGATTACAATCCTAATTAAATTTCAAATCCAGATTATGATTACATGTAATTGAAATTATAATCTGTTACATGCAATTATATTGTAATCAGATTACAGATTAATCAGATTTTTCTCAACTCTGTGTAATCATAATCATAGCATTATAATTACAATTACAATCCTAATTGAATTTCAAATTCAGATTATGATTACATGTAATTGAAAGTACAATCTGTTACATGCAATTATATTGTAATCAGATTACAGATTAATCAGATTTTTCTCAACTCTGTGTAATCATAATCATAGCATTATAATTACAATTACAATCCTAATTGAATTTCAAATTCAGATTATGATTACATGTAATTGAAATTATAATCTGTTACATGCAATTATATTGTAATCAGATTACAGATTAATCAGATTGCAAATTTGCCCAACTCTGCGTGACACATATTACTCCGATATTGGTGGGAATCCCCTGACATGTTTATCACATCCCCAGAAGATAATTCCTTTTGTTGATTTTGCGTGACCTTTGAAGAATAATAAAAGCTCACGACTGACCACAGACAAGAGTCTTTGGAAAAGAGTAAGCAGAGAAGTAATTTATGGCTCCTATCGCAGTTTTTGGCAACAGTTGTTAGTTACTACCATATAACGGATGATCAACTAAATTGGGTGTGGTCGCATAAATGAGTCGCATGTATTTTGCTCGCTCAATCATGTATTCCGAAATCTGATACATTTAGAGTGGAACAATAATACTTTGCTCTACTTAAAAATTAAAAAATATTAGCTTTCCAATACATAAATATAATATTTTATTAAAAATTATGACAAACAGATTCAGCACATTTCAGGGAGCTAAAAATTACGATGATAGTTACAGTCACTTAAATAATAGTTATTCATCGATCTTTATATTATGAGCGTTGACAATTTTCGTTTTTTTCCCTTTATAATAATTTTTAACTTTGTGTTTTGAAAGGAATTCCATCGTTTTTTCCTTTATATCTATCTTTATCTGTGTTTTTAAAGGATTATTTCAATTTTTGGCTTGATTCAAGGTTGTCAAGAAATAATCAGAAGCTAACAGATGAACCTGTCTTTTCTACTTACACAAAAATTGAACTAATATCGATTTTCTTACTTATCCAATTGTTTTGTTCAGTGGAAAAGAATATTCTTAAAATGATCATATGATTGGAATGCATATGCAAAATATCATTATTTTTCTTCTTGTTTTCATGCAAACTACAATTTCAATGCTAATACATTTTATTTCTAAACAATTATAATATTTAGATTTTATAGATATTATAGTAAGTTATTTAGTTTTGATAAACGGGGCCATAAAATTATTGTGAACTGGAAAAATTCTACCATTTAAAGTTCTTTGAAATTATATATTCAAAATACATTTCCTTCAAGTAATCCAACTGATGAAGAATAGATGCGGAAAAAAAAGATCCACTATGAATTAAAGAACATTAGTATTCTCTGAAAAATGTCCGAAAAAAGAAAGAAAATCCTTTCACGTTTTGTTACATCTGGAGTCATTCCAAATGGCATCATTCATAACAGTCACTCATAATGCGCTCAGTAATAGAAATAGAATTCCAAATGACTTTTGTGGAAGTTTTATTTATTCTTTTGGGGTTTTAAAGAACGTAAATATGTATTCTAATATTTTTTTAATTCTTTCAAAATGAAATTATATAATTTTATTATTTTATACTTGATGATATTTGGCCAAATATCTGGGCTAGTAACTAACAAAAACTATTAATAACTAAAAAAAATAATAGAAATACCTATGAATGTTTATACATTGTTTGAATTATTTTTAGGTTTAAAAATATGTGATTCGTTTTCTGGAATTTTACATAAGAAAAGGGTTTTAACTTCATTGAGTGGATTAACAAAAACTAGTACTTATAACTTATAACAATAAATATGAAATTATTTTAACTTATATTTAAAATTTTGAATTTTAAACCTACTATTTGCTTACTTTGAACATCTTCAGATATGAAAAATCCTATTGAAGGATTGGAATCCCTTAAGCTGCAGGATTTCTCTGCCAGAGTATTTCTTTTATTATTATTATTAAAAATTTACAATAATTATTAACTAGAAATCTTTTAATAATTTAATGGCAGACTTCTTATGATTAATTAAAGCAAAGATTACTATTATAAATTATGGTAAATATTTTGAATTTCGGGAGTCAAAACTAGTTGCACGCAGTGTAACCAATTTAGTGCGCTCTTTTATTTAAAATATCTACCAGAATGCCCGAACTTCATGCGATCTTTGCTTTGTATGAACACCAAAAGTCTTTCATTAAATCAAGCTAAGAAATCTACTAGGCTTTATTAAAAATAAATAAATTGCTGGCTGCGTGTTCTCGCAACTAACAGGATAACAAAACCTTGTTGTATTAGTCAATTTATGTTCGTATTATTAATTTTCAGTTCCATAATCAGTTTGAAAGTTCTTTCACAAGATTCGAAAGAGCTAAAAGTGAAAAGCATCATAAACTTTGCTTATTTCAAATCCACTTTTGGATGGCACGAGACAATTTTAATTCTAGAGACTTTTTAATTCTAAAGGTAATGTGCTGTGATACATTTAAAAAATCAGCATTTCTACTTTTTCTGCAACTAATCTGCCAGTTAATTTGTAAATACCCGATTAAGTGTATTCCTGTTTCATAATTTCTTTGTACCATTTCAAACAGTCAGATTTTCAAACTCATTTAGAAGCGTAAAGAAAGCTTAGCAGAGTTACGCGTTGATGTTAGTGTCATACCTCATATTTATCATTTTTAAACAAAGCTGTTAAAAGAAGTTGTTCAAACAACTATAATAGATTATTCCCGTGTAATTTACAGAAATATAATTTTCTATAGTTTGGTAGGGCACAAAAAAGTAAATTTTGATATAATTCCCTGAAAACTTGAGCATAACTACTTGATATAATCTTACATGAAATATTTAATGCAGACGACATCGATTTCTATGTGGTCCATAATCTGTTTTAATGGTGACGTAGCATTATTTTAGTCAAGATGTGCAAAGATTGAATACACCGTGCTTAGAAATTTATCGCAGGGTCCTAAATCCAATTGGCCAATGAATTTACTTCGACAGAAAAAACAAAACTGCTCTCTGTGCACGGAAATCTCTTAGTTAAGTCCTGAGACTATATTAAAAAATTGAAGCCATACAGGGTTTAATTTCCAACAAACAAAAGTACAGCAGCTCTATTATTCTGAAGTTCTAACAACCGTAGCGTATTTCGCCATTTGCATATTTGTATTTCAAACTTTTATTGCAAAATTTGTTTTATTTTCTTCATCAAAAGACAATTTTTTAAATTTTAAATATATCTATATGCATCTATATACATATCTATCAACTAATCTACTTTTTTGTTACTCCTATTTTCAAACAGAAACCTTCGCCTAAACTTGACATATAATATAATCGCAGAATTTTGCGATTAAATAATGTCAATATTATTATTCGGAAATAGTGGTAACAGAAAAATGGAATAGTTGTCAGCTATATGTATATATATAATAAAATCTAACGAATGAACAAAGTGCAAAGGTATTTATAGGGGAATTTTTAGAAAATCTTACTCGCCGTAGAGTTTTTTTTAATCCACCAGCAATATACAACATTCAAGGATGTACGTGTAGTCTCCGGTGCGTATCCGGTGGTAAATGGGGGAATTTGTGGTAAAATTTAATGAAATTTGACCCAATACGTAAAACGCTCTACAGAAACATCTATTGTATGTATCCTAATTTCCTTTTTACATTTCATACTTATGACATTGGAGAAGGCAATGAACTAAAATCTTAGAGATATTTTAAATGTTTCAAAACTTATACCATATCGCACCTTTTTACATGCTGATCTTCATAAAATTCATCGACGTCATACCACGAAAACACCCATAAATCAAAAAATATTTATTATAAAATTAAATCTGTAATTCATTACCTTTACAATAGTGTAAATAACATGCAATTTAAATTCCATAGAGATATTCTGATAACTTTTTGAGAAATCATGTTTTGCGTATAGAATTTTCACCAAAATTTACATTTTCCAAAAAATGCATTTAATGTGTAGATTTGTGTTTTACAACAAGGATTCACACAGTAATATGCATCTAAACTTAACTTTTTTCATAAGCCATTCTCTTTTTTTTTTTAAGTACTGAGCCCTTGCTTATTTCTAGAAAGCCATATTTTTGCTTTCCCCCCTCCCTGTTAGTACCTTTAAATAGTACTTCCGGTCCATTAAACGGCACTTCCGGTTTGAGTGACAACTGTTGAGTAGTTTAAATACCGCTACAATTCCGGTTCTATTTATCGTATAAGAAAAATAAATACAGTTTTGGAAAGGTAAAAAGTTGGTTTTTTAATAAAATGCAATAAAGTTGTTTTGACAATTTTATTCGAAAACCACTTTTTAAACGTAGTCAGATACCTTAAATGTGATAGCTCATACAGATTAACATTTTTTCGTGTAGAATATATGTTATAAAGAAAAACCATGCTCGTCACAAACGCTGACATCATAACGATTGTGCCAACTACCTGCGTTATGGTTTTTATTTTTATCTCACACATATACGTTTCTAAATATGACATAATTTCGGTGTTTACACCATCGTACTTTTAAGTAAAATTTGTTTGAATACTGTAACTGAAATTAATAATTATTTATATTTAAAAATATATATATTTTTTTAATTTTAAATCTCAACAAGGAATGCTTGTTTGAAACAATATTTCTATAGTGACATTCCTAGCAAAATTAATAAACATTCTTAAGCAGACAGTTGCAGCGCTAATGCAATTGACAGTTGATACTTGACGAGAGTTCTTTTTTCATCCTCACATACTGCTTTTAAACATGTAGTTTTAAAATTGAAAACTACATTATTGTAGTTACATAATTTCTATATTTTATATAAAAATCGTTTTTGGTGAGCAATCTGAAAAATATACTAAAAGTAAAAAAAAAAAAAATCCTACAGTTTTAATTAAAAACTATTTTCACCTATGTTCTATACACGGACAGTATTTTCTGTAACCTAGTTAGCCCGTGTTGATACCCTGGTGTCCTTAGTTTGAAAACATGGAACAATAAAATAAAATAAAATTAAATTAATATTTCTCCATTGTTGCTTGAGCAGCTTCCTTTTCTCTAACAAGGAAGGTCTCCTTAAAGCGCATACTCAGAAAATTCTGAAAAAAAAATGCTGATGAAGCTACTCATAGATGTAATAAAGGAACAGTGAAATTTAGCTGCGGAATCCCAGTAGAAAATCTGCAAAAAAATAAAATACTTTCGAGTATTTGGCACAAAAAGACGCGATTTGGCTAGCAACATGTTTTTCTCGCCAACCACAAACGATTTTAATGCATTTTAAAGTTGCTTGTAAAATGATTATTCGAATGCGCAATACTTAATGAATTTGAACTTAAACGATGAAAGTTTATTATTTTTTGCATAATTTTTTCATTTTCAACAATGCTTTTTTAAATTTCCAAATATGTCTATGAGATTTTTGTAAAATTTGAAAGCGTAAAATTGTCATAAAAAATTATACGAATGGGTTAATTCTATGGCTCATGATACCATACCCTCTTGTTCTGATTCCCATCACTAAATTTTATTAGTATTCTTCGTCAAATTTTATTAGTATACTTCGCCCAAATTTTATCAGTATTCTTATTAGGAGAGGAATACTAAAAAGTGGTAGGAATCGGCCGATTGGTGCCTAGATTTTTGCACTCCTGCCTTAAAAAGTAGTTGTTATAAAACAAAATTTCTTAAAATTTTATTCCGTCGCCAACCAGTGATAAATCGCCAAATAAACGAAATTTTAATAATTTTTTACGGACGTTATATCGAGGTTCCGCAGAAATTTTTTTATAGACGTATATATCCTCATGAGAAGAACATTCTGTATTTTTTTAAAATTTTTATGAGTATGTGCTTATGGAGACCTTCCTGTAAGCTCACACAAAACAGGTACTTTTTCACTAAAGGAGCCTTAGCGAGATAGAGGAAATGGTCTTGTCGAGATAGAGAAAAAAGCCTTGGGGAGAAAAGGAAATTTGAAAAAAAAAAAAGAACTTCCCAGAACACATTTAGTCTTTCATATACACATGCAATTTTTTCAATATTTATAAATAAAGAAGCCATTTATTAATTTTTATGTACAAACGTTATGTAGTAAATTGAATATAAAAACAACAACAACAATATATATATATATATATATATATATATATATAAACAAGCATAAAAGTTCACTAGGTTTGTGTTCATAGCCGTTTATTTCATTTGGCAGTAAATTTCATTTTCTGAAAACCCGAATTGAGCGAAACTTTTAAATACCAAGGTCACCACAGTGGAAAATTACCTAAAAACTCTTAATCATCGAAGTCTTGGCTGCATTCATATATATTACAGTTTCTAATTTCAACATGTGTTTTTATTAATATTCATAAAGGGAATACACTATGAAATAGTCAAAACGCTTCGTTATTGTTGATCGCTGAATTTTCAAGTTACTTTAAATATCTTTTCCGTTTGTTTAAATTACATACACACACATGAAATATCACATTGTGTTATTTTTGTTGGGAAAATACATAATTAATATTTATTAAGCAAAAACGCCTTTTGTCTTTCTTTTTTTTCGGAAATTAATTTTACAAAAATCCGCAAATGATACGAGACAAGATAAAAAATTATTATTTTTTAATTGCTTTTTAAATCTTTATCTGCAAAGGCACCCGTATGATTTCTTTTCATGTTCGGTTATGCTTCCACATTTATTTATGTAATATCTGATAACGCGATAACTTTTTGCACAGAAAGTCTTTGCAAATTATGAATATTGAATTTGAGTATTCTATCGTTATCATAGGGATAATTTCTATTCATTATTCTTTACCTCCATTTTCCTCCGTAGAGACAGTAATACATTTTGTTTATATTCAGACGGCATTATATTGATGAATAATGGTACAATCATTTCAAAGAATTCTTTACAAAGAGAGTTAACGTTATTTAAATATTTTTTTTCTGAAATGTGTGATGTTTTAAAATATTTAAAATAGAAGAAAAATTAAATGACATTTTATTTTACAGAATAATTTGCGAATAACAGCATTATTCATAGATTTTATTTACGTACGATTCATTGATATTACTATAGAGTTTTCATTTTTAAATATCATTAATAGTTGAATTTTCATTTTACGTATTCGTATTATCGTAGATACATATTATATATTTAAATACATTTTTAAATATACATACATACTTACACAGAAACCTTAAATGCATTCAACAAATAAATAAAATAATGAGTGTAAAAATGATTAATGAGAAATCACTCAGATTCTAAATGTTAGAAAATTATCAAGTTGATGCAAAACATTATATCGTTTAATTTTTATTAGACATGAATAGCATATAAGAATAAATCAGTAATAAATTCTTATCCACATTATAACACTCGTTAAATCAATAGTTTCTTTCCTTGATTAGGCTGCTTTTATCACACATAACACGGCGGTTTTCCGGTTATAAACAAAGATAAGCAACGTTTTCGTTTAAGAAATATTTTTACTGAACTTTTTTTTAAATTAAAGCTAGTATCACACTAAGTACATAAAAATATATCAACTATTTAATCTAATATGTGACCAATTGTACGGATATATATTGTAAGACAATATCAAACAACTAAACAAATATATTTTAGTATGCAGAAAAAAAATCTATAAAGCAACAACACGTCTTTGATTAAAGCTGACGTCATATCGACGGGAACGATGACTTGACCAATAATTTGCGCTTCTACTGCAATTTTTTAACGTTTTAAGACCGCACAATTTTAATTTTTACACCGTCAAATAGAAAAGACATATATTTACAAATGCAATTTCATTGAAAACTGTATCATAATTTACTGGTTTAGTACGGTTTTAAAATGTAATCTCATGCATGATTATTTAAAAAAATCTATCTCTATTACGAATAGTTCGATTACGGATGATTAACCCGTTTTCAATAGCAACATAAATAGTTCAGATTTTGCTATCGCCAAATATTCCATGACGAAATTAACACTTTACATTGAATAATGGATCTAAAATAATTAGAATCACTAACAAAGTATTTTGAGATTTCTTCGGATATTAACAGCTGGTGGTTAATACAAAAGTATCGCTTTAACAAAAATGTCAAAACTTTATTTGGATTTATAATTGATATTTTCAGAAGAAAATATTTTTTGGTGTTGTTATGTTGTTAGTGGTTAATCTAAAAATATAGATTAAATTTAAATAATCTATTACAGATTTCAATCAAAATGTTTTCACGTATGTTCTGTAACCCGAGATTTCCGAGATTAATCTTATGGTAATTAAAGTGGAATGTTCATAATGAGAAAGTAATCCCATGCAGTTCAGACCTTCGTACTAAATGCCAACAATAATGCTTTTCTTTTATCTATAAAGTGACAGATATAATTTGTTTCAAAATTGTTTATCCTGTATTTTTATTTTATTTTATTTTTTTAATTCCCGTGATCGTAGCAGAAAATTCTTTCTTCGGAATGTCTTTTAAATTTATAAATCTTGAAGAATGTACCTGATTTTTTCCATATCGCATGTCACTAAATTGACTTTTCTGAAGTTAAAATAAAATCAGATACATTCGCTAAAGAAATTCAGCAAACAATATGATTGTATCGAAAATGTGATAAATCAATTAAAATAGAAATATATTTATTTAAACGTTTATATATAAAAACGTTTATAATAATAATAATCATAACATATATATACCGGGTGTCCCAAAAATGACTGATGGATTTTAAAATTCAATAACTAGCAAACGGTGACAGATATTTAAAAAATACTTGCAGGAGGGTTATGTATGATGTCGGGAGTTTTTTTACTGTGATTCTTGATTTTAGTTCGAATTTCAAACAATAGATGGCGCTGATAGCGGTTGGCGCTCATTTGAGGCCGAAACTGACGTCACTCAGCATTGATGCGAAGAAAGGAGATTAAGGCTATGGAGTGGGTCTCATTCGCCAGTACAATCTTGCTCTTTGCCTCGATTCTGAACTCATTCGATATGATTTCAATGGAATGCGTTGTTGCCATGGAAACAACAAATTCTTCGACAGTAGAATACAGCGTTCAGATCAAGACATAAATTTAACAAGCAGTATTCGAGTTGCAGGCGATTTTACATTTATGAAGTTTTATTTTCCCGGTTTAATTACTTTTTATAGCTTGATTTAAAGAATATTTTATTCATCGTATTTTAAAACTACTAGGTGAAATAAACCATTTTCAATAAATAGTGTACACTCTTTTAAAAGTACTCACTAGCTGATTGCATAGCAAAATAACGAATGAAGATGTGACGGATTTGATTTCTGTGCAGCTCTCACATACCTGCATTGCCGTCATTTCGCGAAACTAAATTTTCATATTGGTTAGATAAAATTCCCATAAACACTCATAAATGTAAAATCGCCTGCAAACTCGAATACTGCTTGTTAAATTCATGCCCTGATCTAAACGCTGTATTTCACCATCGAAGAATTTGTTGTTTCCATGGCAACAACTCATTCCATTGAAAGCATATCGAATGCGTTCAGAATCGGGGCGCCTAAGAGCAAGATTGTACTGGAGAATGAGACCCACTCCATAGCCTTAATCTCTTTTCTTCGCATCAATGCTGAGTGACGTCAATTTCGGCCTTGAATGAGCGCCAACTGCTGTCAGCGCCATCTATTGTTTGAAATTCGAACTAAAATCAAGAATCAAAGTAAAAAAACTCCCGACATCATACATAACCCTCCTGCAAGAATTTTTTTAATATCTGTCATCGTTTGCTAGTTACTGAATTTTGAAATCCATCAGTCATTTTTGGGACACCCGGTATATACAATCAATTACAATGCTATGACAAAGACGTTTGTCATATATCTTGCTTTCAGTTCAAACCCCCCCCCTCAAAATTGTAACAAGTTAACATAAGCTTTTCCATTCCTCTTCCAACATCTAGCATACATGTATTGATTGCATGCTTCTCCTCCCCCCCCCCCCCAAAATAGAGATTTAAAAAAAAAAAAAAAAAAAAAAAAAAAAAAAAAAAAAAATTCATAAAGATTCATTTATTCCCCCCCCCCCCAAATAAATAAATAATTATAAATAATTAAAATAAACAATTATAGTTTATAGATTTTAAATGTCTGTAATCCCCCCCCCAAAATTCAATATGGTAACTAAAACCTATTTCTGATTTAATTTAGATAACAAATCTACTTGCTTCATTCTAAAATGCAAGTCACTCGCATATATATCAGAAAACTCTCTGTCCTTAACTTTGCGGTTATGCCAAAATAAGTTACTAATGTTCACATATTTCTAATTCAACCGTTTCCTTCTCATGAAATCAAAAGTGCATCTGTCTTAAAAGTTAGACAAAATATATAAGCAGCTGTGCTCTACTTATTAAAATAATGTAACGTATAACCGTTATTCTTTATGCAAGCATTTGCACTTCTCACCCGCTCTCAAAAGAATTAATTAAAATATCTCTCGCCCACATGTAAACTGTAATATGCAAGCTCACATCTTTCACACCCTGTTATTAGATTCGAGTCATAAGTAACCGTTAATTGCAGCTGTCTTTTAGCAAAATCAAACGCCAATCCCAAAATTACTTTCTTTTCTTTTTCCTTTTCTGTCTCCATGAAAGAATCCTTACAACCCTTCCCCCCATTCTCAAATGAATGCACTATCATAGACAGATTCTAGCAGTTATCGTTTTTTTCCCATACGCGTCCGTCCGCAGTCTCCAAAGACTCCCTCGCCAAGTACTGGCGATTTTATCATGCTTTCCGCGCCAACACCCGTACATGTAATTTTTAGAACATAAGCACTTCGGCCGTTAGACGTGACCAGAAAGGTTGTAAAAAAACTTGTCATTGTTTGTGTAGGTACCTCCCCTTTGCTTCTTTAACTATCAATATTGCCGCTTCATAAAATAAATAGACATTGCATCTAACTATGTGATTATTCTGTCTCCTGGATTTGCTACATATTTTTCATCTCTACTTGACCCTGTTTACTATGCTCCGTTATACTAATAAGCACTGACGTCATGGTAAATAAACATCTACTGCTCCATGTTATATACTCTGGTGCTTTCGCCGGTTTCGCTTGAACTTAGCGATTCACTTTTTTCTTCCAATAAGGGGAGGTACCGAGGTACAATAATTATAAGAGATATATTTCCTTCATCTGCAGCTATGTGGAACTTTCAATACAACTTCTCTGAACTGCCCCTGGAAAATTAACGCTGCTTCCGCTCCGCTTCTTCACTGATTCCAGACCGCGCGTCCCCCCCCATCTCTTCGCAGCGCGATATACCTGACGCCGGCCTCGCTTCATGTGGAACGCATCATCACAGCCCTCCCACCTGCCATGCTGGATCGCTTTTCTACCAGGAGTCTTTCTTCACCCCCTCATCTCTGCTGACAGCCATGCTCTTTCTGGAAGTGCTGCACCCCCTCTCTAAAAGTCATCCTCCTGTCCTGTTGTGCTCTAAAATATGGTTTCAACGATCAACGCCCTAGCTACCTACCCTGATCATCAACTGGCCGTGCTCGATTCGTGATTGTGTTTTGTTTGTAATACAAGTGCCTTGCCGTGCAACTTCATAGGTGCAATCGTGTGTTTTTCTTTCCTGTGCAACTTCATAGGTGCAATCGTGTGTTTTTCTTTCCTGTGCAACTTCATAAGTGCAATCGTGTGTTTTTTTTTCTTTCTATGCAGCCCACCAGTACGTGTACACCGCACTCCCGATAATTGTGATGCAATCTACACACTTTATAAAATGTACATAAGTAACATGTGCTAAGTGTTTTTGTCGATTTATCGTCTTGTGCTGTGCTAAGTGAAATTAAAAAAAAAAAAGAAAACGAGTGGTCGTGGTGTCTGCAGTGTCTCAAGTGTGTACAATAAATAATTAATGCTGCACTTACAAGAGTGAGATAATTACAAAATATTCAGACCATCAGTGATTTTTACATGGCATTATTTTTTTTTAAATTATCGGCGCGATAATGAATATTTTTTTTTTTTGTGGTCCATGGTTTTCAAATTAATAAGTATGAAGGATGAATAGAATATTAGTATATTGTAACTTTCTCTCACTCACAGTAAAAAAAATTTTTTTTTTTTCTTTAAATAAATAAAAAAAAAAAAAAAAAAAATGTGGCTTTAATTAAAATATACATTTCAACCTTCATACTTCTCTTGTAATATAATTAATTTTTTTTTCCTCTACCAGTCAGTAGTGAATTTTATTTGGTTAAATTATTGCATTTCTATTATTAAAAGAATACATTTAATAACAGAGTTTTAGTTATGTTCTTTTTGTGTTTGCCTTTTACCAAAACCTTCTTAATTAAATATTCAGGTTGAAATTAAGTTAATTTAATTTTTGAACCTTCTCATCAAATCATATAAATATGATTATTTTATCTTGCATTTTTTTTAGTTGTAAAATATGATATTTTTATGAATATTTAAGGCAAGATTGTTTTTTTTAAGGTGTTTTGGATACAAATATTAATTTGAGTTTTTAATTTTTAGTAAACCAGTTTAAAAAAATAACTTAAATTGTCTTGCAATATTGGTTTCATTTTTTTTTTTAAATGAAGAAAAGAAATGCTACGTTCCATTCTTAACAATTTAAATAATTTGCATGAATTTTTACTTTTTATACTTGTATTGATAGATCCCAGGTAAGATCTTTGTTAGTATTTCATGCTATACAAATTGATTTTAAAGTTATAAAAAAAAAAAGGATATATTTTTTTTTTCTCCTCTATTTTTCTCTCATTCATCGCTGTTTCTTTTTAAAAATGAATTTAAAAAATGAGCGTTAGGGATCTATACGCTAAAAAGAAACAGTGATCAGTCATTATTATTTATTATAATATAAATCCAGTTTACATTTTTCTTTCATGTTATATTTATTATCTGCTAGTGTATATTGATATTTTTTTTAGTTATTTTATTGTGCATGCAGTGTTTCCTTGAATTTCATAGATTAGTTAATAGTATTTTTGGCCACCATGGCTTCTCGGCAAATACCAATTAACTTGCCTACCTTTGATGGTGATCATGAATCACTCAAATTCTTTTTCGACCAAGTACGGTCTGTTAGTCAAATAAATAAATACAGCCCGCAAGCAACAATTGCTCTCCTGAAAAGTAAATTATCTGGTCCTGCATTAAAATATTTAACACAGAACCCTGATTTATTAATCTCAAATGACATAAATGTAATCGAAAAAGAATTTTCCAATTTTTTTTCCCCTCCTAGCAAATCACAGGTAGCAGTCGAACTTGCAAACTTAACGCTCTTACCCGCAGAAACCATTAAAAACTTTGCCCATAGGCTTAATGTTCTGGCTGCAACAGTTTATTCGGACATTCAAGACGCCAATGCGCGTGACAAAATTAAGTACATGAAATTCCTGGAAACCATTCCATCCAATTTACGAATTAAAATTCAAGAGGAAGGAATTACAGAGTACCAACCCGCAGTTTTAAGAGCCCAGGCGCTACAAGATATTTTGTACGGAGAAAAAATTTTGCATGCTTACCCCACCCCTTCCCCAACTGATTCAATATTTGCCGACCAGCTGAAACAGCTAACCGAGAAAATAAACGCCCTTTCTGTAAATACCCAAACACAACCAGAAATTAAAGATGACGCGGCAACTTACAAAACTAAATTTGCTGGCATGCACAACAAACGGAAATTTCAAAATCGCAATTATAACAAACGCCCCTCTCCACATAAGTCTTACAGATTTCACCGCACTACTTGCCAGCTATGTTTCAAAAGTGGTCACGAAGCGCAAGCCTGTTTTAAGTGGAAACGCTTAAATACACAAAGACGAGGACAATTTCACAACAACAACAACCGACAACAGGAAAACTAAGTCAGAGGTGTAATTTTGCTGATGGCTTTGCACCTCACCCCCCTACTGATTACACATCAGCCAGTTTTTTCCCAGATCCGTCCTTACCAAAAATTTCACTTAATAGACTAGTAAACTCTGTAAGCACACAAACATGTGATAGTGTAAAAATTTCTAAGCATGAAACGACACAAACAAACACAGAACAATACGATGACACTACTACAAAAATTATTTACAATGTCATTAAAGACTCAACATCACTTCCCCTTGTAAAGGCCTCAATTGCAAAAAAAGATATTACTCTACTTTGCGATACAGGAAGTACTATTTCGTTACTATCACAGTCTTTATTTGATGAATTAAAAACAATTTTAAAATATAAGAGATTATCAACTGGTGTTGTCATCAAAACAGTCAATTCTGATGTAGATTTTTCCGCATGTATTAGAACCTCCATTAAATTACAACACAAAAACTTTAATCACCACTTTTATATCGTAGACATACCAGATTCATCTAGTTTCCAAGGTATTATCGGCTATGATTTCATCAAACGATTCAATATTGTTGTAAACACCGTCAAAAACATTATCCATATTGACAACACTTTATCGATTCCTTTGGTAAACAAACAAACTACTTCATCTTCTGAAATAAACCAATGTAGTACACAACCCATCTCCTTCAAAAATCAAACTGTAGCTTTGACTCGTAGAATTTCCTTAAACCCTCAGGAACAAAAATGGATTTCAGTTTTCACAGATTCTATTAGCACAGACAAAGATTATTTATTTCAATACAATTCACCCGTTGACAACTTAATAGGATTTGATGCTATAATAAAATCAAAAAATCCAAAGCGAAAAAGAAAAATTCCACAACAATATACATTTTTCCTGATTTCGGTTAAAAACAATTCTGATAATCCCATTCACATTCAAAAAAAAGCTAAAATAGGTCAACTTTTTGAGGTCGAGGAAATAATTGAGTACTCCCCAGATAAAATTAGTCAAGATAACTCAGATCAACAATTTTTAAATCTCATTCAAGCTTCTAAAGACATTCTCAAAAAAAGAAAAGAAGACTTATCTGCAACTGATTTCAATCTTGAAAACTTACCATCCAATGAGGCTGAAATTCTAAAAGAAATGTTACTCAAATATTACCCTGTATTTTCAAAATCTCTAAATACACTTGGGCATACAGATAAAATTATTCCAGATTTGAAATTCATTAATGACTATCCTATAAAAACACTTCCTTTTCCAATACCTCAGGCATTACAAAAAGATGCATTAGATCAAATTAATCAATTACTTGAAGCCGGAATTATACAAAGACATTGCTCCGAATGGTCTTGTCCTATGTTACTTGTTAGAAAAAAACCAGATGGTACTGGTAAACAAAAATTTCGCCTCGCACTTGACCTTCGAATGTTAAACACTGTAATACAAGGATCATCTTACCCACTACCAAAAATTCAAAACATCATCGCTAATCTCTCTTCTTACACATTCTTTACAACACTCGACTTTCATCAAGCATACCACCAAATTAACTTACCAGAAAAATTTCACAATCAACTAACTTTTACCACCATGTTTGGATCTTTTTCTTACCGCAGACTTGTCTTTGGTTTAAAGACAAGTGCCTCAATCTTTCAAGCTCTAATGGACTCTTTAATTGACGAATTACACCTACAAGGTGTGTATACGTATCAAGATGACTTTATTATAGGTGCGAATTCTTTTGATGAAATGTGTTCTAAACTCGACAAAATTTTTAACCTCCTTTCCAAGTACAATCTCACTCTTTCACCTAATAAATGCAACTTTCATCAAACAAAAGTCAACTACTTAGGTTTTCAAATAGAAAATCATTGTATTTCACCAATCCATTCTAACATTGTAAAAATAACTTCATTTCCTACACCAACTACAAAAAGACAACTAAAAAGGCTTATTGGTTTGATAACTTTCTATAAATCATTAATTCCAACATTTAACAAACTAGTGCAACCACTTATTGATTTAACTACTCCTAAAACTAAATTCATCTGGACAGAAAAACATCAGGACATACTTAAAACAATACAGAAAATTTTCTTCGGTTCACCCATGGTTAGGTTACCAGATTGGAATAAGAATTTTTATTTGAATACAGATGCATCTAACATTGCCATCTCTGGCGTTTTAATGCAAGAACATAATGGAAATCTTCTACCAGTAGCATACTTTTCTAAATCCTTAAATTCCTCTGAAAAAAAATATCCTGCTTTAAAACTAGAACTCATGGCAATTTACAAATCTGTTATTGCATTCAAATATTACTTATACAACAGAAAATTCCTAATCTTATCAGATAGCAAACCTCTAAAAAAATACAAAAAAACTACAAACCCAGCAGACATAACCACCCGTTGGCTAATTGACCTTTCAGAATATTCATATGATTTTGAACACATTCCTGGATCTTC
Source organism: Maratus michaelseni (assembly GCA_963931845.1). Classification (NCBI taxonomy): domain Eukaryota; kingdom Metazoa; phylum Arthropoda; class Arachnida; order Araneae; family Salticidae; genus Maratus; species Maratus michaelseni. The sequence continues at coordinate 172,687,953 of OZ007589.1, read as the reverse complement.
AAATGTTTTAGCAGATTATTTCTCTCGCTGTAATTTTGACAACAACCAAGAAAATTTACTAACCAATCCTAACCTTATCCATGATCCTCAACCACTTCCAATAGTCGATCATGAAACACCTGATATTTGTAAATCTGTTAATAACAACAATTGTCATGTTAATTTTCTCATCTCAGGTGAACGAACAAAACGAGACCCATTATTGGAGATATCAAATCAAACTTTTTGCACTGAACAACAAAAAGACCCTACCTTAGCTAGTATTTATGATCATATATTACAAAATGGACCTTCTTCAAAATTCCCGAATTACTTCATACATCCTGATTCTAAAATATTAATGTTCAAAAAGGAAGATGTCATAAATAATACTTTCTCATATCACATTGTTGTCCCTGATTCACTTAAAAGTAAAGTTTTAACTATATCCCATCTGTCACACTTTGGTATGGCCAAAACTTATGAATTTCTTACATCCAAATATTTTTGGAAAGGCATCTATGTAGATACACTCAACTTTGTAGCTTCATGTGTCAAATGTTTACAGGCCAAACACCATAACACTCCACCCGCACCTCTTCAACCTACATACACACCAAGATATCCTGGTCATACAGTCAGTACTGATTTACTTGGTCCTTTCTCAAACAATAAACATGTTTTAACTGTAACCGATCACTTCTCAAGACACATTGAACTCTATCCTCTCACTGATACTTCTGCACCCAAAGTTGTAAAATGCTTATTTAGTTACATAACTACCTATGGGAGACCCGTCTGTATTTTGTCAGACTTAGGCCCACAATATACTTCTCATATTTATAATGCATTTAATGATGCTCTTGGTATAAAAATACATCACAGTTCGGTCTCGCACCCACAATCTAATAGTATTGCCGAGCGAATTAACAAGTCTATTAAATATTCTGTTACCACATTACTACAAGAAGGACACTCTTTTGAAAATGCTCTGTTTATTCATAAGTCACTTTATAATGGTTCGACACACTCTTCTACACTATTTTCACCTAACTTACTTCATTTTGGTCGTGAACTTTCATTAATTTTTGACACATATGATCATAGTACCAACCAAGCATTTCTAGATAAACATGTTGAAGTTTATAAATTACTAGATGACTTAAACAAAATATATGACAAAGCATATAACAACATTAAGACTGCTCAAGATAGACGTTACAAAATTCACAGTCGAAAAGCTAAATTAAGAAATATATGTTTAAAAGATATTGTTTATTTAAAATCAGTCGACAAATTTAAACCTAAATATACCGGTCCATATATTGTAACATTTAAACACTCTCCTGTTTCATTTTCAATTAAAAGATTATATGCTCATGATGATACTGCATTTAGGGTACATATTGATAGACTTCTTCTAGCACCACCTCGATATGGACATTTATGTGATCCTGCAAGTCATGTTACAAATAATAATTCTTCTAACACCATTCTCGCCCCTCGCTACAATTTAAGAAAAAGATAATTTGTAACAAATTTTAAAAAAAATAATAATAATAATAAACTTTAAAAAAAAAAAAAACTTTTAAATTTTTAATATGATCTGATACTAAGTGTTTTATCCCTGGCCAGGATTCTACGTATACTGTGCATAACTTGTCTTCACCTGACTTCACGGCTGGTCCATGTCTTCTTGTGAAGACCACTTTTACACAATATTTTGTATCGGGTCACACCATTCTTTTAATTTTTCATTCAATTTTATAAACAGTAGATAAATATAATCTTTTCACATTCTTTTTCTCTCACACTTTAAACTTTCATTCATACTGAATACAACATTGCAAATATTTTAAATAAATAAGAGTTTTTTAAATTAAAAAAAAAAAAAAAAAAAAAAGTTCTAAACAAACTTAAAGCATTTGCTTACATGACTTGTACAGTTTCACTTCATCACACCCGATTATGACATATTTTAGGTCTCTCAACACTCTAGGACTGTCAATACATTAGGATTTACATGAGATACACTTGTATCTATTTTTTTTATTTTTTGACTAATTCTTCCCCTTCAGGCTAGTGGTACCGTTCTAAATTTTTGCCCTTCGGTTACCACCCCTCACCAGATTGTGTTTAGAGAGACAATTGTGATTTAGTTTACTAATTCACAATATTCCCTTTTCCCAAAAGTATATGTGTTCCCGAATCGTGCTCCTGTGTGGAGATCAGTGTGATCTTCATTGGGGAGCAGGGAGTTCATGTTGTAATGATGTGGACTCTCATCACTGCCCTCCTCACCTAGGTCGTAAGGCCCTAAGCCTGAGACATCACACTTGTCATGCATTGACAAGATTAAGGGCGGTCCCTTTTTATGGGCGTGCCACATGCACCTCTTTTTTTTACCGTCCTGTGCTTGCACGAATTTTAAAACTTTTTCAAACAACTTTTCAATACACTACACTTGAGTTAATCCATTTTCACTTTTTCATATAATTCAAGTTAATTTTTAAGGATATATGTTTATGTTATGTGTTATTTGTGTTTATTTTTTTTAATTGTTTTCATTTGTGTTTCATATTATACTTAAGTATTAACTATAGTATTTAAGTGCAACAAATTGAGAAAATGAGTACTGTCTTGTGTTCAGTTATCATTAGACATGTCTAGTTAAATAGTAACTTTTTAAAGCTGGTACCAGAAAGACAGAAAGACAGAAAGACAGAAAGAAAAAGAACAAAACAGAAAATAAAAAGGACGAAGATATATAAAAAAAAAATCTTCAAAGGTAGTGCACTATGTTTTATATTTTATGGCCTGAAGTTACAAACTATTGAGGTAACAAAATCCTTTATACTGTTGCAACTCATATAATTTACAAGTATTTTGTGTTATATTATGTATGTATTTTTTTAAGCTTGGGGAGAGTATAATTGTATTATATATATATTTTTTAAAAAAACTGTACTGTAAACAGTACAGCTTTTCTGGTCAATGGGGTGATATATATGACAAAGACGTTTGTCATATATCTTGCTTTCAGTTCAAACCCCCCCCCCTCAAAATTGTAACAAGTTAACATAAGCTTTTCCATTCCTCTTCCAACATCTAGCATACATGTATTGATTGCATGCTTCTCCTCCCCCCCCCCCCCAAAATAGAGATTTAAAAAAAAAAAAAAAAAAAAAAAAAAAAAAAAAAAAATTCATAAAGATTCATTTATTCCCCCCCCAAATAAATAAATAATTATAAATAATTAAAATAAACAATTATAGTTTATAGATTTTAAATGTCTGTAATCCCCCCCCCCCCCAAAATTCAATATGCTAACTAAAACCTATTTCTGATTTAATTTAGATAACAAATCTACTTGCTTCATTCTAAAATGCAAGTCACTCGCATATATATCAGAAAACTCTCTGTCCTTAACTTTGCGGTTATGCCAAAATAAGTTACTAATGTTCACATATTTCTAATTCAACCGTTTCCTTCTCATGAAATCAAAAGTGCATCTGTCTTAAAAGTTAGACAAAATATATAAGCAGCTGTGCTCTACTTATTAAAATAATGTAACGTATAACCGTTATTCTTTATGCAAGCATTTGCACTTCTCACCCGCTCTCAAAAGAATTAATTAAAATATCTCTCGCCCACATGTAAACTGTAATATGCAAGCTCACATCTTTCACACCCTGTTATTAGATTCGAGTCATAAGTAACCGTTAATTGCAGCTGTCTTTTAGCAAAATCAAACGCCAATCCCAAAATTACTTTCTTTTCTTTTTCCTTTTCTGTCTCCATGAAAGAATCCTTACAACCCTTCCCCCCATTCTCAAATGAATGCACTATCATAGACAGATTCTAGCAGTTATCGTTTTTTTCCCATACGCGTCCGTCCGCAGTCTCCAAAGACTCCCTCGCCAAGTACTGGCGATTTTATCATGCTTTCCGCGCCAACACCCGTACATGTAATTTTTAGAACATAAGCACTTCGGCCGTTAGACGTGACCAGAAAGGTTGTAAAAAAACTTGTCATTGTTTGTGTAGGTACCTCCCCTTTGCTTCTTTAACTATCAATATTGCCGCTTCATAAAATAAATAGACATTGCATCTAACTATGTGATTATTCTGTCTCCTGGATTTGCTACATATTTTTTATCTCTACTTGACCCTGTTTACTATGCTCCGTTATACTAATAAGCACTGACGTCATGGTAAATAAACATCTACTGCTCCATGTTATAAATGCACTATAATCTAAACTAATAAAAGAAAGTTTCACTCTGTGTGTCTGTTGGCGATGGCTAGGAAAATCTGGCCCACCTAGAAGGCTGGAAATTTAGATTTAGGTAGTCCAAACCCTCTCCTGGTGCAACATTACTTCAGAATTTTAATATTTTAATTACTTTCTGAAATATTAATTAAAATGCACAAAGAACTCTCATTAAAAATACGCTTTTATTCTCTTGGGTTGGTTGGTTCACTGGTTGGTTGCATCGATTCTTCACAGAAGTAATTAAATAAACCAGAGTAGAGATGCACAAATAAGGATTTTTAACTAAATAGTGTCAACATGGATTGAAGTTATTAGCGTAGAGGAGCCATGCGAATGTCACGCCACCTGTACATGACAAATTACACATACGTCCCACTGATTGAAATATTTTGCAGGCATATTTTTCTTCATAACAATTAGTCGGGTTTAAGTTTTTTTTTACATGACATTTATTATTATGATGGAGATTGTTAATACAGAAAACTTTATTTAACAGATTTTGTTTTATATTTGCGGGAATTAAGAGGGACAAGGGTCTAATTACATTTAAGCTTCAAGGTGTATTTCTAGAAAGCAATTACCAGAATTTCCGACTAGTAGTGTAAAATTAGCAAGCCAAATTTCATATTAAATTCCTAGCTTAACCAAATGAATCAATCATTAAAGATGTATTGTGATCCTCCTAATTAGTTATTTGCTGAAGGCCACTTGAACAACCCCCCCCCCCTTTCAAGGTTTTTTTCTCTAACTATGCTCCGTTTTCATATCTCAGCAACTATCTTTCCGATTTCAACACAAGTGATTCCAAACATTATAATTAACTTAAATGTCACTCTCTATAACATTAAACTAAATTTATGAGTAGCGGTTACCACTATTTCCGAATAATTGGGTAAGCCAAATTTGTAATTAAGTTCCTAGCTTAAGCAAACGAACGAATTTCGAAAGATGCATAGTGCTCCTCTTAATTAGTCATTTGCTGTTGGGTGCTTGATCATTCCCTCCTTCGAGGTTTTTTTTCTCTAACTATACCCCGTTTCCGTATATCAGCAACTATCTTTCCGATTTCAACGCAAGTGATTCCAAACATTATAATTAACTTAATTGTCACTCTTTATAACATTAAACTAAAATTATGAGCAGCGGTTACCACTATTTACGAATAATAGTTTAAGCCAAATTTGCAATTAAGTTCAAAGCTTAAGCAAACGAACGATTTTTGAAAGATGCATAGTGGTCCTCTTAATTAGTCATTTGCTGAAGGACACTTGAACAACCCCTCCCCCCCCCCCGGCACTCCTTTCAAGGTTTTTTTCTCTAACTATGCTCCGTTTTCATATCTCAGCAACTATCTTTCCGATTTCAACACAAGTGATTCTAAACATTATAATTAACTTAAATGTCACTCTCTATAACATTAAATTAAATTTATGAGTAGCGGTTACCACTATTTCCGAATAATTGGGTAAGCCAAATTTGTAATTAAGTTCCTAGCTTAAGCAAACGAACGAATTTCGAAAGATGCATAGTGCTCCTCTTAATTAGTCATTTGCTGTTGGGTGCTTGATCATTCCCTCCTTCGAGGTTTTTTTTCTCTAACTATACCCCGTTTCCATATATCAGCAACTATCTTTCCGATTTCAACGCAAGTGATTCCAAACATTATATTTAACTTAATAGTCACCCTTTATAACATTAAATTAAATTTATGAGTAGCGGTTACCACTATTTACAAATAAGAGTTTAAGCCAACTTTGTAATTAAGTTCCTAGCTTAACAAAACGAACGAATATTTATGCATGCATAGTGGGCCTCCTAATTAGTCATTTTCTGAAGGACACTCGAACATCTCCTCCCTTCGGCACCTCACTCAAGGTTATTTTCTCTAACTGTGCCTTATTGCAATGACTGGGATAATAATGTTCCAATCTTCTCGAAACCAGCTCAATTTTGTAGTGCGCCTACTATACAGTAACGTAGGCAGCGGGGACCTGTCTCAGAAGTTCGTTCGAAAAGAGGTTTGTTTAGAACAGAATGCTCCCCTGGCGGTGGTAGGGGGAAATAAAAGATTTTCTAGAGCGTACGAGCATGCCTGGTATACGGTTCCGAAGCCATCGTAGACCGTGGCCAGAGTTCCGTTTTTTAAGAGATTTAAGTTTATTACAAGGGCTCGGGCAACGCCGGGCGGGTCAGCTAGTAGAATAATATTATGATACCATACGATAGCGACATTCTATGACTGCATTATTGTGACTACATTATTATCAATCTGATGCCATTTAGCCAGTGTTAAGTCAGAATTTAATATCATTATGTTTTCAAACAACATCAGGAATATAAGATATAATTTTAATTAAATGTATTACTGCAACAAAAAGTGTTTCTTTAGTTGCATAAAATAAGAGAAATATAAAAGGAAATTTTATTTTGCAGATAAAAGTAAAAGTAAGAACTTTCGTTGAAATATTCTTCATCTAATGCAAATATCAGAGTACACACCTGACTGTAATTCTATCTTCTAACCTGAAATGCACACAGTTGTAAACTAGCTCAAATTACAGTATTGCATTTGTTATATAGATTAAATTATATTCATAGCCAGAAAATGTCACTCAGTCTCAAATTTAAATTACAATATATATATATATATATATATATAGTATATACACATCAGGTTACTATTTCTTAATACAATAAATAACATTTCCAATCAAACTATTTATTAAAAAGGAATTCGTACCACCTAAATTCAAATTTTATATAAAATAAGGAAAAAAAAATGTTCTTCAATTCTGTTTTGAAATTTTATCTGTAAAGTGACACAAGTAATTTATTTTAAAAATCGATTTTTCTGTCGCTTTTGTTTATGCACCTGATGACAAAAAATAATTTTTTCCATGGAACACCTTTTACATTTTTAAATGTTGAATATATGTGGTTCTTCCTTATTACCGTACAACATGTGGGCTCACTAACTTTTCTTTTAACGTCTAAGAACGAAAACTTTCATATTTTTAATATACAGCTAACATTGGATCAGCGAGAAAAGCGCCCACTGGTGGTGACAGGGAAAGGCAACTGACCCTTCCTAGATTTTGAAGTTTAATCAAACAGATTTTATTTTTCTCTGATGATTTTGAAAAATGTAATAAAAGTGTATTCTTCTCAAGTGGTTTAACATAACTAAACATTGAGAAAAATACCCCACGGGGACGCAAATGACCCTCCCTAGATTTTATTCTATTGCATTCAGGTACGTAGCTGGAAATGTGTTTTTTATGAACTGATAGTATCACCAAAAACATGATATTCCATGTTGTGAAAACGGATTAAGATACTGCATAAACTACTCGGAAGCGTTTCCGAAAATTACGGGTAGCAAAAGGATTTTTGTCTTTATAAATGTTTCTTTAAGGCTAGAAAATCTATTAGTTTCTGAGGTTTCTAAAAGTACAAGAACACTATTCGGAATCGTGGGTAACTTGTAAGAAGTAATATTATATTTACGTTCATAGTTCTATTAAATCTTCGTAGATTTGGAAGCATATTTCTTTTTTACAGGGTAACATAACTAAATATTGAGACAAAAAGGAACTTAGTGTTTTTTGTAATGGTTGGGGCTTTATTATTTTGTAATCCCCATAGAAGACTTATTTTGTTCTTATTTTCTTTTTATGTTTATACGTTCTATAACAATCTTAGAGGGAAATCAGGGGTGGTTCAGAAAAAAAGTAATAAGATTTTTCAAATTTTTATTTTGAAATATGTTGGTAGAAGCTTCCTATTGGATTTTTAATATTTCTTATATGTTACATTTGTGTATTGATTTTTATCTTGATATATTTAAAATTTGTCTGGCACGAGGTGATCTGATAAATTTTTCTTAATTTATTTTTTTTATGTTTATATGCTCCATTTAAAAAAACACAACTGCTGGGACGATTGATATTCACCAAGTGTACCTAATATAGCACCCCATGATTTATAAGTGAATTACCTGCTGCATTCTGGAGGTCGTTGTCTGAACTTGATCCTCCATTAGTAATTTTAGTCTAGTGTCATATCTGTTACCGTAGGGATGCGTTGTTCTAAATAATGATTTTTTTTTAATTTAAAAATATTTTTTAACGTTTTCTTCAGATAATATAATTATGCAAAGGTAAGTAATAAAAGTTTTAAATTTTGTTATTGATCGAAATTTTGATTTTTTTCTGTTTTTATTGACTTATTATTTCCTTGAAGTTGTGAAATGGCGGCCATTTATATTTTTGTTTATATGTTCCTAATATCGCACTCACTAACTTTTCCAAATACTGCGCAATATTAAGATTTAATTTCGTTTATAACGATAGGTGGATTTTAGATTATTATTTTAAGCAATTTATTAGGTGCCTAGTTTTTATTTTTATTTTATAAAAACAAGTCAAACAATATCTAATTAAATCACGTTTTTTACAACGTGTTTGCTTATAATTAATTAAATATATATTCCTATAGGAGATTAATGTCTTGGCTGGCCAAAAAAGTTCTTCGTTAGTAACGTTACAACTCATATTTCTTACGAAAAAATTTTAAAAGAGTAAATTTTATTGTGTTCCTAATATCGCGATATTAGGAATACTTTTTTGAAATTTGGTACTGAGGCGTTTTGCATATTTATTGCTGAAAAACAAAAAAATTGTTTCTTTTATTGGAACTCATTATAATTGAAAAATGTTTTATTAGAATATTTTATGAAGACATACCGTCAATCAGTTTCAACTTGTTGTGCAGTCAAACCGTATTAGATCAAAACTTCAAAATGGGTGCAAGATTAGGCATACTTCCCCTATATATAATTTGTTAAATCTTTGTTTAATATTGCGCTATTGCTCACATTTATTTCTAAAGAGAGAAAATCGCCATCTTGAAAAAGGGAGAATACAGAAAACGGAACTTTTTTGAGAAAACTGAGAACAGACGGCAACTTTTCCGTTTTTAAACGGATTTTTTCTTTCTCTTTTTTACAATGTTTGTGGTATAAATTACGACAAATATAAAATAAAACTGGTTTTGAAAAAAAAAAACCATTTATATTCAAAAATTCTTGGCGATATCACCATCTAATCTCAAACGCGATCAATTGTTTTAATACATATTTTAAAACAATATCAAACAACAGAATAAATATGTTAAAATTAATTTTTGTTACTCATAACAAAAATATAATAATGGAATATTCAGAGTGAGAAATTAATCTCAGCTCAGACATTAATACTAAGTATACCAAAAAGTATTCTTCTTTAGCAACCGTAAATTTAGAAACTCACAGGAAATAAGACAAAAAAAAAGTTCTTGCATCCTGTTTTAAAATTTTATCTGTAAAGTGACACGTGTAATTTATTTTAGAAACCGATTATCCTGTCGCTTTTGTTTATTCATCTGATAACAAAAGAAAAATCTTTCCATGGAACGGCTTTTAAATTTCCAAATGTTGAATGTGCGTGCTTCTTCCTTATCGCCATAAAACATGTGTGTTCACTAAATTAACTTTTCTTTTGACGTCGAAGAATAAAGAGATACATTCTGTTGATATTCCGCCAACGCTATGTTGGGAAAAATGTTACTACGTTTTCAAAAAATACCAGAAAGAGAAGACCGTATTACTTTATTAAAATGCAATTTGATTGTTGACACATCGTCTTCTGGAAAATGGAGATTTTTATAAAATTGTTCAATAAGAAAAAAATATAAAGGATATTTTATTTTACAGAAAAGAAAGAAAATAAGTGTTTATGTTAAAATTTCTCTAGTTCTGACAAGTATTATAATAAACAACTTATAAGAATACTACCATCTAATTTCAAATCTAGTCACTTGTATGGTGATATATTTTCACTTTACATTTGTTTAAGATAATAACTAAGATTACTAATCAATATATTCATAAGGAAAAAAATTATCACCAAACTTCAAAATTCATGTAAAGTGATGCCAAAATGGCCTTTCATTTTGATTTTCAAATTTTTCTACAAAGAAAAAATTTATTTTAAAAACTGATTATCCAATAGCTTTTATTTATATACGTGATAACAAACGAAAATTATTTTCATGGAGTAGTTTATAAATTTCTTGATTTTGAATTGTGTAGTCCTTCCTCATCGTCGTAAAATATGTGTGACCACTAACTTAAATTTTCTTTTGTCGTCTAAGAATGAAGAGAAATACATACTGTTGATATTCCTCGAGCATTGTTTAAGTAAATAATGTTATTAGGTTTTCAAACAATGTAAAAAATATAAGATGCAGACAAACACCAACTATTCGAGGTCCTGTTATCAAAATCGAAAACATCCGAATCGATATCAGGAAAATTACTTGTAGAAATGAAAATTGCATGTATCCGTTTGTAAAAATATTCTTTCTCATTAAAATCAACGCTAAAATTTACATTTAGTTGGAACCTGCATTTTGATTAGTCAGTATTTATAGCCATAATGTAGCAAAACAATTATATTTGTTGTACATATTCAACTAACACATCTAAATTTCTGCAAGTACCATTATTTCCTGTTTGTAATAAAAGTATATTTTTAAAAAGATAAATTATAAATTGAAAACATTTTAAAACAAAACTATTTCTGTGAGTAACAAAACTTTCAGGACGCGAGTCCTGTCATGCAAACACAAATAAGTAAAAATCAAGACAAATAACCTTCTTTCTTTTAATTGGTAAAAAATATGTTTTGTATCATAGAAATTCACTCAATTACATAAAAAGAAAATCATTTTCAAAAGTTCCCCCGATTAAATGCGATCGATTGCTGCTTGGGAGGATTTTACAAAATGGCTCAAATAACAAAATTAAATGCTCGTCCTCGCAAGATGATTCAGAATACTCGCTCATGAAGGATAGAGCATGAAACGACAGACCCAGAGATGTTTTTTCTAGGCTAAAAACAATATTAAGTGCGCATATAATTGGACTGATGTTGACAAATTCTATGGAATAGAAGAGTTACCGCCCGGACCGTAATTCATACTAACGTTTTCATTGGGACTGAATTAAAGAAAAATATTTAAAATACCCTTGGTTCCCTTATAGTATTCATATCAGCTACTGAAAATGAGTATAGTATAGGGTAAGCAAAAATGAATATAGCGATTGCAAACGGTTATAACTATTTAATGGAAAATAATTTATCGATAAGATTAACACAGAATGTAGACGGAACTTCAAAATTTTGTATACATAAGTCATAGATGTTCTACGTGACTTCCCTTGGTCACACGGACAACATCTAGATGGTAGTCCATTTCACGCCATACATTCTGAAGCAATTGTTCAGACTTGACATGATCTGATTTGTCTTCCGGACTTGACACCTGCGATCTTTTTCTATGGGGTTAAGTTAAGTATGTGCCTCCCATGCCGAAAGCAATTGAAGAACTCAAAGTACGCATTTGTAATGCGCTTGCGTCGGTGACTGTGCAAATACTTCAGAATATATGGCGTGAAAAGGACTACCATCTAGATGTTGTCCGTATGACCAAGGGAAGTCACATAGAACATCCATGACGTATGTATACAAAGTTTTAAAGTTCCATCCACATTCTGTATGAATCTTATCGAGAAATTATTTTCCATTAAATAGTTATAGCCGTTTGTAATCGCTATATTCATTTTGACTTACCCGGTATAATTTATTTTGACATCTTTCATCAAGGGACGAGTGGAATTTCAAAATCGACTCTATATCAGTGTAACTGCAAGTGGCAAACATTTTGAAAACACTGCACATTAAATTTCAAATATACATTAAATTAATGCCATAAGTTCATATTAAATTGTTGTCGTTTCTTCATGACAGTCATCTACTTTATATTGGGCCACCCTGTACGTTACTTTTTTTCATTTTTAGTTCTAAATTGTTGTAGTTGAAATAATCCCAAGATTTTGGCATGACGTAAATCTAGGATATTAAGGAAAATGAATACACAGAATCCTGGAAGTTTGGGATCCCAAAACCTTGAGTTTTATTCCTAGGTTTAGGATCACAAAGTTTTGAACTGTTTAAAACATTAATACGTGTACATCAGTTTGTCTTTACTGTAATTTGAAGTGACAAACGTATCAGTTATTAACAATTAGCTGAAAAATAACATTTGATTTCGTGACATGCACTATTGATTTGGTTTCGATCTATTTATCTTCGATTGTAAACAGAGCATTATTTAAATTTTTTCTCAATCGATTAGAACCAACAATATTTCTTCTAAAAAAGTTGTATTGAAATCTGTAATTTAGTTCATCGGTATTTTGTGATAATAATAATAATTTTGAAGCATGTATTTTAAGGAAATTTGCTAATTTTAAACATGTAAAATAACAGTAAATATTTGTTTGTTAAATTAATACAAAATATCATTTGTAGTAACATAAATAAACATACAAAACTCAGGATAATGTGGAATGGTTTCCACTATTGTCATTAGATCGCCGAATCTTGGCGAAGGCTAACTTCTAGTAATAAGAATACATAAAATAATCTCGGATATAAGTGTATTGTACCCATGTTCATACAAATCGAAAAAAAAAGAAACGTTTTCTTGTTCTTTTTCAAAAAAGTTATCTATAACGTGGCTTGTGTAATGTATTGTAGCGATCGGTTATTCCGCCTCTTTTGTTTGTATTCCTTATAACAATAGAAAAGTATATGCATAGAACGGCTTTAAAATTTTCAATTGTTAAATGTGCGTAAGGGTTTCTTATCGCAGAGAAACAGATTTTTTTTGGCGTCTAAGAAACAATGTATACATTCTTTTGATATGAGATGGTGTTGGATCTACGAAAAATGGGTATTATGCTTTCGAACAATTGTGGATATAGTAATTGTAGCTTTAAAAATATATTTCTTTTGAAATAAAAAAAAGTAATAAATATATCAAATTAAATTAGTATTTTACAGGGGAAAATGTTATATGTTTGTCAAATGTGAAAAAAAATGAATATAGAATAGAAATCTCTTATAATGAAACTGAAGGACCGTGGGTATGATTTGAGATATCTTTATTTAAAAAAAATATATATGCTTCTTTGTTAAATAACCATGCCGCTAGCTGTGAATGCAATGTTTAGAATAATGCATTCTCAATATTTAAATCGCAAAAAATATATATCATAACACCGTCGAGTTTTAACATACGTTTTACTTTATGTTTTACGTATTAACACATGTAATAACTATTACGGCGTTATGAGCGCTTCATATTTAAAAAAAAAAATCAAATCGATTCGAAAAAGGTAGAAATACATTAAACTTTGAAAATAAATGCGTACGTGTGATCGTGTAACACATTTGAACTTTCATCAAACAACAATCAGCATGAAAGGTACTATATTTCGAACAAAATTATATTAAAAGAATAAAAAAAAGAATCCTAGAAAAAAATAATAACATTTTGTCGCTATCGGAAGATCGAAAACCAATAACGTTTATTTAAACATTTCTTATATTCTTGTATATCTTGTCTAGTTTTATTGCTACGTTTATAATTTTAGAATGTTTACAAATTTCAGTTACACAAATATGAAAAAATTCCACATTCTAGTTTTAATAGATTTTATAAAAAAAATTACCTAAATGTGTAAAATATGCTTTAGGAGACAAAAATGGAAAGACCTTGCAGGCATATGAATACCATTTGTTCGTTTAAAAATGAAAGACTGTGTTTTAGTTGTTTATATTTCGTTTAAATACGTAAATTATATATTGTTCGAGCTGTCAGAGTCTGCTTTAATTTTTAAGTGCAAAATTAAAAATTCGAAAATTTGAAGCATTTTATGCTTTTTTGCGCTCTTAACACATTTTACGCGAACAGTTTTTCGAAAATTCGCGCGAAATATATATGTGAAAAAGTCACTATATATTGAAATCTGTTTATACAACCTGAGCGATAGAACTTACAGAGTGCTTAGTTCCTGTTAAATTTGTTAGTGCACAATAGCGCCACTTTCATCTCCTTCGGCCGGTTGTCAAAACAGACAACCGACGTTGGAGGGAAACCAGCTAGTAATATTTCATTTGATTTATATCGTTTGAAGAAGCGTTTTATTTTCCTGTTTTCCAGTTTCTAAGCTTTCTTATTACTAAAGTGTTTTGTATAAGTACTAAAATTCTAACGAAAGTAAAGAGATAGATAAAAAATAATTTAATATGAGGCTAACAAGAATTAAAATTTTACTGGTACGAATTAATATTTTAGGATATCTGCGGTGTTGTCATTCCGCTACTTAAAAAAACAAGAAAGAAAAATCATGCGTCAAGCATAGATTATGTAACACTTTCCAACGCTTCCAAAATAATCTTACAAATCATACCGTTTAATAAGCTAAAAGATAACATCTAATTAAACAATTTGGAAAACGCATAAAATATTTAAAAACATAATTTTAGGAATTTCCAACATATACAATATTCGGAAAAATATCCAAATACTTTCATTCAGCCCTGTATATGATCTATAGATTTGTATATATACTACATATGATGCTAAATTTTTGTTCAGTTAGGAAACGCGTAGCGCAGTTTAAAATTCTCCGTCAGGAGTTTCTGTCAAAAAACGGAAATGTGTTCGCGAACTTTTGTGCTTCCCTGTATAGGATCTACAGAATTTATACACACCACGTAATAGAAAAAAAAAACGAGTTAAAATTAAAATTGCGTTCAGTAGCTTAAAACGCACTTCCAGGAATTATTGTTAACAGACAGTAGATAATTATTTTGTGTGTCCCTGTAAATGTACGATGACTGCTCTACACACAATATTCTGTAGTAAGCCTCTTGTAATGCACCTAAGTGATATATATAAATTTCAATGCGTTTAAAATTGTGAAACATAATTTAAATAAACCGCAGACGATTTTTCTCCATAGACGTAATGTAACGGAATTCTTTTGACTGTCTCTGTAAAGTAACTATAAGTGCTATCCGCACCCCATTCCATATTAAGCTTCTTCTAATGGACTTTAGTGATATATATAAAAATCAATGTGTTTAAAATAGTGAAACATTATTTAAATAATCCGCAAATGATTTTTCCCCATAGACCGCAATGTAACGGAATTCTTTTGAATGTCCCTGTAAAAAAACTATAAGTGCTACACATTTCCGTTGAAATAGGGAACATGCTATAGATAACGACAATAACATATAAAAATTGCAGAGCAATCTGAGCATATTTACGGGAGTTAGAGCACAGACAGACGGCCAGACGGCAGACGGCCATCCTGCCAGACAAACCGAAGTCATAAACACTTTTCAACTAGGTTGGAAAGTGTTAAAAATTCAGATTGCTTGATTGCCACCACTTCTTTAAAATAGTATAATTCGGGTTATTTAACATGTAATTAAATAACCATAAAATTTCTAGTTCAAGAAAGAGGTGGAAATACAACAATCTGATTTTTTTTCAAGTAAAAAACTTGAAAATCTGGATAGCTGAACATCAAATTAGAAGTTTTGAGCAATCGGCCATCAGCAAGCGTTATTTTCCATTCGCAAAATTTATTCTATTCATTTGCGCAGACTTAATATATAAGGATTTTGCATACAACCAACAGCGAACTGCGCTTGAATTATATCTTATTTCATTCTGTTACAAATTTTCTTGTATGAGCAGCAATTTTAACCACCAACTTATGAACACGTATTTTACGTAATATAAATGTGTTAAGATGCAACACGTGTATAGTTTCATGTTTTTAAATTGTCTGAAAATAAATACAGTGTGACCCATAAACTAGTTCAATTTTTGAAATTTCGTTCATTTTTTTTTTAATTGATATTTTTAAAAATTATGAAAAAATAACAAATTGCAGTGTGGGAGAGCAGTTTGCACTTTAATATTTCTGAATGGGTGGAATTTTCCGTAGCAATAGGAAATAAATAGTTCAAAGATTATAAGATAAGTTCAGAACTCAAAAACAGATAAAAAGTCACTAAATTGTCGTGTAGAAGTGCGTTTCACACCATAAGACATTTCGAGGAGTAGAAAATTTCGTCACAAAGGAAAAAAAATGACTCAATGTGTCTTATAAGTCCATTCATATTTTAAAAACAGAAAAATGCAACAAATAGCCGTATCGGAATGCGGTTTGCACCAAAAGACTTCACAAATGATTGGAATTTTTGTATCAAAGAATAGTTCAAAGAGAATATTAATTAATTTTCCTCTTTCCATAAAAGTCTTATTATACGAACCGCGTAATACTGAACGAGTGAAACAAATGGCCATTTGTTAATTGTTTATAATTTTTTTCAAATGTCAATGAACTTATGAGACACTCTGTATAAGTGTGTATTTCTATATTTTTAGCCAGAAAATTTAAAATAATGAGAAAGTATTTTTTATAAGAAAGATTGGTTTAGATACATTCACTTTTCGTAGTTTAGTACAGTTTAAATGATCAATGTAAATCCCGTTACTTGTGCACAAAGTGTACTAAAAATACATTGGTTTAAATAGATATATTTTTTTATCCAATAAATAATTTAATCTATAGTTGAAATTTAGTTGCCCTCCAGCACATAACATTTCATACTGCTTATTTCGTGTTGAATGAAATATACAAGGTGTCCTCTCTTATTACTGTCCAATAGCTAATTCCTAAACCAGTGGTTTCCAAACTTTATTGGCCCCACCAGTGGCTGAGAGGTTCTGCTCTCAAAGCTGGTAGACGGGAGGTGCTGGGTACAAACCTCTGTCGCGCTCGTCGACCTAACCATTCGGAGTTTTCCGTGGTTTTCTTCGAACCTTGCGTAAATACGGGTTAGGATCCCTTAGAAAGACCCCCACGGAGGGCACACTCACTAGGGCCTATATCCCTCGTGTTGATAATTGGCCGTCATAAATCAACCCAACCCAAACTTTATAGTCATGGAACCCACCTAATATGTCAGGCACACGCATTTCTATACTTTGACTTTGAGCAAAGATGAACTTTGGTACAAAGCATACACATTAACAAGTAATACGGTAAAGACTCTAAATACTGGACACCTCTCGACAGTGAAAATTTTTTGATATTCAGTAGTAAAATCATACAAATAAATAAGTGTTGTGGATTAAAAAAGTATTTGTTTAAAACATAGAAGTGTACGCTTCTTGGAAAAGTCCATTATGAGGGTTTACTTTAATAATGTGAAAGTGGATTTATCAAAATCTTTCATTACGCAAAAAAAAAAGAAAAAAAATGTTTATTAATGAATGCATTAGAAGAATTCAGTTTAAAAGTCAATACAATTGATGTCATTGTTTTGCACCAACTACAGAGTATTTGTTGGGATTAAAACTTTTTAAATTTTGGCCTCAAGCCACTCTCTACGACAAATTTAATAAAAGCCTGTCTTTAGTTATTAATCTGTATCTTTTTACGATTTTTAACACTTTCCAACCTGGTTGAAAAGTGAATATGACTTCGGTTCGTCTGCCGTATGGCCATCTGCCGTCTGCCATCTACCGTCTGCCGTCTGCCGTCTGTCCATGCTCTAACTCCCGTAAATATGCTCAGATTGCCCTGCAATTTTTATATGTTATTGTCGTTATCTATAGCATGTTCCCTATTTCAACAGAAGTGTGTAGCGCTTATAGTTTTTTTACAGGGACACTCAAAAGAATTCCGTTACATTACGGTCTATGGGGAAAAATCATTTGCGGTTTATTTTAATGATGTTACACAATTTTAAATACATTGTAATTAATATATATCACTAAGGTGCATTGCAAAAAGCTTAATATGGAATATGGTGTGCATAGCGCTTATAGTTACTTTACAGGGACAGTCAAAAGAATTATATTACATTACGTCTATGGAGAAAAATCGTTTGCGGTTTAATTAAATAATGTTTCATTATTTTAAACGCATTGAAATTTATATATATCACTAAGGTGCATTATAAGAGGCTTAATACAGAATATTGTGTGTATAGCAGTCATCGTTCATTTACAGGGACACACAAAAGAATTCTCTACTGTCTGTTTACAATAATTCCTGGAAGTGCGTTTTAAGTTGCTGAACGCGATTTTAAATTTAACTCACTTTTTGTCTATTACTTGGTGTGTATAAATTCTGTAGAATTTATACAGGGCAGTACAAAAGTTCGCGAACACATTTCCGTTTATTGACAGAAACTCCAGTATTAGAATTTTTAACTGTGCTACGCGTTTCCTAATTAAACTAAAATTTAGCATCCTATGTAGCATATATACAAATCTATAGATCATATACAGGGCTGAATAAAAGTATTCGGATTTTTTTCCGAATATTGTATATGATGGAAATTTATGTTGGAAATTCTTGAAATTACGTTTTTAAATATGTTATGCTTTTTCCAAATTGCTTACTTAGATGTTATCTTTCAGCTTATTAAGCGGTAATGATTTGAAAAATTATTTTGGAAGCGTTGGAAAGTGTTACATAATCTATGCTTGACGCATGATTTTTCGTTCTTGTTTTACTATAAAATTGTAACATAATTGTTTTTATTACTTACCCACCATACGTAGTATAGGGTAAGTCTTGTAATCGTTTTAAAAATCGAAAAAAATTTTTGACGGATTTACACGTTTCAGACACTGGAGATTCCGAAAAACATATTTTTAGAAAAAAAAATTGCCGTCCGTCTGTGTGTCTGTAAACGCTCTATCTCCTGAACAAATTGAAATAGAGACTTGAAATTTGGTGTGCACTTAGTATGTAATAATGGGAAGAAGCTTATTGAATTTCAGTAACCTCGATTATCCGGAACTAATTTTTTCGGACTCTCGAAATAATCGTTCTGATAAAAGGTGTATAAAAATTTTCGAAATTGTTTATTTTAGGGAATAAATATAAAAGACAATAAAAAAACACAAATTTTGCATAAAGCATGACGTCGATCGGATAATTAGTTGCCGAGATATTTGTAATCATATTTTCCCCACTCTTCGATTTTTCATGACCCTGTATTTCATCCAAATTTCAATTCAAAGATATATTTTAATTGGAAATGAGACGCTCAATCAGACGCAATAAACTGTTAGTTAATATGATTATCATTTTTGGAGTTATAAGGATGTTTCTTTTACGCAATTCAGTAATAGAGCATTTAAAGCGAGGCTAACGAAGAAGACAGGCTACCGCGGTACATTCCACTTACCTTTTTTTACAGACCGCTAGAGTGACGTGATGCTCTTTTCGTACAACTGCATTGGTGCATTTGAGCATCACGTGACTCCGACGGTCTGTAAAAAAATATACTCGGAAGGCACCGCGGTAGCTTTTCTTTTTCGTTAGCCTCGATTTAAAGTTTATGACGTCATCAAGCCACGATTTTATTTGAATTGCAATGCATTTTATAAGTAGTTTACACATGTTTTATTTTCATATTTTATATTATGCATATCCATGATGGGTAAGTATTACGGTGGCCCCCAACGACTAGTTTTATTATTGCAGCAAATAAAATTAATTATACATTTTGGAAGATCTGACCAATTGTTCCTTGACTCATAGTTTGGGAACCGCCACCCTAAGCCGTTCCTTTCGTTTTCAATGTCACAAAATAGTGAAAATAAAATTCAAAATACCATATCTAGGTATATTTTGGTCATTCAATAATATTATTTTTTTTTACTTGTTAGAGGTCGAAGTATGCTACCCTAAAACAGAACCAGAGACGATATTTATATTTTGTTTTTCTTCAGAAATAATTTTTCTGGAGTAAATTGCTTTAAATAAGATGAAGAACATTTGAAACATTTTTACAATTGGAAGTATACACACAAAAAAAAATCTTGTAAAATTACGGGCAGAGGCCGGCAGCAGAGATTCCAGTCATACCCCGTAAAAAAAAAAAAAAATCCATGCCCATCAATTTGTGCAGCCCGTAATTTTACGGGCAAAGTAATACAGCATTATAATGCACATGATATAATGCACTTTAAAACACAATAACACTTTAGTTACTGTGCTGTGGCACGTAGCGAGTTAGATAATCATCACAGAATCGCTTTTTTGGCGTGTTAAAATTTTCGAAACATGAGTAAAATGAAGGGTTACACCCTAGCGGGGGACAATGTATGGGGTCGTACCGTACATTTGCTAACATATGGGCTAGAACTGTAAGAATATGTGGATTGCCCTTAATTTTCTAAATATCTAAGGCATAAGGCCGCTTATTTAGTGGATCAGACCGTTTTTCATCAAATAAGGTTGTTGCCCGTGAAAATTGAAGGGCAAACGCTCATAAATTTATTTTTTTCTGAGCGTGTACCTCTAAAACTAAGAGATTAAGGATTAGTTATTGGACATCGATACAGAGGGACTTCCTGTATATAATTTGAACAGAGTAACTCCGGGAGAGTCGCCGCACCCCTTATATTTCTTGGATTATCGATAAATGACAGTAAGACGCACAGTATAGGTGCGTAATGAGATTACTTTAACCAGTGTATAGCGTGAATCCCATTTCGATGTTTACTTGTAGCTGTACAATCTTTATTTTGAGGTAAGAGCATTATTTCAGTATCCAAACTTTTAAACACGTTATGCTTAAATAATTTTTATACGCTAATTACTAAATGCATCAGGATTCCGAAGTCAAAACTAAGTGTAGCGTTTGTATACAGTACTGTGTGAATGGTTACGCCATTTTCCTTTCCGAGAACAGGCAACTGTAATGTGCTACGTCTGTACCGTACAAAATGGGATGCATGCCGCACTGCGATCAGGTATACATGCCGCAGTTTCTTTTGTACGGGATGCCGCGACTAGTAAAATTCAGTTAATCAGACATTGATGGATGTTCAGACAGTATGAAGCTTGCTACACCCAAGGAGAAAAGGGGAAAATAAAAAGTAAGAAGGATGCAAGTCAATATAATAATAATAAAAAGTTTAATCACACATGTGACGCAGATGTTCTTTGCCAAGGATGTGTAGAAAACTATTCCAAAACTAAGAGGAAGTGTGATTGGCTTCGTTGCATCATGTGTCAAATGTGCTTGCATAAAGACTGTACTATTTTCGACACTTTTTGTGTAGATTGCGGTCGAAAAAACAGGTCTATTAACAAATAAAACAATGTAAACACTATTTTATTTTTTCTGTTCCTTTTCTAATACACTGATGTTACGTTATTGCTGAAATAACAATTAAAATACAATCTTTAAAAAATAAGTAGATAATTTTTGTAGTGAACAAATTAGTCAGACTAATATTGGTTTGAACCTTTTACTAGTACGTTTCATTGTACTCATTTAGTTTCTTTTTATTCTTTCATAGTTAATTATGGTCGAGATATGAATGTTAATTTGAATATGTTTTTATTTATAATTTCATTCTGTTTTTATGACAAGCGCGGCATAACTCCCACACATAACTGCGGCGTTTCACCCTGTATGTACGGGTGATGCGCCGCAATGTAATGTTTTAGAAAAAAATTCTTAAAAAAATATTAATTATTTTATTTTTATTTTTTTGTCGCAGTACACATGTTGTATATTTAACATTAATATAGTACAGCATGATTTTTTTAGTTTATGTGCCCCATGGAATTTTATACACAAATTAAAAAAAATATATATGCGGCATCTCACCCGGAATTACTCTATATTAAGGCGGTTATAAAAAATAATATTTTTCACAGCTCAACTACGCGACACTTACTGTCTCATATTTAAAAGTAAACGCATGGGACTTGCAGTTATGATTATTGAAGTGATTTGTAGTCGAACTTTTTTTTCGTTTTTCCGTTAAATTAATTATATACTGAGTTATAAGAGATTGTTGTCTCGTGACAACAGTTTATCCTCTCCCGCATTGTCGTGTCCAGAATTTCAGTTCTAAATGCCAAATTTGACAGCATTTTCTGTAAGATCTAATGTTTGTAACGCCAAATGGAAAAAACAGGACAATTGCAAAGTTACTGAATAAGAGCATCTGCTAATTTCAGTGAACTGTGAATTTGCGAAAAAAAAAATGAATTACAAAATGCATGAGAAAGTAATCAGTTTAGAGCTGAGAACTGACTTGAAAAGGTGATGCTTTTTAATCGTTTCTATAAAATAAATCTTGTCCATATATCAAAATGATTAAAAAAAAAAAAAATTGTTTTCTTTAAAAAGTTTTTCAATAAAATGACACGTGTAATTTGTTTTAAAGATCGATTATGCTGTCACTTTTGTTTATACACCTGAAATGTCTATGCATAGGACGGAACGACTTGTAAAAATTTAAATGTTGAGTGTGCGTGTCTTCATTTTATCACCTTGAAACATATTTGTTCAATAATAATATTTTCTTCGTATTTGTCAGTGGAGAAACAATGAATACATTTTGTTGATATTAAGGCGTGTCGTTTGAATAATGGAATAGTGTATTATGTTTTCGAACAATAGCAGAAATGGAAATCACGCCTTCATTAAAATACTTGGATATTAAAAAAATGATTATATAGGAAAGAAAATATGAAATGAAATAACTGTTGTGTGGATAGAATTTAAATACTTATCTATTTCTAGATAAATATATTCTTTATTTATGATATTACGGTACCAGTCGTTTAAAGAAACAATCGTTAACGACCATTACTATTATTTGAAATAATTATTTACTTATTTAAAAGCTGGGAGTATCATATTTTTAAAATTTTTGCATATTTTATATTAATGGATATTAAGCTTCATTTTTAGGGTTTCGTTCATTTCACGAAAACCTATTACTCCCGCTCCGTTGTCTGTCCGTCACAGAGCCGTTCTCAGAAACTATATAACTTACAGGCATGGAAATTTGTTTACTTATAGCTAAATACTTACTATGAAGCTCAAAATATTAAAATTTGGAATAAAAATCTTATTATTTAAATATAGAGAGATAAAAAACCAAAATTCTAACAGCTTTTTCCTAATAAATTTTTTGTTATAGCAGTTGCCAACAATTAAAAATCCACAATAAAATTCTTTCTACAGTAATTAATTTTCTATTGAAAGATTTCCACGTCAAAAATGAAAATGAAATAAAAAGTTTCACCAATTGAAAAAAAAGATTAGTATGACGTCATATTGGTAATAAAACGGAATTTTTCAAATATTTCTGAATAATACAAGGAGTATAAATATGTGTAAATGAAGAAAGCAGATTTATATCACGTCATTAGAGCATCAAAAATAAAATTAATCTGACGTCATATTGGAAGTTTAAAGGATTTTTCAAATGTTTGAGAATAATACAAAGCGAGTATCATTATGAGTAATAGAGAATAGAGATGAGACGGGCTCTGCCCGAGCCCGAGCCTCGATTTTTATACTAGCCTTAGGGCCCGGGCGGGCTCAGCCTCAATCTTTCGGAAACTGAGAATTTTATTTATTCTCATATAGGAAAAATAAAAATAACCCTTTTTACCCTAAAAAAATTACATATTCAATTTCAAGTCGTTTTAATGTTATTTTGATCAGAATGAATAGAAGAGGAAACACTTTTTTTTTCTTTACTTTTCTAGTATTAGAATGCTATTTTAAAAAGAAAATTTACAATATTTGTGCGCGACTGACGACTGGGTGATATGGCGCCATTGGGAAAAGGTGCCAATAATATTTGTTGCTATATATTTTTTAACTGGAACATTTTTTTTTATTTTTTTTTAAGAGATCTAACGCGAAATGAATATTTTGTTTGTTTGTTTTTAGTCAATCAGCAATAGTCTAGGTTTGCAAATTTTTAGTCTTGTATTGTATGAGAGTCATAATCGCTCTTCATATGAAAATAACATTAGTGATTCTATTTTTAATTATGAACTCTCATCATGTTAAAGGTATGCTCTGCATATTTACGAATTCACTTTCATTCGTAAGTAGATATAATTGTCATGTATTGTTATTCTGATAGAAAGCAATCGAACAGTGTGTTCACTTTTCCTATAAAAGCATAGGATCTTTCAGATAACGGTGTCAAATTTTTAATTTAAGCTACTTTTCAGGAGCACGAAATATTGCTTTAATTAAGGGATCAATTATAATTTACGAAAAAAACCTTTTATAGGAAATAGAAAACGTTGTTCGATTCTTCGGCATAGAAATACTAATTTCTGCAAATTTCATGCATTTATTCATAAAAACGCACTTCGTTAATGTGTCCATCAGATTGGCCTGTTCGGAGAGAAAAATATGAACATCCGTTTAAAGGAAGTATATTTTTATTTGATACCAAACTTCACTTTTGATAAGATTGAATATAAATTTCCATAAAATTAATTATGTCCACGGGATTAACAGTTATTTTTAAAAATGAGATATTACTTTTAAAACATTTTTTAAATATTATGCAATTTTTATTTTGGTATCGGGTTCGGTCGGGCTCGGGCTCTAAAGACACACAATATTTCGGTCTCGGGCGGGCCCGGGCTCCGAAAAGAGAGCCCGAACTCATCTCTAATAGAGAATAGTAAATATATGAGTTTGAGGAACGTATTGAATCATGATAAAAACCCGATTATGGAAATATTTGCAAATTTTAACATTTTGAAGGTGTACAACATGTTTAATTTTGAAATGAGTTTAAATATCGCATTTAGTCTACATGACAGATATTATTATGACAGAGCACAATAACGGGCTTCTCCCGCTATCGGACCAGTTCAGATTTTCGAAAAAACGAGAAAAGTAGACTGGTAAATATTTACTTTATAAAAAACATGATTTTTTTTTTTTGAAAATGAAATTTATTTGAATTTATTAAAGAAAGGATAAAGTGTTTTGAAAGGAATATTAAACGAAACCCTTTGTGCGATCTACGATCACACTTACCTACTTGTTTAGAATAATTTTTTGTTTATGTAAAGGAGAGAGCCTTTTCTTGACTTTTTTAAGGAGAGGGGAGATAGCTGTTTAGCTCTCCCTGTTGAGCCTAAATTTTTTGTTGCGATAAATTGTTTGGTTATGTCAAGTTCTAAACCTTCTCTCGATTTTCTAAAATAAAGGGCAGTTGGTTAAGTTTCTTATAGAGAGCAATAGATAAGGATTTTACGATTATTTCCAATGCAAGCATTTAGTCATAAAAAGATCTTTTCTAGGCTACTAATGCATTACAGCTGCTTCTAAAGATAACTTTATAGATCTCCCTGTTGAGCCTAATTTTTTTGTTACAATAAATGTGTTGTTTATGTCAAGTTCAAAACGTTATCTCTATTTTTCTAAAATAAAGGGCACTTGATTGGATAGGAAATTGAAATCAGCTTGAATCCATACAGATATAAGATCAGCTTGAATTAAATGGATGGATAGATAAGGATTTTGGAATTGGTTCCAAAGTAAAAATGTATCAATATGCAAATGCATCAATATCCAAATACATCAATATCATTTACCAGACTAATGATGCATCCTTGTTGAGTCTATTTTTTTTGTTAAGATAAATTTGTTGGTTATGTCAAATTCAGAATCTGCTTCTCTCGAATTTCAAATATCCCAGCCAGTTAGGTGTATATGAATTTGAGATTAGCTTGAATTAAAAAAGATCCAAGATCAGATTGAAATATACAAAGTGATAGATAAGGATATTGGGAATGGCTCCAATGCAAAAATTTAATCATAAAAAGATTTTTTCTAAGCTAATGAGGTATTACAATCGTTTCTAAAGATAGCCTTTTTAGCTCTCCCTTTTGTTGTGATGCATTTTTTGGTTACGTCAAGTTCGAAATCTACTCCCGATTTTGTAAGATAAAGAGCAGTTGGTTTAATAGAAATCCAAGAATACTTTGAATCTAATCTGAAGAATTGTCTTATAGATAACTATTTAGTTCTTTTCACCCGGTGGAGAAAGAACATTACTATGCGCAAGTTCAGTAGATAGCTTTTCTTTTCTTTCTACGTAGGGACATTAATATAGGCTTTTATGGTGAGAAAATGTCTTCATAATCATAGTCTTTAGAACAAATTTATTTTTCCCGTTATATTCTAAAGAAATATTCAGTTTTTCTCAAGTACAGGTCTGTGTAAGTCAGTAAATTATAATTATAGAATTCAGTAGTTATCAATTACAATACATTGTTTTTTTTATGTTTTTCCTAAAATAAAATAATGATATGCATAAGTGAGCTTTTTCTGTCTAATGCTTACTTTTCCTATTCTGGATGTCAAAAGTATCATAATTATACAGATTTTAAGTTTTGGTACATTACTATTTAATTTCATTATTACTGATCTACTCATAGTTACTGTTTTGTTCATTATTGTTTCATTCATAAAATTATTGCTTCATTCATTTGTAGAAGAAATTTGTAATTCATTACGAAAAGAACTGAACTGGATTTCCTTGTTTTTTGAATGTTTGGTGTTGTAAGCTAATACAATCTTGCGGAAGAAAAAAAAGTTTTAAAGAAAAAAATAGCTGCGTGTTATAAAAAAGGTTATTTAGGAAATTAAGACAAAAATAATAGATTAATTCTGTATTAGCTTGTAAAAATCTTTAAAAAAAGGAAAAAGAAAAAAATCGTATAGTCTAAAAAATACAAATATTTTTATACGTTGTTTAATCGAACATGTGTTAAAATGTTTAAACTGTGTTAAAATGTTAATATGTTTAAAAAAAACGTACTGTCAAACCCCATTATTTTGTTAATTTTGGTTGAGAAATCTCGAAATGAAATCTACCTTTCATAGAGGATTAATTGTTTCAAAAACAAAGAAAAAAAAGAAATCGACGGTTTTCTATTTTTTGGTAACAAAAGCTATTAAAGCAATATTATTAGCTTGTGTTATTTTTTATATAAAATTAAATTAATCATTTTTGCTTATGCTGTAATGTACTCTAAGTACACAAACATTTTATAACTGTGCATACAAAATATTTTTTAAACATTTTCAGTTGAAAAAGATTACTCGAAATATTTACATATATATTTAGATAAATAAAGTGCTAAAAAAACATATTTAAGCACATATGCAATTTTGTTTGTCAATCTCAATCTCAATGTCGATTTATAGAATTAAATGTTTAGCAATCAAAATAAATTGCATGATATGTTACAAATAATTATATATTCAACAGTGTCGGATTCTATGACATTTTCTTTATATAACATTTAAATACGGTTTTATTGTAAAATACTGCAAAAGGTAACTAAATACATTTTTAGCTGTTGGCAATTTTTAATTATGTCGTTGAACATAGAAAAATAAGTATATTTTAGAAATAACGATCAGTTTTAAAAAACCGATTTACTTTTAAATCAGAAGGTACTTTTCAGCAAACGATAAAACTAGTGTTTTGTTAGATTTTGTTTTAGTTTTAAAGATCTAAAGTTTTAAAAATCGTATTTTACATATTTCTTCTTGACAGTAACATTCCCCGCTTTGAAATTTCTAATCTATTTTTTCTGCCTGAATTTCTATTATACTTCATTTTTATTTTAATTTAGAAGTATGTATTTGTAAACTTGTAAAAGTCAATCAAATTAGCAATTGTCAGCAGTTGTCATTTTGAAATATTTCACAGAACAAGAAAAAAAATACTCTCCGGTCTTTAAAAAATAATGGTAAATTTTAAGCAGCTCATTTACATTTTTAAATCTAAATATACTTTGCAGTAAAAGATAAAAAAAATATTTTAGACTTGTTTTATTTGTTGTTGTTTATAAAGATGTAAAGCTTTAAAAATCAAGCTATAAATAATTTTTCTGGTAGCAGCATGTATAGCTTTTGTACTTCCTAATATATTTTCATGCTGAATATTTATATATTATTTTCATTTAATTTTAGAAATTTAATGTTTTGAAAATTCAATCTACGTTGATATTATTTTAGAAATTTAAGTATATTGTTGTTGTTGTTTCTAAGGAACATTTCCTTAAAACCCAATCTATGAATATGATTTCTGACAGTAGCATTTACAGCTTTTCCAATTTCTTATATATTTTCATTCCTGTGTATTTACATTTATATTTCATTTTCACGTTATTTTAGAAATGTAATGTTTAGAAAATTAAACATACATTGATATTATTTTAGAAAATTAAGTATATTGTTGTTGTTTCTAAAGAACTTTTCCTTAAAAACCAAGCTATAAATAGTTTTTTTCGACAGCAGCATTTACGGCTTTTAAAACGTCTAATCTATTTTCATGCTTGAGAATTTATATTTCATTTTCCTTTTATTTTAGAAGTTTTGTATTTGCGAAAAAATAAATACGATTTATTTCTAAATACTGTAAAAAAGGCTGATTATTTTGAAAAGTTTCAGAAATGGGATATTTTTTAATATTTTTCAGAGCTGAAAAAAAGTATAGTGCATTTAAGAAATAATGGTGAATTTTTAAAAAAAAAGCAATTACATTTTTAAATCGGAAGGTACTTTTAAACAAAAGATAAAAAAATCTTTTTTTATATTTTGTTTTTGTATTTAAGGATGTAAAACTTTAAAAAACAAGCGATAAATATTTCTTCTTGACAACAACATTTACATATTTTAAAATTTATATTCTTCTTTTGAGCCTGAATATTTATTGTATTGTATTTTCATTTTATTTTATATGCAAATTTGAAAACAAATAGAAATAAATTGTTTTTTGTTAAATATTGTAACAAATCAAAAATTTCCAGCACGACATTTTAAGTAATTTACTGTATGAAAAGTCAACGGAATTTTAGAAACAACTGTAAATTTTAAACAACCCATTTGCGAGTTGAAATCGGAAAGTACATTTCAGCAAAATGTACAATTTATCATTTTTCGATTTCGTCTTTGTTTTAAAAGGAGGAAAGCTTTAAACATCACAACATTATAGTTAAAGCTATAGTTAAAGTTATATGGTAAAAATCACGCTATATATATATATATATATATATATATATATATATATATATATATATATATATATATATATATATATGAGAGAGAGAGAGAGAGAGAGAGAGAGAGAGAGAGATAAATAGATAGATAGATGGAAAATATTTTTGGTATTACATAGCTTTATTCTCACTATAGCTTTTGAAATTTCTAATCTGTTTTTTTCTATGCATGAATATTTTTTGCATTGCATTCTTATATCAGACCAATAGTTTCCAAATGTTTAGCTCCAACATACACAATTAAAAAAGCTTTCGTACCACTTCTTAAAGAAATTTTACATGCTACAAATTTTGTAGTTAATTCAACTAGAGAGTTTATTGCGAAAATTCGGAATGTAGATCTATGTGATAGTAGTATACTAGTAAGCATGTTCATCAAATCCCTATACTTGATCAATTTGATATCAATTAAAGTAAAAGAAATAGAAATTCTCATAAAGCAATTCATAGATAATAACTCAGCTTATAATGATGAAATAAGAACAACATTGAATTCAAGCGTTAGTTTGATTACAAGCAATAACTTCTTCCAATTTAATAGAAAATTTTATAAGCAAACTGAAGGTGCCCCGACGGGTGTTCACCCATTTCAGGATTTCTTGCGGAATTAAAATATAGACCCCTAGAGAAGGATATTATATCTAATTCAGATTTAAAACCTGAGGTATGGCTGCGTTATGTTGACGATATATTTTAATTTAGAACCATGGTATCCCTGCATTGCATTTTTAAATAGCGCTAATAACCTAGATCCAAACATACAATTCACCATGGAAGTCGAGTCGAAAAAAGGGGATCCTTACCGTTTTCAGATGTAGAGTTAATAAGAAATATTACAACATACAAAATAGGTAGGAAAGTTTACAGAAAATTGTGTGGTTCAAATAATACAATATCCTACAATAGTAATGTCCCATTTAAATACAAATCTGCAGCTTATCGTTTTTACATAAAAAGAGCCATCGAATTCTGTACGAAAGATTATCTACAAGAAGAATTACTTACTATTAAGTAAATTGCAATAGAAAATGGTTTTCCCCCTCAATATAATTATACATTAATTTTCGACATCCAGCATAAAGAATTAAAAGTGTCATTAACAATAATCTCAATTTTTTCAGTTTCAATTACATACCTCAATTCTTTGAAAGATTTAGATATGCATTACAGAAATATAATATCAACGTAATCACAAAACCATCTGCCAAATTAAAAGATCTTGCACAAATAGACCCAATCCCTAACGATGAAACTTCAGGCTTATATATGATACCTTTTATAGATACCTAAATAAAAAAACTCAATTACATAGACATGACATCTAGAAAATTTAATAATAGACTTAAAGAATATATCATGGACATAAAGTATAGTTAACCCTCAACAGCTCTATCAAGGTTAAACCAAAAACAAGACATCGACATGGATATCAGTAAAGCATCATAGCCCATACTTCACATTAATATGCATCAATAATCAGAGAATCTTTAGAGATTTTAACTCAAGGAAGGAACACTTTCAAAGATATGCACTCCTACAATATATCCAAGATCTGGTATAACGAACTAAATGTCTCTTGCGATTTTGGAACGTAACTATCTTAATACTAAAATAACTAAACATTTTTTAAATTACTATCTTATTTCCCCCCCTCCTCCCCGCCTTCTCCCAACTCCTCCCCTCCTTTGTCGTCTCCGGCTATTTAACCAACAAATAATCATGAAGATTCACACCTCTAAAATTTCTCTTCATGATGACAGTGCTGCAACGGTTGAAAGCACTTGGTTTTTAACATGTTTTAATATCTTTTAACATCTTTTGAGTTTTTTTTTGTTTTATAAACCTTTTTATGTATTTTTAGCATATTTTTAGTAAAATAAATCATAAGTTTCAATTCTTATATATTTCCTTTAATAATCAAGGTGAATATGGCGTCAGAAAATTACAGTTAAACTATATTTTTATAATAAAAAAGAGATTTTTTTTAAATATAAACCATCGAGATTTAAAATGGAATTGTTTAGTCTCATGATCCGCAAATTAAAAGCTTTGTATTAATAAAAATGTGTGTTAAGCGATGATGTTTCTAAAATAGATTCAGATTATATTTATGCTTATTTACAAAGAAAAACATCGAAGTTTATTGACTGTTACAACAGTAAACTGGTACAAAACAGTGTAAACAGTACTGTTAACACTGTTTTATTTTGTGTGTAAACAGTTACTCTGAGACAGGAACACACGTTATGTGGATGAGTCACTAAAAATCAGATATTTCTCTCGTAAATAAATTGCTGATATTACAAATTTTAAATATCTACGTTATAATTTTAATTTTATTTTGCAAGTTCATTTAGTATGGGTTGTGAAGTTGTGGTGGTTCAGGCGATTAATCCGTTAACTCTGCCTTAAAACAGACTCAGAACATAGAGACAAAAACTCGAACGAGGGAAGGTACGAATTCTCTACCTCCTATGTTCAGATACGATTAATGGAGAGGTCGTGTTGTAGTATCCTGCCACAGTCGACCCGAAATTTTTTTCTTTTGATTTACATTCTTTATGTATAAATATCTCTTGGCCATTATTCTAAATATATGTCAGTTTTACAGATTGTACAGAACAAGGTTTGTACACGCCTTAGAATTCCCAAAAAGCCTATGACCAATTTTTCAGTTTAGAAATTTTTTATTTAATTTTTAAATCGAAGGATTTGTAATCTCTAATAGTGAAATAATTATACATTTATTTTCCAACTTATAACAAACGGCCAAACACAACATTTATTTTGCTTCCTCTTATTATTAATATTTAAATATATAGTACCCTTAAGTATCTTAAAAATAATGAGTATTTTTTTGATGGATACCGTAATTAAAGTAATATTCAATGCTTATTGTTGATTGTTTGCATATGTTTTTAAATTAATTTTTAAAATATTAGGATAGCTTTTCGTTTGTTATCTTAAAATAAATTACGGAGGAAAACGCTGATATTTTATTAAAAACACTAGAGAAAATGAAGTATTTGAGAATCTTCGAACAAAATGTCCCCTAAGAGGTACTTGAAGAAGAGTTTTAGAATAGTATTTGTGTTAGTAAACATTAAGTTAAAACACAATAGTTTTTGAAAGACTTAAACTTTCCAGTTCCGAATAAAATTCCGATCACACTACTGAATGAGCCTTCAAATAAAAGAAAAACAAAATCGAAAACATCTTCAAAAAATAAAATTTCTACTGTCATAAATGGGACAGAGAAGTACAATTTATTTATTTTAAGTTTATCTAGCTGTTCAATTTTCTGCAACAAAAATTTTTATTCATGTTCAAGTAAGTAATTGTGTTTCTGCAATGTTGATTTCACACAAGAATATTCGAACGAGGTTATCTAAATTAAAATAAATGCAGTTCACAGCTTTTATTCTACAATAAGTATAAAAATCAAATTCTGTTAAAAATTTCTGGCACGTATCTTGATTAAAATTATGTGGCATAGCAGTATAGATCTAGATTCAATTTTGTTTGCAATTTAATTTTCTTTTTATGTATTTGATTAAAATGTAGGACATAAAAAGACTTTTACGAATAAGATAGCATTTGACACTAGGGTGGGACGAAAAAAACTTTTTTTCGATTTTCACTGAGGGGTAGTGTGGAAAAGGTGCCACTAGTTTCACCCAGTTCACACAAAAAATTGAGATTTTTTAGACTATTCCTTGATTTGCCGCAAATATCATGAAATTTAGCTAAAATGTTGATTTTTGAACTTTTTTAGCAAAAATTTTTAAAATGTTAAATTTAATTTATTTTGGTTGTATTTACTTTAAAATTAATGTTTATTGTGCCAAATGCTTAAATAAGCTCTGTTTGTGTATTAGTTTTGTGCTATCTACTTTAAAAATGTACAGCTTTTCGCTTGTTTTGCGCTCGGGAACAACGCAAAAGAACCCAGATATCACCACGAGGTGGTAGTTGCACGGCAATTCCCCCCCCCACCCTCTTCCCCAACCATCTTCAGAATGTATACCTTTCTAGGTTACAAAATCCTTCTTCGAAATAAATTTTAGCTTTTTTTTCAGTGCTTGCAGTTTTGCTCTGATGAAGGCATCTTTTCCTTTATTCGTACATATCTTTGATGCAGCTTCTGTCACAATTTTAATGGATCTTTCCACAGCCTGCCAGTGACATGGAAAGCAGACTAACGATTCTTCTAACATAGATCCCGAAATTATGTTGTCTTCAATTTCTTCTGATAAAAGAGTTTTGGTTACTGGAGGCTCACTGATTTTGGTGGAGAGTCAGTCGATACAGTCATAGTACTTCGTTGCCTTAAAGTTCAGCTTTGGATTTTTTTTAATTGCGGCATTTTTAAATTCTTTTCCATGCTACTCTTCTAATATCTTAGTTGTCGTGAGTTGCCATTGCCACCCGTAAATTCCCGGGATATCCGTAGTATCCCTTTATTTGAATGACTGAATACACTATCTTCTTTAGCTCATATGTCAGAAAAATTGTGAGTTGAACAATCTTCCATAGATGTCTAGGTCCGTCTACAGAACCTGGCCGTTTCCTTACATCAAATCATCGGTATTTTGCATTTCTGTTGTCAATGAAACAGAAATAGGCTCGAACAAAGCAACACGTAGATTTTTGCACCCCATTAGTCTAACTCCGGTTGGGCCGGCATAGGTCTTAGGCCCCGTGGTTTTACCATATAGTTTATACAGTAGATGTTGGAATAGAAGCTAGTTCGTATGAGGAATATATATCAAATGTTGCAGTTCTCTTATTTTTTTTTAAGACAGGCAATGACACCGTTGCGTTTTCCTGTATTAACGGCGGTGCCGTCACACCCGACTGCAATCAGTTCAGAAAAATCCACTTTGGTCTGGAATAGACAATTATATAATATTCGCCGTGACTGTAACGAGGTGTCACGTGACCTAAATATTCCGAATCCGGTTCAGACAACATGATGATATGTTCTTCGTCTTTATCTCTAGGGCGCCGCTTGTCCCTCTTTTTTTCTATGAAGATCGTTTTATGTTTTTTACTATCAAAAATATACTTTTAATCTTTCTTCCTTCAAGATCTTTCTCATCCTGTATCTTCTTTCAAAGTTTATTTTTCTATCTCCTGACCTTATTTTCATCGATGGCTAGATCCGTATGCTCTACTGTGACATTTTTTGTATCTTGACGTTCGAATGAAGCTATTAATGCAACATCCAGTTCTAAATGCGATGAACGCTGTGTGAGAAAGGGATACACGTTTGAGAAGTGTTTGCTTTTGAAGGCTCTGGTTTAAATTCGGAATCAGACGAAATGTCTTCTTCAAAGTCCCTCTATTTGAATGTTCTGACAATATCTGTATCATATCCACTCGTTGAGGACCCAGGCACAAAACCTCTATCTGTCGTTGAAATTGCACCCCTTTCATTTCCCCGATATTGTCTTTGTACAGGTTTTGCTCGTTTTTATGCCAATATTTTCGATAAACATTTTTCGAACAGGTCTTTGATAGCATTGGTTCTCGCTCCACCCACTCCTTCCCTTCTATATTTGCTGTGAGGGATTCTACAGTCCGTCACCCAAATATATGATCCCCCAGGCATCACAAAAAAGCAGGAAGAGCAAGGAACATGAAAAAGATAAAACACAGAAACCGAAATACGATTCAAACAATACTTACAACTTTTGACCACTTATATGCGAAAAAGCTATAAAAATCAGCCAATTTAAAATACACATACCAATTAAATAATGCATAATCAGAGCTTATTTAAACATTTGGTATACTAAACATGACTTTTCAAGTAAATACAACCAAAATAAATAAAATTTAACATTTTTTTAAATTTTGCTAAAAAAATTAATAATTTTTTTAATTTCAAGTTTTTTAATTCAAAATCTCTTCCAGATTTTAGAATAATACACTTTGTTTTATTTAATGACAGACATTCTGTGATTAAACAAAACTAAAAGTACTGTTCAAAAATTTTGGTAGGAATTTTGAAAAAAACTGCGTTTAAGTGGCAACACTGTTTAACATGCACAGTCTTATCGCAGTTAGTGCCAGCTACATGCTAAACTGTTAATCTTAGATATATACTTTCAATTAGGAAAATATTTAAAATGTTGATAAAGATTTATTTTAAAAGCTATATCAGTAAATAAGGCCATATCTCAAACATACGTTTTTATTTTCAAGTGCAGTGCGAAGGGAAATGTTTTTATTTTATTAAAAACACTAGAGACAACGAAGAATTTAAAAAGCTTCTAACTTAAAAAAATATCATCATAGAGGCACTTGAAGAAGTGTCCTAGAATAGTATTTGTATTAGTAACCATTATATTGAAATATAATAGTTTTTGAAATACTTGAAATTTCAGATTCCGATGAAAATTCATTTCCTACTATTGAGTTAGTCTGAAAACAAGAAAACAAAATCCAAAACGCCTCCAGGAAATAAAATTTCTACTGTCATAAATGACATAGAAATGCAGAAATGCTTTGTTTCAAGTTTAGTTCGTTGCTATTTTCTGCAACAAAAAATTCCATTCCAAAATATAGAATAACAACTGCAATACTTTATTTTGTAACAATCAAAATTAAATTTTTTTAACAGTTTAAGATTTTCTCCATATTTGATTAAAATGTAATGTATGATATATAAAAGGCTTTCAAATAAAATATTATCGGATATGAAAAATAAATTGAATTAATTAACCTTTTTTATTTCTCAAATATATGAGATTTAAATTTCTTCTCTTTTGTATGGTACTTATTTACAAAGAAAACAAAAAAAGAAAAATCATGTGTCAATCATAGATTATGAAACACTTTCCAACACTTTCAATACAAATACATGTCCGCGTGTAAATATGCATTATTGTGTATAACTATTATTCAGTTTTTATTTTAATATTTTGTTTTTGCTCCAATTTATTTTTAAAAACAGAAATTTCCCACATTGAATAGCTGAAAAATTTCATTTTGAAATCTAGGGAATACCAAAACAAATATTAGGAAGAAAAAAAAATAGACGGAAACTTTGCTGCCGGTACATTTTCCGTTTTCTCACATTTTTTTTCCTTTTTTTCTTTTCTTTTCTTTTCTTTCTTTTTTCTTTTTTTTTTTACAGTACTGGCAGGTGATTCTAACAGACAATTACACGCACTCGTCTATTTCTCGAAAGCAGTTTCAAAAGCTCGGGTGGTTCTAAGATCTTTTGACACAAGAATCATTATTTATTAAATTAAATAAATAATTAAATAAATAAATGTATATATATATTGTTCTCCACAATTAAATGTAATGATTTGTTCTACATAATAAACTGCCAAATAAAAAAATATAGTTAAAATCATTCTGTCACTTCACTATTCACTAAAGCGTATAAGTGCAATTCTGATATTACAATTATCCATAAACCTGCCAATTGCTTATGCAATTAATAATTTTTTTCTATTCTACTAAGCTAAGGTGACATGTGTCGTTTATGCATTTTTTCTTCGCACATCAAGTTAAAAATGTAAAATTTTCAACAGTGAATAAATGAAAATGTCTGTACATGCTTAAAAGCTGAAATAAGTTATTAATAGAGGAACTTCGGAAATTATGGAAAACTCGTACTATTTGCGTTTGCACTGAGAAAAATGATACTTTCAAATCTGAGTGAATCGATGTTTTCATATTGTTATGAACCTTTTTGTTTCAAATATGACGACACAATGCTTTCAATTCTGAAATACCTGAAATACTCAGAATATTGAAACATGGACATACTCAAAACTGAGCTCATAGAAGTCAGTTCATATGATTAATGTCAGTCCAAACTCATTTTTGAAACATGGAAATACTCAAAAATGAACACATAGAAGTCTATTCATACTCATTTTTGAAACATGGACATATCCAAATAGGAGCACCTGATGTTTTATTCTTGAGTGTGTGCAGGTTTTCAGAAATGAGTATATGCATGCTTCAAACTTGAGTAATATTGATTGGGTGCCATTTACTGTGCGACATACACAGATTTTAGTATTTTTTTTTTTCAGTTTTCAAAATATCGTTTTAAAGTGTTAGGTAATATAACATTCCGATATTGTTTAAAACTTGTAAAACGAATACAATTACAAATGCCAACAAACTGCCAAAAATTACTTTACGTAATTCATCACTTATAAATAAATAATAATAATAATAAACGTATTTTTAGGGTATTGTGAGACAGTTGGGAAATAATAAATAGGGGCTTAAGAAAGAAGAAAGGGAACAATATTTGGCAAAAAACAGATGTAATGGTATCAAGAGAGCATGATCAAAGTATGTCTAGGTTGTCAGCCAATATTCTCCAGTTTATACTTCACTGATTTGTGATTATTTGTGATGTGCACAAATCACAAATATAAGGATCTATCTGTCTTTGTGCCACATAATCATTGAGTATTATGAAATAGTGATATTTCATATAAACCGACAACGTCGATTTTGAAAAAAAAAATACCCTGTCTTCAATGGTGTGAATCGTGAGCTAAAAAACAAGTATTACATCATAAACTGTTAGTATTTCGATGCTTAGCTTAAATGCTTAGATTCAGTGTAATAATATTACTTATAATAATGAATAAAAAATTTAAAAAATATATCTCCTAAAACTTTCCAAAGACGATACGCAAATATTTATCCACACAACGCGCCCTGACGCCGACCAAGGAATTGCGCGTTATGGGGGGAATTCTGGAAACGTTCGTAAGCAGTTTTTTATATTGCCACTTGGTGGCAACAAACAGAACCTTGGCATACAATACTACCCATAATGACGGAAATTCCTCTACTTTATAAGGCTTAAAAAAAGAATTTCTCAAGTTTTTATCTTGCATATAAACTGTAAAATGTTTAAAAAATGCTGCATAGCTGTTATTATCACGTTAATATAATTTATTTTCCGTTTTTCGTTTTTTAATACATGCATGCAACATTAAAAATAAATCTCTAGGTTATAATCTTTAAAGCAATTTAAATTTCCTTTCATTACTTTTAAACAAAAGTGTCCCCAGTTTCTAAAATAATATTTAAAAATGTTAAAAAATGGTATTAAATATTTTCTATGCTTTTGATTGAAAAAAAAGGATGTGTGACAATGATATAGAAGAAACCATATATTCAAAAATTATTTTTAATCGAAAAATTTGCTTTAAAAAGTGTTTTGCTTTCGTCGTTTTTCTTTTAAATTACATTTTTGTACTAATAAATTAAAAAATCGCAACATAGAACAGCTGATACAAATTAGTTTTATTTTTTTTTTCAACGGAACTGGTTAACTTTATAAATATTCTATCATAATTATAGTATATAAACTTCGATTTTTTTTCGTTATTGATTTTAATTTTAAGCATTTTTTAAATTCTTGTTTAATTTTTTTTAAATGCTAAGATTAGGATTTTTATTTTATGTTTAATATGCTTTACATAATTTTATTAAAAAAGAGCTATTTTGGAGAAAAAATGTAATAAAAAAAGAAGAGTTTAAATTAAACTTTTAAATTAATATCCATATATTTAAAACGCAAGGCAAATTTTTTTGAACATTCCATATGATAAAACTGCTTCATCAGCTTACTCCATTTTGTTTTTATATAAAAGATTTTAGTCCGTAGATGTGCCAAGCATAGTTTGTATGTGACCATGTTTGTTTTAGTTGGTGGTAATTTATAATAAAAAATTGCTTTGTGTGTATGAGTGTTGATATGTTTGAAACTGGCTTTAGACCAATGCTGATAATGTAGCAATACGCTAGATCCGTTACTGTAGTAAGCTAAAGAAGCAAGTTGATTTATTTATGTTTATTTCGAGATTTCATTGAGCAATATGTATGGCGATTTTGTTTTCAATTATAGTTATGAAATGGAGAGTAGTATTATGCATATCAGAGGATATTAAATTGTATATTTCGCGTTGTTTTGTATTGTATTTATAATACCGAATCATCATGAAATCAGGTTAGATATTGTTGTTGTAGTAGTACATCTTCTTACCACCAAGCCCGCAAATTTTGATGGACACCAACCTGTCATATTCTAAACTTTCTTCTGCTAGTCTTATTATAAGTGCACGAAATCAAAATAAGTATTATTTATTAAGAAAAAAAATTACGGAACGTTTCGAAGAAATCATACACTTATTTTAAAATTTTTATGTTCTTGAAATATAAAAGGTTTATAAATAAAACTTTTATATGTCTTTGATACAAAACTCTCTCAGGATAATTGTAAAAGATTTAGAAAGAAACTGAACCTTTTTGGAAGTGAAATATCTGTTGTAAAAATATTTCATGTTTGCTTTTTTAAAATTTAATGACCTTTTGCGTGGTAATGATTTGACAGCCTGCTTCCTTTAATATTGTTCGTTTACAAACATCTTCCAGCTATTTTAGTAATTCTGAGATAAAATTAAATTCAAGACAAACGAAACTAATTAAACATTTCAACAAGATTCAAAATATTACGAAATTGTAAATCGTCGACTATATTTTAATATATTAAAAGATGGACTCATATATAAGATGAACATTTTACCAAAGCAGTCAGTAGCAGTTATTTCTCCAGTTTCAATTACCATGGGTTATTAGAATTAGATGGCCCCCAATGACATGGTTTTCCAAAGAAGAGAAGTTTTACTTATCTATTGTAAATTTATAATTAAGTGAGAGACGGAGTAAACATCAGGATTGCCAAATTAAGCCAGCGAGTTTCAGCTTTGCACTTTTTTTTTCGAAGTGATTAAAATCCTCTTTTTTTTTTCTCCAGATAATGATTACAAGCCACTAACAGTACATGATTTGTACTTGATGAAAGTGGATAAGGGCTCAAGTCTGTCGCTACTGTAGGTCGTGCTCAGCGTAATGATCAGGTGGTCAGAGCCAAACAAAGGTTTACAGTGTTCTTTCTGAAGAATTTTCAGAATTTTCAAGGTCTGTTTAATACACAATCTTACGAGACGTACCTCTCCTCACTAGCGGCTGACTTCTTTGAAAAAAGCATCGAAAAGCTTGTGTCACGATATGACAAATGCCACAACTGTTTTGGCGATTATGTAGAAAAATAAGTATGACCCTGCTGTACTTTTGGTGATAAAATTATTATGTTATGTAAAGTTATGTAGTCTTCTTTTATAGCCCATTGTGGGTTGATAAAAAACAGCCCTCGTATTTTAGAACATAGAAAAGGGGAAGTATAACAAATTCATAGTTTTTTATATGCTTTTAAAATAATAAAAAAATTAAATTGACACTGTGAAAAGTGATTCGAATAGTTACAAATAAAACTTAAAAATAGTTTGCTTCACTTGCAAAACTAGCATGGAAAAATCTAACAAAGCTTCATAATAAAAATCTACATAAAGTTGTAAATACTTCCAGATATTTTCATAATTCCATTGTAAGAAGAGACCTACAAACTTTTCAGAAAAAGAGTCAACCAACTAGCCAAAAAAGTTACAAAATTAGTTATAAATATTTATAAATATCTCCCTAATGAAATTATAGCAGAACTACTGGATTACAAAACCACCAAACTTTTCATAAGAAACGCACTAGATAAACTTTGATCATTGAGGACGAATTTTAAGTTACACACAAATTTTGATACTTGCTACTCTTCTGATTTTGAAATTTAAATAAAAAACATGACTCCTGCAATATTTAACAGTAAAACATAAAAAAATAGATAGATGGTTACATAATAATAATAATAAAATACCGTCCACCATTTTTTTTTTCAAATCAGTTTTGTAATTTTAGAATAATGGTGATTTTAGAGCATTTTTCTCTCATTTCAACATTCTAAATTTCAGAAATTTAAAAATTATTTTTAGTGAGTATTTATATCTTAAACTTTACCATTATTTCAATTTTCAAAAGACTAGTCCTAAAATTTTCAAAGAACTCGCATTTTTAGAACATTTTTCTTACTTGAACCTGCTTGGGTACAGTGGTACCAAGATTAAAAAGGAATAGTCTTAGTCTAAATTTTGAGAGTCGTTATTATTATTGAGGAAGAATTTTTTAAACCATTTCGGTAAGTTCAGAATAATCGGGATTAAAGAACGTTTTCTGCTGATTTTATGTTTTTAAATTTTCAAATTTTTAGAAATCGTTCTGTGTGCGCATTTATGTAAGACGCTTGAGCCTTATGCTACCCGTCCAATACAGGACATTACCAGCTATGTTTTCTGAGGTTCGGACGCTGCGACAGAGGCTCTCTTTCATGCGTACTCAAGGGGCCAGTTCAGGTTCGGTTCCCGGGTTGAGATCGTGACATCATCGCCACCAAGCACCTCTGAAAGTCCATAAGAGCAGTCAGAGACCGAAGAACTAATCAAGGGTTCCCTCCGGAGATTTCCTTTACCCCCGGTCGGAATCGAGGATCACCTATAAAGGTTACTTCTGGACTTCCTTCCAGGGGACGGACAACACACAAAAAAATGTTAGACACTTAACTAGGATAAACACAAAAAATAGGAAAGTTAGTCTCCAACTTCCGCCACGTTCCAAGGTGAATAGGCTTGGGACGCCGTATGGTAGGGTAACGTTCAAGCCCGTTTACACATCCTCACCAGACGACCACCTACTTTCCATGTTCTTGACCAGAACACACCATCACAACCGGCCCCAACCTACCTAAATCTGTCTCCAGCGTCCCCGCCAGCGCCACCGCTAGCGCCGAGATCGACCGAGTAAAGCACTCATCTCGGCTATGCTGTGGAATGAAGAAGAGTGAGACACAGGCCGCACGATGCCGATCCTGGATCGAACTACCCCGGGAGGTTCTTTCAAGTTTCTTTCCTTGACATACTTTCTAAGATATTGTAAATTTAGAAAAATTTTCTCTCTTGCAAACCCTGCGATGCAGAAAGATCTCTAGATGCGAAATAACACAATGTTTAAGTAGAGATAGTTATCATTATTGAAAGAAATTTTGAAATCGGTTCGATAATTTGGAAATAGTTGTGATTTTAGAAAGTTTTCGGCTCATTTCATTATTTTAAATTTCGAATTGTTTGAAAATCGTTCTTAATGAGCATTTACCTCTGAAAACTAACCACCACGTTAATTTTCAAGTGTTTAGCCTTAACAAGAAATCGTTATTTTAAAACATTTTTCGGTCTGGCACCACTTGGTGGTAGAATTACTGCTATAAAAAACAGCCTGTGTGGGAGGAGGAGCTTTC
Organism: Maratus michaelseni; assembly: GCA_963931845.1. Classification (NCBI taxonomy): domain Eukaryota; kingdom Metazoa; phylum Arthropoda; class Arachnida; order Araneae; family Salticidae; genus Maratus; species Maratus michaelseni. The sequence continues at coordinate 172,645,605 of OZ007589.1, read as the reverse complement.
ACAATTCATTTGCCACCATTGTTTTAATTCAATTGGGTAATTCCAGACATTATATCCAGTAACAAACAGACGTTTCTTTATAATATTAGTAAAGATTATGGGTAAGCAGTCAATCAGTTTTTTTGGATTACTCTATTAAATCCCTGCAATTATTTGAAGTTTTGCTAAATAATTTTATCAGTAAGAGTTTAAAAAATTTTAAATATTACTTCACAATTACAATTTTCTAGGCAATACACGTGAAGCGTGTATATGTAATAGTTAATTTAGACTGAATATATTTTTAGATACACTGTACCTTATGCCATGTATTATTAAAATACAACTTTATGAGTTGTTATATATATATATATTAACGATTTCATGTAAAAATGATTTTATTAGAAGAAAATATGGAAAGTAAACGGTAGTGTAGTTTGCATTTACCTTTCTCTTTTTTCATATAAGTATTTCTAACAAAATGAAATGAAATTAGTTTGATGTGCTGAATGTGACGTTATAATAAACAAGAAATATTCTTAAGCAAATGTAATATTTGTACGCAATAATAACAATTTCAGTTTTTCAGAATTGATATTCCTACAAATATGCTTCGTACAACTAAAAAAAATGTATTCGTAATTTTAAAATATTACTTATTTTAAGTACAATTTACAGATAAAAAGATATTCAAATATATAACAAATTATAACATCTTGTAATATTATACTTTTTTATCTGCTAAATAGTGTAAAATAAAAAGTCCTTCCGGCCTGTAGCGGGAGGAAAAGGTAGCTTTCCTATATCTTCGTTTTAAAATTTTAGCTAATGTTACACGAAAACAGCAAGTTAAAATGCAAAGAAACGTTTACAAAAGATTCGTTAATACTGAATTTGAATAAGAAATTCGCCAAATTATTGAGCAATAGCCAAATTGGCTTCATTTATGAAGACTTATTTTGGTCGCCACATTTGGCGATATTTCGCCAAATGTCGCCAATTTTGGCGAGAATTTGGCGCTAACGGATATGAATATATAGTTTTATGCGTATGATTGGGAAAATTATTACAACAATGAAAGAAAATAATTTGCGAGTAATCGCGTTAATGTGCTGTTTTGTTTCAAAATGTCAGCCACCCTAGAATTTCAAACTGCTCTATCTCAGCCATTTTTTAAGATAGAGGTAAACCAAAAAATGCTCTGGAATCCTTGTATCAAGGCCTCACACGTAATTAAAAAATAAATTTGAATTTTTAACTTTTTTGTATATTTATTTTAGTTTTAAATTTTTAAATGGCCGCCATCTTGAAACAAAATGGCGGACCAACCTGGCCAACGAACTCGGTCGAGACATTAGTGACCTTAATACACACAATTAGTTTCATCAAAATCGATTTATAAATACGGGCGTTATCGTATGACATAGGTCATATATATATATATATATATATATAAATCAACATTTGAACGGAGGGTGGTTTTGGGGTCTGGGGGTCATGATCGGTGAAAATATATCAAAATTTTCCGGAATTGCTTTCCTCCGAACGGCTGCAATAGGTAGCTTTATACTTTTAGGTAGCTTTCAATACTAAAAAGTATAAAGCTACCTATTGCAGCCGTTCGGAGGAAATTAGTTCCGGAAAATGTCGATATATTTTCACCGATCATGACCCCCAGACCCCAAAACCACCCTCCGCTCAAATGTTGATTTATATATATAGATATATCCATATATATATATATATATATATATATATATCTGACCTATGTCATACGATAACGCTCGTATTTATAAATCGATTTTGATGCAATTAATTGTGTGTATTAAGCTCACCAATGTCTCAACCGAGTTCGTTGGCCAGCTTGGTCCGCCATTTTGTTTCAAGATGGCGGCCATTTAAAAATTTAAAACTAAAATAAATATACCAAAAAATAAAAATTCAAATTTATTTTTTAATTGCGTGTTAGTCCTTGATACAAGGATTCCAGAGCATTTTTTGGTTTACCTCTATCTTAAAAAATGGCTGAGATAGAGCAGTTTGAAATTCTAGGGTGGCTGACATTTTGAAACAAAACAGCACATTAACGCCATTACTTGCAAATTATTTTCTTTCATTGTTGTAATAATTTTCCCAATCATATGCATAAAACTATATATTTATATCCGTTAGCGCCAAAATTGGCGACATTGGCGACAAAATTGGCGACATTTGGCGAAATATTGCCAAATTTGGCGACCAAAATAAGTCTTCATAAATGAAGCCAATTTGGCTATTACTCAATAATTTGGCGAATTTCTTATTCAAATTCAGTATTAACGAATCTTTTGTAAACGTTTCTCTGCATTTTAACTTGCTGTTTTCGTGTAACATTAGCTAAAATTTTAAAACGAAGATATAGGAAAGCTACCTTTTCCTCCCGGTACAGGCCGGAAGGACTTTTTTGTATTGAAAGCTACCTAAATGTCAGCCACCTTAGAATTTCAAACTGCTCTATCTCAGCCATTTTTTAAGATAGAGGTAAACCAAAAAATGCTCTGGAATCCTTGTATCAAGGTCTAACACGTAATTAAAAATAAAAATGTGAATTTTTAATTTTTTTGTATATTTATTTTAGTTTTAAATTTTTAAATGGCCGCCATCTTGAAACAAAATGACGGACCAAGCTGGCCAACGAACTCGGTCGAGACATTGGTTAGCTTAATACACTCAATTAGTTTCATCAAAATCGATTAATAAATACGAGCGTTATCGTATGACATAGGTCAGATATATATATATATATATATATATATATATATGGAGATATATATATATATATATATATATATATATGGAGATATATATATATATATATATATATATATATATATATATATATAAAAATCAACATTTGAACGGAGGGTGGTTTTGGGGTCTGGGGGTCATGATCGGTGAAAATATATCGAAATTTTCCGGAACTGCTTTCCCCCGAACGGCTGCAATAAGTAGCTTTATACTTTTTTGTATTGAAAGCTACCTAAAACGTTATAAACAGTAAAATAAGTTTATTAGACTGTTGACATGTTTCGGCTTCATCCGAGTCATTATCAAAATAAATAAGTATATTCTATAACTGCACGGTCTATGAAGTTACTATTTGAAATGCTATCAGTTAAATTATAGCGTTTCAAATAATGACAGAATATGAAGACATGTACTTGACACTGTTAAAATTTCATTACTTTATGTTTTTAAACGTACTTTTTAAATTAACAAAATAAAATTGAAGCAAATAAGATGTTTTTAAAACTATTCTTTGCCATAATATTAAATTACCATTTAAGGGCTTTCTCTTAAGATAATGAGAAAATTGTTTGAAAAACAAAAGCTTTCAATTATTTTCAAAATTTTGAGGACGAAATTAAAATGCAGAAGATTTGTCAGACGAAATTAAAATACACAAGATTTAGAAAATGAGCTATAAATAAATAACTCCTAGGAATGAATTAAAAATAGTTTAATGAAATATGAAAAGCGTATTCATAATCATGGGATTCTATTCCGTTGCATGGAGAAACGTCTCTGTTATTAAGATTTTAGCGAAAGTAAGCAGAATAAATTATTTGAGAAATATAAATTGTGCTCCATCTAAGCTTAAGATCTCTAATAATTAAATTGTCACGATTAGTTTTTTCCTGCATTGCATTTGGTTTCATGCTAGTAAGAGGCGGACTTTGTAAATAAATATATATTTGCAAATATTTCCGCAAATGAAGAAAAATAGCTGAGAAAATAACATACATATGTTTGATTAAGTTAATTATCGTTCTTTAACATTTAGAATTATGCAAAAGTTACTCGGATGATAACATGAATTCATATAAGAGAAGCGTCTAATTAACAGGATTATAATAATTTATTTCTTTAAAGTTAAAAACCTCTTAAAAATTACAAAATGTTGTTGAATTTATTCAACTTTAATATCAACTAAGAAATACTAACTTCAATATTAACTAAGAAATTTAAACAACTAAGTTTTAGACAACTAAACTTTAAACAACGAAGAACTTTAATATCAACTAAGAAATAAAACTTAAAAAAAAAAGATATTTTTGAAGAATTTTTTTAAAAATTATTGAGCAGAGCGAGCTATGCTCTTATGCGTCCACTGCAATGTTACATTTGTAACTCTAATCCTCTTAAACTTTTTGACACATGACACCAACATAGTGATAGATGCCAAGGGTGTCATGATTCGGTAGTTTTTACTTTTTCAATTTTGGTTCCAGTTTTTTTATATGAGTACTTTCACTTTCAGAACCGGTTCCAACCGGCTCCAAAATTGAAAATGTCCGCTTATAAAAACACTGTAATTAAAATAAAAAAAGTAAAAACTAACAACGTTAGAGATTGACCTCAGCTATCCTATGCAAAAAAAAAAAATCATTTAAAAATATTAAAATGCGAGCCAGAAATCTGCCAAGTTCCTTCCCATAGACTTAACATTAGCTTGAGCGTTTCTTCGCGTGACTAGCGTTTGGTCGATTTGTACGAAACTTCATTTAATTATGTTTTAGAAGTCGAGCAAAATTACCGGCTAGTTTATAAATTTCCAAAGCGTTTTTTTCCTGCCGTAGTTTAACTTTCCACAAATTTATATTTTAAAATTTTCTATTGTTTTATTTTATTTTCCATTGCTACACCCTGAGAAATGGCGCAATAATTTAAAAAAATGACAACATGTGTACTTTGTTTTCATAAGCTAATAAAAAATCACACCATTTCCTATATTTTCCCATCCGAAATTGACGTTAATCTCAGTAGGTAATGCGCATTTTTTCTATATAATAATATTAAAAAAAAGACTATAAGTGGGTTAGAATGACGTAGTACCTCCTTTTAAATGTATTTGGACTTAAAACATCTACTCTAATATAAACATTTAAATTCCAAGAAAACTATTCATGGAAAAAATAATCTCCTAAATATGACACCACTTTCTATGACGCGCTTTCAGTGTGACAAACGGTTGCTATATTTTTGTTTTTATACTACAGGTATGTTTTATATCTATACGTTATTGATAAGTATTTTAATAACTTAGATGCAGTGGTAGCATTTTCTACGTTTTATATTATATAGGAAATGAAACACGGCAACATTTTTTTTTGTGTCCCCGTTCTTTCTCTTACCGTACAAAACTGCATGACTAACGTCACGACTCAAAGCGGCAAGAAAATTGTGTCATTTTGATGTAATCATTGTGCAGTTTGTTTTTATAAATGAAAAGTAAGTTTCCATTTAAAAATGATGCAATGTGAAATAGAATTACACTAAATACTTTGCCACTGAGTTGATTTTTTTTTGCATTTTTTTAACGTATTGTTGGGGAAGTTATAATTTTTTTCTGTAACGCGTCACAGAAAACCTTCAGTCTCATTTATAAGCCCGGCTTATTAGGATTGCGTTAAAGTAGCGTAATTTTTTTCTGATTGTCTTTTTAACAATTTGTGGCGTGAATGCTCATAGCTTCGCTATTATGATCTGCGTATTGTTAATTTTTTATTTATTTTACCCGGAAGGCCCCCTTCCCCATTATCACGGGAGAAGCTGGATCGTAGTTCTGATCGTAGTATTTAGTTGTTATTACTTGACACAAGTTACAAATAAATTTCCATTTTTGTTAGGTAAATGGCTAGTTATTAAACAAAATACGCTATCTTCGCAAAGTAGTTCTGAAACAGATTACAATGCATTTAAACTAACAATGCAAATTTCAATAACAATCAAAGATTCCGGGTTGCCTACTGTTGATCGTAATTTTTGACAGAAGCGATCTCTACCAGAGCTATTGATGGTACAGTCTTGCTGTCAATACATAAATGATCATTTCGAAATTAGAAATTATCAATGTATGCTTGTGATGACATCAAATGAGTGTTTACTCCATCTGATAAATTTAAGTATTGCGCGGCAGCGCAATATTTATTTATTTCCAGTGTAACATCTTAATGTTAATTTAACACAGCAAATCCCATTGAACGAGTTAATTTACTAGAGTTTTTCCCACTTTTTGTACGCGTTGCCACAAAATTTTAACTGTGTGCTAATTCTAATAAAATTTTAAATTTTAAATAGTGAAATTGTTTGGCTGACGTCAGGATCAAAACGGATGATTAAATGTCATTGAATATAGGTGGATTATAATCCAGGAATTAACATAGGCTATGTTTTATTTACGTTATTCAAATATTTTTCTTAATAATTCAAAATTTCATAATTTTAATTGGGAATCAATGGACGTTTTTCCTATAAATTTTAACTATGTTTCTTTATTGTTGCCAACAATTCGAAAATCGTAATAATAATTTGACCACAGCAATAAATTTCCAATTGAAAGACTTCCACGTTCAAAATGAAAATGAATTAGATTTTTGAAGTTTAAAAAAATGGAACAACACGACGTCATACTCTAAATAAACGGACATTTTCAAATATTTGGTTATAATTCAAGCAAAAAGCAGGTGAGTATGTCGCCACATTTGTAACAAAAAAAACATTTTCTTAGTTCAGTATACATTTGTTCATAATACAAGGAGCATCAATATGAATAAATACAGGAAGCAATTGTATATATGACGTCATATTTATAACAAACAATTGAAATAATTTTCACCGATAGTGATTAATAAGTATGAATATTTGTTACATACAAGAGAAAATTTTCTGTCAAATAGTTTTAGGAGATTTCGCTAGGGAGAAAGTTGACGTCTTATTATATATTAATGGCGTAGATGGTTATTATGAAATAGATTGTACTGGTTCAACACAATTTACTTTTTCGTTTATAGCGCCCCCTGGGAGGAAATAAGGCAACCAAATTTAAATAAAATTGATTGTTTTAATGTTTCATTGTATAATAGCTATATTGAAATTAAAAGTAGTTGGCACAGATTCCACACAATTTTCTTTTGTGTTTATAGAGTATCCTGGCGAGAAATAGGATAACTAATTTTTTTAAACTTTATTTTTTACTGGTTTGTGTAAATTATATGAATAATGCCATGATCAAATTTATGTTTAATAAACCTTTTCGCATGATATTTTACACTGGTAGCGCCCATGGTGGAATATTGCCTAACCAAAACTTTAAAATCCAGTTTTCTTATGTTTTTTCATATGCCTGCCATGCTTCAAGTTAGAATTAGGTAATACTGATACAATAAAATTTATTCTTACATTTATAGCGTCACTGGTGGAAATAGCGTAAGCAAATCATATATTATAATACGAGCAAATCTTGTGTGTGTATTAGAGATCTCTTTTCGGAGCCCGGGCCTACCCGAGCCCCACGATTTTAAATCCGAGCCCGCCCGAGCCCGAAACATTTTGCATCTTTAGAGCACGAGCCCGACCGATCCCGATTACCGAAAAAATTGCATAATATTTAAAAATTGTTTTAAAAGTAATATCTCATTTTTAAAAATCTTCGTACAAGAAAACTGTTAATCCCGTGCACATAATTAATTTTATGGAAATTTACATTTAAATTATCAAAAGAGAAGTTTGGTATGAAATAAAAATATACTTCTTTAAAAGGATCGATGTTCCTATTTTTCTCTACCAACAAGCAAATCTGATGGTCATATTAACGAAGTACATTTTATGAATAAATGCATGAAATTTGCAAAAATTATTTTTCTATGCCAAAGAATCGAACAACGTTTTCTATTTCCTATAAAAGGTGTATATCGTAAATTAAGCCTTGCACGGCAGCGCAAGGCTTATTTATTTCCAGCGCGACTTTCCTATGCTATTCCAACACAACAAATCCAGTTGAACGAATTATTTTACTTGGCTAATTTTCCCACTTTTTGTACGCGCTTCCACTAATTTTCTTCAAAACACCTAATTCTGTAAAAAAATAATTTCTCCAATCTAAAAACTCTAAATTCTGGTGTTGTTACTTTCATTAGAGACCTGTCAGGTTTCGACTAGCGCTTCGACCAGGAAGATAGATTATTTTCGACTATTCATCCAGTCTGTTTAAATTACATTATGGGTAAATTAAAGCTTTCTATTACAGTGCGGGCGTGATATTATGATTTTAAGAACTAGGCCGCGTAAAATATTATGTGGAGGAGGGGAGGGGGGTGCGTTTTGTCTTTTCCGGAGGGTAGGGGGAAGGACGCGAACACAATTTGGAAATACAATAAAGCGATCTGTTTTAAACTTTACGATATTTTATAACACATAACATAATTTTTTTAAATGAAGCCGCGTCAAAAATTATGGGGAGTGGTGGGGGGAGCGCGATCTGCCGACACGGGGTGGGGGGGTTTCTAAATTTTGCCGACACCACTCATGTGATATATCGTTCGAAAGGCCTGTGACCGCTTATTCATATTATGCACCTCCGGTGTCCATCCGTCCACTTTGCCCCCCAAGGGGGGCACTTTTCTAAATTTTGCCAATATCCCTCATGTGATATATCGTTGGAAAGGTCTGAGACCGCTTAATCATATTATGCATCTCCGGTGTCCATCCCCCCACTTAGCCCCTCCCCAAGGAGGGTACTTTTCTAAATTTTGCACACATCCCTCATGTGATATATCATTGGAAAGGTCTGATACCGCTTAATCATATTATGCATCTCCGGTGTCGATCCCCCCACTTCCCCCCAAGGGAGGCACTTTTTTTGATTTTGCCGATATCCCTCATGTGATAAATCGTTGGAAAGGTCTGAGACCGCTAAATCATATTATGTATCTCCGGTGTCTATCCTCCACTTTGCCTCCCCAAGGGGGGACTTTTCAGGACTTTTCTCAATTTTGCACACACCCTTCATGTGATATATCATTGGAAAGGTCTGTGACCGCTTAATTATTTTATGCAGCACGACTGCTATACGGTGCCTCAGGCAGCGGGGACCCGAGCCGGAGGTTCGTTCAGTCAGAGGTTTATACTATTTGATGTGCAAATTAAGGGATCATCCTGTGACGAAGGCAGCGGGGACCCGGGTTGGAGGTTCGTTCGGTTCGAGGTTTTACAAGATTCGAGGCATCGATGTAAGTTAAGGGCGCGCTAGTTAGCGAAGCCAGCTAGTTTTCTTATTATTTGCATTATATAACAAAAATTCTTGACACGTTCCCTGTTTACAATTATATTCAAGAACATTCTGCTCATATATACTCGTTATTATTTTTATACTTCTTATTATGTGATAAAACAACATAAGATTTTATCGATAGCTTTCACACACCGCTTACTCTTCCACTGTTCCATCTTCCATTGTTTCTTTCCAAAGGGGTTGCAAACGTATTTTGCACAATGGAATAAAATTATTTTCAAAAATGAACATGATTTGTTTATTATTATCATTATGAAGATGAGAAACAATCCGTTGAAGTCCGTTATATATATTTTCTTTTTGTAAAAAATTACTTTTATTTTTTTAATTGTTTCAAGAATAATCAATGTTTGAACTGTATATTTCATATTACCAATACTGATTTGGATCTGTGCAGTCTTTTACATACTTGCCTCGTGTGAATCTTATCTGATTCATATTAATTTGTTATTAAAAAACTTGAGATATTAAAAAAAAGGAGCTTGCAAAGCAAATTAAAAAATGAATTTATTTCTATATTGTTAAGCCCGAGAAGGGACAGATATTAAAATTATTTTATTTAGTCAATGCTACAATAATGTTGCATTTTTATATTAAATCTTGCTCAGTCTGTTTAATCTTAAAAAAGTAAATTTAAATTTGAAACATGATATTAAAGCAACTTTAAAACATTTCATTTAGTTGAAATAAAATCTAAATAAATCTTCAACTTTTTTTTTTCAGTTTTACATGCATTATGCAAAATTTGTATTGTAGCAAATTCTAAGAAACAAGAAACAAGAAAAAACAAGAATTGATTAGAAGTTCAAATAATTTAAAAAGTTGAAGATTTATTTAGATTTCATTTCAAATAAATGAAATGTTTTAAAGTTGCTTTAATATCATGTTTCAAATTTAAATTTACTTTTTAAAGATTAAGTAGACTGAGCAAGATTTAATATAAAAATGCAACATTATTGTAGCATTGACTAAATAAAATAATTTTAATATCTGTCCCTTCTCGGGCTTAACAATATAGAAATAAATTTATTTTTTTAATTTGCTTTGCAAGTTCCTTTTTTTAAAATTTTGTATAGATTCCGCATGCACTTCAGCAAACACAATTTAAAAATATATAGTCCATTTATTATTTCAACGCGTTTAAAATTCAGGATAAAAGTTTTTCCATAAGATAAATCATGTTCCAAGATGCTAATATAAAACTTTTAATGAATGTACGGAGAGTAAATGGATTGAGAAATGTAAATAATGCTCCATCTAAGTTTAGATTAAATATAGGTTTTAGGTTTTGGGTTTTCTTATTGCATTTGCTTCCAAGATAGTAGGAGACAGACTTGGAAAACGAATATGTTTATAAATAAATGAATCAAAAACTAGTCAAATGTTCCAATCCCAAAACTTTTTTCTATTTCAGACATTCCAATACTTCAAAATTGGCTATCATAGCACAATTGTCAAGCCGAACTTCTCTAATATTTTATCCAAATTTTGGCCTATGATATTACATCCAAATGTAAAATTTCGTCGAAAAATAATCATAACTGGTTTCTTTAAACTGCTAAAAGTCGTAAAAATCGCACAAAAATTGCTACCGCAGAGCGTCAGGGGAGATAATCCCATTTTAAAATGGACCTGAAGTCCAAAGTTAAAAACATGCATGTGAAGTTTCGCTCATTTCGATGCATAACCTCGTACACTTTTCGAAGGTACCACAAGGAAAAAGACATAATTATAGCTATCACAGCGTCCCCTCCTGGGGGAATATCCTCATTTTGAATTCTACTGCTGACCATAGCCTAAAATATATATATGGAATTTGGTTCAATTCTATGCATAACTTCATACACTTTTCGGTGGTACAAAGAGGGCACACGCACGCACACGCGGACATACGGGCTGACAGACATTTTGTAAAAACACGTTTTTCGGTATCTTTGACTTCTAAAACGTGTAAATCCATCGAAAACCGGAAGTAAAAAAAACTTCGATTACAATATTTTTTTCTATTATACATAGAAGAAAGTAAAAAAAAAGGAAAAATACAGACAAACATATCAATTAATTTAATTATGGCTCTATAATGCTTCGAATTATGCTGGAATTACGCGAATGAGGAAATGAACAGGTTGAAAAATGTCTTCCAATAGCACTGTGTTTAACCTTTTTCAATGTATGGTCAAAAACATGTGAAAATTCCAAAGAGTAATGCATTTTTTTTAGGTAAAATGACACTTTTAGATTATTTTCTAAATAAAGTCAGATTTGAAATGTGCTTAAAATATGTCTGGGCCATTTATTGTTTCTGTAATTTTAATTAAGTTCTCTTATTGCTACAATTTTAATTTTATGTAAAAAATAAGGTAAAATATTATTTTTTGACAATTTCTGAAATATATGATTATTTCTTGTTCAATAAAATTGCGTCTGAATAATTAAAATTGTGGAGAAAATCGTACGTCAAGAAATTTTGAAAAATATTTTGTTAATTATTTTGTAACATAAATTACAATAAATAAAAACTTTTCTAAAATACTACCTATAAATTGCCATTAACGAGGTTACATTAGATATTTTCCTAAAATTGATTAATAAGAATTTTTTTCTGTTTTTTCCGAAATCCAAAACCAAAACTAAACTAAATTAAAAACACAAAATGAGTCATAAATAACAACTCTTGAATTAATAATATTTTAATAAACTGTGAAATTCATATTTATAACCACAGATTTCTATCGCATTGCTAATTATGGAGAAACGCTTTTGCTATTAAGATTTTAATAAAGGCACGAAGAATAAATGGGTTGAGAAATATAAATTGCGCTAACTTTAAAAATTCGTCTAACTTTAAAATTTCTTATAATTAAATTTGCCATGATTAGTTCCTTTTTCTCTCATTGCACATATTTTCTGGATATTGATAGGAGGAGTAAGAAGATGAGTATACTTATAAATCAGCTGAAAATGAAGGGAAAAAAAACAGGAAATTGCATACATAGGTTCAGTTATGTTAATAGTCGTTCTTAAAAGTTTAGAAGATTTTCTGAAATTTGTTTTGTGAAGAAATCATTTAATTATTTTTCAAAATTTCTAAGACGAAATTAAAACTTACAAAATGACCAATAAATAATATCTCGTGGATAGGAATAAAAATATTTTAATTAACTGTGACAAGCATTTTCATAACTACAGATTTCTACCGTCTTGCTATTTTTTAAAAACATCTTTGCTATTATGATTTTAACGAATTTGCAAAGAATAAATCATTTTAAAAATATAAATACACTTCTTATACTTAAATGATTAGTTATTTTTCTTTCATTGCATTTATTTCCTACCTTGTCAGAGGCAAACTTAGACAATGAATGCATTCATAAATGAGTAAGGAAGTAAAAAAGAAATGTTAAAATTACATACATAAATTCTATTTACTTATCATTCATTAACTTTAAGATTTTCTAAAAATTGTTTAATAAAGAAAGCTTTGAATTATATTTCAAAAATTCGAAAACGGAATTTAAATTTACAAAGTTCACAAAATGAGACATGTATAAAAGATTTTTATGACGATTCTAATGAAAATTTTAACTTAAGATTTTAACGTAACTACGAAGAATAAAACTTTTGAAATATATAAAAAGTGCTTTATCTAAATTAAGACTTCTTATACTTACATTTGCCTTGATTAGTTTCTTCCGGCTTTGCATTTGTTTCCAAGTTACTACTAAGAGGCAGATTTAGAAAATGAGTATAATTATAAATGAGTACTTAAATGAAAAAAAAATTGAGAAAATTACTTGCATGCATTCTGTGAATTTAATTACCATTCTTTAACATATAGAATCTTAAAAATACTCACAGAATAAAATGAACACAGGAAGAAGAAACTTTTAATTACAATGTATTTGACCCATTTCTTTAAATTCAAAATCTAGTAAAAAATGACGGCAGTTTAATGAATTTATTTTAATTAAATACAACATCTAAAAATAAGTAAAAAACGAGATTTTTAGATCATTTTCGGATTTGCACCAATTTCATTATAAATATGTCTAGACAATGTACTTTTTCTGAACATTTTTAACTAACATAGAATAATTTTTCCCGTTTGAATATGTTTATATACAGGGTGTTTCATTACCAGATCGACAAACTTGCAGGAGGTGTAGGGGGCACAGAGACGACTCGGAAACACATAGCAATGCAGGTCGAAAATACCGTAGTTGAGAGCTATGGTTCAAAGAAGCAGAGAAAACGAACAGAAACAGCAACATATTAATGGGACAGAAAACATTTTATTGAAAGGTATTACTACAGTAGGTGTTCGAAATTACAACCAGAAGTCATCAGGTAGACCTTACAGCGGCACCGAATTGATTATTTTACGTTCTGGAAGATTCCTGGCGTGTTGCGTATCCTACCGGCAGCTACAAATATTCGAGCGACGAAGTCTTCAACTGAAGGAACGGGGATTTCGTACACCAAACTCTTCATTTGACCCCCGAAGAAGAAGTCCATGCATGATAGGTTAGGCGATATGGCATGCCAATGAACCGGTCCACCATGACCTACCAATCACTCTCCAAAGTTTATGTAGAGGTGTCGGCAGATGGCATTCGTGTACTGTGCAGGAGCCCCGTTATGCTGGCACCCCATGGAGCGACGCAACGATGGAGGAACGTGCGCTGTGTCAAGATTTTCTGCAGGAAGATCAGGTATGCCCTTCCGTTCAAACGATTGGGCAGAAGTTACGGTCCAATGAGGTAGTCCCCGAGAATCCCAGCCCAAACATTCAGCGTGAAACGCCGTTGAACTGAACGTGGTCCCGTACCATGGGGGTTCTCCAAAGTACACGCATGGGCATTATGTTGATTGAACGCGTGACTGAAGGTTGTTGATCACGCGTGAAGTATCCTTTATACGTGAGCAATACGGACGCAGCAAATGTCTTCAGCACTCTGTTGCAGGAACCATGTAACAAACGCCTTCCTGAGTAGATAATCCTCATGCTCTAATGATTGGGCGCGTTGAAGATGGTATGCACTCATTTGGTTTGCTGCGAGAATTCTCCAGACAGTGGAGTGAAAAAAAAACCACTTGTGGGTCTATCGCCCCAGTACTCGTACTTGGGTTGTCTTCTGCTAGACGTCAGACCGTCTCCTCATTGCCAGGTGTCCTCGTCGTTTGCTTTCGATTCATTATAGATCTCGTTAAAAAAACAGTCTCCCGCAATCTTCTGTTCACACTTGTGAATGTCGTGTGATGTGGAGCACGCCTGTTCGGGTACCGTTCCTGGTACAACCACTGAACAGCGTACCTGATAATGTCCGTCGCTCTATACACGTTCAGCTTGTCGACCAGTTTATCGTTTGAATACTCGTTCATCCAACTACCTCAGGATGACGACTTCCAGCAGTATCGCTGTTCACGCGGCCTTTTATTCAGCGACATCAACCGCAAGAGTGTAAGAGCCGTTGTCAAGCCTGCCTGACGACTTTTGGTCATAATTTCGAACACCTTTTTTCATACAACCTTTCAATAAAATGTTTTCTGTCCCATTAATGTGTTGGTATTTCTGTTCTTTTTCTCTGCTTCTTTGAACCATTGCTCGCAACTACGGTATTTTTGACCCTGCATTGCTACGTGATTCCGAGTCGTCTCTGTACCGTCTACTCCTTTTGCAAGTTTGTCCGTCTGGTAGTTAAACACCCTGTATGTTTAAATAAAATTATATATATATATATATATATATATATATATATATATATATATATATATATGTTTAACTTTTATTTTTAATCCAAACTAACTTGTAATATTTTGTGTATTTTATGACCACTTTTTCCACATTATATGCAGATTTTTTGCATTATACGCATTCTTCTGGTGCATCCGCAAAGTTCTGGTACAGCTTTGGAACAAAAAAATATTGACTGTGGGATTCCACAGCTTGCGAAATTGCAATTCGAAATTGTTATACACCTTTTTCTTGAATATATGTGAAATGAACTCAGTTAGTTATTCACAAAGATTATATTCCTTGTTTTTTTTTTCTTTTTTTTTTCTTTTCTTTTGCAATATTCAGTGCGCGCACGGTTGTGCAACAATGTTTGAATAGAATTTTGGCCTTATGTAGTCGCAGATAAATACTTAAAATTCTGTGATTAAATAAGATGATTATGATGTGTGCGATTTAATATTAAATAGAATTTTTTTATCTGAAATAGTTGTGCCATTTTCTTTCGAAACTCTAAAGAGTATATGTACCTTGAATATTTAAAGTTTTTAGTAGGACATAAACGCATAGTAAACATGGGAATTTTGAACATAAAAAAAATCTACAAATAAATAAGATGAAACCCAATAAATTATTTTGAAACCAAATGGAAAGGGAATTGACATTTATCTATCTGCTTTATTGAATTATTGTTTCTTACCATTTGTTTGCTATGACTGCTTCTACGGAAGACATTTATGTGAATTTTAGGAAAATAATACTTAATTTGCATCTATAAAGCGATAAAAACTTTTCATAAAAAATGCTGAATTTGATAATTTCGATAATTATTGATATAGTTTGTTAAACATTGCGTAGTGGATTACAAAATTCACAATATAGGAAGACGTGTCAGAAAACATTAAGAAGTTATACCGCTGTAGAAGAACATCATCCTCATAAATAATTTTTGGTGTGTTTCAGTATTTTGAAAAGGCTCTGAAAATTAGAACAAAAATATGAGAAACAAAAGATAACGAGCAGGGAAGACCGAGCTATGCTCGGTCAAAATTAAATTTGAGTTCAAATATCATGACCCATGACCAAAATGACCCACTAATTGAATTTTCTCGAACATGTGACTTAGCCCAACAGTCTTCTCGTGCCCGAAAACCATAGGATGCAAAATTTAGTGTAAATAGTCTGAGCCGTTTTTAAGATAAAATAGCTTGACCCATAATGACCCATGACCAAAATGACCCACTAATCGAAATTTTTCGAACATGTGACCTAGCCTAATAGTCTTCTTGTTCCCTAAACCTGTAGGCTGCTAAATTTATTTCAAATCCTCTGAACCGTTTTTAAGATTCAATAGCTTGACACATAATGACCCATGACCAAAATGACCCACTAATTGAATTTTCTCGAACATGTGACCTAGCCCAACAGTCTTCCCGTGCTCGAAAACCATTGGATGCAAAATTTAGTGTAAATTGAGCCGCTTTTTAGATCTTGACCCACAATGACCCAGAAATGACCCACTAATCGAATTTTCTCGAACATGTGACCTAGCTCAATGATTTTCGCGTGCCCGAAACTCGTAGGATACAAAATTTAATCAAAATCGTTAAAGCCGTTTTTTAGATAAAATTAATTTGACCCGCTTTGACCCAAAAATGACTCGCTAATCGAAAGTTCTCGAACATGTGATCCAGCCCAATAGTCGTCTCGTGCCCGAAAATAGTCGGATACAAAATTTCGTCAAAATCGTTTGAACCGTTTTTTAGATACAATTAGCTTGTCCATGACCCAAAATGATCCAAAATGACCCACTAATTGAATTTTCTCGAACATGTGACCTAGCCCAACAGTCTTATCGTGCCCGAAAACCATTGGATGCAAAATTTAGTGTAAATTGAGCCGCATTTTAGATCTTGACCCACAATGACCCAGAAATGACCCACTAATCGAATTTTCTCGGACATGTGACCTAGCCCAATGATTTTATCGTGCTTGAAACTCGTAGGACACAAAATTTAATCAAAATCGTTAGAGCCGTTTTTTAGATAAAATTAATTTGACCCGCGTTGACCCCAAAAAGACCCACCAATCGAAAGTTCTCGAACATGTGACCCAGCCCAATAGTCTTCTCGTGCCCGAAAATGGTTGGATACAAAATTTCGTCAAAATCGTTTGAACCGTTTTTTAGATACAATTAGCTAGACCATGACCCAAAATGACCCAAAATGACCCACTAATCGAATTTTTTCGAACATGTGACCTAGCCCAATGGTTTTCTGGTGCCCCAAAACAGTAGGACACAAAATTTCGTCAAAATCGTTAGAGCCGTTTTCAAGATAAAATTTGCATATATATATATATATATATATATAACCACACACAAGATTTGCTCGTATTAGAATATATGATATATGTTGGATTACCATAGTGTAGCTGTAAGGTTGTAAGCAAGGTGCTCATGGAATACGAGCATGCTATATAAATATGGGTGTATTGTTTTCATAGTTTAGCACTGTTTTCAAAATGAACATCACCCTTCCTATAAACGTACTCTGATTTTCAAAGTAACGACTGGGTCTGCCATACAGTGAGTTTATATACAGAAGATAAAGACATTTTATGCAAATGTTGATACGGCTTTGTCTTTTCAGATGGTTAGAAAGGTGAAAGCTTTGAATGCCTTGGTGTTTGTGAAAGTCTCCTTCTCGTTTTTAAAATTAACTATTTGTTTAACGGGGATTAAGTTACTTTATAGAAATCTTCAATAATGTTGCTTCTATGCTCAGAGAGCTCCTTAGTTAAAGAGTTGAAGTATTTTATTTTGTATAGCGCATTTACCATAAAGTTTGGTTTCGGATTTAATGAATGTTGATTAAATATTTAATTTAAGAAAATCACAAGATTGATTGAATTTGAGGTTAATTTTGGTGAATTTTAACATAGTTGTTGATAAGTATAGCAAAGGGGATTAGGACGGTATCAAAACTTTTTTGAACGCAGCCACTCGTTATGTGGTCAGCGAGGGGAGCGCACATGCTTCTTTATGTTCCCTTATCTGCGTTCCAATCATGCACAGGGTGATAAATCAAATAATCAAGTGATAAACTTGGAATGTTCGCTCAAATATTCTGTATAACTAAAAATTAATATTAAGTCGTTGACGGACACTTGCGGCTATAGCCGTCAAAGCGAAGTTTACTACGTGGCATGACGGCTATAGCAGCACAAATATGCATTTACCGGCGTACAAGTAGAAGCCCAGTGTCAATTTTAGAACTTCACTTGTTCCCACTGTCCATCAATGTGTTAAAAATAATAATAACAGATCATTAAATACCATTTGTTTTGCTTTTATTCCATTGTTTATGTACAATCATCTAACAATAAAAATTTTTATTTAGCAGAAATGTCAAAAGATATGCGAAGATCAATATTACGAAATCATTTGAAAACTTCTTTAATACCTATGGTGAAAATTAAAATCTCAATTTATTAAAAAAATAAACTGTAATTTTAATAATTTATGAAAAAATGTTTATTTATTTTTCAACGTTTATGCTTAATTTAACTGTAACATCATTATATGATATGTGAATACTGAAAATCAGAACGTTTGGCATTAATTTCTAAGATATGTTTAGAATGAATAGCACTGCCGCTATAACAAATTTATTACTTAGGTAAGTTACTTTTGTCTTATATTTATGATGTGTACAAAAAGCCATTTTCTGTATAATGCATTTTTAGCACATTATCATTTTTCCTTAAGAAGCTACGCATTTAGTGAATGCGTGTTGAAAATCCCGACACTTATAAAAAAGCAATAAGCCTTACGGCGATAAATTTTCATTCTGAAACAAGAGCTAATTCATTCTAATTTCTGTTGAGTTAATGCTTTCAGTTGTTTCTTTAATTACAGCCATTCTTTAAATGCTATTTTCGCTAGAAATGAAAAATGAACGTTTCATTTTGTTTGAAACTTCATATTAATTTTTAGAACAATTTTAAAAATACTGTTAGTGATAGTGTGAATGAATTCCTGCAGTTGAAATTTATAGCCCGGGAGCTAGCGAAATTTTTTATTTAATCATTTTATGCTAGCTGATCTTCAAATATGCAGTTGATCTCTCCTAATCAAGGTCAAGGTCAATCCGGGCGGGGAGCCTTGAAAACAGTCGTTTAGATACCGCGATAGCGGTGAATGTGGTATCGTTAACCACAATACTGAAAGTCAAAGGGGAATGAATAAGGTAACCTGATTACGGCAGTTATTAGAATATTGTCGCGCCCGATGGTGATCTTCGGTTATCGTGATGTCATTCATTTTCCTTAGAAGGGGTATGTTGCAGCCCCCTAGACCGCATCCACCACTATCTCGACAGCTGACGGGTGTTTTCGTGGTTGATTGTGTGAGATCAATTATATATTTGAAGAACAGATTGTATAAAGTGGTTAAATAAAAATTGCCGCTGGTTCTCGACTACTGAAAATGGTTCTGCGTCAATTCGTCGCAAACAATTCATCGCAGCGTCAATTCGTCGCAGCATCAATTCGTCGCGGCGACAACTCATCGCAGCGTCAATTCGTCGTGGTGTCAATTCGTTGCAACGTCAATTCGTCACAACGAAAATATATTTGAAGGCTATGATGATAAAAGTAAAGATAATCTAGTAAAATTATTTAATGATAATTAGTTTTTTAGATATAGAGAACTATAACTAACAATTTACAGGCGATTTTTATCATTAAATAATTTTACTAAATTATCTTTAATTTTATCATCATAGCTTTCAAAAACATTTTCGTTGCGACGAATTGACATCGCGACGAATTGACACTACGACTCTGCGACGAGTTGACGCTGGGATGAGTTGTCGCCGCAATGAATTGTCGCTACGACGAATTGACGCTGCGATAAATTGTGCGCGATGAATTGTTCCGTGATGCTTTGTGCGCGACGAATTGACGCGACACCACTGGAAATAGTAGCTATAATAATATGAATTGATGATACTAAAAAATACATAAGCTACATCATTTGTATAGTTTTATTTATTAGCTGAATTTTTATTTTATTTTATTATGTAATAGTAATAGTAATTAGAAAACTCCTTATTCAGAAAAAAAAAAACATAAAGCAATTAAAGCAAGATAACTAAAGATAAGTGAAAGAAATGGCTGTTTTACAGAAAATGATAAAATTTTAATTAGTTGAAAAATTTAAATGCAAAACTTATTGCGAACATTTAAAATCAGATCAATTTAGCACGTGATATGAATTATGAAAACTAGAATTTCTTTACTCTGTTTTCCAGATACGACATTATGTATAGAATGAATAGTTTTATCAGTATGATATTCTTATTATTTAAGTAGGTAGGAATAATACATTTGCTTCATGTTTATGATGTGTTCAAAGAGCCATTTTCTATATAAAGTACTTTCAATACATTATCATTTGTTCTTAAGGAATTCGTAAAAACAATAAGACTTGTTAAAAAGCAATAAGTCTTGCGGCACTAAATTTCCATTCTGAAACAATAGATAATTCTTTTTACTTTATCTTGAGTTAATGCTTTCAGTTTTTATTCTTTAATTACAGGCATTCGTTTAACGCTATCTCTGAATAAAAGGAAAAATAAATTTTCCGTGTGTTTCAAAGTTCAAATTGATTTATAGAACAATTAAAAACTTTTGATAGTGATGTATTAAATTTTGTTATTACATATTTACAGTTAACAGCTATATATACTAATAAAAGAAAGTTTCGCTCTGTGTGTGTGTGCGTGTGTCTGTTGGCGATGGCTAGGAAAATCTAGCCCCCCCCCCCCTAGAAGGCTGGAAATTTAGATTTAGGTAGTCCAAACCCACTCCTGGTGTACCTGAACATCAGAATTTTAATATTTTAATTACTTTCTGAAATGTTAATTAAAATGCACGAAGAACTCTCATTAAAAATACGCTTTTTTTCTTCGGTTGGTTGGTTGTGTAGAATATCTTCCCAGAACACATTAAATAAATCAGAGTAACGATGCATAGATAAGGACTTATAACGAAATAGTGCCAACATGGATTGCAGTTACCTGCATATAGCCAAGCTAATGTAGCGCCATCTACTCACGGCAAATTACACAAACGCCGCCTGTTTAAGACATTTCCAGGCACGTTTTTGTTCATTATAATTATAGGGGTTTAAGGTTTTTTTTAAACAGGACATATATTATTAAGATAGAGACTATTAATACAGAAAACTTTATTTAACAGATTATTTGCTATATATTTGCGGGAATTTCGAGGGGTAGGGGTCTAATTACATTTGACAATTTAAAAATTTTTTTTAGCTTCACCCGTAGCATTTAATTGTTGTTTTATATACAGAATACCGCTATTTTAATTCTTAGTTTCTCAGTAATATCTCAGTAATAATGTTCCGAACTTTTCCATTTAGTTCCATTTTTACTAAGTTATCGTAAAAAGTAGCATTCATTGCTTCAAGGTCTATTTCTAAAAAGCAATTACCAGTATTTCCGAATAATAGCCTAAGCCAAATTTCAAATTAAGTTCCTAGCTTAACCAAATGAATCAATCTTTAAAGATGTATAGTGATCCTCCTAATTAGTTATTTGCTGAAGGTCTATTGAACATCCGCCACCCCCCCCCTCCGGGGCCCTCCTTCAAAGTTTTCCCTAACTATTCCCCGTTTCCATATCTCAGCAACTGTCTTTACGATTTCAACGCAAGTGATTCCAAACATTATAATTAACTTAATAGTCACCTTTATAACAATTTATGAGTAGCGGTTACCACTATTTCTGAATAATAGTTTAAGCCAAATTTCTAATTAAGTTCCTAGCTTAACCAAACGAACGAATTTTTAAAGATGCATAGTGGTTGTCCTAATTAGTCATTTGCTGAACGGCACTTGAACATCCCCTCCACCCTCCGGCCCCTCCTTCAAGGTTTTTTACCTAACTATGCCCCGTTTCCGTATCTCAGCAACTATCTTTCCGATTTGAACGCAAGTGATTCCAAATATTATAATTAACTTAATAGACACCCTTTATAACATTAAACTAAATGTATGAGTAGAGGCTACCACTATTTCCGAATAATAGTTTAAGCCAAATTTCTAATTAACTTTCTAGCTTAACCAAACGAACGAATTTTTAAAGATGCATAGTGGTTGTCCTAATTAGCCATTTGCTGAACGGCACTTGAACATTCCCCCAGACCCAGACTTCAAGGTTTTTTCTCTAACTATGCCCCGTTTCCGTATCTCTGCAACTATCTTTCCGATTTCCACGCAACTGATTCCAAACATTATAATTAACTTAATAGCCTCCTTCTATAACATTAAAGTAAATTTATGAGTAGCGGTTACCACTATTTCCGAATAATAGTTTAAGGCAAATTTCTAATTAAGTTCCTAGCTTAAGTAAACGAACGAATTTTTGAAGATGCATCGTAGTCCTCATAATTAGTCATTTTCTTGAGGACACTTGAACATCCCCTTCACCTGGCACCTCACTCATGATTATTTTCTCTAACTGTGCCTCATTTCAATAACTCGGCTTATAATGTTCCATCTTCTCGAAACCAGGTCGATTTTGTCGCACGCTCAGAGGTTCTTTCCGAAAGAGTTTGTTCCCCTGGCGGTGGAAGGGGGAAATAAAAGATTTTCCGGAGCGTGCGAGCGTGCCCGGTATACGGTGTCGAAGCCATCGGAGACCTTGGCCAAAGTTTTGTTTTTTTAAAGATGTGAGTTTATTACACGGGTTCGAGCAACGCCGGGCGGGTCAGCTAGTAATAATATAAATTAATAATAACAAAAAATATATAAACAACATTATTTATGCAGTTTTGATTTTTTGTAATTATTTTTATTATATTGTTTCATAGTAGCAGAAATTATAAAAGCCCTTATTCGGAAACGAAAAAAAACTGTAAAGTAAAGATATCATTAAAGGTAAATGAAAAAAATGCTGCTTTTGAGAATTAAGTATAGAATAAAATGTTTTCGGAGAATGTTCTACAAGAAATTATAAAATCCCTTATCCGGAGACAAAAAAAAATGTATAAAGATATTATTAAAGGTAAATGAAAAAATGCTGCTTATAAGAATTAAGTATAGAAGAAGTTTGATTCGGAGAATGGTTTAGCAGAAATTATACAATTCCTTATTCGGTAATGAAAACAAAAATATATAAAGATATCATTAAAGGTAAATGAAAAAATGCTGCTTATGAAAATTAAGTGCACAAGAAAATGGTAAACAGAAAAGGATGAAATTTTAGTTAATTACAAAAATTAAATGTTTTAAGTATTCAGAACAATTTAGGACGTGATATGAATTACAAAAATTATAAATAATGTATACTGCAAAAAATAATTGTTGATTTTGCAGTATAAAACTGGCACCCAGCTGCCAGTATTATACCGTAAAATTAACAGTATTAAACAGTAAAATAAGCAGTAATACGCTGCCGTGCAAGCAGATTCTGATTGCTGGTGAGTTAATGCTCTCGGTTGATTCACCAATTACAGTCATTCTTTGAGCATCATATTTGTTCGGCATGAAATAAAAAAGTTTTATTGTGTTTGAACCCTCACATAAAATAGAGAAGTGCCTTTAAAAAGATTCTATTATTAAGAAAGTAGAAACAATTTTTTAAGTACAGAGTTAGAATTCCGTACAAAAATATAAATTAATAACAATAAATTTGCATAAGCTATATCTTTTGTATATATAATTTTTATTTTTCAAAAGAAATATTTTTAAATATAGTAAGTAATATTAATAGTATTTAAAAAAACCATTATTCGTAATTTAAAAAAATGAAAGCGAGATAACATTAAAAATGAGTGAAAAAGTGTTATTTAAGGGGATTATTAAGCACAAATGAAAATAGGGAACAGAAAAGGACAAAGTTTACTATATTGGGCTAAAAGATTGGAGCCGAATTCCTTTTACGAATGCCAAAAAATCAGACAACGGTCTCTTCAGAATACAGCACTGACTCTACCGCGCACACACACACACAAAATGAGGCAGACAGGCGCACAGACATCTATTTTTATTACTAGACATATTAGTCGTAATTATATAACTCCTTATTAGGAGAGTAGAAAAAAACATAAAAAATAAAGCAAAATAACTTTAAAGATAAATGAAAAAACTGCGAATTAAGTACACACAAAAATGCTTAATTCAAAAGGATAAAAGTGTAATTAATAGGAAAATTTTAATGTTTTATATATATTGAGAAAATTTATAATTAGAACTGTTTACCTCGTAATAGGAATTATGAACACAGCAATTCTTTTACATTCGTTTTATACATCCCATTATATGAATAGAAAAATAGCTCTTAATTTATGACAAATTTATTATTTTATTTGTGTAAAAATTTAAATACTTTTTCTTATATACAGGGTATTTATACGATCATGGGACAAATTTGGAAGGGTGATACAGGACACTGTAACAAACAATATTTTTATAAAAAGCAGGGCCGGAAATCCGTTTATATAGTCAAAAATGCAAGGCGTCTCACTACAATCCTAAGTCACGTTTTCGTTCATAAGTTTAACAGTAGAAAAGATATTTTAACAAAATTTTTATCAGACTCATCTTTGTATGAATCGTGAGCATATTGTAAGGATTTCGTTAAAATATCTTCACTACTGTTAAAGTTATGAACGAAAACACGACTTCGGATTGGAGTGAGACGCCCTGTATTTTTGACTATACAGGGTGATTCATAAAAGATGGGCAGAACTTTAAGGGGTTATAGTACACTTAAAGACAAATAATATTAAATAGGAGACTAAGGGTCCCAGACGTATTCCCAAGGAGATAGGGGGCATTAAAGTTTAGGGTCCGAAATTTCAAATGATTATAAAACATGGAAAAATTGGTCGATTCGTTTGCGGTTTTTGCAAAAAATTTTCTTTATGCCAGTATTTTCTTGAAATAAAATTTTAAAGTTCAATTTCAAAAAATGCCGATAGGGGGCGCTTTAGACTTTGGAGTAACAAACAACTATTTTTTAACGTTATTTTTTGTATTTCTTTAAATGATTTCGAAAGCTTAGACTTAAACTTAAATTTTGATCTAAAAATCTGAGTCCTAACGAGTAGTTAAGTAGCGTAAACTGAAATTTGAAATTTGAAACCCTTCTCCCCCCAGAACAAAAATCAGTTATTCCCGATCTTTGTGTCGTAGATTAGGCTCTAACTACTGCCGCGTTTTGCTAAAATTATTCTTTATGTCAGTATTTTCTTGAAAATAAATTTTAAAGAAAATTTTCAAAAAATTCCGATAGAGGGCGCTTTAGACTTTGGAGTAACGAACAACTATTTTATACCGTTATTTTTTGTGTCTCATTAAATGCTTTCTAAAGCTTAGACTTAAATTTTCAGCCCAAAATCTGAATCGTTAGACGTGGTTAAGTTTCTGGGGAGAGGGGTTTGAAATTTCTACTCCTGAGCACAGTTCAGTTTACCATGTCCACACATTGTGTGCTGTGATACGAGGTAAAAAGACACAAATTAGGATTATGTTACCAAAGCATATTTATTAACATGTAATCACAATAAATGTTCAAAATTGTGACCACCAGAGGTTATGCACGCAGAACAACGGCGACGAATGGAACGGCGAACATTCGCGAAAACATCAGGCTTTTCGAGCACTTCCCCTACAGCGGCGGAAAGTCTGGCGACCAGTTCCTCGGGGGATTCAATGGGTGTCTCATACATAAGAGCCTTCAATCGTCCCCAAAAAAAGAAATCGAGGGGTGAAAGATCTGGCGAGCGAGCAGGCCAAGCAACAGGACCACCTCGACCAATCCATCTGTTCGGAAATGTGATGTCCAGATAGTTGCGGACGTCTCGTACGTAATGGGCTGGCGCTCCATCGTGCTGGAACCACATGACCCGCCGGATGCGTGGAGGAACAACGTTTAACAGGTCTGGCAGCACATGTTGCAGAAATGTGAGGTATGTTTTACCGTTGAGGCGTTCAGGAAGAAGGTACGGTCCGAGTAGGTGGTCTCCGAGGATTCCTGCCCAAACATTGATGGAAAAGCGTCTCTGATGAGCATGTGGATACGTAGCATGTGGATTGACATCCGCCCATACATGTGCATTGTGTGTGTTAAATGTACCTTCACGTGTGAAGGTACATTCATCGGTGAAAAGCACAGTTCGTCCAAAATGTGGATTTAGCGCGTTCTGCTGCAGAAACCAGCGGGCGAATTCAATACGATTTGGATAATCCCCTGGAGACAGTTTCTGGACTCGTTGCACATGAAACGGGAGCAAATGTTCATCCTTCAGTACCCTCCAAGTCGTGGACTGTGAGGTATCCACCTGGCTAGCCACTGTTCGTGTACTTGTACTTGGCTGCGCCGCTACTACATCCAGAATGGCTTCTGCAACAACTACTGATTCGTCCTTTTTTGCACGACCTGCATTCGACCGGGAAGCGAGAAATGATCCCGTCTCACACAACTGTCTGTGCAAGCGCTCGAAAGTTTTGCGGTTAGGCAACCGCCTGTTAGGAAATCGCTCTCCGTACATTCGTTGTGCCTCTGCACCATTTCCATCTGCCGCTCCGTAAATTAAATGCATCTCAGCCTTTTCCTTATTCGTGAAGGGCACCATCTTCCGATTCATTACTACAGCGACTTACACTTGACTCACCGTTCAGTGGTTTTTATGCCTGAATCGTGTCGAAATTTTGCATACGTGTTCTTCTTCTTCCCCATTTGACATTTGCATACTTTCTGTTTCCTTCTTCACCCGGTGACTAGCGTCAGGAATGGAGCTTTAACGTTTGCATGAGCGACGTTTCCAACTGTGCCAGTGCCTTTATGAGTGAATTCCGACTATGCAGTCCTTGACAAAAGTTGTATTTTTGCCTCGTATCACAGCACAGAATCGTTGGGCATGGTTAAGTAGTGCAAACTGAACTATGTTCAGAAGTTGAAATTTGAACCCCCTCCCCTCGCTACTGAACCACGCTCAGCGATTCAGATTTTGAGCTGAAAATTTAAGTTTAAGTCTAAGCTTTAGAAAGCATTTAATGAGACACAAAAAATAACGGTATAAAATAGTTGTTCGTTACTCCAAAGTCTAAAGCGCCCTCTATCGGAATTTTTTGAAAATTTTCTTTAAAATTTATTTTCAAGAAAATACTGACATAAAGAATAATTTTAGCAAAACGCGGCAGTAGTTAGATCCTAATCTACGACACAAAGATCGGGAATAACTGATTTTTGTTCTGGGGGGAGAAGGGTTTCAAATTTCAAATTTCAGTTTACGCTACTTAACTACTCGTTAGGACTCAGATTTTTAGATCAAAATTTAAGTTTAAGTCTAAGCTTTCGAAATCATTTAAAGAAATACAAAAAATAACGTTAAAAAATAGTTGTTTGTTACTCCAAAGTCTAAAGCGCCCCTATCGGCATTTTTTGAAATTGAACTTTAAAATTTTATTTCAAGAAAATACTGGCATAAAGAAAATTTTTTGCAAAAACCGCAAACGAATCGACCAATTTTTCCATGTTTTATAATCATTTGAAATTTCGGACCCTAAACTTTAATGCCCCCTATCTCCTTGGGAATACGTCTGGGACCCTTAGTCTCCTATTTAATATTATTTGTCTTTAAGTGTACTATAACCCCTTAAAGTTCTGCCCATCTTTTATGAATCACCCTGTATAAATGGTTTTTCGACCCTGCTTTCCTATACAAAAATTGTTTTTTTTTTTTTTTTACTGTGTCCTGTACCACCCCTCCAAGTTTGTTCCATGATCGTAGAAACACCCCGTATATAAGATGCTGTGTACAAAAATGATATTTTTTGTATAATGGATTTTACACAAACCATTTCTCCTTAATAAATTTGTGTTTCGAGAATGGCTGTTAAAACATCCAGTTTTGCAAAAAAAGCAACAATCCTTGCGGTAATAAATTTCCATTTTGAAACAAGAGCTAATTAATTATAATTCCTGTTTAGTTAATGTGTCTAGTTGTTTCTTTCATTACACTCATTCTTTAAACTCTATGTTCGTCAGAAATGAAAAATAAATGTTTTATTCTGTTTTAAAGTTAAAATTAATTTTTAGAACAATTTAGAAACTTCTGTTTGTGAAAATGTGAAATAATTTCTTTAGTACAGCTTTACAATTAATAGCTTTAGTACACTCAACTCCCTCAAATCTGCAACTTTTTAATCCGCAAATACCTATAATCCGCAAATACCTATAATCCGCACACTATTTCAGATGTAAACAGTGAATATTCAGTTACCATTAATTTTGCTAGAGAAATTCAAAATGGCAGCAATTTGATCGATTATGTCATTCAGTTTGTACCTAAATATTTGCATTTCAGAGAAGTAAAACTTTATTTTGCAAAAAAAAAAAAAAAAAAAAAAAAAAAAAAGTCATAAATCAGGAGACATTTTCATGCCTGTTTATTGTAACAATAAACAAGTTGGAAATTGTACGTTAAACTTGATAAATGAGGTGCGTTCTTACTATAACGAGTTTTACAATGTAAAAAAAAGAACAATTTAGGACGTAATATGAATTATAAAATTACAAATAATGTACACTTGTTTCTGAGATACTACTTTATGAATAGAATGAATAGTGATATCACTAAGACAAATTTAACATTTAGCTAAATATTAGCAATATCTTTGTCTTTTATTTATGTTTAAAAAACAAACAAACATTTTATCTAATATGCGTTTTCAACTCATTACTATTTGTTCATAAGAAGTTTTGTTCATAAGCGTTTAGAGTATGCATGTGAAAACATCGAGACGTGTATAAAAAGCAATAAGTCTTGCGGCAATAAATTTTCATTAGAAAACAAGAGGTAATTCATTCTGATTTCTGGTGAGTTAATGCTCTCCGTTGATTCATCAGTTACAGTCATTCTTTGAGCGTTATATTTGTTCGGCATGAAATAAAAAAAATTATTGTGTTTGAACCCTCACATAAAATACAGAAGTATCTTTAAAAAGATTCTATTATTAAGAAAGTAGAAACAATTTTTTAAGTACAGAGTTAGAATTCCGTACAAAAATATAAATTAATAACAATAAATTTGCATAAGCTATATCTTTTGTATATATAATTTTTATTTTTCAAAAGAAATATTTTTAAATATAGTAAGTAATATTAATAGTATTTAAAAAAACCATTATTCGTAATTTAAAAAAATGAAAGGGAGATAACATTAAAAATGAGTGAAAAAGTGTTATTTAAGGGGATTATTAAGCACAAATGAAAATAGGGAACAGAAAAGGACAAAGTTTACTATATTGGGCTAAAAGATTGGAGCCGAATTCCTTTTACGAATGCCAAAAAATCAGACAACGGTCTCTTCAGAATACAGCACTGACTCTACCGCGCACACACACACACAAAATGAGGCAGACAGGCGCACAGACATCTATTTTTATTACTAGACATATTAGTCGTAATTATATAACTCCTTATTAGGAGAGTAGAAAAAAACATAAAAAATAAAGCAAAATAACTTTAAAGATAAATGAAAAAACTGCGAATTAAGTACACACAAAAATGCTTAATTCAAAAGGATAAAAGTGTAATTAATAGGAAAATTTTAATGTTTTATATATATTGAGAAAATTTATAATCAGAACTGTTTACCTCGTAATAGGAATTATGAACACAGCAATTCTTTTACATTCGTTTTATACATCCCATTATATGAATAGAAAAATAGCTCTTAATTTATGACAAATTTATTATTTTATTTGTGTAAAAATTTAAATACTTTTTCTTATATACAGGGTATTTATACGATCATGGGACAAATTTGGAAGGGTGATACAGGACACTGTAACAAACAATATTTTTATAAAAAGCAGGGTCGGAAATCCGTTTATATAGTCAAAAATGCAAGGCGTCTCACTACAATCCTAAGTCACGTTTTCGTTCATAAGTTTAACAGTAGAAAAGATATTTTAACAAAATTTTTATCAGACTCATCTTTGTATGAATCGTGAGCATATTGTAAGGATTTCGTTAAAATATCTTCACTACTGTTAAAGTTATGAACGAAAACACGACTTCGGATTGGAGTGAGACGCCCTGTATTTTTGACTATATAAATGGTTTTTCAACCCTGCTTTCCTATACAAAAATTGTTTTTTTTTTTTTTTTTTTTACTGTGTCCTGTACCACCCCTCCAAGTTTGTTCCATGATCGTAGAAACACCCCGTATATAAGATGCTGTGTACAAAAAAGATATTTTTTGTATAATGGATTTTACACAAACCATTTCTCCTTAATAAATTTGTGTTTCGAGAATGGCTGTTAAAACATCCAGTTTTGCAAAAAAAGCAACAATCCTTGCGGTAATAAATTTCCATTTTGAAACAAGAGCTAATTAATTATAATTCCTGTTTAGTTAATGTGTCTAGTTGTTTCTTTAATTACACTCATTCTTTAAACTCTATGTTCGTCAGAAATGAAAAATAAATGTTTTATTCTGTTTTAAAGTTAAAATTAATTTTTAGAACAATTTAGAAAGTTCTGTTTGTGAAAATGTGAAATAATTTCTTTAGTACAGCTTTACAATTAATAGCTTTAGTACACTCAACTCCCTCAAATCTGCAACTTTTTAATCCGCAAATACCTATAATCCGCAAATACCTATAATCCGCACACTATTTCAGATGTAAACATTGAATATTCAGTTACCATTAATTTTGCTAGAGAAATTCAAAATGGCAGCAATTTGATCGATTATGTCATTCAGTTTGTACCTAAATATTTGCATTTCAGAGAAGTAAAACTTTATTTTGCAAAAAAAAAAAAAAAAAAAAGTCATAAATCAGGAGACATTTTCATGCCTGTTTATTGTAACAATAAACAAGTTGGAAATTGTACGTTAAACTTGATAAATGAGGTGCGTTCTTACTATAACGAGTTTTACAATGTAAAAAAAAGAACAATTTAGGACGTAATATGAATTATAAAATTACAAATAATGTACACTTGTTTCTGAGATACTACTTTATGAATAGAATGAATAGTGATATCACTAAGACAAATTTAACATTTAGCTAAATATTAGCAATATCTTTGTCTTTTATTTATGTTTAAAAAACAAACAAACATTTTATCTAATATGCGTTTTCAACTCATTACTATTTGTTCATAAGAAGTTTTGTTCATAAGCGTTTAGAGTATGCATGTGAAAACATCGAGACGTGTATAAAAAGCAATAAGTCTTGCGGCAATAAATTTTCATTAGAAAACAAGAGGTAATTCATTCTGATTTCTGGTGAGTTAATGCTCTCCGTTGATTCATCAGTTACAGTCATTCTTTGAGCGTTATATTTGTTCGGCATGAAATAAAAAAATTTATTGTGTTTGAACCCTCACATAAAATACAGAAGTATCTTTAAAAAGATTCTATTATTAAGAAAGTAGAAAAAATTTCTTAAGTACAGAGTTAGAGTTTCGTATAAAAATAAAAATTAATAAGAATAAAAATTGCATAAGCTCTATCTTTTGTATATATAATTTTTATTTTTCATAAGAAATATTTTTAAATATAGAAAGTAATATTAATAGTATTTAAAAAAACCTTTATTCGTAATTAAAAAAAAAAAATTGAAAGTGAGATATTATTAAAAAATGAGTGAAAAGTGCTATTTTTAGGAGATTATTAAGCATATATGAAAATGGGGAAAAGAAAAGGACAAAGTTTACTATATTGGGCTGAAAGATTGGAGCCGAATTCCTTTTACTAATGCCAAAAAATCGGGCAACTGTCTCTTCTGAACACAGCACTGACTCTGCCGCGCACACACACACACAGCAAGAGGCAGACAGGCGCACAGACATCTATTTTTATTACTAGACATATTAGTCGTAATTATATAACTTCTTATTAGGAGAGTAGAAAAAAACATTTAAAAGTAAAGCTTTAAAGATAAATGAAAAAAACTGCTTTTGCTAATTAAGTACACACAAAAATGTTTAATCCAAA
Organism: Maratus michaelseni; assembly: GCA_963931845.1. Taxonomy (NCBI): domain Eukaryota; kingdom Metazoa; phylum Arthropoda; class Arachnida; order Araneae; family Salticidae; genus Maratus; species Maratus michaelseni. The sequence continues at coordinate 172,613,734 of OZ007589.1, read as the reverse complement.
AGGATAAACGTGTAATTAACAGGAAAATTTTAATGTTTTATATATTGAGAAAATTTATAATCAGAACTGTATAATCAGAACCACGTAGTATGAATTATGAACACAACAATTCTTTTTCATTCGTTTTATAGATCCCATTATTTGAATAGAAAAAATAGCTTTTAATTTATGACAAATTTATTATTTTATTTGTGTAAAAATTTAAATATTTTTTCTTATGTACAGGATGTTTCTATGATCATAGGACAAACTTGTAGGGGTGATACAGGCCACTGTAACAAACAATATTTTTATAAGAAAGCAGGGTCTGAAATCCACTTATATAGTCAAAAATACAAGGCGTCTCACTACAATCCTAAGTCACATTTTCGTTCATAAGTTTAACAGTAGAAAAGATATTTTAACAAAATTTTTATCAGACTCATCTTTGCAGGAATCGTAAGCATATTGTAAGGGTTTTGTTGAAATATCTTCACTACTGTTAAATTTATGAACGAAAACGCGACTTCAGATTGGAGTGAGACGCCCTGTATCTTTGAATATATAAATGGTTTTCCCACCCTGGTTTTCTATACAAACATTGTTTTTTATAGTGCCCTGTACCACCTCTCTAAGTTTGTCCCATGATTGTAAAAACACCCTGTATATAAGATGCTGTGTACAAAAGAGGTATTTTTTGTATAATGGGATTTTACACAAATTACCATTTCTCCTTAATAAATTCGTGTTTCGAGAATGGCTGTTAAAACATCCCTTTTCTCAAAAAAGCAATAAGCCTTGCGGTAATAAATTTTCATTTTGAAACAAGAGCTAATTAATTATAATTTTCTGTTTAGTTAATGTGTCTAGTTGTTTCTTTAATTACACTCATTCCTTAAGAGCCTACGCTAGCCACTCGAAGAAACGCTCAAGCTAATGTTAAGTCTATGGGAAGGTTGTTGCGCGATTTCTCGCTCACATTTTAATATTTTTAAATGATTCTTTTTGCATAGGATAGCTGAGGCCAAATCCCTAACGTTGTTAGTTTTTACTTTTTTTGATTTTGGTTCCAGTTTTTATATATATAGGTACTTTCACTTTCAGAACCGGTTCCAACCAGTTCCGAAATTAGAAATATACGCTTATAAAAAAAACTGTAACTAAAATCGAAAAAGTAAAAACTAACAACGTTAGGGATTGGCCTCAGCTATCCTATGCAAAAAAAAAAAATCATTTAAAAATATTAAAATGTGAGCGAGAAATCGCGCAACAACCTTCCCACAGACTTAACATTCGCTTGAGCGTTTCTTCACGTGACTAGCGTTGGCTCTTAAACGCTATGTTCGTCAGAAATGAAAAATAAATGTTTCATTGGGTTTAAAAGTTAAAATTAATTTTTAGAACAATTTAGAACGTTTGGTTTGTGAATTTGTAAAATAAATTACTTAAGTACAGTTTTTCAATTAATAGGTTTAATAATACAGTGAGCTCCCTCAAATCTGCAACTTTTTAATCCGCAAATAGCTATAATCCGTACACTATTTCAGATGTAAATAGTGAAAATTCGGTTACCATGAACTTTGCTAGAGAAATTTAAAATGGCAGCAATTTGATCGATGATCGGCATTCAATTTTTTCCTAAATTTTTGCATTTCAGAGAAGTAAAACATTATTTTTCAAATGAAAAGAAAAGGAAGTCAACAATCAGGAGACTTTTTCCTGCCTGTTTATTGTAACAATAAACAAGTTGGAAATTGTAGGTTAAACGTGATAAATGAGGTGTGTTCTTACTATAATGAGTTTTGCAATGTAAAAAAAAATTATAGTTATTATTTCAGTGAAATGAATTATATCGTCTGCTATGAGCAAATTGCGCATGCCTTTCCTTTATTTTATTACGTACTAGTATTTACCAATCGTCAGTGCAAGGAATGCGGTTATATTTATGAATCTATACAGGCTTCGATGGCGCCAATGCGTGCGCTGACGCGTGGTTGGCGACTCCGCGAATACACCAAATAAATGAATTACCTCTCTGTTAGGATACGAAACACATAATTTGGTATCAAACATTTTTCATGCATAAATTATTTTTACAGGAATTACTTCCATGAGCACAGCGGTTCCAAGAAAAAATTGTAATCCATTACATTGTTAAAATTTGGTTATGGATTGAACCAAATTGTGGTGTTTCAACCATAAAATGTTTAAGCATTTTTCCATGATTTAGTAAATTCAATGAGTGTAATGAAATAGAACTACGTTGCATCATGTTTTCATTTGAAGTTGAATCAGGATTTGAACATTTTTTGGTTCACAAATCGCCCCATATCATGGTAAACGTTTCACCCTCATATGCGTGTAATTATTGCAATACCAGAATTTGGTTCAACCTAATAGCAAATATTTATACAGTGTATAATTTAAATGTTTGGACTTTTTTTAGTATTTATAAATTTAACAGTGCTTCTTCATAATTTTGTTTCGGCCTCAATGTCCATCGACTCTGGAATTTCAATATTCGAGTTCATTTCAACATTTATGTACAACCGTTAATTTAACTGCAAATATCTTCTTGTGTTGAGAGAGTCGCTCTTGTCTTTTGAACTTTTGAAGTACAAGGCAGTAGTAGTAATTTTTTTATAGATATTGTGACAATCCTTATCATTTTTCGATGTATTTTCTATTACGCGGTAAAGAAAATTACTGAGAATATGCAGAAAACAACGTGTTTTCAGAGGCTAATTAATAGCTCCATCATTTAGTGAATGAATTAAAAAAATTAAACATAAAGAAGAATATTTGATACTTAGCACAAATCATATCGTGGTCACAATAACTACTTAACACCATTAAATGATTTAACTTTAAACTAAAACAAGTTGGAAATTGTACGTCAAACGTGACAAATGAGGTGCGTTTGTACTACAGCTAGTTATATAAATATTCAGACCTTGATGATTTTTAATTCTGTGAAATGAATTATATCGTCTGCAGATTAATTTCTGTAATAAAATAAGTATCTCGGTCAAATGACGATTAAACTTCGGAAGCTCCTATAACAAGAAAGCACCGATTTTTTTTTTAAATCAAATTTCTTAATAAATATTTTTATTAATATCTCCTAAAGTTTTGATTCAATTTTATAAAATTTGAAATGTCTCGACAAAATTCTGCCAAGATAATATATCTTAAATTTCAAACAATTCGGTTGGGTAGTTTTTGCGTTGTTATATGCGGACGGACGGACAGACAGACGGACGGACCAAGCGACGACAATAGGTGCTACGTATTTATATAATTACGAACGCACCTAAAAAATGAATACTATATAATGATTCAAGTAGTCACTATTTGTATATGTTTCATCACATCTGTTTAACTGTTGAATTACAACCGTTAAAGGATTTCATACAGCTTAGACCACAGATTAAATATTATATACAGATAGGACACTTCCATAAGCTCAATGGTAACCGAATCGCAACTTCAGAGCCCCTAGTGACAACAGTCGCAAACGTTCCGAGCGTGTCGCCACAGGTAGGTGTTACTTATCTTATTTGTATAGTATCTATCTTTTTGTTTTACATAAATGCGTCGCCGCAGTTTGTTATGTTTGTTATTGTTTAAAACATCAAACATATTTTATTTTATCATACAAATACTTACAAATATACATATTTACACGAGTTTCTTACAGATTTACACCTTTCTCTTAATAATTGAAACTGAGAAACTTTCAAATATTTAAATGACTCCATACTTGTAAAATTTGTTTATGTTATCGTAATACTTATGAAAAGTATGTAAAACAACTTTTATATTTCTTAACGATGTATATGTGGTTATTTAAAAAATAAATAAATATAGCATATTTAGAAATACTATTTAGTATTAAATTTTAAACAAACCAGTATTAAACAACGTTATTTTAATACTATTTAAAAAAAATTATTTATAAATTCCATCTAGTGAAACATTTTAAACAACATTATTTAATACGATTTTAAATATTTTTTATTTAAAAAGTAATAAATATAGCATACTAGCAAGCTACGCCCGCTACACTGGTCAATTTCTCTTAACGAACCTTTAATCAAACAAAATATCGACATTTCATAATTCACTTTTATATTTTAACAGAATAATAATGTTATTATAATTTTTGACTCGTGCGATAGCCAATATACACGTCACGACACGTCGCCTTATCATTATCTTTTTACGCGTGAAGGTTTCGCTATGGTACTCCATTGTGAAATTTGGTAATGTTTGAAATTCAATATTTGAAATATGGCATGATCATTAGATTTGAAATTTATATCAAGAAATATACAATTTTTTACCTTTCAAACGCAGTTTGTCTAACAATTTTCTGACAAATAATTTTTGAGCTATTATTTTTTTCAGTAACTTCAAATGTTTCATTTTCCGAGATTAATCTGTGGCAAAGATTAGCGAAAAACCCACTCGTCAGGAACGCATAGCTTTATATCAAAGAGGATGTTGGAGCAGGGATTGTCACCATCACTTTTGAAATCTATTCTGTAGTTCCAGAGATTCCATAGAAATTGTAATTTAGAATGATTTTAAAGCGCTTTTTGCTCATTTCACCCTTTTAAATTTCGATTTTTTTTTTAAATTTATTCTTAGAGGGCATTTACATCTTATAAGTAACTACAATGCCAAATTTCCAATTTCTAGCTCCTTCAGAATACAAAATTCGCAATTTTTGAAAATTTTTCACTCCTGTACCCCATTGGGGTTAGTGGCACCGACATAAAATATAGCCTATGTTGGAGTAGGGATTGTCACCATCAATTTGCCACCATTACTTTTGAAATCAGTTCTGTGGTTCCAGAGATTCCATAGAAATTGTAATTTAGAATGTTTTTAGAACGCTTTTCTCTCATTTCACCCTTTTAAATAATAAAAAAATTAATTTGTTCTTAGAGAGCATTACATCTTATAAGTAACTACCATGCAAAATTTCAAACTCCTTCAGTATAAAAAAATTTTCAATTTTAGAACGTTTTTAGCTCCTGCACCCCCCTGGAATAGTGGTACCGACATAAAATATAGCCTATGTTGGAGCAGGGAGTGTCACCATCAATTTGCCACCATCACTTTTGAAATCGGTTCTGTAGTTCCAGAGATACCATAGAAATTGTAATTTAGAATGTTTTTAGAACGCTTTTCTCTCATTTCACCCTTTTAAATTAAAAAAAATAATTTGTTCTTAGAGAGCATTACAATCTTATAAGTAACTACAATGCCAAATTTCAAATTTCTAGCTCCTTCAGAATAAAAAAAAATGCAATTTTCGAAAATTTTTCACTCCTGCACCCTATTGGGGTTAGTGGCACCGACATAAAATATAGCCTATGTTGGAGCAGGTACTGTCACCATCAATTTGCCACCATCACTTTTGAAAACGGCTCTGTAGTTCAAGAGATTACATAGAAATTGTAATTTAGAAGTTTTTTAGAACGCTTTTCTCTCATTTCACACTTTTAAATTTCCAAAAAAATTTTAATTTGTTCTTAGAGAGCATTATACCTTATAAGTAACTACCATGCCAAATTTCAAATATCTAGCTCTTTCAGTATAACAAAAATTGCAATTTTAGTTCGTTTTTTGCTGCTGCACCCCCCTGGGATTAGTGGCACCGACATAAAATATAGCCTATGTTGGAGCAGGGAGTGTCACCATCAATTTGCCACCATCACTTTTGAAATCGGTTCTGTAGTTCTAGAGATTCTATAGAAATTGTAATTTAGAATGTTTTTAGAAAGCTTTTCGCTTATTTCACCCTTTTAAATTTCGATTTTTTAAAATTTTGTTCTTAGAGAGCATTTACATCTTATAAGTAACTACAATGCCAAATTTCAAATTTGTAGCACCTTCAGTATAAAAAAAATTGCAATTTTAGAACGTTTTTCGCTTCTGCACCACCCTGGGATTAGTGGCACCGACATAAAATATAGCCTATGTTGGAGCAGGTACTGTCACCATCAATTTGCCACCATCACTTTTGAAAACGGCTCTGTAGTTCAAGAGATTCCATAGAAATTGTAATTTAGAATGTTTTTAGAACGCTTTTCGCTCGTCTCACACCTTTTAAATTTCGAATTTTTTTGAATTTGTTCTTAGAGAGCATTTACATCTTATAAGTAACTACCATGCGAAATTTCATGTTCCTAGCTCCTTCAGTGTAAAAAAAAAAAAAATCGAAATTTTAGAACGTTTTTCGCTCCTGCACCCCCTGGGGGTAGTGGCACCGACATAAATATAGCCTATGTTGGGGCAGGGACTGTCACCATCAATTTGCCACCATCACTTTTGAAAACGGTTCGGCAGTTCCAGATATTCCATAGAAATTGTAATTTAGAACGTTTTTAGAACGCTTTTCACTCATCTCACCCTTTTAAATTTCGAATTTTATTAGAATTTGTTCTTAGACAGCATTTACATCTTATAAGTAACTACCATGCCAAATTTCATGTTTCTAATCCCTTCAGTATATAAAAAATCGAAATTTTAGAACGTTTTTCGCTTCTGCACCCCCCTGGGGGTAGTGGCACCGACATAAAATATAGCCTATGTTGGAGCAGGGATTGTCACCATCAATTTGCCACCATCACTTTTGAAATCGCTTCAGTAGTTCCAGAGATTACCCCCTACAAACAAACAAACAAACAAACAAACAAACAATCTTTACTACTTTATAATATTAGTATAGATGCCACATTTACAGATGTGATTTTTTTTTCGGCACCGGACAGAGCTGCAAAATTCCCCATGAAGTTCTTGCTTTGCGAATGATTACCTCCATGGTTCAAAATTTCTATGATTCACGATGAATGAATATCTTGTGTTTATTTACTTTAATGCATATTGGGATAAATATTGGGCTGTTAACTTAATTTCAGATGAAGTTATCTCAGAATCTATACATTTTTTAATGTAACTGATCTCTCAAACAAATAATTTCTTTGAACGACCTTTCTAAAATGTAACTTTTATACAATTTTATTCGAAAAAATATTTTTTTTAATAAAAATGGCCGTCTGGCATATATAAAAAAGAAACGCTTAGCCCATATTTGTTTTTCTCAGTCACATGAATTGTGCTTTTATTATATAGAGTATGTATGATAGGATTTAATAGAATGAAGAAAACTTTTATTAATATCTTTTTAAGTTTTGATTCGATTTTCATAAAATTTGAAATGACTACAGAATTCTGAAACGATTATATATATTAAATTTCAAACCATTCGGTTGGGTAGTTTTTTCGTTGTTATATGCGGACGGACGGACAGACAACAACTATAGGTGCTACGTATTTATTACTACTCTCTTAAACTTTACTAAAAATTGGATAGTTCCGACATAGAGTATCTAATGAAGGTGAAAAAGGAACTCCTGAGCAGGGTTTGGCTATGGGTTGTAAATATCTGGATCTTCTTCCGAAACAAAGGTTTCAGAACAATGAATAATGACTATACATAGACTTCAAGAAATAATACTAGAACAAAAGTCAAAAGTTCTCAAACAAATGACAGTTGATACTATGTTTGAAAATTATAAAAACAAAGAAAAGAAATTGTAAAATGAAATTCAAATATTATTTCCTTAATTATAATATGTTTTTTAATTAAATAACCCAGTGTGTTACAATGCCATTATTTTTTTACCAATTAATTTATGCATTAATATATAATTTACTATAAAATTACAGGAGAAAAAAAATCAAACAGAGCAATGACTCAAATCTGCATAAATATATAATCTGCACAGCTTTTAGTCCTAAGCTGTGCGGATTTGAGGAAAGTGACTGTATAAATTAATATAAACAAAAAACATAAGTTACATCATTTGAGTATTTTTTACTTTTCATTAATTTTTTTTAAATTTTATTATTAAATGCTAGTAGTAATTATAAAAAAAAATCGGAAAAAAATTAAAGCATGATAAGTTTAAAGCAAATGAAATAAGTGGGTAAGTGTGACTGAAGATCGCACAAAGCTTTTCGTTTAACATTTCTTTCCAAATACTTTAACCTTTAATTAATGAATCCAAATCATTAATTTATAATTATTAAATCCTTATCATTTATCAATACACTTTATCAATCAGAACATAGATGACAGCACCATTAATTTTAATAATAAAATGAAAACAAGAGGAAGCTATTTTTTTAATCAAATTACAAATATTCATGAACTGCTTTTCAGCCAATTGCCACCGCATATGTTTGTATATCTGAGAAACATATTTAAGTACATGATTTAATTTTAGCTAAAATACAAAACAAAATCCTTAAAATGGCAAAAAAATACAATCGTTCTTTTAATTAAATCCATCAGACAATGAAATGTAGTCCATGGGAAAAATCAAATTTTTCAACTTCCATCGTAGAGAATCGAACCCCGAACCTTTGGGTTACAAGGGCAACGCGCTACTATGAACCGCCTATTCTAAGCGAAAAAGACTAAAATTATGGCTCTGTTTCAAAATCTTAGTCGCAGAAATAGTCAGATTTCATTAAAGTAATTCATTTAATTAAAATAATGTAATTTTTTTTCTAAATTTTATGATTTGTCGTATGACAGGAGGTATTCATCTATAAGTATGGAAAATTTCAAGTCTCTAACTTATACAGTTTTCAAGAACGAACTCTGTGCAGACAGACAGAGGAGAGAGCCGAATAGCTTTCTTCAGATGAACGAAATCTTAAAACAAGTGGGTAAATGTGATCGCTCAAACGTTTTCGTTTAATATTCCTTTCAAAACACTTTATTCTTTAATTAATAAATCCAAATTATTTATTTATAATCATCCTTATGATTTTTCAATACCCTTTGTAAATAAGAACATATATGGCAGCATTATTAAATGAAAGAATAAAATGATAACAAGAGGAATCTAATTTTTAAATAAAAACAATATATACAAGAACTGCTTTTCAGGCACTTGTAACATCATATGCTTGTATATCTCAAAAGCATATTTAATTACATAATTTAGCTTTAGCTAAAAAAAAAGAACCACTTAAAATAGAAAAATAATATGAAAGTTCTTTTAATTAAATACATCGGACAATGAAATGTAGTCCATGAGAAAAACTTCCGTCTTCGAGAATAAAACGACGGAACCTTTCGGTTAAGAGGAAAACGCGCTACCACTGAACCATCTAGCCTAAACGAAAAAGACAAATTAATGTTTTGTTTTAAGGTCTAAGAAAGTTGCAGAAGTGGTTTTATGTCATTAAATTAATTCACTTAATTAAATTAGTAGAAGACTTTTTAAAAATTTTATGATTTGTCGTGTGACAGGAGGTATTCAGCTATACGTATGCAAAGTTTTAAGTCTCTAACTTATACAGTTTCTGAAGTACGAAAACTGTGACAGACAAGCAGACAAACAGAGGTGTGAGACGAATAGGGATTCGTCTGATGAACGAAACCCTGAAACGATCACTTATAGGGATTAATTATTCAAATAAATGGTGGACACAAAAGGGTAAAATTTTAGTTAACTAAAACACATTAAATGTTTTAGAGATATTGTGAGCAATTATGACCAGAATTACTTGGCACACGTGATAGAAATTATGAAAACTACAATATTTTTTTTTTTAATCGTTTTTATGACGCCATGATATGCGCATAATGAATAGATCTTCCATATTGACAAATTTACAATTTAGGTAAATATTAAAAATACATTTGTCCTATATTTATCATATGTACAAAAATAAATTTTCTATTTAATGCATTTTCAGCACATTATCATTTGTTTTTAAGAAGAAGTGTGTTTCCATAAATTTATGTGAAAACTCTTAGACTTGTAAAAAAGCAATAAGCATTACGGCATTAAATTTTCATTCTGAAATAAGAGCTAATTCATTCTAATTAGTTCATTCCAGTTATTGCTTTTCGTTGTTTCTTTAATTACAGACGTTTTTAAACATTACTTTCGTTAAAATTGAAAATTAGAGGATTTATTGCTTTTGAAGGTGCAAATTAATTTTTCAGAAGGATATTTAAAAAATAATTACTATTAGTGAAAATATAAAATCAATTTATTGTGTGTAGAGTTACAGTTAGGTATAATAATATAAATTAATAATAATGAAAAATACGTAAACTATATAAGGTAAAGCCAGGAGAGATGACGCGGTCGGAGAGATTGCGCACATAGAGGTTCGGGGGGAAGGAATAGAGTGAGAGCGCAGCGACTCCAGGTAGTTGTACAACAACAGTAGTGGAGTGTCTACTTGAAAGTGCACGTTGATTGCTTTGAGTGTCTAAGATAAAGTATTGCTATTTTCTTTTGTTTTCCCAAAGTAAGTGCTTGAATTTTCATAGCTATTCACCAGAATTTCTATACAATGTCAATAGTACAAAATATTTTAAATTTAAACGATTTCTTGTAAGCTACTATTCTAGACTAACAATGTGAACATCAACGGTTCGTTTTAGTAGCGGCCATGTTTAAATAAAAGGCCGCGCAATCTCTCCTACCGAAATTGGAGAGTTTGCGCATCTGTTACTTAGGAGAGATGGCACATTGTTCCCATTAGTTTAAATGCTAGGAGAGATTACGCAGCTTATTGGTAAATTTGCATTAAATAAATGAAAAATGAAAATGGACTAATTTTAAGTTAAACGTGTTATGAAGTTACATAATTTTATTTTGTAATTTTATCTGGACTAGCTTTTTCTGATTCTTTATTTTTTTTTCTTCCTTTAATTAAAATTTTTTGATCGTTTTTAAAATTATTTCCTTTTTCTGATTCTTTAAGAATCAGGTTGAAATATTCACTCCGATTACAATAAAATTTGTTCACTAAAACCTTACAGCAATGTCATTTAAGTGTAATTATTATTGTCAACAATTTAATTGTAGTTATTATTAGTAACAATCTCTCCTACCGATGTGCGCAATCACACCAACCCTGTAAGTAGAGATTGCGCAAAATAACTTTCTTGGTTTTATTTCAACTGTTCTATTAAATTGCAGCATAACAACAAAATAGCAATGGAAATGCATAAAAAACGAATAAAGTAAAAATTATTCATGGATAGTTTAGCAAAAAATTAATATTTAGATTTTTTTTATTGCTATTCTTTTGAATTGTGTGCAGACTCTCCTAGCTTTACCTTAACCTATGTATTTTGCACGCTTCACTGAAATAATGTTTTTAATATATTATGTAATAGTAATTAATAGCAACTAAAAAAATCCCTCATTCAGAAGAAAAAAAAAATTAAAGAATATTCAGAAAAAAAATAGTGAACACGAAATAATGAAATTTTTGTTAATTAGGAATTTAATTGTGTCATATATTGTGAACCAGTAATATTTAACACGTGGTATAAATTATTAAAACCAAAATTATTTTGTATGTATTTTTAAGATGCCACATTATATATAGAATGAGTATATCTATCACTAGGAATAATTTATTTTTTAGAATATTTTCTTATATGGATGATTTGCACAAAAATCTATTTTGTATATATCACATTTTTAGCACATTATCATTTGTTCTTAAGACGCTGCACGTTTAGTGAAGACATGTGAAAAAACTGAGTTTTGAAAGTAAACAAAAATCCTTGCAGCAATTAATTGTAGAGAAAAGAGAGCTAATTCCTTCTGATTTTGCTTGAATTAATGCTTTCAGCTGTTCCTTGAATTAGAGTCATTCATTAAGCGTTATTTTATTTAGAAATGTAAAATAAACAAAAAATACCGGACTGCTCGGCCTACAGGCACAGGTAGATTTTGAAGATGCAGACAGTGGGGCACCTGTGTATTGGGAATTGCAAAAGAAAAAATATTTGCCACGAAGCGACAGTTGGGACCACCCACTTCGAAATATACCTCTGCCTGTAGGCGGAGCCAGAAGGAATTTTTTTGTTTTTAATTTTTTATTGCTGTAAGAGTTGGTCCATAAAAAAACTTGTCAATATAAAAGTTGTAGATAATACTAAGAAGATTTATAATAATTCTAAGGGGATTTGATATCTTGTGAATTGACGAAGTTATGAATTGTTTGATTCTGAAACCCCTATTTCCTCCCCACCTTGGGGGGCATTTTTAATAACATCAAAAATCTGTCATACATAAATTTTTGGCCCTTTTCCTAGAAGTAATAATAACTTTAAACGGATTCGATATGTATCAAAATTAAGAAGTTAAGGGTTTTTTGCTGTTTTCACAAAAAGCCCCAAGTTTGCGCCCCCTTGGTTCGATTTTGCGCATTAACGAATTTGAGATTTTATGCCGCTTGATTTTATGTATCAGTTTGGAAGAGATTTTTGCAGAATTATGGAAGTTCTCGTGTCCATAAAAAATATACTAAAACTGCTTTTCAGACACTTGTAACAGCATTTGCTTGTATATCTCAAAAGCCTATTTAATTACATGATTGACGTGATATATATATATAAAGTTTTGAACTGGGGGTGGTTTTGGGTTCTGGGAGTCATGCTTGGTGTAGATCTGCAAAAGTTTTTCAGGAATTCCAACTTAGGGGAGAATGTAATAGGTAGTATTTCTTACGAAATCTACCTAATAAGATTTCATTGTATTTTAAAGTTCAACCTAATTTATGGAACAATTAAAACAATGTTAGTGATATTGTGAAACCGATTTCTTAAGTTCAGAATCACAATAAGCTATAACAGAGGACGCCGAAATAGTCGATACCGACCCTCCAGGATCGATAAGATATCAAAAGGGGTCGATTTTGCTTTAAGATTAGATAGCAGTCAATTGAGAAAATTTGTTGAAAACGATCTTGTTGAAACTGTAGAATATAGCTTACAGGATGAAATTAATGAGTTTTCCATGGATCTTGAAGCTAAAATTCTTTTTGAAATGTTAATTTAAGATAGTTTTGGGAGAACATGAATACTGCATGAAAGTAGGCGAAACTATATGAAAGTTATACTCCCATTTTTAATTGAACTTCCAAGCTCTTATGTACAGGGCTCTTACTCGGTCCGTTTTTTGAATACCGCTTTTTTCATACTATAATATTCTTTCTAGATTTTTTGTACATTTGGCAGAAACGTAAAACAAAAGATATTTCTGTTGCAAATGTTATAAAAACCTGTCACGAAAATTTCTCTTAAAAAATACTGGTATACAATAAGGGGAAATTTGGAATGTAGTGTAATCTGGTTTTATCTGTGTTAATTCAGATCTAATAAAACAAAGATGCAATTTGGATATCAAATTTTGTAAGAATTTAATTTTGAAACTCCTGGAATTTGAACCCTTTAACCATCTCCATTGATAATGTAAATCATTTATATAAATTTAATAAAAGATTCATTATAATGCGTCTGATTATATACAAATGTGTTAAATGTGTTTAATATAAATAATAAATAATTTCAAATTTGCATAAGCCTTTTTTTGTTTTCAAAAACATAATTTATGACCATTATCAAACTGAGAAACCCTTGAACTTGATGATGGTGAAAAGCGTTTGGTAACCCTGAATTTTAATTATATAATTAAAAAATATTTATAAACTGTGCCATTTGTGCTTTTTATGCATTACTGAACTACTGTTTTTAATATATTATGTAACAATGGTAGTGATTAAATTATCCCTTATTAAGAAAGGAAAAAATCATTAATATATATGAATCAAGCTAACATTAAAAGATAAATGAAAATGCTGCTTACGGGGATTAAGTGGTACACATGAAATTAGTAAGTGCCAATGAATGAAACTTAAATATATTAGAAAGTTCAAATGTTTTAGATATTGCGAGCATTTATAATTATACCTGATTTGCAAGAGTTATGAATCATGAAGATTAAATTTTGCTGCATTTGTTTTTAACACGCAACATTATGAATAGAATGAATATTTATGCCATTGTGATTGTTCGATACCGCGCAGTCTGGAGTTTTCGGTGGTTTTCCTTATACGAGAATGATACTTCCGTTACATTCCGTACAAAACTATTCCTTGAAGAAACTCCCACTGTAGCAATATGACAAAAACTGGCCGATGATTAACAAAATACCTCCCTTTACCACTATGACAAACTTATCATTTAGATGGGCATTAATAATACTTTTGTCTTATATTTATGATACGGTCAAAAAGTCATTTTCTGTATAATGCATTTTCAGCATATTATCATTTGTTCTTAATGCCACATTTACTGATAAGTAACTGAAAAACAATTCAACTTTGTGATTTTTTTTAGACAAAATTCAAGACTTATGAATATTCTGTTCTCTCAAAATCTTTTACGAATTAAATCATATATAAAAAAAAGATATTGTTCAATAAGGCGATCTGGAGAATCTCGGGTTTGAAAAACACAGCCGATCTGTGTAGATTCATTTTATTTAAAAAATGGCCTGAAAACAGAAATGCATTTCTCTATATTAGTTAACATAATTTCTTATGGAATAAACCTAAAAAAACATTGAAAAAGTTTTTTAGAAAAGGCAAAATGACAGACACTTGAAATTAATGTTACTTTTGATCTGTTGCAAAAAAATATTTAACAGACAATTTTAACATATTGTAGTTTCATTCCATGTTCAAAAGTATTTATTTTTCTGTGAAGAAATTTCAAGTCAATTAATTCAACGGTTGATTCGCTAGAACGTGCGCAGATTTGAAAAATCTTGTTTTGAGAAAAAGTTTCGTAAATTCTTTCATCCATAACATTTTTGCCATTCGTCCGTTATCCACAAAAATCATCTTTTATGAGTTTTTTGGGTTACTGAACACGAATTCGAGGTCATATATTTAAAATTCAAAAGAGGCAAATGATAAAAAAAGTAATGCTAATGTTTGGATCTAGTCTCCACACTGTCAAGTTGAAACATTCATTAGAATTTTGAGTTTTTCTACCAATGCATCATCGTAGCATATCATTATCGAAAAGAGCTTCGTACAGTGGCTTAATGGCATCTTGAACGTCTTTTTGAAAAGGAGAGTCATTTTGAATAACACAAGAGCACCTTGAGCTTCCGCGACACGCCATTTACTCCAACTCTCAGCTCCTCCTGGACAAAAATTATGTTCTGGGTTCTTATTTGTTGAAGACTTATGATAGTATATGGCCCACACCGATTCCTCATTTTGTTTATACTGAATCAAGATGAAATCTAGTACCGAGTCCATCGCCATATTGTATATTGTAACCATATCGGCATATTGTAGCAAAATAAATAAAGAATAGAATCAAAAAACCTTCCAGCAGCACATTTTACCCTCTTATACATCTCACAAAATGCAAAAACACTCAATTAATTATATATATATATATATATATATATATATATATGGAAACGGGGACTTAGGAAGCTAAACATTTGGTGAATACATGTTGAAAACCCCGAGACCTATTAAAAAGCAACGAGATTTGTTGCCATCCAATTTAATTCAGAAAAAAGTTCTAATAGCTTGTTCTAATTTTTGTTGAGTGTATGTTTTCAGTTGTTTTTGAAACAGTTATTCTTTCAACACTATTTTTTTTATAATTTAAAAGTAAACGTTTCATTATAATTGAAGCTTCAAAATATTTTATAGGCCAAAATTTTTAATGAAATTGTTTTAAATGAAAACACATAATAAATTTCTTAAGCATACACTTACAATAACTTTTATTAGATGTTCAATATTTGTCTATTTTTCAACGTCCATAATTTTAGCTTTATTTTTTATTGAAACAAAAGGAATTACACATGTTATCCTTAAATTTAATTACGGAATTTCTAGTAATAACATTACATATAAAATTACAAAAGAAAAAGAAATATTAGTTTTTTATTGTTAGCAGATGATGTGATATTCTCTTTATTTTCGTTGAAAGTTAATAATCTGCCCAGAAGCAGAAAATTCTAGAAAGTAATCAAACGGTGCGTATCTTTCTTTCAATCTATAAATCATTTTCAACGGAACATCTATTTATTTATTTATTTGTGTTACAAAATTTACTTTCAAAATAATGATAAATTAAATGCTGAAGACAGTGGGCATTTAGAAAAGCTCCATAGTTACTGATCATTTTTACGTTAAGATTGTTAATAAGTGGATTTTGCGATTTCTTAGGGATTAAATAAAAAAAAATTAATGCCATGTGCATTCTGAATTTTTGAAAATCAATTATCTTCTTTGTACTTTTTTTCTTAAATACGCTGATATATGTATTCATTATATCTCAATTCATTAGATCATCATATATCCATTTTATCTCACAATTTTCAGAAAAATAGTGTAATATCCATCCATTTGATGCTTAAAACAAAAAGTATCTTAACTCTTAAATTTTAAATTTAACTCTCAAATTTTCAATTTTCTCCTCCTGCTTTCTTATTCGCTAAAATTTCCCACCACCCTTTCCGATTTTATGCATTTTATTTTACATTAACTTCTTCTTTAATAGTGGAAGCATTTTTTGTGACTTAAAAAGAAAGAGTCCTTCTTATAGTACGAGAGGGAGTAGCACATTCTTGCCAATCAATTTTAGCGTCGATGATTTTGGCATAGATGATAGTTTTGATGTTATATCTACGGGAGGTGTTTCCATAGCAACATCACACACCTAGATGCAATGTGAAATGAATGGCAAACTCCCTACTGATGATGCATCCAAATCTGGGTAACATTAGCAATAGGGTTGCTATTTATTTCATACTGTGGCAGGCTGGGCGATATTGCTATGAAAACACTGGCAGTTTTCTTATCTGTGACATCTAATTTATTATATATACCAAAATCATCGACGCTAAAATTGGTTGCAAAAATGGGACGTTGTCTCCTGGAATATTAACATGTTATGTGTTTTTAATTTTTGTAAATTAATTACAGGGTTATTTTCTAATGCAGGGTGTGAACAGTTCTACCAATATTTTGAAGAAAACAAATTCGCATTATTTAATCACAGAAAAATATTAACAATTAGCTAAGGATATTTAATTTTAAGAAAATAATATTAAGCAAAGCTTATTGATCTGAAATAGCGGTACCACACTTCTTGAAAATTCGAAACAGTTAACGCAACTTGCTATTGTATTCTGTTTAGAGTATATTTTAGTAACTCCTCAAAAGAAAATGGATAAACCATATATATATATATATATATATATATATTTAATTTGGGCGAAATTGCTCATTTTCATCATTTATTTAATGAACTTAAGAATAATTTCGTAATTTCTTAATTTAACAGTTTAGCGTTCTTTGGGGTAATAGTTTCGCACCATAGATTAAATTTTCCTGCATTTCTATCTAAATGGTTAACGAAATTTATTTTTTATTTTGTGCTCATATGTGTATCCTAACTTTCTACTCACTCTTCCGTTACAGTGGGAACCGGTATAATCTAGTTTTACCGTTACTCCAATTTTTATGTATCTGGAGTGGATCGATAAAATTCATCCCCATGCAGTGCTACAATACATGTGTACGTACTACCTGTAGCATGTAATACATTTGTGAGAGTAGAAGAAAGACTTCCTTCTGCTAAATCAAATGCAGGGAGCCATTTTGTGCTTGATAAAAAACGATTACTTCTTTTATAACGCGTTGCGTTAGCTTCTTTTTTGTAGTGTATTTAAGAAGTGTTTGGTATTATAAGACAAAACTTTAGAAATTCTTATGTCTTGATGTTACAGTTAATGTTTAACGATATTCCCAAAAAATTCGCTTCAATTTCAATTTTAAAACAATGTGAGAATGTTAAAGAGTTAAATAAATCATCTGCTAAATTTGAAAGTAATCTTAAAAAAAAAAAAAAAAAAAAAAAAAAAAATCAAATGTCTTGAAATGATTTCAACTTCAAAAAACTTTACTTCGATAGGTATTCTAACAAGAACTTTGGAATAGTACTAGTGTTAGTAAACACTAAATTGAAATACAATAGTTTTCGAAACACTTTAAATTTCAAGTTGAATCAAAAATCATTCCACACTACTGAATAAGCATTGATATAAAAAACATTTTGAAAACATCTCCAAAAAATAAGATTTCTAGTATCATGAATAACAGAGAAACGCCAATTTTTTTTCTTTTCCATTTTAGATGATAGTTATTTTCTGCATCAAAAATTTTCATTGGAAAATCTATTTTAAGAGCAATCTTAAAACTTCTTAAAGTTTTTAAAGTACATGTCTTATATATATATATATATATATATATATATATATATATATATATATATATACATATATGTGCGCGTGAGTGAGTGTGGGTGTGTGGGTGTGTTTGATTAAAAAAAAATATTAGAAATATATAAATGAGATATAATTAGATACGATTTGAAGATAAAATAAATTAATTAAAGTTATGTATGTGTTATGAAGGGGTGGATGAATAACAATTAGATGAAGTACGTTTTATACGATTGCATTTTAAAAAACAAAATAAGGAAGCTTGCGTCTGTTTATTTTTTTTAAATGATTAAAAATAATTTTATGGCTTATATGATATTTAAAATATTTTAATTTAATTTAGTGAAATTTAATTCTTGATTCCTTGCATGACATGGCTGCACTTTACGTTTCTGGAAGTATATTGTTTTTTTTTTTTGATTGTACAATTTATTTTTACATTCTCATGACAATATGTTTCTATGTTTTATACTATAACTCTTTATTACTCTTTGAAAAGTCTGTGAATGGTGAATATTTCTATTCTTTAATTATTATAAATTGCCTTTTTATTAAAATAACTATATAGATAAGAAGAAAGAAAATAATTTGCGTCATGTATAGAATATTAAACAATTTCCAAAATATTATAACGAAAGTGTCATTTTTGATATAGTGAAAAAAGATATATAAATGAACACTTTAGAAAAGCGAATAAAACATGAAAACACAAATTCATCAATCACCTCCCATAGTCGGTAAAGCTTGAAAAAATATAACACAATTAAAAAACGCGCCAAGAACAAGTATTTGAAAAGATATCAACTTCAACAAACTTTATATTAAGAAGAATTCGAATCTTATTCTTTTCTGAGCCTTAGGATAGTAAGTATTATTATAAGTAAATATTAAATTAAAATACAATAGTTTCCAAAACACTTTAAATTTGGAGTTGTATGTGACAGTACTCAATAAGCCTTGATATAAAGGAAAAACGATTACAATCTCTCCAAAGTATAAGATTTTTACTATGATAAATAACAGGGAAATGAAAAAATTCTTTATTTACAGTTTAGACGTTAGAAATTTTCAGCAACATTTTTTTTTTTTCGAAAATCTATTACAAGAGAATTTTTAACACTCCTTAAAGTTTTTAGTGTTCGAGATTTCTTTATATATATATATATATATATGCTATATATATCTACCCTATATATATAAAATCCTAATGAAACGAATTTGTGAAACGATTTTATGAAACGATTTTATGAAACGATTTTATGAAACGACTAATTAAACGACTGATTATGTTTCAGGTCTATTTTTAATAAAATATTAAACGCTTGATGGTGAAATTAATACCAATTGTCCATAAAAATCCGCGGATGTCAAAACTGGTAATAGAATTTTGAAATTGGAATTAGTTTTCGAGATATTAATTTTTTTCTAATTTTAATGACATTTCTGTAATGATGGCAACTAATTACTCAGTTTTTTTGTGACAAAAAAGGGAAAAAAATAAAAAAAGGATCCCGATAGGGATTATTGATTTATTTTTATTCGCCATTTTCAAATTGAAATTGAATTTATCTTTTATTTCAATCGATAATGAAGACAAGATTGTGATTAAATTATGTTTTTCACGAAAATTTGAAAAAAATCATATTTCTATCGTCAGGAGTCAATCGTCTGTCAGCATTTAATTTAATGTATAAACTGAAAATATTTTAAATAAATTCGTCCAAATGACGTCATTTATGTAAATACGTCATTTATGTTTATACAATTTATTTAATATAAAGAAGCCATTTATCTATTTTTATGTACAAAAAGAGGTAAATTGAAAGACAATTATAAATAAATTGTATATATAAATATAAATACATGTATAAACAAGCATAAAAGTTCGGTGCTTTTCCAGTATATGGGGCCTTGACGAAACAGAGAAAATAGCCTTGGCGGAAAAGGAAATTTGGCAACATACTTTCTGTCAACCTATTTACTTTGTCATTTCGTATACAGAAGCATTTTTTCAATATTTATAGAATTTGTTTAGCGTAAAATGTCATTTATCCTATTTTATATATAATCAGAAGTAATTTGTATAGAAAAAACAATAATAATATACGTATAATTAAAATACGCATATAAACAAAAAAAATCGTCGAATTTGTTTCCATGGCTGTTTATGTAATTTGGCACCAAATCTCACTTTCTGATGCCCGAATTGCGCCAAGCTTTTTAAAAAAGCGTCAAGACCCCTATTATAGAAAATCACCATAAGTTCATTGGGTTTGTTTTCATAACTTTTGGCAACAAATATATGTATATTAACGAATCTATTCGTTTTTGAAACTCGAATTACGACAAACCTAAAAGCAAAGGATCCTATAATGGAAAAGTACCCGATTTTCTTATGGACAGTATTCAAGTGACATAACATGGTGTAAAATTATCGCGGATAGCGAATTTGTTTAAATATCTCATCAATTGATGCCGAATAAATGCAGGCATGCATGCACAAAATATTTAATTAATTTTGTATGATAAATAATTATTAGAAAATTCGTATATACATATTAATTAAAATAAATAATTTACATATTTAAAATAACATGAAAATATGCATGATGGTGCACTAAAATACAGAGAAAATTAAAACCTGTTACTGAAACTGTCTATAACATAGTATTTTTCAATACCGTGGTTCTTAATGTTATTCACAAGCAGATGGAATTTTTCTCATCCTTAAACGCAAAGGAAGAATAGAATACAGATCGTTGTTATAAAAGTGCGAGAGGTAGCCACAATTTAAACCTAACCATTTTATACAAGCTGGTTTTCAAGGTGTAATTGATTTTACTTACCAATCCCTAAAACAGTCGTCAGTTGTCGCAACAGCTGTGTATGAGGCTATGATAATAAAAAAATGCCCCATTAAAACGTTAAAAGCATGGCAACCCAATTACAGATTTACCAATATTTTTAAAACGAAGCACGCTGTCATGTTTTTAGAGGCCTCGAAGTCTGAGCGGGGGTTGGCGAGCGTAGCTCGCAGGGGGTAGGCCCCCTAGTATATATATAATAGATTTTAATGTAAAGAAAATAAGATATTTATGAAATATAGTTTTGGATACTGCTTAGCAATAAATTAACTGAATTAGTTAAAGTTAGTATGCATGGCTTATGAAGGAATATAATAACTAAATAATGCACTTTTTATAAGGGTGCACGAATAAATTAATATGAATAAATTTGCGACACTTTTTTTGTTAAAAATTATGGAAAACAAAAGTATTTTATGACTTATATAAATTTATTTTAAAGGTTTGAACATAATTTAGTGAAATGTTTTTGCTGGCATTCTGTATGATATTTTTGCTGTGTACGTTTTTGAAAATATACTTTTGTTTAAAATGTATTATTTATTTTAAAAATCTCGTAACAAAATGCCTGTATCTTTTGGTCTTGATATTAAGCTTTGAAAAAATTATGTATGGTGAATATTCTTTTTCTTATTTTATATTTGTGCACTCTTAATTACAAGGAATTTGTTACTAACAAAAATAAAAGAAACATTCGTCAAGTATGAAATACTCTACAATATTTCGAGAGTATTCTAACAAAACGTCTTCTTTTGACACAGTGACAGAAGATATCTAAACACATAAATCTACAGATCGGGACTTCAAATCGGGAGTCCCGATTTGGGCCCCGAAACAACCTTTGTAAGAAACACTTTTATTTTGATTCCGGTTTATATAATATCAAAAATTCTACATTCCTACAATCCCCAATTTATTATATAGATTTATAAGCATAATATTTTCTTATGATTGAGGATATCTAAATTAAAGAACTTTTATACTAAACTTGATTTAACATGGTAACTCTGAACTCCACCCCTCGTTTTCTGATTAATTTTACATTTTCTATTTAGAATTATTTGCGCTGTTTCTGAATTGAAGTATGCACTTGACCCGGTGATTTTATTAGTATAAGCATCCTCTTGTACAAAATAGATTATCTTATTCTAATAACGATATGTGCTTACATGCCAACCACAAATCTGCTTTTTTTTTAGATGTAGGATAAAATCTCATGTATAAAATATGCTCATAGACGGTAAGGTATTCAAATTGTTTAGTGCAGCCCTATATATGATCGATAAATTTTTATATACAGCAAACGTTATATTAAAATTTAGTTCAACTTGAAAACGCTTTTCTAAAAGTTACTATCCATAAAATGCAATTGTCAGGTCTTTTTGTGCTATGGTGTCTATAAATTTCTTTATATTGTTCTTACACCATTTATTATATGAAACTTTACTTCAGCAGGAAAACGCACATTCGCAATTTACTTAAATTTTTTCCTTTAAAAGGTAATGTGTTTAAAATCTTTTGTGCAGGTCCGTATATAATCTATAGATATTTACACATGTCTTACAGTATGTTAAAATTTAATTCCACTGGGAGACGCATAACACAGCTAAAAATGCTTTTCCAGAAATTACCATACATAGAAAGTAATGCATCTGTAAAATAAGTGAAAACTCGAAAGATATTTAAAATTCTTCATTATATTAGATTATGTCAAGCGCGTGACATGTACATCATAGTTACAGACTCACAACTCAAAAATAAACAAAATTTAGTCTCCATTCTACAGCCCCGATAAGTCTCTTGTTTAGCTTTTGCCAGATAAATTAGATCCCATCTTCCCTTTTCAAAGTTCTTTTCAATAAGTCTGGAAGCAGCATGAACAGTTTTGCCACAACGAGTCTCCACAAGGTCTCTGGAAATGCAGCCGTAGCACAGTGTGTTATTTAGTCCCAAAACATAGCCAAAAATGTTTTTTTTTAAATCGGTTTCCTACCCTGTACATTATGCCTCAAAAAGTTTAATAGCTACTGCATCCAATGGTCCCATATAGCACCAAAGCTCCTGAAAACCTCCCCAGGAGTTCCAATTCATCCCAAATTCCTCCTGAAACTGTAATGACGCTATCAGGCGTTCCTGGGGAAGATACTTTAATCATTTCCCCAGGACTGATCTCCCAGATCCCTCCCAGGGAGCAAGCTCCTCAGGACTGATCTCCCAGATCCCTCCCAGGGAGCAAGCTCCTCAGGACTGATCTCCCAGATCCCTCCCAGGGAGCAAGCTCCTCAGGACTGATCTCCCAGATCCCTCACAGGGAGCAAGCTCCTCGGGATGATATTCCCAGGGAAGTACCTAGGAAGAGACGGTGCTGGTGCCATCTCATGGGTAATTTTGACACTAAAATAACTTATTATAATTTTTTATTAAAAAAATATTTGATTTGATGTGGTTCGATTTTTTAATTAATAAAGTTTATATTATTATTGGATTTATTTTATTTCCTAAGCACATCTGGTTACTGTTTAACTTTTAATTATTGTTATAATATTTAATTATCCTTATTTAGATATTTTTTTAATTTATAAAATGCAATCAAAATGTAGTTAAATAAATAATTAAAATAAATTAATCTTTAAATATAAATTGAAAATTTATTATTTATTTTATTTCTGATCTTTTACAAATTAACTTATATATTAATTCATTTTATCATTACATTCATTACTTATTTTTTCTGAGCTTTCAACAATTACTTATATATTTTTACTATTACTTTTTCATCTAACTAATAATTTTACATTGATTTCACTTATATACTTTATTAGTTTCTATAGAAATAATTTAATTTTAAATATAAAATTGATTTACTTTCTCCTAATAAATTATTTTTATTCTCAATTATAAGAAATCAGAATTTTTTTTTTCGAAACACGAAGTTTAATATATATTTATATATTTGTATATAAACCTTATTTTATAAAGTAAAAATTAGAGATACCTACTAAAAATTATTTCTTCTGATCCTTTAAATATAGTCTTATATATTGAATTATTATTATTATTTGTATTAAATAATTAATCCTTTCATATTAATTTGAATTATATATATAAATAATTTTTGAATCAACATTTAATTTTAAAATATAAATTAGATTTTTTTTTTCGCTGACCATTTTAAATTATCATAAATTATCATATATATATATATATATATATATATGAGGGTTTTTTTCCGTAACTGTAAGAAATCAAAAGGAATCAAAAATGTGTTACAAATAAGAGTTTTATCAACAGTTTAATATATATTTACATATTTGTATTTATTCAGAATTTGATAGTTAATAGATTAGAGATAAGCATTTTTAAATTAAACAATCTATTTAAAAAATCTTATTTCGATTTTAAAAGGTAATTTTCATGTAAGTTTCAAAATTGAATCATATTTAAATCATATCGAGCATATATACTTTTGTTATTATTCTTCTATTAATTATTTTTTTCTAATCTTTTTAAAAATTACATATATATTTATGTATTTTATTATTACATTTTCAACTAATTAATAATTTTATATTTATCGTCATTATCAAATCAATAATTTACTTTTAAGTCTAAATTATAACACCAACTTAAAGAGATTACATGCTCTATTGAAATGGCACATTTGGTTTTAAAAAATACAAACATACCCCCCCCCTTCCCCCCTGAATAAGAGTTTTGCTTGAAATATTTTTATTTTAAAATATACATTCTTACAAAATCGGGTTAAAGATATAAATTCGTGCTGATTATTATCACGGACCTGGTCAATACCAATTTTCTCATTTAATATACTTTATATATGTGTTGGTAATGAGCATATGTTCGCTAAATGATGTCAATTTTTAATTATGTATGAATTTTTATGAAGCGTCTGTTCTGGAGGTTTTACCATATTAGTTTTATTTATTTTTTTAAATACAAATTAGTTATTTTCTATTACCTTTTTCAAATTACGATACATGGTATATATTTTTTAATTCTTAATAATGAAGGTGAAATCTCAATTTAGTGAACTTAAGAAATATTAACAACATACAGATTCAGAAAATATAAATAAATATTTATCTTTCTAAATAACAAATATTTCTCCAGAATTTAAAACTGAGTTGTGTTTTGCTTTAGTTGTTAAAACTTTCATTTAAGAAACCTATTTTATATTTGGCAAACTTTTTAGTTTACGATATTTATAAAAGATTATTTTTCGTACAATTTCTTCACTCCTGTTTAAGCAAGGAAATACTTCTATCCAGATGTCAAGAACGATTATATAATCAGCTGCAAAAGTCCCATAATGCAAATATGTTTAGTCAGGTAAAGGTAGAATTTTAACTACAATAAGAACATGAATAGTACTGAGCAACCTCCAATTCCTTTTGATGGATGAAGAATGGATATGTATGCTTACTGGAATGGATGCAATACTTGCAAAGAAAAGTAGTTGAAAACATGGAACTTAGTTCCATGGTTGAAAGGAGAGAAACGTTCTTCTTCCCAGAATAAGGAGTAAGCTATTTCAAATTTAGCTTTGAGACAAAAGTATTGCTTTTAAAGGATTTTCTTGTTTAGAATTTTTACACAATACTTCGTTGACAATCATAACAAAGAACTCAAATTTTACGTCAAAGTATCCGTACATTTAGGCATTTTAAATCTCCTGAAATATTAGTTTTGTTAGCTAAACTGAAATTATATTTCAATGAAAAATAGTGCATAATGAAATTTCTATGTATTGAATGTTTTCACAGGATTTCAAAAGATCGCTAAATGGAGATTTAATTATAAATTAGTTTTATTTATTACAATAAGAAAAAAAATAATTTTGTTACAGACACAAATTTTATAACAGTACTTTTTTTTCATATTTAACTAGTTACAGATATAGAGTAGAAATGCCCATATTTTAAAAATTAAGAGCTAAAGAAATATTATTGTCATTTTAAACAGCAGTTTCATGTAGGTAATTGAAAATTAAACGATGTATTTATGTATCTTATGGTGTTTCTCAAATGATCTGCTCAACAACGCGAAACTTTCTGACACATCTTTTGACTTAATTTTAAACGCAAATACATAAAATTGGCTGGCCTGACTATTGAATTGATTTGAGATCGAAATGAATTTTCCATTTTTTGATAAATAAATTACTTATCGGGTTATAAGTGATTCATGTTACATGACGACACGTTTTTCTCCTTTCTCGTGCTACGGCGTCGGAAATTCAGCTCAAAACACCGACTTTGACGGTATTTTCTGAAAGATCTTCTGTCTTTACCAAAAAAATGGAAAACATCTTTTGATTACAAAGTTTATAAATAAGAACACCTGCCAATTTCAAGCGTTTCCGAACAAAAATGAACTAAAAAATATGTCATAAAGTAGCCAATTTGAATTTGAGAACAGCCTAGCTTGCATAAACTCAGAAAAGATTTTATAGATATATCTTTGAACAACTTGTAATATTGTAATATCAGTGTTAGAAATCAAATTGAGTTTTGCGTTCTAAATTTAAAATTATAATATTTCTAATTTAAAAAAAAGTGCATTTTGAATTTGTCTTTCAATTTTTGGTTCATAAAAACGTCAATTTTTCTCTTACTTTGTTGAATTGTGATTATTTATAATTTATAATTTAATTTATTTAATTTTAAATATTTTTATTTAATTGACCCCTTTATCATAGACCCCTGACCCTGATATATGTGGCTCCTAACTAAAATGATAAAACGCATTGTTGTTGCAAATGATAAAACACCCCTTCCCTTTTCCCTTTTATTGTGATGCCGCGTGGGTAATTCGGTTCAAACCGACGACTTTCACAGTATTTTCTAAAAGATCAGCGTTTACAATAATAATAATAATAATAATAATAATAAGGAAAACATTTTTCTAGTATTACATAGTTTCTAAATAAGACCACCTGTCAATTTAATGCATTTCCGAACAAAAACGAGTTAAAAAATGTGTCAGAAAACAGCTCATTTGGGTTTGAGAACAGCCTTAAATAATTGATACGCTTTTTTTCTAGTTATCAATTTAATATTGTATTGAATATATATCAAAGTGTATGCATCTTTATTTGCAATAAAAGTTACAGAATTCCTGCTATACGAAGCATAAAAATATGCATGTTTTCTATTTACTGACTTTCATAAGAAGAGAAAGATATACATGAATACCTTATAAACGATTCAGGTACAACGGCCGTGTGGCGTAATCACTAGAGCGTGTTTCTCGAATGCGTAAGTACCCAGGTTCAAATCCAGTGGGCGGTAAGAAAGTTTATTCCGTAAAATCTGTATCATAACTGTCATGTGATTCTGTGTGCGTGATTAATAAAAGTTATGTGTATTATGTAAATTTTTAAAAGATAATGTCCGTATTTATTAATTTAAAAAGAAAAGAAAAGAAAAAAATTAAATACTTTTTACATTACGTCGAATAATAATAACTTCGGATGATTTTTATCCACATTAAGTGACCCTGAAGTCTCCCAAATTCCTCCGGTATTACTTCCTGAAATCTTCCCTAGAACAACCTGAGGAGGAACTTGAAGGATTTCCTGGGGAGCTCCCTGGGATGCTATGAGGCGGACATTTTCGGTTCCTGAGGACCTCCTGATGACAAATTTTTGCATCCTCAGGGATGCCTGGAGGATGAATGTCAATCTTCCTGGGGACGTCCTAGGGAAGCACATGTGCTATATGGGGTGAAACGTGCAATGCGCTAGTACAACACAGCTCGCCACGCGATCAGTCTGAAGTTGGTGTTCGCTTCCAGTGGTCCTGTGATTTTACGATGCGCTCAGATTTTAGTGTTTTAAAATCTCTTGTAGTTTTGTGTCTAAACAATTTAGTGGTTGTTGATGTGAAGGATTATTCTGAACCGGGTATATACTTTATACACACTACATTTACCTAAGGAATATCCTGCGGATTGTTTGTGTATATGGTCGACAACTTAGGTATAGTTAATAATGGCATAAATAATTATTTATAATATTTAGAAAGGATTTTGTTATATTTTTAAACATATTTAAGCGATGAAAACTATTGTGTAATATGCAGTACTTAGTATACAAGGCAATTATAAAAAAATCAGCCGCCCGAAACCGCCCCCCTATTTTTAACGAATTTTTTTTGTTGGTTCCTACAATTTTTTATATAAATTACTGCTATTTATTTTTCTATTTATTTTGGTAACAGGGCCTTCTGAATTGAGATCTATGACTCGAAATGAGTTGTATACCATCATGCAATGCTTAAATGAGTCAACATTTGATGGAAATCATCAATTTATAGAGCAAGAATTATTGAGAAATTATTCTGAAGGTGATCCAAGGATAGTTGAGATGAAGCAAAAGCTCTCCGTTATTAAAAATCAGTTCAAACAAAAATAGGTAGCTACTCATAAAAACAAGGACAATATTTATCGAAAACAATACTAATACAAAATTAATACAGAAGAATTTGATAAATATTGCTAAGAGACGGCTGAACTGTATGTGTCGCTATATGGTTTTTATCCCATGTCCCTTACAATGCACAAGGTACTTCATCATGGAGCAGACGTTATAAAAAAAGACTATTCTGCCAATAGGCCAACTATCTGAAGCGGCTGCAGAAGCTCTCAATAAACATATTAGGTCATTTAAATTAAACTACAGAAGAAAGTTTTCGCGAATGGCCTGTAAATTGATGTCCTGAATAGACTTCTTTTAACTTCTGACCCCCTAATAACTGGCATGAAATGCAACACAAACTAGAAAAGAAAGCCCTTATCGTCTGAAGTTTTACATCTGTTATCTGAAAGTGATATTACAAATGTTAATATTCTTAAAGACAGTAATAGTGATGAAACTGATGAATAAATGCTTTCATTTATAAATAAGACTTTATTTTACCGTTTTCACTCTACAATTCAAATAAAAAAGAAAACTGCTCAGTTAAACTGAGGACATTGCGATTACAGGCTTTTCACACTAATTGTATATTATACTCTTGCACCTCGAAAAATAAGGAAATCGACTATATATTAAGGGGGATCATCCCCCCATTTCTCCATTTATATTTTACCAATGAACTCCCAAAACTAACCAGAGAAGTGCTTTATTACAATGAATATACATACAAAATTTGAAGAAAATCGGATAATTCTGCATGAAAAACTCATTTATCTAAATTAAGGGGGAGTTAGCCCCCGTCCCCCCCGCTTTATATTTAACCAATGAACCCCCAAATCTAATAAAAAAATCACCTTATCACAATGGACCTATAAACAAAATTTGAAGCAAAACGGTTATTTCTATCAAGATTTATCGCATTACGTACATACATACGTACATACAGAACCGGCGGGAACATTAGCTCTCAGGCTTTGATAGCCTGTGAGCTAATAAAAACGTAGATGTGTAGCTTTTAGAGGTATAAAATAATTTTGGCCAGGTTTTGGGACTAAATACCACACTGTGCGTAGGAGAGTGGGTGATGATAACAAGATCACTGATAGGAGATCTATCCTTGGTGCTATTTTTCATGGATTTATCATAAGGAGCACATTCCTCTTTTATTGGAATATCCTTATCCTCCCATCTGAAGGGTTTTGGAACTGTAGAAGTATCCAGATAAATACGATTCTTCCTATGAATACCTCGAGAAGTCTCAATAATGTATGATCTTGGAGTTTGGTGAGCACTTTAATTTTCTCATATGTCCGTCTGTCAGATATCCATACTTGTCGACCGAAGTCTAGTTGTGGTAGTTTTCTAACTCAATGATGACGATTGAAGTAATAAATTTCTTCTTGACTCTTTCCTTTTTCCATTTATGTAAATATTTTTCATCTAACATTTTAGGCTTTAACTTATCGTTTGTTGCAGGAATGGGTGTTCATAAGCTTCGTTTCGTTCGAAGTTCTTCTACAATAAAATCATTTTCAAATGCGGTTGTTATTAATGCAGGCAACATAAAATAAGAATAATGATTTTCAGCTCTCACGTAATGTACTTAAACTTTTTCACCTCGACTATGTGAAAATTTCACTTTGAGCATATTTTGGACTGGATATTATTATGTAGAACTTAAATGATTGGCAAATTTTGTGTATTTATAATCTGATACTCTTTGAGAAATCTAAGTACCATTCTCACTTTCAACCGATCTGGAATACTGTTGCGTGCAAATATGGAGTTCATACGGTTAATAATTGCATCCAAAGAAGGTTCTCGTACTTTGACACTTCACTGTGTCTAGAATAGTAATCCTTCATTATGAGATTCCAGTTACCACATACTTTGAGGATATCAGTTCCGAATCTTTTCCAAAGTCTAATTGAAAATGTTGATTGAAGTAAGTCTTTAAAATCTGTTTGTTCTTGAATAATCTTGTGACATTTTAAGATTAACAAAGAAGACCTTCATAAGCGCATATTCCAAGAATTGGGGAAAATATACTGGAGGTATTTCTTACGTGGATATAGATAATTATAAAAAAAATGACCGGAATCTAATTAATACAATCAGGCAAATTTCAATATTTGGCGGAACATCGCTCTTCTGGCGTTGTATTAATACGACTTAATGAATTTTCTAAAACCAAAATATGTTTACTATGTTTAATGATAATAGTAAATTATCAGTGAGAGCAGATATATAATATATAATTAAAAAGTTTTACTAAAAAAAAAAAAAAAAAAAAAAAAAAAAAAAAAACATGATTTATTTAAACATATTTAAAACCTTATTTCGTTTAAGAGGAAAATGAAAAATTCAAAACATAAAGAGGAAAATAAAACATTCAAAACAAAAAAAAGAAAATGAAAAATTCAAAACATAAAAAAAAAAATCCGAAAAGAAATGCTGTTTTTGCAATCATGTTTATTCATTACAAATATTTAAATTCGAGTATTAGTATACAAATTAATAAATGTATAACACATATTAGGAGCTGTAGAATAAAAGGGGTAAAATTATTTGAACACTTTCCGCTAATCATTCCTTTAGAAATTTCCTCCCATTCCACATAAACTTTGATGTGTTTCGGATATCCATGTTGTTTTAATTATTATTTATAGTAATATGGAATTAATTTGATTTGTTCTATGAATTAATCAGACCAAGGTTTTTCTTATTTATACATTCGTTGAATAATTTGCAGACGATATTTTACGTATTTATTCCGACATGAAGAGCTAATTACCCTTGTGAAAAGAAAATTAAAATAGCGCCTTCATAATTCAGATGGGACGCGTTAAGAGCGTGAAAGACATCTCGCATTTGTTATTCAAACATACATAAACTATGTTCTAAGTTACATTTAAATTCAAAGAAAATGCAAAATTAACTTGTTTAAAAAACAGTGTCGAAATCGATATCATTACATTCACAAACATTTCACTTCATTATCGTTTAAATCGAGCGAACATAATGTTCGCCATTAACATTGAGGATCAATCTCAATGTTTTGAATTTTATTCTGAAAAATTTATAAAGAGTTCGCTGCTAAATTTCAATGGACTTTTATTGTATGCATACATAGGTTCTTGAATATTTGTGTCACATTTTTTTGAGTATGCACTTTAAGGAAACCTTCCTGGTAAGTTCTCAATTTCCGATGATACCTCTGGTCACTAAGGAAACTCATGAGCTCTCGCTCTGCACTTTTAGGTAGCTTTCAATACAAAAAAGTATAAAGCTACCTATTGCAGCCGTTCGGAGGAAAGCAGTTCCGGAAAATTTCGATATATTTTCACCGATCATGACCCCCAGACTCCAAAACCACCCTCCGTTCAAATGTTGATTTATATATATATATATATATATATATATATATCTCCATATATATATATATATATATATATATCTCCATATATATATATATATATATATATATATATATATCTGACCTATGTCATACGATAAAACTCGTATTTATAAATCAATTTTGATGAAACTAATTGTGTGTATTAAGCTCACCAATGTCTCGACCGAGTTCGTTGGCCAGCTTGGTCCGCCATTTTGTTTCAAGATGGCGGCCATTTAAAAATTTAAAACTAAAATAAATATACAAAAAAGTTAACAATTCAAATTTATTTTTTAATTTAGTGTTAGGCCTTGATACGAGGATTCCAGAGCATTTTTTGGTTTACCTCTATCTTAAAAAATGGCTGAGTTAGAGCAGTTTGTAATTCTAGGGTGGCTGACATTTTGAAACAAAACAGCACATTAACGCGATTACTCGCAAATTATTTTCTTTCATTGTTGTAATAATTTTCCCAATCATACGCATAAAACTATATATTCATATCCGTTAGCGCCAAATTTTCGCCAAACTTGGCGACATTTGGCGACCAAAATAAGTCTTCATAAATGAAGCCAATTTGGCTATTGCTGAATAATTTGGCGAATTTCTTATTCAAATTCAGTATTAATGAATCTTTTGTAACCGTTTCTTTGAATTTTAACTTGCTGTTTTCGAGTAACATGAGCTAAAATTTAAAAACGAAGATATAGGAAAGCTACCTTTTCCTCTCGGTACAGGCCGGAAGGACTCTTTTATTCCAAGATGGTCATAATGTATTATATTTAATATTTCTTCTCATAGTTTCGAAAGTATAATAATTCTAGTGTCTATTAGCAAATAATTTTCTATAGAGAATGAATTTCAATATTCCCAGTATTTTAAACATTCGTTTGGTGTTTTATGTTTCTCTGTCCATCCCTCTTTGGAAAGTTTAATTAGTCACTTGATATTTGGGTCTTTTTTTGCAAAGACCATATTTCAGCCAATCTAGCTTCTAATGAGGGTAAAATTTCAATAACCATATGCACGTAAGCAGTTATTTGTCCACTTAGTTCTTTCATTTTCCGGAAATGGCTTCGGGACAGCGTACATGCAATGATAAGTCTATTTGGTAAATTATATCTGATGAATAAGAGAAACGCATCATTCGTAGTTTCATACTCTAGAACTAATGAGTTTAATTATCTAATTGTCTAATGGTTTAAATATCAAAACAGGCAAGATGTTTTACGATATGTTTTGATGTGAAGATTTAGTCTAGCAATGAAATCATGAAACTTTTAAACACCCATATGATATCATATGTTTTGTTTCTATCTGTGTGTAGCTCTACTCTGTATCAGACAATATTCAAGATGAATGCGCAGTTGACCATTAACTTTTTGATATAGAACTGCATCGACGACATAGGCTGATATAACAGTATCTTTCTTTGAATCATACAATGTTAATTTAAAGTATGACCAAAGTTTCCGTTTAATTTCTTCAAATGACATCATTTGAGTTATTTCCGAAAGCCACTGTACGTTATTCTTTTATAATTCGTAAAGTGGTTTTGAAACATCAGCAAAATTGGGAACAGAGTTATTTAACACTAGAACTACCATGAGCCGTCCTTTTGACGGTTACCAAATGAATATATTCCGATTCAAACCAGAAATTAAAATAAATTAAATATAAAAAATCACAGAAATGCATTAAATGAAAAAGTTAAGTAGTTTTAAATAAAACTTCTGGTGTGAAATAGTTTTAAAAAACTTGAGTAATATTTCCGGTAGTTCTAGTGTTAAACATCCAGCCATTCTAAAAAATATTTTTATTTCAGTCATGTTCTTAGATGTTGGAATTCTAGAAATAGCTTTTATTTCTTCTTGGTCAGGTTTATTCGTTTTTCAATAATTATATGTCGATGGAAATTTATAGATTCTTTTACAATATGATCATTTTAAGAATTTAAAATCTACCCAGCAGCTTCAAATTTTGAATGCACTTCGTATAGCCGTTGATTATTCTTTTCCTCAGTTAAATCAAAAATTCCAAATCCATCCATAAGACCTCCTGTGCCAAGACCGTTTTGGATAGTTCTCAGAATTACTTTTTGAAATACTTCAGTAACCATTTTAATTCCAAACAGTAAACGCTTGAACTTAAATCTTTCGATATGTGCAATAAATGTAATTAATTTTGTTGATCTGTATCAAGGCTTCTCAGCAAATAATTTGCATTTACATCAATTAACAAACACTTTATGATTATTAAATTGACTGAAAGTATATCCAACCGAGGCCATGGGGAAGTATTCCCTTTTAATGTTCTCATTCAGAACAGATAAATGAACACAAATTTTTATATTGCCTGATTATTTTAAAACAATAGCTGTTGGCTCACACCATTCTGTGGTTTCATATACTAGCTAATTTTTTTTTTTTATTCTATCTAATTTTTTACCTCTTAAAGCTAATGGAACTTGCCAGAAATTGCATAAGACTTAGCATCATTGTTTTATTTTATTTGGTTATTTTATATTTATTTTATATCAACATTTCTAGTACATTTAAATAATTTTGGAAATTCTTTCACCGGATCAAGTTTTGATTTAATTTTCAATATTCTTTGAATAAACTTCAAATTCTCAGTAACGGATCAGCTCGGTGTTGTAAATTGTTTATTAGATAAAAGTGATCTTTATAATTAAAACTTTTTTTTTTCAGACAAATTATTCCTTTTATCGACAGATTTTTCCAATCTCTACCGCAAGTAACTTTACTCGATACTTATAACTTTGTAGGTTTGAATGTCGAATCATAAACATCTATAAGAATTACCATTACAACAGCCCCTGTATCGATTTTAAATTCTAAAGGGGACTTTTAAAATATTACTTAAGTATTTCAACGGTATTACGATATTCGTATTGAATTATTTTTATTACAAGTGCTCATTATGTTACCTAAAAATATAGTTTTATCCACTTTGTTAACATGCAATTTTATTTTACACATTTTTACATATCGATCTACCTTTTTACATCTGCTACGCTCATTTGCTTTACGCTCATGGCATTCTAATTTCGTATGTTTTGTTTGTTTGTTTGTTTCCCACACACACACAAAAAAAACCATTTCGTTTTTCTTATTTGAATTGACAGAAATATTTATTTATTATGTGGTGTCACTACTCTGTTAGCTACTTTAAATAATTTGAATTTGTTACTCAAAACTTTATGTTAACTTCAATTGTTTCAGTCTAACGAGCTGTTGTAATAGCTTTTTCAAGAGTAAGTTTCCTGTGTTTCGGTCTGTTACTTTAACGACTAACTCAGTGTAGCAAACGACATTTTGAATAATGTTGAAAAAGGTGCACGCGTGTGCACGTCAACACAGTGCTTTGCGGAAAGTTTTGTTTCAGAATAATAGTTGTTGTTACATTATCGGACTTTTGAAACTACAAATCTGCGTAAATCAAGGTGTGAAGTCTATTTCGTGAGAGTCTGGCGAACAATATGAGCTATCCGACTTAATAATTAACAGAATAATGCAGCAATTTTGTAATGATCCTGCAATAACTTGACATGCTAAAACGAGTTTTTGCAATCATCATTAGGGATTTACTTGCAAATGCTAGTCTAGGTATAGGAGGAAGAAATTTTGAACTATGTTGAAGTGAAGAAAAAATAAATACATTTTTGGAAATTCAGTGTAATTTGCGCTACATTTCAGTAGCATTTTTTGTGAGGAGGAATACACTGCATAATCTTTATTTGGATGTTGTCCTTTAGCACGAAAGTGCGGTTAATTCAAATGTTTTCGCCCGTTACACGTCGGATATCATGCTCCAGAAAAACGCTGGACTCGCCAATGAAAATAATCTAAATTCACATACGTTGCACTCATAGGCGTAGCGTGAACGAAAATTTTGGGGGGGGGGGGGGGGGGCGCAAATGTTTATTAAACACACACGCGCGCACGCACACATACCCATGTATATACAGTGGTATCTTGGTTAAAAATGGCCTCGCAGCAATTTTATCACATTGGGTAAAAGGTATTTAGATTCAATATTCTAGCCCAATATAAAACATTTTGTCTTCTTTTCAAAAAAGTTTATTTTTCTTAAACATTCGTCGTACAGCAATTTTTGAATTTTTTGGGAAATGTTTATGTGATTTTTAGCATTTTTCGCATTTTGCGACAATTTCTTAACATTTGTAATAGGAATTAAGTTTCAATCTTTTACACAATATAGTAAAAATTCTTCTCTGTCTTTTTTAATTTTTTCGCAAAATCTTTATGTGATTTTTAACGTTTTTTATCTTTCTGAGGTAATTTTTTAAACATTCGTACGAGAAATCTGATTTTATTTTTTCAGCAGATATAGTACATTTTCTACTCGGCGATTTTTAAATTTTTTGCAAATTTATTATGGGATTTTCGGCGTTTTTTTTTTTTTTTTTTTTTTTTTTTTTGACATTTGTAAACGGAATATAACTTCAGTCTTTTAGCCCAATATAGCAAATTTTATGAACTGCAATTTTTAGATTTTTCACGAATTTTTTACGCGATTTTAAGCATTCCGAGGCGATTTTCTTAAACATTCGTAAAATACATCTGGTTTCAATTTTTCAGCCTGATGTAGTAAATTTTGTCCTCAGTGATTTCTAATTTTTTCGCAAATTTTTTATGTGATTTTTAGTGTTTTCCCGCGTTTTGTGGCAATTTTTTAACATTTGTGATACGAATCGGGTTTTAACCGTTTAACCCATTATTGTTAAATTTGTCCTCTGCGATTTTTAAATTTTTTTCTGAGATATTTTGCCGTTTTTTCGCGTCCTGCTGCGATTTTTAAACATTCGTAAAAGGAATCCAGTGTTAATCTTTCAGCCCATTATACTAAATTTTGAACACTGAGATTACATTTGGTACTCAATTTTGTACTCACTGGTTTTAATCGCGAATTTTTCATGCGACTTTTTGCGGGGTTCTTTTCGTGTTTCGTGGAAGTTCTTAACATCTGTAACAGTAATCCAGTTACAACCTTTTAGCCCAAATTATTTTAACCCAATATAGTAAACTATAGGGGGCTCAGCCCCTTACTCGCTAACGCTCGTAAACCTCCGTGAATTGCTAAGCAATTCACATTAAGACCGCTACGCGGTCCCAGTTCGCTTCGCTCGCTCGCCTCTTTTCGTTTTTGCAGCAACTCTTGCCGGAATAAGTACTACCATAAATGATTTTAACATATGAAACTGACAATTTTGTTAATGTAAAAAAAACTAATTGAAAACTTCTTTGAAAACACAGTTAAAAATACATTTAGTTGGTGCTACCAATGGGCATAAATAATTAAAATACTATGAAAAAATGATCTTGAAACACAATTAGTTTAAAACTCATTGCATCTATAATATTGTACAGCATGGCTTAAATTCATTTTAAAAAACACTACGTGATAGGAAGATAGTTCATATATATCATCAATCATTGTTTAAATTTCGTTCGACATTTTACTGTTTTAAATGATTATAGATTTAAAAAAAATTAGCTTTATCAAGATAGCAACAGATGGCAGCAGGTGCAATCAAGACAGTTGATATTTTTATTCTCTCCGATTTTCTTGTGAGTGAAAATCCCAAATAAATTCTAAATAAGAGTTAGGAATTCATTTGAAATGAACGACATTATTCATAATTAAAATGAGGAATCATCTCAACCGCTTTGTATTACGCGCATGTTATTTTATTTTAATAGTTGCTAGTTTGAGTTTGACAGCTCTCCACTGGCGGCCATATTGGAGACAGAACTGATCTTACGCAATCTAGTCTGTTCATTGGTCTGAGCTTTAGAAACTACTGTTGTTGCCAAACTGTAATCTAGAAATTCAGCCTTATTTCATAAGCCATATTACATAAGATAAATATGTATATAGATGTTAGCTTTTTTTCCATAATGTTTATTCGGAACTCGTTATAGCGAATTTGTTATGCGGGGTTTAGCGTTTTTTCGCGCTTTGCGACGATTTTTTGACATTCGTAAAAGGAATCCAGCTACAATCTTTTAACCCAATATAATAAATTTCGTTCTCTGAGATTTTTTAATTTTTCGCGATTATATTTTGCAATTTTTTACGTTTTCATGCGTTTTGCATCAATTTTTCTACATTCGTAAAAAAATTTCGTAAAGGCGATTTTTTTTTTTTTTTTTTTTTTTTTTTAGTTTTTGCGTGAAGCGGTTTTTCTAACATTCGTAAAATAAATCCAGTTTCAGTCTTTAAACACAATATTGTTAATTTTGTCCTCTGCGATTTTTTAATTTTTCGTGAATTTTTTTATGTGATTTTTTTAAAAAGTTTTGTGTAAATATTTTCACATTCGTAAAAAGAATCCTGTTTTAAACTTTTAGCCCAATAGAGTAATTTTTTTTTCTCTTTTCAATAAAGTTTATTCGGAATCTGTACAATGATTTTAATTTTTCATGCGATTTTAATGTCTTTTCGCGTTTCGCGATTTTTTGACATTTGTAAAAGGAATCCAGCTACAATTTTTTAACTCAATGTAATAAATTTTGTTCTCTGAGATTTTTAAGTTTTTCGCGATTTTTTTTTTCAATTAGCGGCGATTTTTCTACATTCGTAAAGGGAATCTGGTTTCAAGCTTTGAACACAATATAGTAAACTTTGTTTTCAGAGATTTTTAAATTTTTCGTGGAATTTTCTTTATGGGATTTTTTTTTCACGTTTTGTGGAGATATTTTCACATTCATAAAAAGAATCCATTTTCAATCTTTTAGCCTAATACAGTAATTTTTTTCTCTTTTCAATGAAGTTTATTCATAATCCGTACAGTGAATTTAATTTTTCATGCGATTTAAACTATTTTTGTGTGTGTGTCATGTGTGTGTGTGTGTGTGTGTGTGTGTTTCGCAGCAATTTTTTAACATTTGTTACAGGAATCTGGTTTCAATCTTTCAGCCCAATATAGTAAAATTTGTCATCTGCAATAAAAAAAAAAGAAAGAAAGAAAAGAAAAAAAATTAAAAAAAAGAGAGAGAGATTTTTCGCGTTTATTTGCATTTTGCGGCGGAAGGAATCCGGGAGGGATCGTTAGAGGAATTCGACTTCAATATTTCAGCCTAAATACAATAAATTTTGTCCTCTGAGATTTTTAATTTTTTGCGATTTAAATCGCATAAAAAATTGTACGCGATTTTCTGCGATTAGCGGCAATTTTTTAACACTTGTAAAATGAATTCGTCTTCAAGCTTTTAGACCAAAATAGTATAATTTGTCCTCTGCGAGTTTTCAATTGATAGTGAATTTTTTAGTGTTTTTTCGGTTTTTGCGTCAGCATATTTAATAACTAAATGAAGATAGAATGAAAATATTAATATTTCATTAATATTTTTTTATAATCTTAGTGATGTGTGGTTGCATTCCATTGGTAATTAACTCCAGCGACACAGCTTGGAAAAGCAGGATATTTATGACTTGATTAAATTACAATAAAAATTAGAACAAATTAAATTAAATATATATTGCGGGGAAACAGAACTCTCGCTCTGATAAACTCAACTACATTTTCTAATGTCTACAGACGGAATGAGAAGAAAAAAAAGTATATGTAGATACTAACCGCAGACTTCGAAAAAAACAGCTGACACATTGAAATTATCCGCAGCTGTAAGAGAGTGGTAGTTCAAACTTTCGTTTAATGAATGTTATCAGAGTTTGTACTGCACAACACAATTTTTGCTACCAAATTCATTACTTCAAAGAAAAAGAGCTGAGCTATCTATACTGATCTGACATCTGATTAAGTAAAAAAAATGAAGAAATATAAAGTAAAAATTAAAGTAGTTATTTCATTTCCATTTTGGGTCAATACAAGACAAGTCTTAATTGACTGTATCATATTTTAGAAATTGATGTTCAGAAAGTCGTGCCCCCCCGAGGCTACGCCTATGGTTGCACTTAATATTGGTCTCGAGCAGCCCATAATATACGGATTGCTACCTGTATTGAGAAGTTAAAGAATTACAAGAATGGTCGATGTGCAAAAGGTCTATAACGAAGAAGCCTGTTTTGGACTGTTTTAAAATGTTTGAAAATATGTGTTTCTTTACTAGAAAATTGAAGATAAATATAATATATATATATATATATATATATATTTGTCAAAATATTTAATTTTTTATACTTAAAGATAATGTAATTTTTTATGTTTATAAATTTTTTTGTTAACAATCTGTATCACAATGTTGCATATTTGGAACATAAAATAGGTCAATCTTATTTCTAAAGTGAGCTTTAAAAGACGATTTTATAAATTGGTGATATCTTCCAAAACTTTCTTTTAATATAAATTGTTAGTAGAATCTCTAGCAAATGGTGATACCGAGTTAACTTTTTATACAAAATTTCATTTATTACTGGAGCTATATTGATAAAACAAACTTTATGAATTTAGT
Organism: Maratus michaelseni; assembly: GCA_963931845.1. Classification (NCBI taxonomy): domain Eukaryota; kingdom Metazoa; phylum Arthropoda; class Arachnida; order Araneae; family Salticidae; genus Maratus; species Maratus michaelseni. The sequence continues at coordinate 172,573,427 of OZ007589.1, read as the reverse complement.
GTAATGAAAAAGGCTGAAGACGTCCAGAAATAGATATTTCATAAAGGTCAGTTTATATACTTTACAGTTTTGAATTAGAAAATGTACAATATTTATGTGAAATATGTAATTTCCTTCTTGTTTCTGATATGAAACAAACACCTTTTTGTCAATATTTTTAATTTTTATGTTCTACTATATATATATTTTATTTTTATATGGTTGAAAGGATGTATTCTAACATCTGAGTAAATATTTTTCAAATTGGAGTTGTTACGCTACAAAGGTTAAAGAAATCTGCAATGTTTTTATTTCCGACCTACACACTTGAAACACTTTTCACTGAATATTTTTCAAAACAGAGTATAAGCAATAACAAACTTCTTAAAATATGCACCATCCTTATATAAATTAAAGCTAACGGAACTTCATTAGACATTTTTTTGAAATTTGCTTAGTAATAATTTTCGAATTAGTTTATGAAATAAGGAACACAAAACTAAAATAAATAAAAATCACAAAATGAGTCAAAAATAATAAATAACACGGGAGAATAAATTAAAAACATTTTAATAAACTGAGAAAAGCATATTCATAGCCACAGATTTTTTATTACCTTTTTGACTTTGAATAATCTTCTTTGCAAAAATATTTTAATGAATCTACGAAGATTAAACGTGTTAAGGAAAAAAAAAGCTTAAGAATCCTAGTAATTAAATTTGCTATAATCATTTTTTTTTGTCTACAATCCATTTACCTCTAAGCTAGTAGGAGAAAGATTTGAAAAAGAAATATACATATACAATGAGTCGGAAATGGAAATGTATAAATTACAAATTTACATGCATACACATTAACAAAATAGATTGTCGTTCGTTAAATTTATACAGAAATTACGCGGATGATAAACTATACAGGGTAAAGGTAGTCTTTTAATTACAGTTTGATTGACTTATTTTCAGTAAGTTCGAAACTTGTTAATAATTTGCTAATTTTAGCACATTTAATACGAATTAATAGATGAATAAACAACTAAAATCACTGAACTTTAGATAATTTTATAAATAAATTATATAGGATTTTTTTTAAATTATTTTTTATGTAACAATAAAATTTACACATTGCAGTATTTCTGTGTATTTTAAATTTAAGCAAACTTTTTTTTTCATTTTTGATATATGATATAATTACTTCTTCTGAAATTGTGTTTATGAACATTTAACATGTATGTACAAGAATGTAATATTTGAAAATTTTGTGTATTTTGTATGATGATTGTTTATCGATTTAAGATAGTTTATTTACAAGTTTCTTTAAGATACGGTTAGTGACAAAAATTACTGTTTTGTAGAGTTAGTTATCTATATTATAAAGGACAAACGTGTCCGTGCGTAACGCTGACGTCATTTTGCGAATGGCAACATTTGACAATAGAATTTCGAATGAAATATATAATAATATTTATTTTTCTAAAAAGATGAAAATATTTGCCCGCACTGTCACAGAAACTTCTACGAATAGACGTTTTTAAAGAAAAAAGCTTTTTTATTTTCGCAAGTCCAACCAATAATAACAAAAACCATTTGGTCCGTCAAAAAGAATTTTTTTTTCGTCTGAAAATACCACATCTTTCCAGCGAGATCAAAAAGAGAAGTGTTTCTTAGCAAATTAAAATCTAAGCTTCTTATGCAGTTTTGTAAGTGGTGGACGTGACCGTAATGTGTAGTAGACTGTTTATTTTTAAGCAAACTCGATGCTCAATGTTACGTTTCTGGCGCATTGTCAGAGAAACAGACCTACTTGTATGCTTCTTCTTGCTATAATCTTATGGATTCTTCAACATTTATAAATTACTGTTTTATATCTGCTTATATTCCTTCCAATTTCACGTCCACTCATTCCACAGTTTATGTAATCAGTAATGCTTACTTTTTCAAATTCAGATAATTGTGTGCTCTTTGGTGTCATGAAGAACGAGAGAAACTGAACAATCTTACTGCGCAACTGTTTTAGGCAACTTTAAACAATCCTATGATATTACCAAGTATGCAAAATTTTGTTTGCAATTTCAAAAGAAATGCGTGTCCTTATAATTTTTGCCGAGTAGCAAGCTATTAAAACCTTTTTAAATTCATCCCTTTTAATGATTTTCCAAATTTTCAATTTAAATTTTGTTTGGAAATGTTCTGTTTTGAGCATTTTTATCATACATTTGCATAATTTTCTACCTAAGCAGCTCCTACATTTGGCGACTTTTCAGCTTGTCCTTCTAATTTTTTCCATGGCTGTACCTGAAGTAAACAATCCGAAAAAAAATATAAAACGGAAGAAATTTAACTAGGAAATTTTAGCCTGATTGTTCTACAAATCAGATTTTCAAACGGACGTTATTTTCGAAAGGTTTTCCAAATCTTCTTGATTGACGACCTCATCGCACATATTTGTCATATGAATACGCTATCCAAATTTGGTATGCATTTGTTCGGTATTTCGGATGTTAACGAGCTGAAAAGTTTTGCAATATATTTACATTATATAGCCAAAAGTCACCGGACATTTTTGATTTTAGACGCTTTGTCGAACTAGGCAAATATTTGAGAAATTCTTCCTGGACTTTAGAGATGAAAGAAAATATTTGTCCACATAATTTTCAGTAATGATTTAGTCACGAGGACAATTGCGGAGCTATCATCAAACTGAATAATAATAAAAAGATACTTGCAAGCATTCTGTAAAATAAAATTCTCAATATAATCTGTTGCTGTACGAGATGATTATGTGGTTTCCATACACTGTCAAAAAAAAAAAAGACAAATGTATCTTAATGTAGAGAAATATATCGCATGTCATGTACGAATCATTACAATAACCTTTTCCGAGTTACCCACGATTCTGAAAAGCGTCCTTTATCATCTTTAGAAACTCAGAAATCAATATATTTCTGAGATTTAAAGAAAGCATTTATAGACTTGACATTCTTTTTACTCCCATTGATTTTCAGAATAGTTTCCGAGTATTTTTTATATTTTTTATAGTATTCTTAACGCAGAAAATTGGATTTTAGGATACTATCAATTCCCAATTAAAAATTTTCAGCAGCGTAACGGAATGTACGCATTGAAGAAAAAGAAATAACACTAATATTAATGTTGATGTTAATGCTGTTTGTTGAAAATGAAAATGTTTCCTTGAAAATTGATAGCATCCAAAATACCCAGGTTGGGGAAAGTGATTAATACACTATAAAAATTACTCGAAAACGTTTCTGAAAATTAGTGGCAACAAAAAAAAAGTTTTTATAAATGCTTATTTAATACATTGGTTTCTGAGGTTTCTAAAGTTAAAGAATATTTTTCGGAATTGTGGGTAGCTCGGAAAAGGTAGGTTATTGTATATTTTCGTCTGTGGTTTTATTATATTTTCCTAGATTAAGTAGCATTTGTCGTTTTTTAACAATGTACAACATTTGTGGTTATTTGTGTAAGATTAGCACGGATAATCATGAAACTATAAATATTTCTTTAAAAATTAAAAAAAAATTCTGCATGTTTTTTCTTATAGCATTTATGTTTTTCAATCTTTATCCATACTTTCAGAAAATGTCTAAATAAATACTGAAAATAAAACATAAATATATAAAAGTATTTAATGAGATATATTAAATATTTAATGAAATATATTAAATATTTATTGAAATATAAGCATTTGTTTGAAATATTTTTTTAACTGCTCATGGCCATAAGCCAGTTTTTTAACTGCGGATGATACTAAAGTTTTTTTGCATAATTATGTAACCAAATGTTTATGTAATCTCAAATAAAATGGTACAGCGAATATCCTGAACATACATAAATATATCAGCGATATAGTAAGCTGAATTTCAGTTGCTCTCTGAAAGTAACTGTATGATAAGGGATGTTCCTCAAATTGTCTTTTTCATTTATTATTTCTTTGATTTTGATTTTTTATGTTTTAGTTCTTCTTTAAAGAACCATGAGAATGATTACATTCCAATAACAACAACAACAACAAAACAGTTATGAAAATTAAAGCATCTTTTCAAAAGCTACGCATGGATATATGATAAATATATACTGCTTTGTTGAAAGTCAGTTAATAAAAAATGACAATTTGTGGAAAATCACTTATCATGCAGCTACTTTTAGAAAGCAACTGAAATTGAGTTCGTTATATCACCGATATATTTCTGAATTTTCATGATATTCGACTGGCCTTTTTATATGAGCTGCCTTATAGAGTATACATCTGAAAGCGAAAAATAGGGTATACTTGAGAGAAAACCCCATTTATTATCGAATACTGTTCTCTTCTCGCTGCTGCTTCTCTCAACTTCGGCTCATGTCTAAATATGCGTTTTAAAGAGGGCTTAGTTTTAGTTATATTTATAACCGATTAAAATTTCAGAGAGTTCGGGCGATAAGAACTATCAATATCTTTTCTCAAAATGTTTACACGGGCTGCAAAACCGTCATATTTATAACCGATAAAAATTTCAAAGTCTTCGGGTAACAAGGACTATTTTTTTCACACTATAAATCGTCCCTACGTGAAAAAACAAGAAAATGTCTTCTTACTAGCGCTTTTACAAATACATAGCAATATTTTTTCAAGAATTTTTCATTAAAAAATTATAAATATATAAATTCGCATCAAACTGGGTTAAAGATATAAAATCATACAAATTTGAGGTTTATTTAAGGTCATTATTACGGATCTGAGGAACTTCGGACTCGTCAGCTAGTAGTGTATAAAAGAAGCGATTACACAAAGTCTATTTCTGAGAAAAATCTAACAAAATATAAGATTGTAACATCATAATTTTACATGTGTGAATTATTTTATAGCAGTAAATACTCAAACAATTTGCACATATTCTCAAAACATGATTTGCGCTAGTCTTTTATGAACAATCAGACCAATGTGCTTGCCTTTTCCTATTTGACTGCCAAAGACGAATATTTATTAAAGTATTTTATTTGAAAAACACACAATACTTCCTCGTTTTATATTGATAAGAAGAGAATATATTAATAGGAAACAGCATTTTCAGCATTTTAAATACATATGTGATAAACAAACCAAATCTTTATAAAGATATTACTGTACAAAGATAAGTACAAACTATTTACACAAAGTTCATTAAGTTTTGTGGGATATATTCTGGATGCAAGAAGCAGCTAATAATAAGGAATGAGATTTTACTCTACTTTTCCTCATTTAACAAGGTATTTTATGGTCAGTATTCTTACTAAAGTTTTAAAAAAAATTAAGAAAAATTTAAACTTCACACAAACACAAAAAAGCCATTGTATCAAAAATAAATATTCACGCAATGCATTTTATTTTATAAATTTTTTATCCTCATGTTCGGTCATGCTCAAAATATTCTAGGTATTGAAAATTGTATAAAGAACCCCCAAAAAGATATGAAAACCAGAAACACAAGAAAAAAAAGAAACAGAATGAAAGGTATTTAACCCTCAAATCTATACATTTTTTTCACTATTTTTAATGTTAATGCCTTGCCTCTTTCTGAATGGCGTATAGTTTTACCAAATGGAATTATTGTGAAAAAGTTACAGATAACTGTTAAAAAACAGGTATCAGAAGAAAATCAAAAAGTGACTATCAAAAAAACTTTAGCTGGCATTTTTAGAGATAAGAAGAAAATCAAGTAAAGGCAAAAATAAAAATTTTATACGAAACCAATCAACTAATACAAAGACATGTTTACATTATTATCTGTTAAAGTGGCAATGATGTCTGTGAGAAAACAACAGTACTAAGAATTAATCGAGATATACCACGCGAAGAAGGTGCCAAAAGATTAAAAAAAAATTGTATTTATCACACGGATAATTATAAATAGCGCAAGAACACATGCAGGCTAGTCAAGAGGTGATAATATATGTCTCGTCCTTATAATTTAAAATATTTTCATTTATAATAGCCAATGCCTGATTATGGTCTAGATACAGTTTTTACATGCCCAAGGCTTCCAAATATTAGGGATTCCTGAAGAATTTGTCCTATTATATATACAAGATTATATACAAAAATGTAACAGCCTATATATACACAAAACATATTAATAAAAAATGTTTTACGAGTAGTTCAACTAAAATTATTTGTACACTAATTTAAATTTACTACGAAATGGGATTCAAATACTCATTTGTATAATTAAGATTTCAAACAAATATATAGTTTTCTATATAAATTTATATATATACCAGATGTAATAATCAAAAAGGTTTCAGGAGTATTCCAAATAAAAGTATTTGTAAAGACATTCCATTAAAAGCACTAGAAAATGAAATTAAAAAACATATTCGCATAAACATCCTTTCATGCCTAAGTTTTATCGAATTTAAGATTTAATTAAAACATTTTGTGCAAAATTTCTTTAACAAGATAATAATGAACGTTAAAGACGAAATGCTTATTGATAAAAAATAAATATTGTCTTTTTAATTTCTATAGTTGAAAATATGATGTTTTATACATAACTATTAAAGAAATCTATTGAATCTGAGAAAGATACTTTGAGCAATGCAGCATCTTTTCATTTAAATTTGAAATATTTAATTCAGAGTGGGAATTTCAATGCTAATATGTTTTAAAATGTAGAAGAGTTTTATTTTTATTTTTTATTAAAGCAGAAAAAATTCAGAACACGCGAAACACTTTGTGAAAACACTTCCTTTAGCAGAGGAGGAGAGGGAGAGGGAGATATAAAAATTATCTGAGCTTCGATTTTACGTATAACATTGCAACAGTAATTAAGGAATCCTAATAGAATTCTGTGCGTAAGGCCCAAAAGTTTCTTATTGGGGATCTAGTAATAGGATAGTTAAGAACTCTTACAAACTAATATTTGCCAGACTTTAACTGAGCGAGAGCATGCTGGTACCGAAATTACGAATTTATTTGATTGACAAAATTATGTTACAATGGCATACAAATTATGGTACAATATGAATTTTTTCTATCAAAATATCCTTCTTATGATCGTGAAGGATCTGACGAATCACAAATAAAAGGAGAATAAAATTCAGGCAACCTTAACTGAATTTTTATTTGTATTAATTTCGGTAAAAGGCGGTTGATTTTTTTCGCGTTGAAGAAAGGTTGCCAATATAAAAGAAAGAAATGAAATAACATCTTGACTTTAAATTATGGACCAGAAAAGACGAATGAAATTTCAACTTTTTAAAATTGAATTGTAATTAATTAAAATTCTATTTTGTGAAAATTACAACATGTGTCATTCTATCTCTATAATTATGCTTATATAAGTAAAATTGTAAGCAACAAATGCTGAAATAATGTTAACACTATCATAAAACGTGATTTGGACTAATAATATTACGTAGAAACACATAATTGCAATTACCTTCTTTTTACGTTATTTTCCCCAAAAAAGAACATTTACTAAAAATTGTACTGTGGAAACAAATGATATTACAATATTTTTTATTCGTAATGATAATACGAAATGCAGATTTTATTTACTTTTACAACTTTCATATAAAATAAAAATCAATATTGATCTTTGATGACCTTTCTAGAGACCGTTCCTCGAAAAATAATATTATACGTTTTAAAAATTAATTTAATCTCTAATCATACAAAAGAAAAAGAAAATCTTCCAATAAGGTGTCTACGTTTTTCATCTTATTAAAATTGGAATGACTTGCAGATTCCCTTTGACCTACAGATTCTTTGTACCATTTGTACTTAAATAACATTAGAAATATATTTACAAAAAAACGCTATAAATTAACTGAAAAGACCTGCAGTGCATCCATCTTTAATCTGTTGAAGTAAATCTATATTTAAAAGAAACATCTACTAACGACTACAGAGTGTGAAAATTATAAAACGTCTCATCAATACGTGTTGTATTTTACTTCAAATTAACCATTCTTTTTCTGAATAAGGCAAATAAAGCCTTTCAATTTTTTATTATCAACAATAATATGAAAAATATTAAAACTTATTTTTTTTAATTTAATATATTAATTTATTAAAAATATATTAATATAGTTAATTAAAAATATATTAATATATTTTTAATATATAATTTTTTTTAATAAATAAAAATTAAATTTAAAAAATCTGGATTATGATGTACATTTCAAATTAGAACGCTCCACAAAAATATAATAAAAAAAAATATTTTGATAACAAAGCTAAAAAATAAAAATAAACTTTGACAATATAAAGTAAAAAAAAGGTCTTTTAAAGTTTTTAAATACAGTTGACATCACTGTCCATAATCAAACAAATTGATACTGGGAACGAATAAAGTTTTGGCTCGTATCCAAAGGAGCAAAAGGAATGTTGCTTTATCTTTTGAATCTTGAGAAGCTATATTTATTTTCATTTATTTTTATTAAGGGTCTCTTACATTGAGGTACAAATAAAACCAAAATAAAAACAGGATTTTTTTTTTTTTTTTTTTTTTTTTTTTTTTTTTTTTTTAAATTGACAAAAGATAATTTAGAGATGTAAAAATAGAAATATATATTTAAAAAAAAGTAGCGTGATACATGCCTAATCCAAATACCATTTCAGAGTTGAACGTTAAAAAATATAGTCGTGATACATAAAATTACGCTTAATAAGTGATACCAATGAACGCGTATAATTTTGTATTTTATTTGTACCTCTACCTCCAACGAATTATCTAAGTGGTTTCTTTTGCACATGTAGAAGAAGTCTAACATAAAGAATATTCCTTGAAAATAGTGGTACAAATTAAAATATACAATAAGACACCAGTGACACATCTGCGCTTATATGAATACCTGCATAAGAATAATTTTCTCTGATTCTTTTATTAATAACTAGGGAAGTGGATGCGGGATCTGTACAAAATTGAGCTGAGCAAAGAATCATTCATTTGAGGTCATTGATAATTTCTATTAATAATAAAATAATAACATATTGAAAGCAACATTATATATCTGCAAAACATCTGGTAATGTTCTTGGCTGTCAAAAATTACGACCAATAATACACCTAGAATAATTCATTATTACTGACATATGTATTGTTTGTTTAAATGTATTGCAATCTGTTTATAATTCATTTGTCAAGATAGCGTGTTGTGTTTAAGAGAGACATTTTTATAAAAAAAATATGTTAACCGTGAGGGTTTTTTGGATTACATAAATAAAATTCAATATCCTAAAAATATGGCGATCACAGTAACTCAATTGTGCAGTTGCGCCCATAAATCGTCACAACTGCGATGAGAAACAATGTGTTTACATTGACACAATCATATTAAAATCTCCCAGTTTTATAAATGAGAATGACGCGTGTAACAATTAATTATCAGTTTCTGTCACAATATGGAAAAAGTGTAAAAAATACAACCAAATTTCATAGCATTTGGGAAAATTCAGTTTCGTATGACATTATTTTTTAATGAAAACATTTTTGTTCATGAAAACTATATCTGCATTGATTACATGCAAATTGCGTCATTTTCTAGATGATTTCAGTCGTGGAGTTTTCTTTGGAAAGTTGAAGAACTGATGCTGAAAAAAGGTTGCTATGTTTCAATTTCTAGATAATATGAATCTTAGAAGATGTTACCACCGCGTCAAAAGTATTTAAACACTTAACTATGCAGTATAGCTATAAAATCTATATATATATATTACGTTATCATACGTGGTAAAGAAATCACGATTATTTGTTAATTCGTTAACGGCAACGCCCGAATGAAACGCATCGCATCGGTTATTGTGTAAAAGTCCTTTGTCAGGATTTAGACCGAGATAAATCGGGTTTATTTACGTTTCGCTCTGAGCTTCAAAATATCATTAGAAATGCCCGTAAAAGATATCGGTGAATGCTTGAAAGGGGAGAAGAAGGCGAATTAAGAAGAGAAAATCGAAATAGATTGGGTCGAGAACGATTCCTGCTATAGAGTTTCTTTTCATTATTTACAAAGTTATTCGTAATGACAGCTTAATTCCATGGTGTTTTTTATCATAACCTTACGTTCAGATGGTTATGAGGAGTGCTGAACAATGGAGCAAAATTAAAGGCTTCCTAGTTTCGTCCACTTTCACTCCCAGCCTATGGATTAGAATACTTGCTGTTAAATTATTGGTATATTAAACATAATTTTTTCCCTCTGTAATTTAAAAATGTATTTGTTTAATGTTATTCTTTTTATAAATTCTAAATTAAAATTGACAATTATAACAAAACGTAACACCTAAGACATCACTATAACTGTGTTCTGTTAGAGTGCCTGTTTAAGTATAAATACTACAACAAGTTCATTCTTATTACATTTTTGTGTTACTTTACTATCATCACAATATTTAGTTTTTAATTTTTAGTTTTTTTAATTAGAAAAGTTTCATTTGCTTCTTTCAATATATTTAATTGAGCTATAAACATAATGTAGTAATCTCATAAATGCGTCTCGGTCTGTACAGGCCAATTTACTTCATACTGCACTTTCAGTCGTTTGGAGAATGCATTTTTTTACACTTTGTGGTTTAGGAAATATACGACGTAAAGAACTGCACTGGAACCGTATACGGATGCACTACTTGCAATTTACTGTTCTGGTACAAGTTAATCATGTTAATTAAAAACATATTATTTCTTCATCTTGATACACTAATATCTTTATTTTCTCATAATGGTGATTTTGTTAAGATTTAGGTAGATGTCTTTTCATTAAAGAAATGTGCATTTGTTATAAAATAGTCGGAACTGATTAAACGATAAAGCAAAGAGTTCCTTCATAATTTTTATTGTTTACTTGTTATTTTTTATGATATTAATATACAAATACATAATCAAATAATTTTTAATATGCGTCTGCACATAATGTAATTTTTTTTTAACAGCGATTAGCAGCAATGCCATACACTGATTTATTTTTTCTAAATGTTATATAGTATGCGTTTTAGTTGAAAAAAAGTGAATATTTTTAATATAATGTTTAGATTGTCTGTAAGAGCTAAGATACCAAAAATATATGTCTTTGTAACTGGCCAATTTTGTTATGATAATCGTATGACTGAAAATTCGCTATATTTTTCTAGTTCTAAAACAAACTTTCTTTTAGCTATGGTAACCAATATTTAGGTTTTATCAAAAATTTATTCACAAATATAAGAAGATATTAAAGCTAAAAGAACACATTAAACTAAATTAGGTAAACACTTCCATTACTTTGGTGTGTTCCATCATGCTATCTATTCAATATTTTCTTTCTGTACTACTATAGTTCGTAAGTCATTTCAACAGCGTTTCATTAAATCTCCTTTCATTTCAACTTGGGAATTCCATTTAGCTTCTGAACAAAAATTCTTTCAACTATTATACATGTGCTTTTCGGGTAATAATTGATAGAAAAGATGTTTTCCCGAATGCTAAAGTGACTGTGTTTGATCTAACTTCTGAACTATTTGCTTCTTATTTTATTTTTTCTATTAGCAAGAGAGAGTTATATATCTTTCTTACACCGAATGAAATTAATCCATTAGTATTAGCTACCCAATTTATTTTAATTCGTTTAATGTTTATTTTAGATGTTAGTTACTTGAACTAATGCAATGATTTAGTGAGCCTTGGATATAATATCTTTCCTGAGTTTGATGGACCTACCCTTAAAATGGATTTTTTTTTATTTTAAAGCTTTCACTTCATAGAGCTGATCTTTTGTTAATTGTCGCACCCTACCTAAAGTCTTTAATGCATTTCGTTTATCACAAACCCTCACTGCTAACAAATTTGGCGGACTTTTTATTCAGACATTCTAAATTGTCAACAGTAAATGTGAATAGTTAATTTTTGGTTTATATAATGATAGACATTCCGTGAATAAATTAAAAATAAATGAATATTGAAGTTTTTCTGATATGAATTGGGAATTTCTGAATAAAAAATCCGACAGATTTGGCAAAACTGCAGACAACACCGGTAAATAAAACCAGAAATGGATTATGTTCATTTTTTGAGAATCTGAAAAATGGAAATACTGGAATAGTTATTAAAAGTAGAGTCAAGAGTTAAGTGCTCCAAATCCATTGGGTAGATCAAAGGGGAAAATATATAGTTACGTCCTTTCCATCCAGTTTAGTTTACGAGTTCCAAGTTTCATATCATTAGCTAAACGATGTTTCAAGCTGAAATATGTTATGTCAAAGTTTCGATATCGAATAGCAGTGATGTGATATTAGTGAGGGGCATAACGATTAATTTGATTATCCGAATGAATCAACGAAATACATTTTTTTTATCTGGCGTCTAATCTATTTCTAATTAAAATCAGGAACTTCTTTTTAAACTTCTGGAAGTTATTGAATAAAAAAAATGAAGTTTGAGATATATGCTTCTGCGCATATCCGAAAGATTCATTCGAATAATCAAAATAATCGCTATGCCCATCAATATGTGATATGTCCACTTTTTGGTAATTAATTTCGATATTTTTAAAAACTGGAAACATTCGACATAGCGCATATCCATTTTCAGGTATCGATGTTTTGAAAAAAAAAAGATTTATTTTATTTTATTTTTAGTGTGTTAAAAAAATTAACAATATTTTTTTATTATTGCAAAATGAAATTTAATTTTGAAGTTTTATTATTTTATTATTTTATAACAGGCACTGTGAATTCGCAATATTTAAAAAAAAATGTAAAAAGTATTTGTAAATGTAACACCAAGTTAAAAAGAGATATAATATTGAAAATTATTTAAAGGGACATTTCAGTTAAATATGCATCAATATGCTTTACAATTTTCGTCAATAATTATGCGATTAAAATGCTTTAACAGTAGAGTAAAAATTCAGCCCGGTTTTCTGACAATTTAAAAGCTACAAAACATCAAAATTCGTCATAATTATAAATAATAAGTGTTTTCTAAATTTATAAAAGACGTAAATAGCTTTGTAAACAATTAAAAATTATCCTAGTATGTAATGGCAGCACCAAACGACATCAACAAGCTTCCAATTTCGTCTACACGCGCTGAGATTTATTTATTTATTTATTATATATATATACAGTCTACGTCGGGAGTTCCGATGTAAAATACAGAATGTTTGTTTCACGAGCAAAGCTAATAATATTTTGTGAATATAGGATTTCATCTCTGGCTAATCCGTATTTAAATATAACTGGTGTAAATAGTGTAAAAAGCTCGGTGCAATGTGACCTCAACCTTGCAATCAAAAATGAGAGATTAAACATCTTTTACCAATATCTCCGAGTGATATCTGCCTATAAAAAAAAAATAAAAATACAGTCTCTTTTAATTTTCAAAAGTGTGGAACCAGGAAAAACCGTTTCACAAATTATAATTACACGATATTAGAAAATATCTAATACTGAACTATAGCACTTATATTTTCTATTTATGCTATAAATAAAGTTAATTAATTTATAACACTTAGAGTTTTACATAAAAATATTATTTACATTGTTATTATTCTTATTTATTTTTTACTAAAATAGTTTTGAGTTCAATAGTCAAAATACATACTAAGTTAATAAAAGTTAAAATTTTATGGCTAAGTTAATGGCTATTTGTTTCTGTTTTTCATTCATATCCTAATACAGTTGAAATTGATAATTATAATCAGAATGTTGAATGGCATCAAGCATTATCAAAATACATTTCATTAACTTTTTACATGATAATGTGATTAAACTGAAATAATGATTGTGACTTTCCTATACCTACATATTAATTTGACATTTTGGATGAAATGTACGGAAAAACATTTTAAAATAAAAAAATATATTAATAATCTGCGATCCCACGGCACCCCATAAATGGGATTATAATGCTCATTATATTTTCATTTTTATATTGATTAAAAGATTAAATTTGCAGAGTTTAATTTACATTTAATGATAGCTACTAATCTATTTCTGGTGCATATTCATGAAACGTGCTATTATTACTGTGCTTGAGTGAACTGCAACAAAGACATTATTCAAAAGAATTTTGGAAAGAACCCAACTGTGAAGAATCAATCCAGAGATGAATATAGCTAAAGGAGAAATGGAAATGGTACAGACAGCTGATGTAAATAAACAAATGAATGAAGAGTGTTTTCAAATTTAATGTTATAAAAAATGGAAAAGAATTTCAAATGATTTATTTTAAATTTAATTAATAAAAATGTGTACAATGTTTTAAAAATGTCTGTACAAGATGTCCAGAATTAAACTATGTATTTTCGAAAGGATTACAGCATAAACTATTCAACAGAAAGTTAAAGAATTTGGAGAGCATCGTAAGGTAAAAATGAATTTTTTTTCGAGCGTAAAAAAGGTTTAGTTATAAATAACACAAATAGAAAATGTACGATATTTTTATACAAATGTTATAAATCATTTATATAATTTATCCATCTATTGAGGACAAAACATGTTTTAAATGATAGACCCTTTTTTCTGCTACCATCTCGATTCGTAACATAGCATGTTCACTTGTGCAACTTCAATCAAATGGGTTGCAGTGTACGCGTTGGAATACTATGCACATAGCGTGCTATACTCTTCTCAAATCGGACAAAGACCTTATGGAACTATGGTAGACAAAGTCTTTGTGCTATTCCCAGAATCAAAATGCGCATGGTTTCAAATCTGGGGTTCTTCCAGGCCAGTCAGTAGAAAATGAGAGTTGATGTTTATAACATCAGAAAAGAGATACCTGAGCATTTGTTTCATGCATTGATTAAAAGTGAAAAAGCAGCATTTTGCATAAACACTATTATTTTAATACATTGGCGCATCTGCAGAGCAGGAATGATGGAATTCTGCAGTAGATATGTGTAACGTTTGTCGACAAAAAACAAGTTACATGATTTGAGGTCTCTAAGATAATCGAAAAAATGGTTCAAAATTAATGCGACAGTAAAAACCCGCCATACCTAAACCTTTAAAAAATTAACGAAATTTTCTCCACTTATGGAAATTCTCTGAAGTCCAAACACACAAATTATGCATGTTAATTTCATCTTTAAAAGAAGGATCAAGCTCATCCATTCAGAGAAAGTTCTATGGCCTTTTAGTTTGAAAATCAAAGCGATTAATAGTCCGGAAGCTGATCTTCAAATATATAAAATGATCTTATTTAATCAATTATGAAAGCTGTCACGATAGTGGTAGTTGCGTCCTCGGGAGCCGCCACAGCCAAAGGCTAATAGATAAATGAATGACAACCCGATTACGGAGGATTGAATGACTTTAGTCCATCCAGTGTTGATCTTCCATAATCGAGTTGTCATTTGTTTTACTTCGAGTGGGGGATGTTGTGGCCTTTGATGTCACATCCACCTCTGTTACGATAGCGGACGATGTTTTCGTAATTAATTAAGTCAGATTAATTACATATTTTAAAATGAGCTTGAACAAAATGTTTAATTAAAATATGCCACTTCCTCCCGAATTATAAGATTATCCAATGACAGTATTTCTCGACCGTTTTGCTAGAACAGTTTATCGGTAAAGATTTTCTGTTAAGTTCAGAGTCATGTTAGGTGACATAAAAACAATTGTGACTTGGTTAATCAAAAACAGCTTTAATTAGCTTGATGGTGTGTGCGCGTATATCGTGGTTACTAATAGTAGCAAACGCCCGTATAGCAGAGTAAAATGCGTCCCCTAGTGACATTTTAAATATTAATCTTTTAATTTTCTCTAGAAAACGTTCCCATTAGCTTCTTACGACACTGCTCAAATTTCACAATTTCCTTATCAACATACTTTGCTGCAACCCCTACGTAAATGTCTATATTTATTTCGGACAACTAGTACATATATATCTATCTCTCTCTATATGTATTACATGTATATATATTATAAAATTAGAATAACATAATATTTAAAAATTATACTTACTTCATATTGAACTTAAGATTGTTATATAAAAGATAAAGCACTTCTGTTCTTTTTTAGAACTTTTAAGTAATGTTATTGCAATTTGTGTATTTTCTTTTCATCTTTCAGTTCTAAAATTTACACAAAAATAATTCTAAATAACAATGCTAATTTACACACTAAAAAAAAAATAAAATTTTAGTAACAATGCTTGTTGGTACCAAATAAGGCTCGTCCTCTACAAACACTAGCGATCCACTGCATTCCACGAGCTCCAGCATAAATTTCTACACGGCGCGATGCATGAATGTTTTAGCACGCAGCGACAAATTACGCTTAACTGGTTCAAATTTCCTACACGTTTTGCAACATTATCAACGTAACTTTACAAATCAGATGTCTTATTCTTTTTTTGGCTGATTTCTGTTGATGATAGACCTTATTGAATTCTATTATATTCTCTGACATGCTCGTTTCACAAATTTTCCCAATTTTACTGAGTTATTTAAACCTTAATTCGGCATTATGCTGTTAATTAAAATTAGTATGCTATCTCAAATTAGATTCTGCCATATAAAAAAAAATATATTTCCTTTTTATAACTACTAAAAGAATACCCTAAATTTCTTTTAAAAATCTGATTTTTTTTTTTTTTTTACTATAGGAACTATACGGTTTACGAATTAGCTTTTGGTCAGCAATAAGAAAGAACACACTATATAAGTATTTCATGCATTCGGAAGTCTTCTACGCATTACTAAACCATGAGACAGAGAATGGTTGCCTTGTCTTCAAATTTTATATTGAATAAAAGTAGAAAAAATGTAATTTTGCTAAAGAAATGTGACAATGTTACTTCTGTAATTTATAAAAATGGTACGAAACGCAATCGAAACATTTTAAAGCTTTGTCTTTTCAGAGGGCAGTTACAATACGAAAAAGCAAATGTTGAACGTTACTCAGGGATAACATGAGTTGAATCTTCCAGTTGTAACGGTAAGAAGCAAAATTTCGGGAATAAGTTGCTTTTCTAATACGCATTTCGAGAAAAGGAGCTGAAAATGTAATTAAATCTTATCATTAAACACCGTAAATGTGACAGATAGTGACCGGCGTTAATCGCACCAGTTAGCGGTTTACTATAACTTTTTTAGTAACATTTTTAGAGATATTTTGATTATCTAGTTTTTCATTTCAGATTTTAATTTTTTCTTAAAGCATGTTCTTTTTTAATCTGCATATCTTTACAATTGTGCAGGTTTGTAAAAATACCTCCCAATAATTTTGTTACAGAAAACACGCATTTTTATGTGTTTTTCTCATTTATTTAAATTATTTAGCTTAAAATATGATTCATGTGCTGAAAAAAATGAATTTGAAAATGCGCTTTTAACATTAATATAAGATTTATATTTTCCTTACAGCTTTGTTGTTTCAGCCAAGAACCATGCCGTGTTGGAACACCAGAAAAACTAGCATTTAGTTAGACTGAAATTGCGTCAATATTTAAGACAGTAGTAATCGGCACATTTACATTATATGGCTTGTTTTCAAAATGGATAATTTGTTAAAGAATAATGTTTTATTAAGGAGAAAATAGCTTTACATTTTGACAAATTGAATGAAAACATGTCTACTAAAGTACTACAATAAGCGCCATCGAATAACAGTTTAAAAATAAATATCATAATAAGTTCTAAAATAACATTTATAAAATTGTTGGGGTAGATAAGCATAGAATTCCAGGCCCCAAAGTGGGAACATTTTTCTTCCTTTTTCTAAGATGTCTTGATTGTTTTAATATTATTAAAGATACACGAGTCGCAACCCGTCAAATTTCGACAAATGAAATGTTTTAAAGAACTGTTAGATTGAATTCATAAGAGTAATTACAATAACAACAATTTTATACATTGGCTGGCCTAACTCTTAAAACAGATTTTATTTTAAACTAAAACTACCAAACTGCTGTTTCTATTAACTTCAACTTTTCAAATTATTGAAAAATTAAACATTATTGATGTAAGTATTTAGTAACATGTAATCAAGAAAGTAATTATTATTTGAGGCTTTGATCTTTGATATTACGGAATGCATAATCAGAAAAAAATTGCTCCATATTTACACAAACATAATTTTTTTTTCAACAAAATCTAAACATAACATCATTTTCACCGTCGTAGAATTTGCATGCTTATTTACTTTTCATATTCATATCCACTATTTAAACAATATTTTAACGTGCAATAGACTATTAATAATAAATATATTTCCAAATATGATGTCACATATACGAGTTACAACTTTGCATGCGAATATTTGCGCTATTGACTTGAGGTTCTAACCTCAAGTACCGGCAAGATTTATTTTTTTAGACGCATTCGTAGTAAAATATTTAGTTTAATCAAAGAAAATACGCATTTCCTTTTTACTATGATGTCATTTTTACTTACTGTAGCATTTCACATCCCTCTGAAATTAGCGTCTCAGACTCAGTACTAGCAGAATTTAAAAATATTTAAACGTTACAACTTTTTGAGGGAAAATATGTGTATCTTTTATTAAACGTATCGTCATTTTCTGTTCATATTACAAGAAATTTATATATTTTTAATTGTACTGGAGAAATGACACGAGTAACAATATAGTATTTCCCATTATTTCTTTTTTTTCTGCCACAATGGAAATAATCCAATTGCCACCATTCTGATGAAATTTGAAAAGAAAACTTTTAAAATTAAAATATAAAAAGGGGAATATTTTTAAACATAGCTAATGCGGACACTTCTACAAAAGAACAGCTTTCATTAAAGAAATAAATAGCAAAAACTGGTACAGTAAAAGGTTCAGGGTAGATGACTAGAAAATCAGTCTTGTGTTTTAAATATATAGATATTTACTATTTCTTTGACAAAGTTTTGTTTAAAGATTGTTTAAATGCATTGTGTAAGAAGAGAAGCATAGTTCAAGGAAGTATTAAAAGACAAATGATTTTTAATCTACGAAAATATTATATAACCAAGAAGAATAAATATACAATAACCCTTTCCGACTTATCCACGATTGTCTTTATCCTTAGCAACCCTAGAAACCAATAATTTCAAAGTTTAAAGGAACATTTATAAAAATAAAGTTTCTTTTGCTGCCACAGATTTTCGAAAACTTTTCCGAATAGTTGTATAGTATATTAATAAGTTTTTTGAAACCATAAATATCGTTTTTAGGATACTATCAATTACCAGTTAAATATTTTGAGTTACGTAATTGAATTTATGCATGCAAGAGTTAAAAAATAATATTAATTTTAATATAAATGCTGGACGATTACACCATGAAATATTACAACATTAAAGAAGTGAATATAAAACATCACATATTTTTACTGAATGGTGTATACAAATTTAAAATTTTATACATACATTAATATTAAAAATATCGACGTTTCGACCACCATCTATGGCCATCTTCAGGAAAATTTTCTTATATTGCTTTTAAAAATTTCAAATGCGAAAAACGTGATCGCACGTAAAACACCTGCTCTTTTTGAAAGAATGTAAACGTAAAAAAGTTATTCCCAAGTTTCTTTCAATGGGTAATAACGTAATTCTTCATAAGCTGCGGAAGCAAAGACAAACTTTTGAATTTCGTTGTTTAAATTTTTTGATTAGAGATAAATATGCCTATGTGGATCTTCTTTCTAAAAGGACACTTCAATGTTATTTCAATTTTGCTCAAGTTACACCCTCTTGCATTTTTGATAATCTGATGCACCGCATTTCAATTTTAAGATTTATTCGTTATCGGGAGAAATCGTATATTCATCGTAAGAAGATTCAGAAATTGGTTACGACAAAAGAAAATGTCTCTCTCCACCTATTAAACCTATTCCATTTGCTAATTATTCTGACAAAATCTTTTCAAATGTTGAATGCCAAGCATTGTCACTTGGCCCGAAATTTGTCTTTAAGAATAATCTTGATTATAAATCTCTTGTTTCAGACTGTGAATCTGTACTCAACTCGATTCCGGATACCGAGAGAGAGAAGATCAGATCCAGTGTGTTTAACTTAGGAAAGAAGTTGCCCCAGAAATTTGATAAATCTCAACTTCATTTATTTAAAACCATCCAGAAGTTAAGAAAAGTGAAGGATATTGTTTTCTTAAGAACTGATAAGACTAATAAAATTGCAGTTCTCAACAGAGATGATTATATTAATAAAGTTAAGACCTGTATTGAAGAAATGGGCTGTGAAACTCTTAAAAAGGACTTCAATAAGTCGATATTCAGAAAAACGCAAGAATTGTTAAGGACTGGAGAATGGCCGGATTGCATGAAACATCATATAAAGCTGAATCAAACTGGGGTTACCCCAAAACTTACAGGTCGTTTGAAAGATCATAAACCTGCCCTTCCAATCAGACCTATAGTTGCTCGTTGCTTCGGTCCGGTTTATTTTATTGAAAAAGCGTTTGTCTCCTTTTTGAAAAAGATTTTGCCCCCCTCAAATTATGTCGTTAATTCTACTGCTGAATTTATGGAAAGGGTTAAGACCTGTATTTTAAATAGTAATACAATGTTAGCTAGTCTTGATATCGTCTCATTATACCCCTCTCTTGACATGCAAGAAATTATTCAGAATATTATTACTATAATCGATAATCAGGAGGAACTTAATTACAATATAAAAACTTCACTTATAGCAGGTTTGAATCTTATTGTTCAAAGTAATATATTTAGCTTTAATGGGGAATTTTACAGGCAATCTAGGGGGGGCCCCCATGGGTTCACCAGTTTCTGGATTATTTTCGGAATTTAAATTGAGGCCTTTAGAGACACTTATATTTGATACCTTTGCTATAAAGCCTACTTTTTGGGTTCGTTACGTGGATGACATTTTCATTTTATGGGATCACGGTCGCTTGGCCCTGAATAATTTTCTTTGCAGTATTAATAATTTGGACCGTAATATAAAATTCACTTTAGAAATAGAGAAAAACGCTTCTTTACCCTTCTTAGATGTTGAATTACACCGCAATAATCAGGTACTGAGCTATAATGTTTATAAAAAACCTATGAAAGAAAATACTGTTATCCCCTTCAATGCCAATTTACCTTTCCAATACCGGATTTCTGCTTTTAAATCGTTCATTCAAAGAGCTTTCTTAATTTGTTCGGGTATGCAATTAAAACAAGAGCTTAATTTTATAAAGCAAATAGCCACTAATCATGGGTTTCCCCATAAGTACATTTATAACATCATTCACAAGCATCATTGTCCACCCCCTCATAGCTTGCCTAATAACCAACAGAGGCCAACATATTGTCGGTTTGGATATGTTCCCGATATTTTTGAAAAGTTAAGGAGTATAGTTCGTGGGTTTAATATTCAGCTTATTGCTATTCCCCCTCCTTACCTCACTAATTTATTATGTAGTAACCTCTGGATCCTACACCGTTGCATGAATATGCGGGTGTTTATGAAATACCTATTGTTTTGAAAGATGGCACTAAAAAGTTTTACATTGGGGTTACAAAACGAAAATTTATTGAACGTCTAAAAGAACATAAAAGGAATATTTCACAATATCAACAGACGACAGCCCTGGCTAAGTTCTATTTTAATAATCCTGACAGCCACATGGATTTTGATAACGCTAAAATTAAAATTCCATGTAGATTAGGAAAAATGAGGTTTGTAATGATAGCATTTCATTTAATATCCCTAAAATTTGGATGAACATCTTGAAATAGTTTATTCTGCTTTTCTTTATTTTAATATTCTTAATTAATAATACATTTACAGCAGTTAGATTTTTGTCCGTTAGAAGATGCTTCTGCATCGTTTCTACTTGTGGTTGGTTGGTACGATGGTTGAGTGTTACCCTTGTTAATTTTTAATTTGTGGACGGCAATAATATTATGGCAACGGGTGGATTGTTTTTCGCATTTGCAAATTTTAAAAGCAATATAAGAAAATTTTCCTGAAGATGACCATAGATGGTGGTCGAAACGTCGATATTTTTAATATTAATGTATGTATAAAATTTTAAATTTGTATACACCATTCAGTAAAAATATGCGATGTTTTATATTCACTTCTTTAATGTTATTAATTTTCATTTTAATACTGTTAATTTATAATTTTTGTCAGGAAAAGATATTTGTTTAACATGAAAATGTGTACTTGAAAATTGATTGAACCCAAAAAACCTAAATTCTGCGTTGAGAAATCTGATTCATACATTATAAACTACTCGCAAATGCATCTGAAAATCAGTGGCAGCTAAAGAAACTTCGTTTTCATAAATATTTTTAAGTCTCGAAAATATATTTTTTTGAAAATTACTAAAGATAAAAACCTTTTAAGAATCGTTAGTTACTTGTAAGAGGTTATTGTACATTTTCGTTCGTAATTATTTTATATATTTCTAGATTAATAAATATCTATCTTTCTATAGGGTTTATTTAGAAAGTTTTAATGCATATTTATTACATCAATTTGATTTTGTTTGGTATGAAGTGCTTATAAAGCAATAGTAGTATTTTTATACGTTAATTTCTGTATAATAAGGTAAACATACGTAAAAACTGCGATAATGTTATGAAGGCGTCGATAAAATATTTATCATAAATTAAATACATTTTATAACTAAACATGTTTTCCTAATTTTGTATAAACACTCTTCTAACAAAAATCAACCAAAGACGCAATAAGTACAGATCGTAAATTATATTAAAACAAGTACAGATTTGAGAATAAACAAGATAAATTTACACTTTATCAGGATGGCCAAAAAGTTCATGCTTATCTTTTAAACATCTTTAAATTTAGTTCCCCATCATGCATTTAGATGGCGCACTTTTAATTTGTAGTTGTAATTTTAATTGCACAGCTTAACTCTGACATATTTTAGGTGTTTTCTGACAATAATCTGCAAAATTAAAGTGTCATGTATATGTCATTTACAGGAAAAAGTCATATTTCCTGGATAGAAAACTTTAGAAAGTTTAAATGAGCTTACAAGAATTATTTTTGTAATGAAGTTCATAAACAGTTCTAATTTAGCGATGTATATTTCGTTGAGTAAATATTTATAGAAGAAGTTAACGTTTTGCGTAACTTTATATGTTCTTAACTTACAAGTTCTACTGCGTCTTATTACCAAAGGAGTTTATTAACTTGCATCTAGTTCATTAAGCAGATCGTTTGATTGGATAAGTACATTAATTGAAGAACTTCCAAACTTTCTGTAATTTAACACACTTCTATGTTTAGATTGGTAATTTATTTTTGCAATATTTACATGAAACAAACTAACAGACCATTTTTATCATCTGTTGGGTGCTATAAAGATTAAGTTTAGCAAGCAGTATTTATGATATTACGAATTAAATATTTTGGAAAATGGAAATGCACATTAATAATACTTGATGTACAGGGCTGAAGTTTCAGCTGTATTTAATAGAAAATTAAAATAACAGTGCCTTTTCAGTTTTAGAAAGTTCTTTCTAATATGGTTAATTTTACCATATGGGGTTATATACATATTAAAGTTGTATCTTTAAAAGTTAAAATGGAACACTATAATTTTGTTACATACTATCTGCGTAGCAACACGTTGTATTGCATTTAAAATGCATGAGGCCTTAAGATAGTTTTGGGAAAAATAAATCTAGTTTTATTACACATTTCAGCAACGTTGCAGAATATTTGCTGCTCATTTCACCTTTTTTAATTTCGAATGTTTTAGAAAACGTTCTTTAAGAGCATTTACATTTTATAAGTAACCTCCATGTCAACTTTCAAGTTTCATGTCAATATCACAGAAAACGCAATTTTACAACGTGTTTTTCTCGAGCACCCTTTTAAATTTCGAATATATGTTTTAAAAAACTGGTCTGTGCGAGCATGTCAGCAGCCATGTCAAAGTTTAAGTTTCTATCTCTGATAGTTCCAAATAGATCGTAATTCAGAACGTTTTCCACTCATTTCACCCTTTTAAATTTCGAACTTTTTTGAAACCGTTCGTAGCAAGTATACAATGTCACAGAATTCGCAATTTTAGAACGTTCTTTGCTCCTGCATCCGCTTGGGGGTTGTTGTGCGGATATTAAATATACCTTATGTTACAGCAGAGATTGTCACCAAAATTTTGATATCATTATTTTTTAAATCGGCTCGGTAGTTCCGGAAATTACCCCTCACAAACACACAAACGTTACTTCTTTATAATATTAGTATAAAAGTGATGATAAAGATCGATCTTCTGCTTATCGGCTTCGGAAATCTCGGAATTGAGCATGAGCGGGTGCGTTTGCTGATTTGCGAAAAAAAGTATTTTTCGGTGGGTTTTTAGTTAATATTTCGGCTAATTGTTAAAAAATGAAATACCTTAGCCCCAGTTGCAGCAGGATCTACCTTGGACAATCCTCATTCTAATGTTCAGACTTCCATGTGCGGTAGATATTGCTAGGCATCGCCGACGCACAGGCGGACACACACAAACAGAACGAAACTTTCTTTTATTAGTATGGATTATATTTTTGACGACAGAAAATATGATAATAAAATTTTTGACAATTCTGAATGATTAATTTTTGAAACATAAATTATTGAAAAATAAGTCAATCACTGTTAGAGGTGAACATTCATTATTTTTTCAAAACTTAAACATTAATTTATGTATTTAAATACTTTTTGATTAATATGATTCTTTGAAAAAGCTCAAATATTAGGATATGCATATATTGGATTCAATTATCTTTGAGATATTAATTATTAATTAAATTGTGATTATTAAACACTTCCCCGCTAGTGCGAAATCGCAATGACCAAGATTTCAAATGACGGTATTATTTGAAAAAATGCTTTCATTAATTTGAATTTTTCATTAGTAGAATTTTCGATAAAAATAAATATCATAGTTTGATTCCTCATAAAATGTCGTATAGGAATTATGTGTAATATGTCATTTACTTTGTATTGCCAACGAAGTTACACGTAGTTGAAATTACGAAATCCCAAATCGTACTAGCGTGACATGTGCCAGTTGCTAAACCGAAGTGTTGAGTCCATGGGTTAATAGTAAATTTAAATAAGTAAAAAATTGTTTTTTGTGGATAAAATCTTTTTTGACGAAAAAAAGAAGAAGAAGACAAAAGAGATTGAATATGAATCTTATGAAATTTTTATAAACTTTTTCTTTTGTTTAATTGTGAAAACATTTAGCGGTGATTTAATTAAATATATAATATTTCTTGAAACACTATTATTGTATTTATCACATCTATATTTTGTTGATGTACGGCTTCAGTATATGTTATAAATGATTAATGCCGGAAATATTAACATTTGTTTTTAAAATAATATATTAGGAACAGAATGATTAGCTTATTCAATGACAGTTATTTTTTAAGCAGCTATTAACAAATCTTTACGCTTATATTAATGGTGTGTACAAAAAGTTTGTTCTTGGAATGCATTTTCAACTCATTATAATTTTTATTACGAAGAAGCGTATTTAGAGCGTAAGTGTGAATATATTGAGATTGTTTAAAGAGCAATAATCCTGAGCCATAAATTTTCACTGTGAAATGAGAGGTAATTAATTTTAATTTCTGTGAAGTTCATGTCTTCGATTGTTTATTTAATTACAGCCATTCATTAAATGTTACTTTTTGGTTGGGAAAAATTATGCATTGAATTTCTAAGGCCTATTCATTTTATGAAATAATGTAGTTAATGAAATGAATATTTTTGAAAATACAGAACAAGCTTTTCAGAAATTTAACCATATATCGGTGATGAAATAAACTAATTTGAATGAAAAAGATATAGAGTACGTAAACAGTCATTCATACATGTTTATTACAACATTAATTTTAATTTATCCTGTATTGAAATAGATAGAATTACTTTTAAAAGAAATGTAAAAAATAAATATTGAAATTTTGAAAGCTAAATAACTGTAAATCTAAATATTGAAAAGTAAATTCGGATTAATAAACGACTAAATTTTTGAATGAAAAGAGATTTTCAAATAATTAGAAAATTTCGTTATTTTAGATAGTATGAACACGTGTTTTAATTTAATTGTCTTTATCTATTCTTACTTCATGTTTACGATATTAGAGAATCTGGAAAGAAACTTCAAACATGAATGAATTAGTAAATAAAAAAAACGGTATGAAATGTTATATCGCTTTCGAGAGCGGGATTCTATACCGTCGTTAGCCCAAAATACAGTGACAGTGGTAACTATTCATGCTAACGAAACCAGTATACATTCAAATGAATTATTATTTTGTGTTTAAAAACGTAGTTTTTGTTGATAATTATAAAAGAAAATTATGTTTATTGTGAAACTTCCAGTAAATACTCAATAAAAATTCAAAAAATTATATATATATAAAACAAATTTTAATTTTTTCGCCGTTGGCCTCATCAAAGCTATAATTCTGTGTAAATCCCATTATTCTAAATTATTTTCTCGTTCTAGTATTTAGACTGTCAAAATTCCGCCTAGCTAAAAATGCTTTATTGTAAATTCATTCTCTTAAAAAATGGCTCTAAGCGCTGTTCTGTTAAAATTACACACTTTTTGTTTCATTAAATAAACGCATCCTAGAATTTAATTCTTTTAAATATCAATCTCCCCGCTAAGTATTTTTAATTCTCTTGAAATAACAACCTATATCTTTTTATTTTTATTTCCCTATGTTTTCTGGCAAAAAGTATTCTTTCTCAAAAATATAAAAGCTAATCTCAGTTTCAATGTAAAATCTTTATCTTGGCATCCTGCTCACACTCGGTAAAACCTACGTATTTTTTTCCTTTTCTTTCTTATTTGTTCGAAGGAATCAGATTGTTCCGAAACATTCTAGTATATTATCTCGCGCTTTTTCAGCCTGCGGCCTGATCTCTTCAAAATCACAGCGCCAGAAAAATAGAGTTCCGTAACGCTATTGGTCAAAAGACAGTTTCGTGGGTCTGTATTCGTGAGCTTTAACAAATGCTTATATGCTTTGTTTTCCCGCCTAGAGAGCAGATTGTTCCGGGATCTCGATGTACATGTAACCCCGGCTCGTACTTCGCGACCATGGAATAAATCTCCTTGGCTGCCCATAGACAATACGACGCTGCTTATTAATATCTTGTGTCTTCTTCAAGCATTGAATTTAATTCACTAAATCTCTCCATGGTACTAAAAGTCATTATTTATGGAATTATCAAATGAAATAGTAAAGCATAGCCTCAAAGTTTTTCTGGATTTCTAATAAACTGTGGATTGGAATCGACTGCCTTATTATTTCCTTCAGTAAGCACACCAAGAATTGGGATTATCGGCGCTACGACTGCAAACTCCTAAGTGGAAATCCCTAGCCTTGATAGTTTACTTTACAAAAAATAAGGTGATTCACGTGAAATCTTGACATATATATATATATATATATATATATATATATATATAAACAGTATATTTTAAAGCATTTCATAATCTCAGAAAGATGCATACTTGCTTAGAACATTACAGAATATTCACAAAGACAGAATAAAATAAATAGTTTCATATCATGTTTTATTCTGCTATTACGAAATATGCAAATTTTAATTTTAATACTCAAATAAATTATTGCCCCTATGCCTTTTCTGAGACATAATTCTATTATCGTAATTAACACATTAAAATATATGATTTTTAGAATTGAAATTTTTTTTTCAAAAATACTTGCAATCTTTTTTGCTATATTTTATTAATCATTATTTTAAATCATTTTTTCCGGTGTTTTTTTTTTGTCTGTAGTTGTTCACTTACGTTCTCTGGCTACAAATACCACGTCCCTAAGGCACTGGGAAAAGAAGTTTCAATGTGATGGGTGTAATAGGGACGGAACAATGGCTTTCGCCGGACTCGGAACCTCTCTCCTGCGAGAGAAATCTCAATATTTCTCATATTATGTGGAGGTAGGCCACATCTGCACGGTATTAACAGCAGTGCAATGTTTTAAGTAGGTTCACTACCATCTACTGTTTGCGCTCAACGTGGCTTCACGTTGGTGCTCGGGGGTGAACCGCTGATTTTTACAGTTGTTTTCCATTGAACCAGTTTTTTTCCTATAGTTCTACAAAGAACAATTCTTGGGATAAATTTATTTAGATTACTTTTAAAATAAAACAGATAAATATTAAAAGTTTTATTTAAATTTGTCATGCATTGTTCAGTGCAGTTTTGTTAATAATAAATATGCACCAGAAAGAAAGCATCTTAATTGTGATGCACGAAACAAAGGAATAATTATTTTTTTGGTAAGAACTGCTAACGCGTACGTTTTTTCCACCTTATTGTTCTTACTATAAATTTATAATATTTGAATATATTAATACATGTCTACATAAAGTTTTATATGAATACATAACACTGTATTACAATGAAAAAAATAAGAAAAGTATCACAATTTTTGCTTAAAAACTTATTGAAATCATTGCACTGTTAAATTTACCGACGCATATTTATTTATTTTTTCCAAAATATTGATCTATCAAAAGCAATTCTACTAAAAAAGAGCAAATGATGTAGAAAAATCATATGAATTAAGAAACATTTATATTCAAAGTAAAATCTTCCGAAAAGGAAATATAATTTTCCATTATGTTACAATTGGATTAAATCCAAATGGAATCATTTATAAATGTCATTTTTAATGCTTTAAATAACAGAAAAGAAAGTGATCTAGGATTATTTTTAAAATTTAATTGAAGACTTTTTTGATGTATTTCTTAATATGTGATACTTTTTTTGATAATGCGAAATAATAAAACATTTTAGTTTTGAAAATAATATAATTTAAAGTATTCTATAAAAATTTATAATTACTTTTCATTCCATTAGGCGGGATCCACATTAAGTAAAAACATGCAAACAAACAAAAGCCATTTTTAATGCAGCGAATGGCTGAAGATAGACTAGAATGTAATTTGTATAAAAAATTTCTTAAATTTCATTGAAGATATATAATATAATTTTAATTTCTTAAATTTCATTGAAAATATATAATATAATTTTAATACTTTTAGATATTTTATACACCTTAAAATAATAGAAACAGTTAATATAACTGCATGGATACTATGAAATTATAAATTATTATTTTACGTATTGTTACAGTTAGATAAATATTTACATTCCAAATGGAGCCAGTTATAAATGTTATTTTTAATGCATAGAAAGTGATCAAAAAATTAATCAAAAAATTTTCAATTCATTTACTATTTTCAATATTTTATGAAACTATTTTTTTTTTAGTTTTGAAATGTATATAATTTTATGGATGATATAATTACAATTGGATTCAATTTTTACAATTGATTACAATTTTTTATTCACATCAAGTTAAAAACATATATAAAATACATTTTTAATGTATTGAATAGCATAAGATAGAAAAGAAAGTGATTTATACGAAGATTTCTTTAAATTTCATTTAATAAAAGATTTTTAATATAAGTTTAATGTCCTCTACAATAGGGGTAGGGGTTCGGCGTCATTTTTCATTATTGCGTTTAGTTTTCTGTAATCAACACATAATCTAGTTTTTTTACCTTCCTCTCTTTTCATTACTAAGGTAATAAGGACAGAATAGGGACTATTGCTCTCTTTAATTAATCCTGCAGCTAATAATGATTGAATTTTGTCAGAAATATTTTTTTCTTCTAAAGGAAAGTTCTGTAAGACCTCAGAAATATTGGTAAATCAGATTTAAGGAAAATACGTTGCGGTTCAATATTAATTTTTCCTACATCATATTTATTTTTAGAAAAAACGTCTAAATAATCCCTTATAATATCCCTTAAAGTTTAACTTTATACAGAATTTATTTCCTCAAGTAGTATAGAATCATCAGCATTAGATTGAACAAATGATTGAGGAGATATGATATTTCCATAATTGAGCTGCACTCTCTGATAATAATAGTTAACATTAAAATGAAGTAATTTTAAATTATCACTGTATATGCTCTTAGATTGCTTTAAATCAACGTCTCTTTGTAATACTTTACATCTAGCACAATTAATAATTAAATTAAACTTAGAACATTCTTGCAAACCTAATATGGCATGATTTAAATCAGTGTTAGATATCAAAAATCTAATATTTGGTTGCACATTACTTAATTTAAACAATAAATTACAAGATTTATCTAATACAACAGTTTCTTTGGCTTGGCCAATAATAACAGGTGGAATATTTATAACTTTAGGATTTAACAATTTAACAAATCTAAAAGGTAAGATAGATATGGTTGAGCCAGAATCAATAACACAAGGTAATTCCCTGTTACTTACATATCCAGACACAATTAAATGTCATATATTATGACTAGGCGGTTGTGGTTGACTAAGAGAAGGTGCATAAGATTGTAGAGGATTAATATTGAAAACACAATTCCTCCCAGCGGTAAGGATTTTGGATACCTCTATCTAAACACATTCGACATTATCTACTTGTGTATTTTCTCTGAAAATGAGGATTAATAAACCTAGGATAATAACCTAGGATTAATAAATCTAGAATTTGGAGCATTAAAATTGTTCTGTAAAGTGGAATTTAGAACATTAATATTTCGAATTTGGTGAATCCAATGTCTAGGTGCATTAGCATATTGTTGAAATGATCTATAATTCTGAGAATTATTTCTAGGATTACTACTGTTAACTTGAGAAGTAGGAATCACTACTAGTTGTTTAGCCATTCTGTACCAATCTATGGTATTTTTTGGAGGATTACTAATCCTATAATTCTCGTATCCTGGCTTTAGACCAACTGTTAAACCCTGTACTATTATGATTTCACATAAATAAAGTTGTCTACATATTTCAACCTTTTTTCAAAAATACTTTTCCAAATCATTGAGATCATTTAACTTCATAGAAGAAAATTCTGAAAACCGAGTAATATGAACTTTAATAAATTTCTCAGTAAGAATTTCAGTAATTTTATCGAAAGTATTACATTCTAAACATTCATTTATAAACACCTTTAAAGTCTCTCCTTGTAAAATTTAGAAATATTTTTTATTTTCCAGTTTTTATCTTTCTTGTCAGAAAGACATGCTTTGTGAAAATGTGTCAGCCAAGACTGTACATTCCTTCAAAATCAAATGGAATTATATTTACCTCGTTTTCGCTCATTTTGTTATCACTAGAGACTTTCACAAATCCAGATCGCATTAACATAAAGGAGGGGTACTTCATTAATATAAGAATTCCAGAGCATAGGCACAAACAAATGTAAAATAAACTTCAAATTAAATAACAAATGTAAATACCTCCATTTCGAATAAATAATAATAAGAAAACAATAAATAAGAAAATCTGAGCGTAAATAAAATATAACAAAAATAATAAATAATAGACACAATAATAAATCATTCAAAAACTTACGTAATTCTGTTCACAAAGTCGGTCTGCTTGTTTAATTTTTTATTTTATGAAAATTGATGCATATTTTTTATTTATTATTATCACTCGTTTTCCTATAAAAAAAGAAAAGGATTACGTTAGCATTGCTCTATCATTAGTCAACTCCGAGATGCGTTGTAGAATGGCTAGACAGCAGGTTAACCGGTGTTGTCAAGGGAAAAAAGACTACATCATTTTTTTTTTAATTTCATACACACTTCGTCAGATACGAATGCATGTCGTGAGAATCAGATAAACAACTTGTAGTGGGAGATGCACAGTAGCAGACAGGTAAAACATTCGTAGTTTACTTATACGAAAGATGCATAGTAGCACACAGTAATATATTCGTAACTTACATCATCCTGACCTGTTTATTGGAAGGTTGGCATGGCGTGGCGTAATTTCATTTTATCCTGACCGGCTAAGTGTAAGATTTTAACTGTAGGATTTGAATTTCACGAGAAACTGCCTGCTGGTTAAAGATGGTGAACGATTGCAGTCAGTAGATCGAGAATCATGGCGAGGAATGAAGGCAATGAAGGAACCCAATTGAGAAATTCTTTATAAAAACTCAGCCAGTTATCCAAAGAAATCGTTTATTCAGGAATAGGAGAGATGCCGGAGCAATTTTCACAAGACACGGATGTGTTCTAAAGCCTTGAGTCAGGCTTGACTATAACTCACTACATCATTGCGTGAATCTTAAAGTGGCTGCTTTAGAAATTCTAAGTCATACAAACACAAGATAACAGTTTGGTCAGCACTTGGAAACAAGACAAAAATTCTGCTCTCCGAACTTTCGCAATCGCTTTTTGTTAAATGCGCGGAGAGCTACACAATCGACGTATTGCGTACACGAGCCAATCAGTGAGAGGCGAAATTTAGCCAAGCGAATGACGCGCGATGGAGAGGTTTCAACAAGAATAAATCCCGGATTTACGGGATCATTGATTTTGAAGTTTAAAAAAAACCTAGCGCGCGAAGCGAGCCCATGGAATAAAAATAACAAAATGGCTTTTAAAAACATTCGAAATCAAAAACTAGCGTCTCTCAGAATATTATAGATTGGATAGTTGATAAAAGTTACGAATGCACTTAAAGTTTTAGATTAAGATTTGGAAAAAGATAATTATTAAAATACGCGTTTTGAATTGTAAAAGGAAATAAAATAGGAATAAATATTATTAAGAAACATGGAAATAATGAATATTTCAGAATTTAGAATAATTTAAAGGAATATTGCGAAATAAATTTTTTATATAACATATATATAAATATTTGAATTATTTAATTGAGACATTCTCTATTGCATATTGTAATGTACGTGAATATTATTATGAATAACAGAATAAATTTCTAATCCCCCCTCCTCACCTTTTAATTTATTCTGCAAGAAAATTACGTTTTCAGTAATTCAAAGAAATTAAAAAAAAAAATTAAATATTAAATCCAATTTTATTTTTCAAATTGGCCAAGAAGAATCATTGTCCCTTTTTTCTCTAAACTACACAATAATTTTATTTTTATTTTGCTCTAATAGTACGGATGCAGCTCAAATGCAGTTCAATTATATTTCCATAAATATGCAAATATTACCTAACTGAAATGTGTAAATATTCGATAAAGGATTGCTAAAAGTGATATAAGATAAATATTTCTTTACTGGTTCTTGAAAAGATAAGTTTAAATTTATAGCAAAAAGAACTTTAAAAATATCATCTGATGTTTTGAAACATAATACGTAAAGTGCGTCTTGTAATTTGTTTTGAAGATCGATTTTGCTGTCGCTTTTGTTTCTACACTCGATAACAGAAGCTCTCTGCACGAAACAGCTTTTAAATTTCTAAATGTTGCATGTGCGTGTTGTGTCCTTATCTCGGCAAAATATTTTTCTTGTTTTAAGTTTTTTTTCCTTTCTCGCTTTTTGACGTCGTATAATAGGTACATTCTCTTGATATTCAGAAAATTTGGGATAAATGAAGAATGGATATTTTGTATTTGAAAACAATGGCAAGGGTTCAACATTGTAACTGTATTTAAATATATTGAGTTGGAAACATGTTGATTCTTAAAATGATATAAAAAAAAAGAGAAAAATGAGTGGATTTATTGTTTGTTTCTAAAATTTTCTAAAATTGAAATGTTCAATTATTCGTATTTTGAAATGTGTCAGTACTCATAAAAAGTTTCCTATAAATGAAATTAGATAAGTATTTCTTTACCGCTTGAAAAATTCCTCGAAGCTAAGTTTAAATTTATAAAAGAAATATCTGATTTTTTTAAACATAATACGTAAAGAGTGTTATGTAATTTGTTTTTAAGATCGATTTTGCTGTCATTTTTGTTTCAATTCTCTAATATAAAAGCGCTTTCCACGAAACGGCTTTTGAATTTTTGAATGTTGCTTGCGCGTGTTGAATCCTTATCTCACGAAATGTTTTTCTTGACTATTGTTTTCTCGCTTTTTGTTGTAATATTCTTTTGATATTCAGAAAGTGTGAGATCAATGACGAATGTATGTTTCGTTTTTAAAAACTGCAAGTTTATTTAAATTTGTTGTATGTCGCTTCGAAAATATATTGATTCTTAAAAGTATATAAAAAGGATTAATGTATATATATATAATATATTTAATGGTTATTATTTACAAAAGTTTAATTATATATAGTATATATATATATATAAATTTATAAAGAAGAAGTGCAACTGAATTAATTTATAAATTTAATTTATATTTCAAAACTTATAATCCTCCTAAAACATTGTAATTTGTTTTGAAGGTAATGTTTTCTGTCGCTTTTGTTATTGTAATCGGTAACAGAATCAGTTTGCATGAAGTAGCTTTTAAATTTTTAATGTTCATGTGCATTTTATGTCCTTATCTCTGTTAAATATTTCTCTTCTCATGGAATTTTTCCCCTCTCGTTTTGTGATGTCACAAGATACATTCTTATGATAAAGTCAGTCTCAAAAGTTTAAGCACAAGCATAAAATGTCGATCTTTAAAGAATAATAAAAAGTTAGAATAAATAGCATTTTATTATTTGCGGATTTTGCAACTTTATTTAAATAAATAATATGAAAAGTAGAAAAAAATAAATTACATATTTGTAAAAAATATAACTTAAAATATCTTCAAACGAAACTGTCTCAAAAGCTTATGCACAATGGCAAACACAATTACATTTATCATTTTAACAAAACTGTTACATACAAATTATTTATCCTTGATTTAGGATTACTTCAAATAAACGTGCGTCCATCGAAATTGTTATTTTTTTAGGGTTTCGACATAAGAGTTATCCTTCGACATTTTTAAAATTAGTGGAAATAATTTCTCCACTTTTATACTTTTATAAAACTGGAATGCGACGTCATACAACGTCATTACACCCGTGCAATCCCGTGTTTCTAAAAAAATTTGCATAAAGTGTTTAAACTTTTGAGACAGTGTTTCTTGAAGAAAAAAAGTAAATTAAATAAAGATTAATGTAATTTTTATTTTAACCAACAAAAATTGCTTATTTTATTTTATTTTGAATAAATGTCGAGTATTTATTATAAATTGGTTTTATATATTTTCTTCTTCAATTTAAAAAAAAAAAAAATAGATTTGCAGCGTTCTTAAACTTTTGAGACGGACTATATTAATAAAGTTTAAAATCAATGAATGACGGATAATCCTTTTCTAAAAACAAACGTACCACGGCTGCTTCTGTGAATTTCACTATTTCAGTGTCGCAGGAAAAATAAGTCAAATCACCAAGTTTGTGTCTTTACTGCTCAAGATACAAAAAACCTTTCTTATTGCAAATATGTAAATGTTACCCTTAAGTACAGACGTTCATTCTCTGTAAAGATAGATACCGCTACAAGTTGGTAAATTTCCAACTGGACGAAAAATGTCCGAGCCAGGATTCGAACCTGGGATCGCTTGGCTGAAACCGCCACGCTCTACCACTGAGCTATCCCGCTCGAATCTGGAGGGCATAATTCATCCAGTTAACATTATTGATCAAAGCATCTGGTCTGATATTTTAATCAGCTCAACAGAAAAGATCGCAGGTAATGGAACTCCAGTAAACGCTGGAGTGAATTGTGAACAAATTGTGTTAAAAAATAATCTAATAGATACCGCTAGTTTTATTATGAGTTGTAAAAATGCAAAAAATCAAAGAAATAGAACATTGTTATTTAATATGTAAAATTACGTATCTATTATTATATTGAAGTAATTACTTTTTAAAACTGTAAAACTAATATTTTAAATAGTTAATTTTTAAACTATATCAAAAAATTCCAAAAATTCAGTCTAATAAATAAAATAGACACAATTTAACTGGAAAAACGTGAAAACTAGATTTATTTTCCAACGCAGCCTGGATAATAGAGGAGAAGGTACAAATATCGGCTAGGGTCCAAATACCGACTAGTAGGTGTTCTGAGAACTGAGCGCAGCGCAGCCTAGTGGCGATAGGCAGAGTTTGTACCTTAATTGAGAGAAGAAAGTCACGAGCAGTACATCGCTGAATTCTGTCTAATTTACAAACAGTAAGAGTAAAAGTGCAACATGACAATATATAAGATACCAAAAGTTTTTCAGGCATGTTTTTCTGATTAAAAAATCATACTGATCGTATATTGGCCTGAATTGACAATTAAATTGTTTTCTAGACATATTTAGATCCCAAATAACACAAGAACGTTATTGATATTTTACAATATGAATGAGTAATACCGGTTTTAACTTAAACATAGCAGTGGTCCAAATACCGGTTAGGCTGTATTTGAGATTCTCAAATTTCGCAACAGAAGAGAAATAAATTAATTTATGGGATCACGGACGCTGAATAGATTTGTTGCGTCATTTGATTGTTACAATGTATGATTATGGTTACAATGTTAGCCAAAATCCACCACAATAAATGGGAAGAGAAAGAAGAAAAAAACCGAAGAAAAACTAAAAAAATCCAGATGAAAGAGGCATAAATTGGATTTTAAAAAGATAAAAATGGACGATATGGGATAGAGGAAAATTATGCAACTTTTTGTCTTCTGCGAGGGCTCTTTCTGTGCGTACAAGAAGGGGGATATCAGGGTTCCATGTTTGTAATACGATATGTGGCCCCTAGCGACTGTACCGACGCAGAGTGTAATTGCTACGTTTGGGAATTTTGTAGATAAAGTTATCTACATATCAAACAACAAGCTTTTCTTTTGTTTAACATGTTACAAAACAAAACTGGCAGAAAAATGGAAAGAAGACTGTCAGAGATAGTCGTTAAGATTTTTATAAAGTAGATAAAATCCTTTTATATTAAAAATTGCATGTTCTATCTGTACATATTAAATGTTACTAATCAATAAAATTTATTAAAACAATGTTCTTTTCTCTTTATTAGAAAAATTTGCCCTATTTGTGTGATTATTTTGGAAATAACTGAGGTAGCCGGTATTTAGACCTCATTTTCAAAACTCAAAATTTGTAGATTTTTGGATTTTTTTTTTTTACAAACAGAAAACGTTGTATAAACGGATTTTTTTTTTCTAAGAGGGTGCGAAAAATATCAAGGTACACTAGCATGGCATTTTCCTCAACTAATTTTCAAAATTGTAGGATCTAGATGGAAAATAAAAGTGGTAGCCGCTACTTGGTCCTTTTCCTCTATATAAACATGCAAAAAAAAAGGTGAATTAGAATGATTAGTATTAAATTGCAAACATCAATTTAAGAATTTTCAACACAACCATTACAAAGTTTCTTAGTATATTCATTACAGATAGGCTTCTAGTTACTGAAACACTGAGAGGCAGTTTTCCTTTTAGTCTTAGGGGGAGGGGGCACAGAAAGATCGTTTTGTGCTTTTTAAGGGTATCAGTTACATTTGGGGTTAAATTGGTGAAGTTAGAAATTCCTAACTCTCTCTGAATGCGCATTTTAATTTCGCGGTTAATAATTGGATTTTGAAGTCTCCGTTCCATTTGTGGTTTCAATTTGAAAAAAAAAAAAAAAAAAACAGTTTTTTTTCAATGTGAAACTGTTTTTTTTTTTAGGTATTATGAGCGCATTAACTTCACTGACGTCTAGTGATCCATAGAATATTGTCATTGTACATCGCCTTCCTTTTCGACTTGTTGAATTTTTAGCACGATTTTCATCCAATGCATCTACACCTCCGTTAATTAGATTGCCAGAAAATATTATTTTAGGTTTTCCAGACTCAAGGTCTTCTGTTTGAGTGATGAAATTAGAAAAACATTTCGAATTCTGAGGCACATACAAAACGAGAGTCAAAAAATGAATGAGAGAATGCATAAATAGAAGATCAATCATTTCTAGTTTTATTTTCTAAAATATCAATTGGTATTTACCTCTTATTTTTTTTCAACGTTCCAACATATGCCAGACCTCTAGAGTTAAGTTATTTTACAAATTCGATACTAGAGACCCAGTTGTCTGCTGTCACATTTATATTAGTATTTTGAATGGAGTTACATAGATGCAAAACGGTTTGAGTGGGCTTCTTAATATTTTTGACTCATCATTTAGAGTTTTATGACCTGAGTCTATACCTGTATATATGTAAGCATTAAGCAGAGAGTGTTTTCAGGCATCAGTTAAGCACATGATTTTTAGGCCATATTTTGCAGGTTTGTTTCGCATGTATATTTAATTCTACATTTCACACGAAAAAATAAACTAACATTTCATCTATGCAAACTGTAGTTCCAACACTATCCACATTTTGTGATTTTTTTATAAATAGGCGAAATGAGTTAAATGTTGGCTAACTTTGTCTCCAATAAACATCTGGTTGGGAGTTCAGATAGTTGCTATGTGTTCTCTGTTATGCAGAACTCCCTCTCGGTCCGTTTTTTGTATTCCTCTATTTTCACACACTGTTAAAAATTTGCAGCAAATTGTCCAGTCATTTGACTGTTTTTGTAGAAAACGGTTACATAACCGTAATTTAACTATATTCTGACTATATTATGGCTCATTTTATGGTCATAATATAGTTAAATTATGGTTATGTAACCATTATCTATAAAAACGGTCAAATGACTGGACAGTTTGCTGCAAATTTTTAACAGTGCAGAAATCATTTCTTTTTAGATTTCTCTTGCAAATTTTGTAGAAACATACCTTGAAAGTTATTTTTATTGAAAACTTTGCAAAAAACTTACCAGGAAATATTTTCTAAGAAATACTGGTACTGAAAAAACGGACTAGTGGCAGCCCTAGTTACGTTATTTTGAAACAATTTGGAAATTTTAATTCTAAATTTGAAATTTTCATTTTAAAAATTTTTAATTAAATATTAAGAATATGATTTCTTTTTTTAATTTTCTAATCAAAATTGAGTAAATTTGTTTTAACACTGCTGTTCTATGACTTTAAATTTTCAATTGAATAAGGTATATTTAGTAGCTTTGTTATACTATCCAGAATATTCAATGCCTAAACTGCATTTAGCATTTCTATCCCATAT
Organism: Maratus michaelseni; assembly: GCA_963931845.1. Taxonomy (NCBI): domain Eukaryota; kingdom Metazoa; phylum Arthropoda; class Arachnida; order Araneae; family Salticidae; genus Maratus; species Maratus michaelseni. Next base: position 172,534,589 of record OZ007589.1, on the reverse strand, counting down.
AGATATGTATAAAATTACACGCATTTAAATTTGCACTAACAATACCATAGTAGTACAATCATAGAAATCTATATTATCTGAAAGCATGAAAATAAAAACATCACTTAGAGATGCATATTATACGATATTAAAAAAATAAAACCTAATACTTAACTGTAAATATATTTTTTAATTATATAGATACTAAAGAACTATTTTTTTTTTTACTTACAAAATACCTGCCAAATTTCCTTTCCCCCCAAATAATCTAAACCCAGAAAAGTTCTTTAATAAAATATTTCTCATTTTTTTTGTAATTATTTACTTTCATTTATAATGTAAAATGTTTTGCTATATTTATTTGTCTTGAAAAAAATAAACAAAAAACGTAAGATTGAAAACTGTGATATGCGTATGAAAAAAGACAACAATAGCTTGATTGCCCTTAAAATTATCGTATAGTTGATTAATAACTATTATATTAAATTAAAATTTATTTGTGAAATAAATTTAAATAAATAAACTAAGAAAAATACCAGTAAAGAAATATAGAACATAAAACTCTTCAAACTATAAATTAATTAGACAGTTAATTAATTTCAATAAAGATATGTCTTTAGATAATAGGTACAAGAATGTATTAGGCGTATCCCTAGGTACAAGATAATTAAATAAATTAACTGAAACAAAAAAGAAACACATAAATGAATAATAAACAAGAAATTACAAAAAAACTATTTAAATATTTTGTTTGATTATATATTAATATACGCTGTGGATTGTAGGTAATTGCATTGAATATTTTTTTTTACCTCAGCAAATAATAAATGTGTGAAAAAATAAACAAAAATGATGCTTATAAAATATAAAGCTATCGCGTTTAACAACAACAACAACAAAAAGATAAAAGAAAAAATATTTTATATTACTTTTATAACATAGAATATTTTTCATTACCTTATAAAAGAACAGAATTAAGAACATTGAATTTTTCTCTTTGTCGAAGTTAATAGACAAAGTTAATCGATGAATAAATCTTGTTAAAACATGGAATGCCTCTTTTTTTTGCTAGATAATATTGAGGCAAACAAAGAAAATTACATTTTTCTTGACAATTTATTTATTTGCTTTCTACGCCACATGGTGAATATCAAATATGCTTTTGTATAATTCCTTCTGAAAACATCATCATACATTTTGTAATATAAAAAGCGTGCAAGTCTTATTAAATTGCTATCGCATTCCAACTCTGCAAAATTGGGTTGAGATTTTTATTATAATGAATTTTCATCTTTAAAATTAATGTGTCAAAACAAATCTATTGTTAAACATCGTTTATAAATTTGCTGGGATACTGAAACATTATTTTCGTTCGCTAGGCTGAAGAGATTGATAAAGTAGTATGTTGTGGCCAACACAAAGCTTTTTTTTTATATAAATCGTCTGCGATAAAAATTAAATGTCATTGTATTCGTTCTGGGGGTATAGCTATCGTGGAAACCGCAAAAAAAGACAACAGAGCATAGCAGCTAAACCTGTTAGGCGGTATACACCCAAACCTAATAATGATCTATTTTTGTCATGGTTTAACCGAATATGAAGTTTGGTGAAATTTCGTGCATTAGCTCTTGAGATATAGCTATGGCGGAAATCGTGAAAATGTAGCATAACAGCGCCACTTGTTGGGCGATATACCACAAAAAGTAATCAGCATCTATTTTTGTCAAGAGAATATCAAGTTTGATGAAATTCATCTGCATTAGATCTTGATATATCGCTATCGTGAAAATAATGAAAAATATAGCATAGAAATGGACGATTTACATCAAAGCCTAATCAGCAACAATTTTTTGTCAACTTCTACCTGAATCGGAAGTTTGATGAAAATCCATGCATTAGTGCTTGAGATAGAGCTATTGCAGAAATCTTGAAAAATGCAGCATAGCACTTCCACCTGTCAGACCATTTACGCCAAAAACTAATCAGCACCAATTTATATCAAGATCTAACTAAATCTAAAGTTTTATTAAATTCTGTGCATTAGGTCTTGAGATAGAACTCTCACAAACGTTTTGACACACACAGACAGTCAGAGTCACTGACAGACATTTTCTAAAAACAGTCAAATCGTGTTCAGGACCTTTTAAAATGCATAAATTCACCGAAAACCTAAAGTCGAAATTTTTCATGAATCCAATACTTTCTTCTTGTAAAGATAGAAGAAAGTTATAAATGTAAGACTTTCTTGTCATTTAAAGTGTTTTATGCTATATTGTATGAATTTAAATTAAATAAATATCAGAAAATGCCATATCGATGTTCTATCAAAGTAATATCAATTTTATTTTTTCTAATAAAAATATGCTATTCTCATATAAAACGAATTATGAGGCGAGATTGAAAGGTAACAATAAACATTCATAACGACACATTTCTATTATAACACACAATACCTTTTAAGTAACAAGAAAATTCTGTACAAAAATTCTGAGAATATTACTTCTGCTCCCTTTGTTGGAATTTATAATAAATCTTATTAAAATGTGAAAAGTCATGTTTATACAAGATAAAATTGAAGCACTCGACGAAAATTACATTCTCTTGACTATTTATTTGCTCTCTATGCCACATGGTGAATATCAAATTTGCTTTCACATAATCTCGTCTGAAAATATAATCATACGCTTAGAAATATAAAAAGCGCGGATGGTTTATTAAATTGCTTTCACATTCCAGTTTTGAGGGTTCAGATTTTTATTATAATGAAATTTTGTTATTAATGTTTCAAAACAAATCTGTTGTTTAACATTTGCTGCTTATAAATTTGCGGGATTTCAGTGCCATTGTTTTCTTTTGCAATTTGCCGACATTAGAACTTAATAAATAATACAAAAATTTCAGTTATGATGGTTTGTGCTTTATTGCATGAATTCAAATTAAGGGTATATTGTGAAATGTAATACCGATTTTGTGTGAAAGAAATATTAATTTTATATTTTGTAACAAAAATATGCTAGCAGCATGTAAAAGAACTGGGACGTGAAATTGAAAACTATACTATAAACATCAATATCGAAGCATTTCCTTTAACCCTTTCAGGGGTAAATTACTTATGTTTCTAAAATGTTGAAATCGGTGAATCACACCGGGATTTAACAACAATTTTTTTTTTCAAAATAAGTAGAAGCTTTTCTTCACGTATATTATAAAAGCAAAATTTGATTCCAAAATTCCGGTGTCATTGTGGCGATTGGGAATTAAATTTAAGTGGGATTTATATCTACAAAAACAACTTTTCAAAAGTAGAAAAAGCCAAGCGTAAAAAAAAAAAAGTTGTGGCTAAAAAATGGTGTGATATCAAATTTCCAAGCTATTATATTACTTATTTAACTTTTTTCCATTAAATAAGTTATCATGTATATTAGTCGAATGCCTACGTATATGTTAATAGAAATCGTTTTCTCCTGTACTAAATACATCCTAACGAGTTTCTGTAAATGCAATTTTTTTCAAATTATGCATGATGGGCTTGGCGGCCATCTTTACATATTATTCACAAAATTCTAAACACTCAAATCCGTAGTTAAAATCCGAAGTTCAAAATTAATATTTAAGCAAATGTTTTAAGCGTTTAATTTATAGACTTGTATGCTCTGAAAATTGTGTCTTAAGATAATGATGACTTACCTTAAAGATTCATCTTATGATTTATTTTTTAGAGTAATTAATATTTCATACTTGTAAAAATCAACTTCTCAAAATATCAGTCTTATCTAATTTATCTGTCCGTAGTTAAAATCTGAAGTTCAAAATTGTTATAAACATATTACAGTGCAAACATATTACTCTTTTACTTTAGAAATTTGGATGCTTAGAAATATGGAAAGATGGCCGCCAAGCCCATCATGCATAATTTGAAAAAAATTGCATTTACAGAAACTCGTTCGGATGTATTTAGTACAGGAGAAAACGATTTCTATTAACATATACGTAGGCACTCGACTAATATATATGATAACTTATTTAATGGAAAAAAGTTAAATAAGTAATATAATAGCTTGGAAATTTGATATCTCACCCTTTTTTAGCCACAACTTTTTTTTTTTTTTTACGCTTGGCTTTTTCTACTTTTGAAAAGTTGTTTTTGTAGATATCATTTCTTTTTTTAAAATAGATTAAACATAATTTAAATAATCTAAAAATGAGAAATAATTTAAAATTACATTTTACTTTCAGTCATTGTTTAAAGGGTTAACTAGAAATACCAGTAGATTTTTCAATTAAACTAAATACACTCTTAAAAACAACATACTAAATGTGGCTTGTTATAATACTTGTTATCCTCCGTTAAAAAATATACTGACTTATCCATGAAATGAATAAAAATGGAATACGTACATAGCGTGTCAGTGCTGCATTTGATATGAAACGTGATATCACGCTCTTTTATTATTAGCACTAGCTGGCTTCGCCCACTAGCGGGCCCTTAATTTACATCAGGGCCTCGAATCTTGTAAAACCTCGAATAAGATAAACCTCAAACCGAACGAACCTCCGACCAGGTTCCCCGCTGCCTTCGGCACCGGATAATCCAAGGATAATCCCTTAATTTGCACATCGAATAGTATAAACCTCTAACCGAACGAACCTCCGACACGGGTCCCCACTGCCTTCGGCACCGTATAGCAGTCGTGCTGCGCACGCTCAAGTTCCATCTTCCACCACCAGGTAGCGCAATCTGTTCTATATGAACCTCGGGCACTGAAATCGTTAAGATTATAGATGTCGAGTCGAATGAGCTATATACCCCGTCGTGATCCAGCCCATAGAACCAGAGATAGGAAAGTTCCCCCTGGTAGTGAAAAAACGAACTAAAATCAGAAAACTCTATCGATGTCGAGTCGAATGAGCCATACCCCGTCGTGATCCGACCCATAGAAACAGAGATAGGAAAGCGCCCCCTGATGGTGAAAGCTAATCACGTTTAGGGGCAAAGTGGGGCAAGATGAACACCGGAGATGCATAGTAGGATTAAGCGGTCACAGACCTTTCCAACGATGTATCACATGAGGGGTATGTGCAAAATTTAGAAATCTCCCCCCCCCCTCCCTGCATAGTATGATTAAGCGTTCACAGATCTTTCCAACGATATATCACATGAGTAGTGTCGGGGAGGGGGGAGCAAAATGTGAGGGTGACACCTGTGATGCATAACAGGAGTAAGTGGTCACAGCCCTTTGTAACGATATGTGACATGACGGATATCGTTAAAATTTAGAAAAGTGTCCCCCCCTTGTGTAGGCAAAACACGCTCCGCCCCTCCCTATAATTTTTGACGCGGCTTTATTTTTAAAATTTATGTTATGTGTTATAAAATATCGTAAAGTTTCAAACAAATAGCCTTATTATACTTCCTAATTTTGTTCACGTCCCTCCTCATCTCCTCCCCGAAATGTGACGCGCCACTCTTTTTTATATTTTTTTATCATGTCTTATAAACTATCTTAAAGTTTAAATCAGATCGCATTGGAATTTAATATATTTGCTGAAATTACTATTATATATAGAATAATATAGAAATAAACCCTCCTTTAGCTTGTAATTAAGATATACGAACAATTTTTAGAATTTCTGAAAGATGATTTTTATTTATTTATTTATCTATTTATTTATTTTTTGTTTATTTATTTATTTATTTTTTTTTTGCGTTGCCCTGTGCATGTTTGGAATTTCTTAGCAATTTCTTAGATTTACATTATTTTATTCAATTAAACATTGTACTGTTACAATAAATTTAAATGGAAACCTCACTTCTAAAACAAAAATAACACAGGCCTACAAAATTAAAATTTTTATCTGGGGTTTTCATGAATTTATGTAAATTGTAAGAAATCTGCTATGCTTATTTCAAAATAATATCCATTTTTATGTATCACGTCAGGATTTCTTTCAATTAAGAAACTAAGAATTTGGAATTTGAGAATATACAGTTTACACAACATCCATTTAAAAATGTACAAAAAAAATCAGATAAATGAATAAAATCATATATACATATATAAATGTGTGTGCATGTTTTATAAGAAATTATATTCTAGTATATACAGTAAAATTACTTTTCTTTATCATCAAAAGAACGCTTGTATCATTTACATTTTGAAGCTGGTTCAGTGTCTCTTTTTAGCCCCCAGCAGTAATCTGCCAACATATTTACATTCCAGTGTACTTGATAGCGTTTTTCCATGCATTTTATGTCCTGGTGAAATCTCTCACCTTGTTCTTCACTCATTTCACCAAGATTTTCAGGAAAACATTCAAGATAGGGGTGCAGAAAATGCATTTTTAAACTCATGTTACAACCTAGTTTTTGAAAGTTTTGAACCATTTTTTTCAATGATCGTTGCGTAGTTAAGATCTTTGTAATTTCCTAAACATTTCTGAGTAACGTGTTTGAAACTAACCCATGCATCTTTCTCGATTGATTTAATTTTTTCCTCAAAATTTTCGTCCTTGATTAACCATCTCATATCTGGGCCAACGAACACATCTTCTTTGATTTTACCTTCCGATAAATGTGGAAAAACTTCATTTCAATATCGAAAACTATCCCCTGTTTTATCTAAGGTTTTTACGAATTGTTTCATTAAACCTAATTTAATGTGCGGGGGAGGCAAGAGGACTTCTTTTGGATCAACTAATTTCTGCCGAATCACTTTTTTTTTATATCCTGGATTTATACAACCTTTTGATGCCATATTGCTATAAGAAACTGACAAAACAAACGTAAGATATAAATAAACGAACAAAATAAATGCCAAGATCTCCTTATCATAGTATCAGACCTCTCAATCAGCAAATTGCCTTTGACCGCTATACTTGTCCTGCTACTAGCGCCATCAATCGTCAGTAATAGTATTTACGACACGAAATCACACGAAATTTTTTCACAGCTCCATTTGTTCTATGCATTTGCTTATGAACTAGTAGTTTTTCTACCACTAAAATTTTATAGTAAATTTTATCTTATTAAATTGACAAGATCGTGTGATTACATGACGAAAAAAATTCTATTAAATTTTAGTGGTAAGAAAAAAGCGTAAGAGTTGGCAGCTATGCGGTAGCAGACCAGCTAGATTTTTCTATAGATTTTTCTATTATATTTTTGGATACCAGTTTTTTAGTAGAGACAATTTTGTTTTGTTTGATCGGAGAATTCTGGGATTTAAAAGAACAACATTTTCTCTAAAAATATACTGGTGTTCAAAAAGCCCGAAACATGGCAACTGTGCGGTAGTATCCACCAGGCGGCGATACTTTCCGGAGAAAGTCAATTAATAAGTTGGCAATTACCGCGGACCTTTTCTCCCATAGACTTCCTCCGGATTGTCAAGTCTAATCTATGATAAGAGAGTCTTGATAAATGCATGTTCTCACTACAAATGTGCGGGAGAAAATTGTGCCTTCTCAGGCAAATATCAATACATAAAGTGGCGCCATCTATATTTATATTTCACATCCTTTCGTGCAGTATTGTATTTTAACATTTATTAATGTCACTTTACTAAGAAATTAATTTTTGTTTTTATTAAAAATGTATCTTATTTAATAAATATTACACATTGATTTTATTAAGAGGCACCCCCTTCTTTTTTGTTTTGTGAAAAAACTGTGGGTGTTAGAAAAAAACTAATGTCATATTTGTGATCAACGTGACTGATTTACTAAGAAAAAAGTGCCATTCTTCAAACCCCAGATTTGTGTTGAGCTGTGTAATTTAACAACTGGATTTCATTAATTTATAGGAAAATGACGTGAAAGGTATTCCTGCGAACGAAATGCCTGTCCTTTACCGTGTTTTTTTTTTTTTTTTAAATAAATTAATTACATTTAATTCATTTCAAAAATTCTGTTTACGTTTGGAAAGAAATTTTAAATGCCGATAAGTCTTAATGTATACATTTTAGAAGGTACATCTTCTCTCAAAAACTAAACCCCACCAGTGGCTGAGAGGTTGTGCTCTCGAAGCTGGTAGACGGGAGGTGCTGGGTTCGATCCCAATCGCGCCCGTCGGCCTAATCGTTCGGAGTTTTCGTGGTTTTCTTCGAGCCGTGGATTTATCCATGCGTAAATACGGATTAGGTTCCCTTAGAAAGACCCCCACGAAGGGCACTCCCCCGGGCCTATATCCCTAGTGTAGATAATTGGCCGTCAATAATCAACCCAACCCAACCCTCAAAAACTAATTTATTTTTAAAGATCTTTCTAAAAACGTAAATTATATATTAAAAATATTTTTAAAGCATAAACACTACGTCTGATTACTTTATTTTACAATATTATAAGCACACGCATTTTATCAGACAATTAAATACACTAAACAAACATGAGTGAAAAGTTAACAGGGGGCAGGACTCGAACCTGGGACCTTGTGCATACCGTGTTGACGCGCTGCGACAGAGCCACCCAGACCGATATACTTGAGCGTCAATTTCTCATACTTATTCATGTTGGAAACAGTCATCTGCTACAATTTGCAGTCATATTTAATTGTCTGATAAAATGTGTGTTCTTATAATTATGAAGTTTTTTTTTTTTTTTTTTTTTTTTTTTTTTTTTTTTTTTTTTTTTAATATCTTCAAAAGAAAATGGCCGACTTGCAGATGAAATTTGATGTGGTTATATTATAACCTGTAACTGATTTGTGCTATTTTAATACAGATGGTACATGGTCGTTGGCGGGTTTTGTCTCTGTTTTGGCATAATTTTTTAATCGCCAAGTTAATTAAGAGTTTTTTGCTAATTAAGAATAGAAAATAATTCTTTTTTACTTTGAATTTTATAAAAGCACATAGATTACGTAATTACTTGTCCAAAAATGCAATCCTTTTTTTATTCTGCCCAATATTAAGGGCTGTAGCTTGTTTGAAAAAAAAAAGTGATCATTTTAAGTAACTCGACGTTTTTAAAAAAAAGCTATATCTCTGTTTATAAATCACGTTTGAAGATGAGTTTTTGTCTTAAATTGAAGAAATTCTTCCTTAGATTCTTCTAGTTTTCGTTTTTTTTTTTCCTACGACGCTTGGTTTGTTTGATATCTGATATTTTAATCTGGCATGTTTTGTCGATTTAACATTGCGAAGTTGCTTTCTGTATATAAGCATTAGCGGTCTTTATTCCAGTTCTTGGCGTTGTTTGTGTGGCGTTTTTTTTTAAGCTTGGCTTGGCAGAGCGACCGCCCTGCTTGATTCCACCGCCCTTCAAAAGATTAGAAGTATAAATGTGTACATGGTAGCAAAAGTTAATCAATAAACGATATATAAACAAATTTAATAAACTTGTTTTATCTGATTAAAGATTAATATTTATAATTAACATTTATACTTATGTTTTTAGATTGATCTTCCGTTTAGTTGAACACAGAGAATTAAAAAGCAAAATAATATTTAACTTTTGGATTACGCGTCAGGACTGACGACATTGTTTTATATTCAATCGTACCGCAATTTACAAAAAAATCTCTTTTTATTAGATATCCTTGAAAGTATCCCAGATATTATTTTCCAAAAAGTGTTATGAATAGAATGAAAAATTATTAATTCGCATGGAGGTATCCCAACCTCGTAATCAAAAGGTTAAGAAACTTTTGCATTTATTGTTACAATACTGATATCGACACTGACTGATCAATACTGACCCACAAATGAGATGCATTCAGAAATGAACTTTAGAACTTTCTAATTCTCAGTTGCGAGCAAGGAAAACACAGAAAAATTTTTAAGTTTTATAGAAATCAATTTTTATACTAATAATCATAAAACCTCTAATAATCTTTAAAAATATTAGAGCCACTTGTACTTTGTTTTAAAGGAAATACATGGTATCCTGTAAGTCCATTCAAATTTCAAAAACTCATAAAAATAACAATATGTCGTATCGGAGTGCAATTTGTAACGCAAGACTTGTCCATATGTCCGATTGTGTTTTCAACAAAACATGAAAAATAGTTCACTCTTTTTAAGCTTCTTTTTTTCCTAAAAAAGTTAGACGATCTTTTCTGTTTGGTTGATATATTATGCTAGCCCACATGGAAGGTGTAGTCTGTCACGTATTCCAAAGGATCTGATAAAATCACCCTGCCTCGGAGATGTTAATTAATCACTCTTTCAAACAGTAAGCGTTAAATTTAACTATCAGCGTTGCGTATTACAATGGTTCTAAGGAAAAATAGTATATTTTGGAAAAAATTAAAAAAAATATATATATATAATGTATATGACCAAAAATAAGTTTTTATTTCCGAATGATAAAATTAAGTCATTGGTTCAGCATTTATTTAAGCATTGCTTTAAATATAGTAATAAAATGTTCTTGAACAAATGTTCTTTATTCCAAATATATGTAATATTTTTTTTATATCTTTCAATTTTTCTAGACTGACAAACTAGGAAATTTGAAAATTATTATAACTTTCGCAAATTTTTACTTATTATTGCATAAAACGAACAGAAATGAAAAATATCTGGTTGTACCTGATATTTCATAAAATTTTTCTTACTGCAGATTCTAGAAAGATAAATCTAATTTAAAATCAAATTCTGAAATATAGAAATTATGTAAGCCTAAGGAAAATCTAAAATCTTAATTTATAATTTTAGAGAATGTTTGAAACATATTTTGATAAATTGTGAAAAATACATCTACACCGAATTTTGCTTAACAAAAGTTATATAATTTTTACATGTGATAATCACTGTTTTTCGATTGTCAACAATTCCACTCCTACAAAGTAAAAGTTTATTTTAGTCAGACATTTTTTATAAAAAATTTTAAGCGTATACGTTTTAGTTTGACTCAAGAAAATTAACATTTTATCAGTCTGTTGTTGAGTAGTTTCTGCCTAAAGTAAATAATGTAAACTTATTTGTGTCAATAAATTAGATATAAATCTAATCAAATCTCATTTATATGTACATTTGAATTTGTTTAGCAGGAATTTAATTATTATTTTCTTGTTAGATTCGCAAAGTATTTAGAACATGGTTGTACGTGTATCATTTCCTCCTCCTCCTTCTCAAAAAAAAAAAAAAAAAAAAAACATTGATTTCAATAATTTTTAAATTTGTACAGTCTTTTAATAACATCGGACTGACAAAGGAAAAAAAGTCCTTTAATTCTACATTTCATTAAAATACCTTGAAAATTTTATGGTTTCTTTCAAAATTTTGAGAAATAAATTACAAAAGGTGCGTGTCGCGGGACGCACGACTGTAGAGAAAATAATCTGATCGTATTTTTTGCGTGTGTGTGCATTTTTTAGGGATACACACTATACCTGCCAAACCAATCTGGGAATTATCGTTTCAATGACAATAAAATATTAAAATAATCTGAATTCCCATTGAAAAGCATTAAGACAGGAAAGAAAATGTTCTATATTTTCTATATTTTTCGAACAACTGATCGAAATTAAATGGATAACTCTACAGCTAACTTCGGCACTAAACAGAAGTAGAAACAGTTTTTTGTTTCAATTGGATTCAAAGTTGTAAAACAACTCCACTCCCGGTATATGAATTGTTTGTATATCACATCATAGAGAAGCCATGAGAAAACATAGTATAAATGTACCATTATAGCACTATAAAAAGAAAGAAAAATACCAAGAACTTAATCATCCAATCAAGGGTTTTCAGCGAAACAACACGACGTGTTTTACCGTGTTTAGCCTTACGCAAATTTAATTTATATGTTGTAAGATTTTTTCTTTTGTATGTGTGTGGGTGGCATACATTAACATTCGAATTTAAATAGTTGCCTCCTTGAAGTTTGTATAATTAATTATCCAAACAATGTTTATATAATTTACACATGAGCATAAACATTTTCCTTCATGTATATATAAAGACTCTTATACATTTCAACCCATATTTTTCTCAACATCGCTCATGTGTGATGTCAACCTTGGCTACAAACGCAATTACGCAACTTTATCAAAAACAAGAATTCAGATAATGAACACTAGACTCCATCATTAAATAATAGATCATAAATTTAAATACAAACTAACTTTCCAATTGTTTACACTCTTTCAGTTTGATAATAACAAAATAAAAGATGAATTGTAATAATGTAATTATAAAATCATTAAAATAGTAACTTAAATTTAAATAAAAAATTCGGTACTTATTTGTTATCATAGGCTTAGGTATAACGTACTCTTAAAAATTGCGATTTCGCGTCAAATTTTATAACCAATCACAAAACTGAAACGGCGATCAATGAAATTTTTTTTTCGTATTGCTTGTTCATGTTATATCTTTTCTTTTACATTATTATATGGCTTATTTATGTATAAATTAAACAAATTGCTTCCCAATGTATGTATTAAATGGCGTAAATATAAAACAAATTGTTTGTGCATTTGACACATTGATAATTATTTCATATAGATATAATAATTTGGTGACGAATTTAGCTGCTCGCTATTTCCATTTCAACACCAATTTTAGATCTCCAAATGCAGCAGAATTAATAATCACTACAATAAATAAACTTTGAAATGGAAATTTCAATTCTAAAATTAAAATTCTGTCAAAGTGATTCAACTTATGATTTATAACTTCTGAGAATGTTTTAAAAATATCTTAATAATTTCCAAAAAATAAAACTTATTCTTATGCATACATTTCTATTCCGTAGCTAATTATAAAGAAACTTCCTTGCACTGAGAAGTTTTAATGAAGCTGTGGATAATAAATGGGTTAAAGGAAATAGAAATAAAGTTTCTTACGAGTTTAAGAATTCCTATATTTTAATCTTTTACTTTTTTTTTTATCGCTGATTGCATTTACCACTACAATAGATGGCTGACAGAAATTAAAGGGAAAAAATCTATAAATTTGTATTGGAAGTAAAGATAAATTGAAAATTAATCACGCAATAATAAGATTTTGAGAAGGATATTTTAAAAATATATTTTTAACGAACTCTAGAATTTATCCTAATATAATCTTTAGATGTTTTCTAAGTTATTAAATTTATATACATGAAAAAACTATTTTTTAACTTACATTAAGAAAGGTTTTATTTATTTTTAGCACATGAGAAATGTACTCTCCAGCTCAATTTTTAGCAGTTCTCAATTTCAACAGTGTTTTTTTTTCCAATACTTTTGTCAGTCAGGCCCATATTATACAGTCGATTCCCTATTGTGCGAATAGTCACTTTTCACCCATGTACGCTTTTCATAGCCGGTATCAAGTCAATGACTGTAGTAGGGGAAGGTCGGGTAGTACGCTTAAGCTATTTTGACTTTTTTTTAAATCATGGTTAAATTTGAATATTTTCTACTCTAATGGAAACTTTAACATGTTATTTTAATAGTTTAAAAAGCTCATTTCCCTTAGAATAATCTTTATTGGGTTTTCTTTGACTTTTTATAACCTTACATTTTAAACTTTCTGATCTCTGGAGGGTTGTTTCTGACATGGTGTTGTGCTTGAAAAAAACGTCATTTTTGGGTTAAGAAACAACTTATTATTATTCTACATGTATATGCAAAAAGAAAAAGAAAATATATAGACAATACTTATCAGATGTAGAAAGAAAAAAATGCAATTTAGTATTTGAATAACGACACTTATGGTTTTGAAAAAATAAAAACATGTATCACACTCTTAATCTCAAGATCCACACAGTTTTCATGGGCCCAACCGTTGTAAATATTGCACTGGATCCAGTGTTCTTGAAAAGTGTTATTGCAAATAATACAGTGAGACAATTCAACCTCTTCCTGCAATTCTTAGTGAAATTTCAAAGACTTTCTAGGTTTTGCTTCGAGAAGTTTTCCGTCCCACCAGTGGCAAAGATGTTCTGCTCTCAAAGCTATTAGACGGGAGGTGCTGGGTTCAAACCCCAGTCGCACTCGTCGGCCTAACCGGTTGGAGTTTTCCTTGGTTTTCTTCGAACCTTGCCATAAATACGGGTTTGGATTCCTTAGAAAGACCCCCACGAAGGTCACCCCCCTAGGGCCTATATCCCTCGTATTGATATAGGCGTCGGCTGTCATAAATAAACCCAACCCATCGAGAGGTTTTCCTAGGTTCTAGAATTAGGCCTAACACTCTTGTTCTGTTGTTTATTTGCTGTGGAATTTACTTTGTCTTTTCACTTTAACGCCTTTGAGTCTATCACTTAATGTGCTTTTAGTTACACATTATCTCTAACCCTTTAGGTACAGATTTATTTGCAAAAAAAAAAAAAAAACATACAGAACAGACATACCAGAAATTTGAAATACGGTTTTTTCTGTATTTGTTGACAGATATTCCCTGATTAAAAAGAAGTGAGAGGTACTGTTTGATTCGGTTTGTTTGAGAAGGTTTATTGAGGAATTGGTGAGGAATCAGGTTGTTTGAGAAACTGTTTATTTTCTGATATAAATTCGAAATTTCTGAATTTAAAAAAATCCGTGGACAATACTGATGACGAGTCGCAGTCGTCAAATGTACCCAAGGGGTTAATTAGCTTCCATGATTGTCATTTCATAATGTCGGGGTTTTCTATAACTTTCTTCTTTTCCTGATTTTCATCCCACTTATCACGTATTTTTGCCATCCTAGAATAAAACAGAGAAAACCGTAAAAAATTTTTTTAACCTGTAAACTTTTGTCCGATACAACCCTCTAAACATTTGTTCGATACATCCCAAACTCTACACTCCGACGCTTTGACTAAATATCATCCGTATTGCCATGTCCAGACATATTTACAGCCTACAGCAAAAAGCACAGTAACCCATACATCTAACAAAGCAAGAAAAGCATTGTTGTACTTACTTTCACTCAAGTTACGTAGCTCCAAAGTTATTTCCGTGCACTTGAAAACTTACAAAAAAATAATAACTTACTAGCATTTGCAAACGCTCCACTTTGTCTAAAAGCGAGAATGTCTTTCTTCTGACTTAATAAACACGACAGCAGGAAGACAGATGCTGCTACAATTGACCAATGCTACTTGTCCGAGACTTCCTCTATTCCTATATCTAAGTGGTAGTCTTCGAAAACCGATCAAAGGATAGTGTTGATATCTCCTTCTTGCCCAAGAAATGTTCCTTTCAGTTTTACCAGGTATGTTTTCCTTTATTTAAAAGCCGTAACACTGGGGACTTTAAATCCGATTCTCTGTGCAATATGTATAGAGTTATAAAATGCACATAATACATGCACGTATCTTCCTGAGACTTTATTTCGTAGTTTTACGCATGCCAAAATAACTCTTGATAGCCACGCGCACGCACATCTTTAGCAGTTGCTCTCACCGGTTTAAATTACACAACACGACTTGAATGCTTCTGCAGAGTAAGAGAGTGTTTCCATTTACCAAAAAGACATCCATAAATCGTTTGCGATTGTCGTTATCTGCCATCTGTGCACACGAAGTATATTCATATTACACTACACGCTTTTACACCTACCGATTCGATGACGGTTTTGTCGTCATAGTATACATGAATGCATTTTGCGTGCAATTTATATGTTGAATAACGACAATCGTTTAAGATTGATCGGTGTCGTGCTAGTGAATAGTAAAGTACTATAAGTTAGGCAATAATGCGATTATGTAACTGCAGAGAGTGTATTAAAATATTTTAATAAAACGGGTGGAACGTTATTTATGTGAATAGATTTTCTGCTCTTTGCTAATTACATTATACATGCATTTTATGAAAATATTTCATTGTCTAATTTGTAGCATTTTCCGTAAGAGTTATTTCAGCATTATTTAAAATGCATATACTGAATTATACCTAAGTCTTTTCCTGGACATATAATGGACTATTTATTTCTTTAGTAATATTCCTTTTTTTTTCACAAAATATTGTTATTGCCGAAACGTTAAAAAAAGGCTTACTGTAGAGACGAAAAGTTTTGATAACTGTGTTTCTGTTAGTATGCGTGCATATATGTTTCATTTTATTGTAAAAATCAGCGAAAATCAGCGAGCCAACTTGATGCATGGTAGCTGTGTTATTGACGTAGTTGTAATTATTGTACAGTTATTCGTTTAATTTGGTCCATTCATTCAAATATATAGAGCTGTTTTTTCCTGACATGATGTTTTTCAGTACTTTCGTGTTATAGCAGCCCCACAATTACGATTATACCAAGATCGCAGTTACGATTTCCCCAAGCACATAGCAAGGTTTATATATACCTGATATGTGCACATATATATGCTTCTAATACTCATATATGTGCCATATATGTCATTATTTACGTCTTATATGACATATATACATCTTATACGCATGTCATATATGACTATAACTGAGCAATAGGCGCCACAAAATCCCATATACATCATATATTATTATAAATGTCACATATGCTTTATAATTTGGCGATAAATCTTGGTAGCTTACCGATTTATACTCGGGGCCGCTATAACACGAAAGTATCTGTTTTTCTATGAGAATTCAAATGTATTAATATTTTAATATTTGATTAATTGATTTAACTGTTATACTATAGATCATATATTTTCGCTATAGAAGTTTTTTAATAATCATATCGTTTTAAATTTTATGACTAAGTTTCTCAGACATTAGTAATGTAAGTAGAAACAATGCATTTATTGTGTAGAACAAAGTCTATCTAATTTTCGTAGGAACTTTTATGCATATGTTCAGAAAATATAGCACATTTTTCTTTATAACTTTTAATTCCTATTTTAGTTTATCAGTTACTTAGCAACTGCTTTTCATTCCATAATCAGAAAAAGAAAATAAAATCATGTTATCTTGAAGGAATTAAACTGAAATTACAACACTTTTAAAAACGAAAATACTATAGTTGGATATGCTCTGGCATGCTTTGAAGTAGACCAGGATTTATTTAGACAAGAGCTCTTTTGTAAGTGCTATAGAATTATCATTATTTTTTTCTGAAAAAAAAATAAAATAAAAAAACTTTGGACATCCAAATTTTGCTAGCCTCATAATTTGCATTAATATTTTATTTACACGAGATTATCTCCAACTTCTGATAAAAATGCAGATGTTTCGTGGCTAGAAGGAAAGTAATTTTTGTTAACAGGATAAGATAAAATCTCCTATCTAAAGAAATGCATATACAATCAAAATTGCAGTGTATAACGCATCCGTATATATAGTCAAATCCTGAAATAATAGAATACTTGAAAATTGCGAACGTAAAATTAATGCGACAACGGGGTAGGGGTGGGAGGGTTGCGGGGAAAGGGGCAGAGTTCCCCTGAGAAAGTGCATTTTGTATCTAAAATGAAGAGTTTTTTCTCATTGCTAATACAGAATCAACTTTCCAGTTAGAGGTTTGAAATAAACTACGGAGGTAAATGAATTAAATAAAATAAAAATAACTTTTCCTAGGCAATGTATATTAGTATTTTATTTGTATTTTGTTTTTAAAAGGGGATTGTATTTTCAATATTAGTAACAGACATACATTGAATGTAATAAAACTGATATATCACACAGTTAACTGAACAATTATTTAATAAAAAAGTAGCTAATGAAATGGATTAAGGAAGAAATTTTACGGTATTAAGAGGGTGACATTTTTGTTAAAAAATGGATTAAAATCTTATGACATAACTGTAAAGAATGTAATTAGGTATTTTAACAGAATGCTGAAAATCTACGTATATATACATATTTTTAGAAAAATTTACAAAATAAAAAAAATACAAGAACATCATCTCATGAAATCGTTTTTAAAGGACAGTCCTTAAAGGTTGCACTTCCGGAAACTTCGATTAATCTTATATACCTACACATCTTACATAAGGAAAAAAAAATATTATGCATGAAAATTAGATATTATGCAAATTGTGATTAAAATAATAAAGGCGATTTGAACACCTGATATTATGATCCTTGATTTTTAAGTTTACAGGTTTTAATAGTTTAATTGTTTCGCTATATCCTTTTAAATTTTCTGAAAGATATCAAAACGTTATTTTCTGCTATAATAATTCCCTTCCTTATGATTTATTTAACGATTTTCAGATAAAGAACAAAATCTACCTGTCATACGATACAAATCACATTTTAAATACAAAATAAGATAAATTTCTCAAAATGGCTTCATTCAATAGTCATGACTGCAGGGATTACATTTTAATAAACTGAGAGAATTTTATTCATGTGTACAAATCGTCTTTCCCTCGTTAATTAAACAGAAATTTCTTCCTCGTTAGATGTTTTGATAAAGCTACGAAGATACAATCTTTTTGTCATGTTGCTTAAAATGAACTGAATGGTAATAAAATCTTCATATTAAATTACTTACTTTCTACTAAAATATTTCTCATTCTTGCTACTCCTTTCGAAATTTTACAAAAGAAAAGAAAAGTTACTTTTCCAATTATAATTCACATTCCAAAGTATAAAAATTAAAAATAATAAGAAAATCTCACGAAATGACTCTTCTAATAAATTACAAATAGAAAGATTACATTTTAATGATTTGTAAAAATCTTCTTCATGTGTACAAAGTTCTTTTATCTTGCTAGTTATATACAGAATGAAATTTCCAGTTAGAAGTTTGAAAGAAATACGAAGATAAATGAATTTAAGAAAATAAAAATAACGTTTTCTCAGCGTTAAGTATTTCCGTATTGAGAAGAAAAAGAAGAAAATCGACCCTTCATACATTACAAATCGTATTTTAAATACAAAAAATGGGAAATTTCACAAATGGGCTTCATTCAAAAGTTATGACAAATTGGATTACTTTTTAGTAAAATAAGATAATTTTATTCATGTGTACAAATTTTCTTCCCCTCGTTAATTATACAGAAACTTCTTTCCCGTTAGGTGGTTCGATAAAGCTATGAAGATACAATATTTTTGCCATGTTCCTTAACATGAACTGAACGGTAATAAAATCTTCATAAAAAATTATTTTCAGCTAAAATATTTCTAATTCTTACTACTTCTTTCGACATTTCATAAAAGAAAACAAGTTAATTTTCCAGTAATAATTCACGTTCTAAAGTACAAAAATTAAAATTAATAATAAGAAAATCTCACAAAACGACTCTACTAATAAATTATAACTAGAAATATTACATTTTAATAATTTGTGAAAATCTTCTTCATGCGTACAGATTTTTATAATTTTTTGATAATTATACAGAATCGTGTTCCCAGTTAGAAGTTTGAAAGAAACTACGATGACAAATGAATTACAGAAAATAAAAATAACGTTTTCTCAGAAATTAAGTGTTTTAGTATTTTACTTTTTTTGCTTTTAAATTGGGATTGCATTTTTGTTATTAGTAACAGACAGAAAATTAACGAAATAAAATTGATATATGATACAGTTAATTCAAGAATTATTTAATAGAAAAGTAGTTACTGAAATGGATCAAGAAAGAAACGTTTACGCTATTAAGAGGGTGACATTTTTGTTAAAAACCGAATTACTATCATCCGGCATATATGTTAAGAATTTAATAAGGTATTTTAATAGAATGATGGAAATCTCCGTATATACATATTTTCATATATTTTGCTATCTACCTTTTTTATACTTTTTTATGTAAAACATGAATCTTCTTTTTCTTCCAATTTGTACAAAGATTATTCAAGCGTAATATTAAACACTATTATTGAAATTGTCTTAAAAAACATTTTACAGATGTAAGTACGTAATTATTTTATTTCGTAGCCAAAGTGTCTATCTGGATAAGCATAGCGAAATGGCTCCCATGGCCGATGTTTAAAATAACATAGGTGGTAATAAGGCTTACCATGAGAAAAGGTAGAGATTTTTAGTCTCTGACCTTGAACTGTCCTTGAGACAATCAGGGAAGAATGCGTCGTCGTGACTATTTTTCAAATACGTTTTTCTCAAAAAGTATTAAAGTTAAAAAAATGAAACCAACACCAAATATTGAAGAAAATATTAGTTCATATTATATATTTTTTACCATTTTTACCCAATTTTTAACATAGAAAAATAAACAAAAAAATGCTTAAAAAAATTATTAGTATAGTTATATTATATTTACACCAAACGAAAAATTACACAATAATGCTCAAAGTATTTACTTTAACAAAAAAAAAATTCGTTAAAATCGAAAATGCACTTTTTGAGTTATAACAAAAATAATGCTAACAACTTGTTGGAATGTTCCTATCTTTTTCTGTTTGTATTTTCAGAAATAAGCTGGTCCGCGTTGCTATCAATTGGTTGGTCAACTCGTGACATTTCCGCTCGGAAGGCATGCGCAGTACGCTAAAATACAATTTTGATTGATTATGTTTTGTGTAAATAGTGTTGACTGCTTCTATATAACACGAATGCTTCAACTGCAGAAGTTTTTACTGTGGTTGAAGGTGATAATAGTGAATTCGATATCATACTTCTAGAAACAGATGAGTCCACTTAAACAATTTTTATCGCAGTCGACGGTAACACAGATGAAATCGATATTCATTGTTTTGAAACCAATGCCTCCGAATCTAGTGATGATAGTTTTATCGCAGATATTGGCCAAAGTGATGAAAACGATGCAGAATGTTTATAAACACAAAACAAGCCTTATAGGGAAGTGGTGTGTATGGAAACATTCGCTTATTTTGGCGTAATGCGAATCCTGTCCGAGTGGAAATGTCACGAATTGACCAATCAATGGATAGCAGCACGGACCAGCTTATTTTTGCAAATACAAACAGGAAAAGATAGGAACAGCCTAACAAGTTGTTAGCATTATTTTGTTTTAACTCGAAAAGCGCATCTTCGATTTTAACGAAATTTGTTTTGGTTAAAGTACCACCTTGAGCATTATTGTGTAATTTTTTGGTTGGTGTAAATACAATATTATTATATTAATAATGTTTTTTTTTACTATTTTGTTTATTTTTTATGTTAAAAATTGTGTAAAAATGCGAAAATAAATGTAATATGAACTAATATATTCTTCAATAACTGGGGTAGGTTTATTATTATTTTTTTTTACTTTTATGGTTTTTGAAAAAAACGTATTTGAAAAATAGTGGGTCCTGCACATACCTACCCGATTATCTCAAGGACAGTTCATGGTCAGGGGCTAAAAACACTCTATATTGTATTACCAAGATAAGCCTTGTTACCACCTATGTCATTTTAAACATCGGACTTGGGGGCCCTTTTGCTATGCTTATCCGACTAGACCCTTTCAGTTTACGAACAAATTTGTTGTCTTAATCATAATGACTTCATAATATTACTGTGCCATATTCTTCAGGGTCAAGTGAAAGGTAACGTAAATCCTCCTAAAATTCAACTTTCCACTAAATTATTTCTCATTATTACGACTGCTGTTAAGATTTTCCTATAGATAGAAGTTATCATTTTTATTAAAACATTAAATACGATCATATGGCATAACTGTAAAGAATGTATTAAGATATTTAACTAGAATGCTGAAAATCTCCGTATACACATATTTTCATATATTTACCTTGTGTATACCTTTTTATGTAAGAAATTTATATTCTATTTCTTCCAGTTTGTACAATGATTATTCAAGCATTATTTTAAACATTATTATTGAAATTGTCTTAAAATTCATTCCACACATGTAAGAAATTATTTTATTTCGTAGCCCAATTTCTGTTTATGAACAAATTTATTATTTTAATCGTAATAATTTCATAATATCATTATATCATATTCTTTAGAGTGAAGTGAAAGATAAAGCAAATACTCCTAGAATAGAATTTTCCGCTAAATTATTTAATATTCTTACGTCTGCAGTTAAGATTTTCCAATAGACAGCAGTTATCATTCCTGTTATAAATTACATTTAAAAAAAATCTTAAATTGATTTTATTAACAAATTATAACTGAAGAGATTACAATTTAAGGAAATTTATAAAACATATTAATGTTTTTCCACTTCTTGCTAATTATATAGAAACTTCTTTCCCGTTAGAAATTTTAATAGCTACGAAATTAATACGAAGAAACATTTTTTGTACCGCATCCTTTAAAACAAACTGAAAGATATAATAAGTTCTTCGTAAAAATCTACTTTCTACTAAAATATTTCTCATTCTTACAATTTTTTTTTACATTTTTCGAAAAATATTAAAAGTTACTTTTCCAATTATAATTCACATTGCAAAATACAAATATATGTATGCAAAAATCTCTTCAAATGACAATACTCATAAATTAAACCTAAAGAGAATTTTAATAATTTGTGAAAATATTATTCATGTTTAAAGATTTCTTTCTTCTAACTAATTATACAGAATCTTCATTCAAGTTTGAACTTTTAACGAAACTACAAAATGAGTCAACGGAAATATAAATAACGTTTCCTCCTTGTTTAAGAATTTTTATAGTTTAATTGTCTACATTATTGTTTTTTTAGAAGAGAAACAGAAATTGGGCCAAATAATATATAATTAAAGATGCAATTGATTATAAAACAACTTAATATGAGAAAAAAGAGAAAAAAATGAATTAGAAGAAGTCAATGTATACTATGAAGTGGGTGACATTTTTGTTTTTTTAAAGAAAGCCCCAAGGAAAATGACAAAAATTTAATAATTTTTACTGTAAAAATAATTTGGTTTATTGATTTTTATTAGAAATTGCCATTTTTAAATTTTAATTTCGAATGTATGATTTAAAAACAAAACTTGGTATTAAATATCCGAAGTTTAATTTAATAATTTACAAAATTACCAAAGTTTATTCCTATTGCTCACGTGTTTTAAGCTGCATCAAAGGAAAAGAAAATATTATTTGAATTGGCATAGTTGAAATCTTATTCTAGATATTGTAAATAATGATTTATGCCACATATTTAAAACCTGGGTGACTACGAGATGTCACTGTAAATAGAATTTAATCATCAAACGCCCACAGGTAAACGCTTATATATATATATTTAAAATCCATATGTTGTATTGCAATGTTAGAAATTTTATCAAAAGATATATGTCACTTATGGGTGACACACAAATTCAACATCGCATCACAGGAACAAAATTTAATAAAACATGCAGCATCTTACAAATGTCAATTCAACATGTAGTTAACTTTAACTTTCCGGCAAAAAAAAAGATTACTGCTTTTTTTACATTTTTATGCCAAGAAAGAAGGCCAACTCAAGTCCTTGCTTGTTTTGGAGGATATACAGAACTTTGGAAGGTTATACTGAGATACTGGGTAATCAGAAAAAAAAACAGAGTTATTTTCTATGATTAAGAAAATTCTACTAAATCCCAATAAGGTACATATTCACTTAACCCAGGAGTAGTCCCGCCGTTAATGACATACCCAGGGTACGTACGGGTTATACAATTGTCACCACTATTTTTCGAAAACTAATCATCAAGTTACCTTATCGCAGAATTTGTAACAATTATCTCCAACTAAGTAAGATGACGATTATTAGAAACTATTCATACGCTGGAAATGCGCGATTTCCCAGTGTGTTTAAAATCTAAATTTCAAAATCTAAGTCTAGAGGTTTTTTCAAAGATGCGTCACCTGGAGGTGACAATGGGTGTTGGCAGGCTAATTTAAAACTGATTTTTAAAGATAGTTTTCTATCATTTAAGTTAAAATCTCCATATGATATTCAAGTGAGAGAAGAGAATAATAATATTTTATAATTTATTTTATAATTTATTTTATAACTGTACAAATTTAAATCCTACGTGTTGAATAAAATATATCAAATTATTCAATATTTATTAAAAAATTAAAATGAAAACATTTTTTAAAATATATTAATCATTTTCACAGAAACTATATAATTTATGCATGGGGTTATTTAATTTAAATAAATGAAATACATAAATATGCAAAGTATCTGCTCAAAGTTTACTTTCCTTTAACGACAACGATGAATCTGTTTATAAGAATAAACTGAAATTTTCAAATTAAATGAGCCTAAAAACTATCTCAAGCTGTCGTATGTCATCTAATTTTGTCTAGATATTGTGGTTTTTACAAAAGACTTAATATGTGGCAATATAGCTTTTCTATCTTAAGCGTCAAGTTTAAATTTTCAAGTACAAGTATTTAAATGCTATAATTTGAAAATGTCTAATTATTTTTTAACGACTAAATTGAGATCGAAGTATATTTTAATTGATTTCTTTCCATATTTTGTCTTCTACTATTTAAATTTAAAGACATCAATAAATGTAACGAGGATTTTCTTATGTATGACTTTTATAGCGTTCTCATTTAAATAATTTACTTTTAACTATGGTATAGGGCTTACACAGCCCAGTAAATATCCATGTGGGCAACAAAATGAGGAGATTGGGCCAATGTTCGCGGATTCGAAACTAGCGCTGTCTGGGCTAAGTGACTATGTAAGAATTTCAGGGTTTTCCTTGCACGAAAACGATAAATCGTGTCACTTTCGCTTCAATACTCTTCCCTGAAGATATCCATCCCATAGCAATTTCGCTATAATCTGGCCATACTAACAATCCTGCCCCCTCCTTTATTCAAACTAAGGAATATAGTAATTGTAAGGTTAAGTAATAAACAAAGTAGTTTGAAATATTTACTTTTAAGCTTGCTTACGTCATGCGTTTTATTATAAAATAAAAATAAGAAATTTTTGGAATTTACAATAAAATGCACATTTGAAGAATTTTACTTATGAAGAATTATGGGGCAGCATTTTCCACACATGAGTGGTTTAACCCAAAGTATTTGGGGGTGGGTAAGGGGTGACTGATACATCAAACTTAAACCTTATAACAACCATAAAACTTAAACCCATAAATTTACACATAGTGCAAAAAAATAGTAATAATAATATAAGTGGCATTAGCCTGTAGTTTAACTGGTCAATGAATCTAAACTATAGGGTGGGCCAAAAGTCACGCATTATAGGCAAAACATATATTGATAAATATGTTCTCAATATGATTGCATCCATTGTCAAAACACAACTGCAGGCGATCGTTCATGTTCCTCAAAATGATGGCCACCAAGATTGGCGTTAGGGCATCGCACTCAGTAGCAATTCGCACACGCAAATGGTTTTTATCCCTGATCTTCTCACTGTAAACTTTCGATTTAAGGTAACCCCATATAGCAAAATCTACACGCTCTTCAGTAGTCAGCATGTTCACCTACAAATTAAAAACAAATAAAAAAAAACGAATTAAAAAACTCCTATGATGCGGGACTTTTGGCCCACCCTGTAGATTCCAAAAGAGACTTCTTTTTCTTTAAATGTAGTTAATTAATGATTAGATTAAAAATATAATTATTTGTATGCATAATTAACATCTTTCAAATAAAATATTTTTGGGTGTAGTTGGTAAACAGATAAAAAAAAAAAGTTTTTAATTAAAAGTGTTTTGCTTAAGTTTATCGAACTATTTTCTGTAAACCGAGTAGCCCGGTTTGGATAATCCCTAGTTTAATTGAAAGCTAAATATACATCTGTAGTGTCACTGGGAGACATGAACATAGCACAAAACCAGCTACTCTTTGTCCAGTATGAGATGCGGGGACTGCAAAGTTTTCCCAAGAATTTATTTTGACACAAATATTTCTAAGTACAGTTATTGCTAGTTTCTACTATCGTAAACATTGTAAAAATCTATTGATTTTAAATTAAGTTTTGAATTACTCAAAATTTTTTTTTCAATTTACATTTGAAATTTAATCATCTTTGAACAGCTAAAATGCAGGCTAATATAACTTAAATTATTATTGCTATAATTTTTAAGCACTGTTTGCAAATTTATAAAGGTTTAAATTTGATGTATCAGTTACCCCCTTCATGCCCGAATACTATTTCGCATATTTATTTATGCTACTACAAATGTTACTTTACATTATTCTAGTAAACAAATGTTCATCCTGAAACATTGGGTTGTTGAGAAAGGCATGACGCATAGATGTCAAATTGTCCTCTGTTTGCTGCCACTAAATCCATATATATCGATATACAATGTTTCAAAAGAATTAGTTCAGCCATTTTTCCATTTTATGAAAGAAAATACTTTCTTTTTGTTATGAGAGTGCTGTAAAGAAATCGCTCTCGCTAAACAAGCGCATCAATTTTCAAATGTGGTAACGCTGTTAATTTCTCCTAAATTTTGCATATTTATTTATATTACTATAAATGCTACTTTACATTATTCTAGTAAACAAATGTTCATTTTGAAACATTGGGTTGTTATTAAAGGCATGACGCATAGATGTCAAATTTTTCGCTGTTTGCTGCCACTAAATCAATATATATTGATGTACAATGTTTCAAAAGAATTAGTTCAGTTAATTTTCATTTTACGAAAGATAATACATATTTTTCTTGTAAAGAGAGAGCTGTGAAGAACGCTCTCTCGCCAAACATATGCAATCAATTTCCAAATGTGGTAACGCTGCTACTTTCTGCTTAATTTTGCATATTTATTTATATTACTATAAATGTTACTTTACTTACTTTCTAGTAAACAAATGTTAATTTTGAAACATTGGGTTCTTGGGAAAAGCATGACGCTTAGATGTCAAATTGTTCGCTGTTTGCTGCCACTAAATCCATATCCATATCATATTATTTACCTTGTTTAATAGTAAAATTTATGCAATTATAAAAGACTAAGAATATTATAAGGCTTTGCTGGTAGAAAACAATGTAATATTTGTCATCTTGTAGCAGCCATGTCGCCCGATGGAATATCCGTACAAACAATAGACTCTCCCCGATACTAAATTATTGAACTCTTTTTTTTGTTCATTGTCATTACGGATAAAAAGTAAAGCGTTTATCAAAATAATTTGATAGTTAAAAAGAAAACTTCTTTTAACTGCAAAGTTCTATTTTATATCCTGTGGACATTTCTGTCGTCATCAAAAATTTGTAGTCCACTTTTGGACAACAGCCAAAAACCCATAGCTATTTTTAGAAATTTTTACAAGTGTTGTCAACGCCCGATGCTACCGCTTTCACTTTTGTTGCTTATATATCATTTCTAAAAATAAATAAAACAAACGTGATAGCACAGGTCATTGCTAAGGTGCTTATGGCAACGGTACACAGTACTACTTTATGTAAATGTATTTCTAATATTAAGTAGGCAACAATATGACAACGGAAAAGTCCGCAATGAAAGAAATTGGCCGATGTCGCTAATAAGTGTTATAAAAATATGTTGATATATTATGATATTTATCTGGCAAAAGGAAGAAAATTTAATATATGCACTGAAATTTTCAAATGCAAAATACTGAATGAAATAGAAGGAATTCCAATAAAATGAATGCTTTAGTGTGTTATTATTATTATTATTTTATTAAACAACTATTATGCCGTCATATTTCATAATAATATAAATAAGTAAACCTTCATTTTTGAATTTCATTATAAATTCACACTTTTTATTTTTACATTTCGTAACTGGGGCAGCTACTCTCTTTTAGCATACTAGACTGAAACTTATGTTTTCCGATTAAGCGTAATCTACTGTATAAGGAGTTTTGTAAGAGTGTTAAAGATATTATTTTCTTGAAATGATTGTATATGAACGGATTGCCTCGAAACTCCATGGCATCGGCCTGCAGTACTGTTTTTTTTAATACATTTATAATATTATGTAGATAACATTCTGACGAAGGAAAAGTCCGCAATGAAAGAAATTGGCCTATGCCGTATTTCTTTTTTTTGAAATGTTTATATATGAACGGTTTGCTTCCAAACTGCTTCCAAGTCCTTCCGGCCTGTACCGGGAGGAAAAGGTAGCTTTCCTATATAAGATACTAGCAAGCTACGCCCGCTACGCTGGTCAATTTCTCTTAACGAACCTTTAATCAAACAAAATATTGACATTTCATAATTCACTTTTATATTTTAACAGAATAATAAGGATACTATAATTTGTGACTCGTGCTATAGTCAATATACACGTCAGGACACGTCGCCCTTATCATTATCTTTTTACGCGTGAAGGTTTCGCTATGGTACTCTATTGTGAAATTTGGTAATTTTAGAAATTCAATAGTTGAAAAATCGCAGAATCATTAGATCATTTTTCTTTAGAAATTGTTCTAAGAGCGCATTTAGATCTTATAAATAACAATCATGCCGAACTTGAAGTTTCTAGCTCCTTCAGCATCGCAAAAATCACAATTTTAGAACGTTTTTCGCTTCTGCACCCCCCTCGGGGTAGTGGCACCGACATAAAATATAGCCTATGTTGGAGCAGGGATTGTCACCATCCATTTTCCACCATCACTTTTGAAATCGCTTTAGTACTTCCAGACATTCCATACAAATTGTAATTTAGAATGTTTTTAGAAAATTTTTTGCTTATTTCAGCCTTTTAAATTTCGAATTTTTTTAGATTTTGTTCTTATAGAGCATTTAAATCTTGTAAGTAACGACCATACAAAATGTCAAGTTCCTAACTCCTTCATTATTGAAAATATCATAATTTTGGAACGTTTTTCGCTCCTGCACCCTCTGCGGTCAGTGGCACCGACAAAAAATTTAGCATATGTTGGAGCAAGGACTGTCACCATCCATTTGCCACCATCACTTTTGAAATCGGTTCTGTAGTTTCAGAGATTCCATAGAAATTGTAATTTAGAATGTTTTTAGAACGCTTCTTCCTCATCTCACCCTTTTAAATTGCGAATGTTTTTATAATTTGTTCTTAGAGAGCATTTACATCTTATAAGTAACTACCATACCAAATTTGATACTTCTACCTCCTTCAGTACAGAAAAAATCGAAATTTTAGAACGTTTTTCGCTCCTGCACCCCCCTGGGGGTGGTGGCACCGACATAAAATATAGCCTATGTTGGAGCAGGGATTGTCACCATTAATTTGCCACCATCACTTTTAAAATCGCTTCAGTGGTTCCAGAGATTACCCCCTACAAACAAACAAACAAACAATCTTTACTACTTTATATATTAGTATAGATAAGGGGGAATTAGCCCCTTGTTCCCCCCTTTATACTTAACAAATCAATCCCGAAAACTAATAAGAGATGCGCCTTAACACAGTGAACCTATAAATAAAATTTGAAGGAAATGGGATAATTCTGCATGAAAAACCCATTTACATAAATTAAGGGGGGTATTAGCCCCCCGTTCCCCCCCTTTATACTTAATCAATCAATCCCGAAAACTAATCAGGGAAGCGTCTTAACCCAATGAATCTATAAACAAATTTTGAAGCAAATAGAATAATTCTGCATGAAAAACCCATTTATATAAATTAAGCGGGGGATTATCCCCCCGTTCCCCCCCTTTATACTTAACCAATCAATCCCGAAAACTAATCAGGGAAGCGCCTTAACACAGTGAACCTATAAACAAAATTTGAAGGAAAACGGAATAATTCTACATGAAAAACCCATTTATATAAATTAAGGGGGGATTAGCCCCCGATCCCCCCCCCTTTATACTTAACTAATCAATCCCGAAAACTAATCAGGGAAGCGCCTTAACTCAGTGAACCTATAAACAAAATTTGAAGGAAAACGGAATAATTCTGCATGAAAAACCCATTTATATAAATTAAGGGGGGGGATTAGCCCCCCCCCGTTCCACCCTTTATACTCAGCCAATCAATCCCGAAAATTATCATGCAAGCGCCTTAACACAGTGAACCTATAAACAAAATTTGAAGGAAAACGGAATAATTCTGCATGAAAAACCCATTTATATAAATTAAGGGGGGGATTAGCCCCCCCCCGTTCCACCCTTTATACTTAACCGATCAATCCCGAAAAATAATCAAGGAAGCGTCTTAACCCAATGAACCTATAAACAAAATTTGAAGGAAAACGGAATAATTCTGCATGAAAAACCCATTTATATAAATTAAGGGGGGTATTAGCCCCCCGTTCCCCCCCTTTATACTTAATCAATCAATCCCGAAAACTAATCAGGGAAGCGTCTTAACCCAATGAATCTATAAACAAATTTTGAAGCAAATAGAATAATTCTGCATGAAAAACCCATTTATATAAATTAAGCGGGGGATTATCCCCCCGTTCCCCCCCTTTATACTTAACCAATCAATCCCGAAAACTAATCAGGGAAGCGCCTTAACACAGTGAACCTATAAACAAAATTTGAAGGAAAACGGAATAATTCTACATGAAAAACCCATTTATATAAATTAAGGGGGGATTAGCCCCCCGATCCCCCCCTTTATACTTAACTAATCAATCCCGAAAACTAATCAGGGAAGCGCCTTAACTCAGTGAACCTATAAACAAAATTTGAAGGAAAACGGAATAATTCTGCATGAAAAACCCATTTATATAAATTAAGGGGGGGGATTAGCCCCCCCCCCGTTCCACCCTTTATACTCAGCCAATCAATCCCGAAAATTATCATGCAAGCGCCTTAACACAGTGAACCTATAAACAAAATTTGAAGGAAAACGGAATAATTCTGCATGAAAAACCCATTTATATAAATTAAGGGGGGATTAGCCCCCCGTTCCCCCCTTTATACTTAACCGATCAATCCCGAAAAATAATCAGGGAAGCGTCTTAACCCAATGAACCTATAAACAAAATTTGAAGGAAAACGGAATAATTCTGCATGAAAAACCCATTTATATAAATTAAGGGGGGGGGAATTAGCCCCCCGATCCCCCCCCTTTATATTAACTAATCAATCCCGAAAACTAATCAGGGAAGCGCCTTAACACAGTGAACCTATAAACAAAATTTGAAGGAAAACGGAATAATTCTGCATGAAAACCCCATTTATATAAATTAAGGGGGGGGGGGGAATTAGCTCCTTGTTCCCTCCCTTTATACTTAACCAATCAATCCCGAAAACTAATCAGGGAAGCGCCTTAACACAGTGAACCTATAAACAAAATTTGAAGGAAAACGGATATTTCTATGAAGAGTTATCGCATTACGTACGTACATACATACATACAGAACCGGCTGCCAAGCTCTCAGGGCTTGACAGCCAGTGTGATAACTGAAAAATCCCAATTTTAGAACGTTTTTTGTTCCTGCACCCCCTGGGGTTAGTGGCACCGACATAAAATATAGCCTATGTTGGAGCAGGGGTTGTCACCATCAATTTGCCACCATCACTTTTGAAATCGGTTCGGTAGTTCCAGAGATTACCCCCTACAAACAAACAAACAAGATTTACTCCTTTATAATATTAGTATAGATTAAAATTTTAGCTAATGTTACTCGAAAAAAGCAAGCTAAAAGGCAAAGAAACCGTTTACAAAAGATTCGTTAATACTGAATTTGAATAAGAAATTCGCCAAATTATTGAGCTATAACCAAGTTGGCTTCATTTATGAAGACTTATTTTTGTCGTCAAATTTGGCGATATTTCGCCAATTGTTGCCAAGTTTGGCGAAAATTTGGCGCTAACGGATATGAATATATAGTTTATGCGTATGATTGGGAAAATGATGACAACAGTGAAAGAAAATAATTTGCGAAAATCGCGTTCACTAAAACTCATAAATTAATTGTTGGTTTTTTGTAATGTGCTGTCTTGTTTCAAAATGTCAGCCACCCTAGAATTTCAAACTGCTCTATCTCAGCCATTTTTTAAGATAGAGGTAAAACAAAAAAATGCTCTGGAATCCTTGTATCAAGGCCTAACACTTAATTAGAAAATAAATTTGAATTTGTAACTTTTTTGTATATTTATTTTAGTTTTAAATCTTTCATTGGCCGCCATCTTGAAACAAGATGGCGGACCAAGCTGGCCAACGAACTCGGTTTAGACATTGGTGAGCTTAATACACACAATTAGTTTCATCCAAATTGATTTATAAATACGAGTGTTATCGTATGAAAAAGGTCATATATATATATATATTAATTTTAATTACCACTGATCACACTAATATTTCTATATTTCCAATTGATTATCCTACTAATTTAGAATTAACGGAAAACCTCCTTTCTAACAATACTATTAACTTTTTAGATCTTAAAATTGCACTTAAAGAAAAGGAAACAATAATTGATCTATTTGATAAACGTAAAGAATTTAAATTTTAAGTTAATTCATTTACTAATTTTAAATCATGTCTTCATAATTCTGTATATCATAATATACTTCTTAATCATATTTATAAAATAAAAAGTTTTTGTTCTTCTCAACTAATTAACAACAATATTAAAAAACTTATCTATGATGCATTACGACATGGTTTTCCAAAAAAATTCATATATTCTTTAATATATAGTTAGTTCTTAAATGATCTTTGCAACCAAATTAACACATGCGTTAAAAATGTATAAAAAAATCATATAATCTTAGAAAATAGTAATAAAAATAAATAAAAGAAATTATAATAGGACGGTTGGGTGGGTAAATGTTGGATTGAGGAGTTGTGTGGCGGAGTTGTATGGAAAAATGCATGGTTAATTTATATTTATATAAAAAAGGGGGTATTTTGATTTACACAAACGTTTGATATTACACATTTTATAATGGACTGTGATGTGATATTCTTATGTATATTAATTTAGTTATATTTACATATTCATTATTATTAATTTAATTAATTTAAATGAATTTATATTCATTAATATTAAGAATGTTTTTCATCTAAAGCATTTGGATTAATGCCTACGGTGGACAATATCATATTAACGTCTAATATAATGTATACTTTTCTAAAGTGTTAATATAATATATGTTTTAATTTTTATTAAACGTTCTACCTTCACCACTTATATTAAATGTATATAATTTTTTAACTTTGTATGAAGAAACATATGTTACTAATTAATTTCAATATTTAATTAATATTAATTTTAAATCCTTTGTATCTTAATTCAAATATTTGGTCTTCTATTTTAATTTAATTTATGTGATGTTGCATTTTTGGCACAGCTATTTAATAGTTGCTATGTCATTTCATGGTACATATATTTTTATGTTGCTTTAATTATTAATTTTTACATCTTACATCTTATTTTTAACATAGAATTATTCATTAATGTGCATTTAGTATGTGTAAATAGCATTACTTTAATGTTATTGCATATTCTATTTATTAATTAATTTCATTTATTTATTATTTAACTAATTGCTATCATCTTTAGATAGTATATGGTTTAATTTTTTAATATTAATTTTTTTCCAATACTCTTTTTATTCAGCGTATATTCACTTTTTACCACCATAGAGGGCAGGACCAATGTTCCTGTTGCTTTACAATAATATTCATATTATTCTAAAATCTTTTCTGGCAACATAGTTAATCATTTTCTAAATCTAAATTTGGCAACATGTAATGATTTTTTGCAATTCATTGCCTTGTTTTGGTTGTGTTCATGTGTGGTTCATGTGGTGCACAGGTATCTATTTTAATCCAAATGGAATATAGACTTTCTGACTCTATTTCATGTTTTATCTGTATACTATAGGTGTGGCTTCTTTCCTTTTTAATATTGTATTTATTTTTTATTTTTTCACACTTCTGACTCAATGTTTATGAGTAGGTAGTCCCAAAATCATATTCTTTAGCAATGTTATGTCTAATATGATGATGAAACCACTCATTTCATTTTATTTGTGGTATTTAGGCATTTGGGACTTGAAAATTCTGTCTAAATTCCACAAATTTCATTTCATTTTATTCATTCAATTCCATTTATTCAATTTTTAATTTAATTTCTTATTCTTTTAAATAAGGTTTTAGTATCCATATTCAGTGTGTTGTGGAATACTTTTATTGACAACTAATTATTACATGCTTAATCATTTATATCATAGTTTAAGTTGGTGTTATGGTAATGTTTCATTTATGGTTATATATATATATATATATATATATATATATATATATATATATCAACATTTGAACGGAGGGGGGTTTTGGGGTGGTCTGGGGGTCATGATCGGTGAAAATATATCCAAATTTTCCGGAATTGCTTTCCTCCGAACGGCTGCAATAGGTAGCTTTATACTTTTTTGTATTGAAAGCTACCTAATATTTTTGGTTTTTTAATGAAACGAATTTTCTACTTTAGCTGCTTACAGAATCTTCAATACATTTCGACATATTTTCAACGTATAATAAATACGTTTGAATGCATTTTGTAGGTATTTATAATCTTTTTCACATTATTCATTGTAATACGCAAAAGAAAAAAAATGAACGGTAGTCAAAGTTCAAATCTAAAAGCAGTGCAATAAAGTTCTTTGTTTTCTATAAGCTTGCTATGGTGAAATTTTCTTGACTTGAAATTTTTGCACGTACTTTGTAAATTTGAATTTAAACTTATATGTTTCTTTATTTCATTTGATTTACCTAGTCTCATTTATCTAGAATACAAATTCACATTACCAGTCCTTAAAAACACGCAATTACATATGAGTAAAATTATTGTATGGTATTGTATCAATATTGTGAAACGAATTTTACAAATTTCTCGCTATTGCTGCTGTTAAATGTGGTAAAACAATCATCTAAGAATAATGTGTTAACGAAAGTAACAATACTAACCGGGAAATTAAAAAATATATCAATTACTTACTATATTTAGCGTGCATGAAACAGCAGAAAAAAGATTTTCAAATTTAAACTTAATTGTAGCCCCTTGAATGTTACTGATTTTACATGTCTACTGGAAACTTGGCCGCTAATGGTCAGAGGTTAAAGAAAATTTATATTAAGGAGTTTCAACCATTAAGGTTTTAATAGTGACAAAAAAATATATATATATTTCTATTTACGAATTTTCAACAAACGTGTTATAAATTAGTAATGATTTAATTTTAATTAATGTATTATTAATTTATATATATTAATTAATTGAATGATCTATTTATTTATTTATTGCAATTTTAACTTTTTTTTTCTAAATTCGCGTGCAAACAAATATGTTAGAATGGTATACTCGACCACGTCATGCAACTGTATGTTATAAGATACAGGAGAAAACAATATATTTTATGTAAAAATAAGCATAAGAGATCTAAAAGCTTAGGTCTGACGACGGTAAAGTGGAAAAGAAATTGTAAAACCTAAGTGAGATGTCAGTGAAAAAAAAAAAAGACGACTTCCGAGGGTTTTTTTGACGATTGTCTTATGTTATGTCGTACAAAAACGACAAATTATGAAGAATATCGCCTTCAGTTTCTCTGACAACAGGGCGGGCGGCAAAAATGCTGGGTCATCGAGTTACCGGATGAAATCACGATGTAGGATAAAATTATTAAGAGTACTTTAAGGAACGACTGGTCTGCCTCGTCATATCTTGGTACGATATGAGCAGCAAAGCGCGCCAACTCGTCGTTTTGGCGGTAATATCATATAATCGAGTTACAAGATGAAATTGGTACCAAATTAAAGGTTAAATATAGTATTTTTAAACAATTTTGGTTTGTTTGGGCATATGCTGGTGTGACCCTCCGGCAGACTAAAATTTATGACAGAAAAACACGTCATGTAGTACAATTGAGACCCAATAAACATAATATTTAACATTACACTGCCCTATATATTATTACGCCATCAACATCAAGATGAACTAATGGCAAAGGATAAGTTTATTAACAGTACGTGATGGAATAAATGATCTGGTTCGGCATACCTTGGTAAAATGCGAAAAGATCGGGCGGCAATTCGTCATCTCGGCGGTATTATCACGTCATCGAGTTACGGCATGAAATTATAGAAAATCAAGGATTCCGATTAGTACAATACAAATATTTCACTCTGCCTCGCCATATCTTGGTATGAGGTGATCAGAACGGGGCGCCAATACTTCATTTTGTTGTGTTAAACTTTCAGGAAGTAACTCGACGACATGATATTACCGCCAAAATGAAGAATTGGCACCCCGATCTGCTCATCTCGTATCAAGATATGATGAGGTATACTGAGATATTTGTATTGTACAAAACGGTATCTTGAATGTGTTAAAATTTGATCTCGTAACTCGATGACATGATAATAGCGCCAAAATGACGAGTTGTCGCCCTCTACTACTTATATCGTACCAAGATATGACAAGGCAGACCAGTCATTCCTTAATCTACTCCTAATAATCTTGTCTTACATCATGATTTTATCCCGTAACTTTTGACGTAGCATTTTTATCGCCGTCGCCAGCTCTACAGTGTTATTTTGGTCTGCTTTGCTGCAACCTTATCGGACACTTTAGCAGACAAAATTGTATTATAATCAAGTTCACCTATGTATACAAGAATGATTTGTGTTTTAAAACAAAGTTTAAATTGTTTTATGGTATTAATGAGTCAGATGTATCTAGACCAGGGGTTCCCAAACTTTTAGACCGACGTACCACTAAATCGAAGTTCATTACTGCAGTGTACTAGCAGGTAAGAAACGTAATGCTAATATAGAAAAACCTGTAAAAAGAAACCTGTCTAAAACGAAATATATATATGAGCTTTTGTGTTTCCGTCTTAGCAGGTTTTATTATATTTAAAAATAAATGATTAGATTACTAAATTGATACTTTGGCTGCTTTATAATAACACTCAAGTAAAAAGTACAATCATTACATTTTAATAATGCATACAATATCAAAATACAGTGTTTTGGTATAGGAAAAAAGCTACAATACTTAATGACATATTGGCGCACACTGATTCATATACTATTAGTATAGTACGCTGATTGCGCTAATTTGTTTCTATCGCTAATGAAAAGTGTGGACTTGCTTTATCAAGCACAGCTTCCTCAGGTCTTGCTCAATATTAGGGAGTATTAGTCATAAGTCAGATTCGATGTTTAGTTTATTCCTGTTTTTGTTTCGCATATAAAAAAGGGCAAAAAAGCACATTCACATATATATGTTGTGCTAACCACAAACAGACTTTGGCGATAACAGACGGTACTCTGAAATTCTCGCCAACGAAAATTCTGTTACATTCATCCTTTTGAATGTGGACTCCAGTAATCCATCGCATCAGGAGAGCTGAATAAGTTCACTTATTTCCTCTCCCGTGAGATACAGTGGCAGGGTGTCTCAAATGAGAAACGAATTTCTTATCCAAAGCTTAGTTACCGCGTTTAACATAGGCTCAATATAACAGCATTAATAATCAGCATACCTTTAAATGCGATAATAATGTCACGCAGTAGGCCAACACTTGAGAGTTTCTTCATACATTTTTGTATATACCACATCAATGCATATGTGTAATGTTGTACCTCATATCCGCACTACATATGACCACAAATTTTGTTTGATTTCAGATCACCAATTTAAATAAACTTACTCTGTTAAAAACTGATTTCCATGAAATAGAAAGAAACTACACACATTCTGTACAAGAGAAGAAAACTATTTTATCAACAGAATGAATTTTATGAATTATTTCTGAAATAAAACGTTTATTTCAACACCTCTTAGAAGCTCTTATAGTACAAAGAGAACAATGGGTTATAAATTACACTTGGAATTTTATTTTGTTTTACTCCTCCTACTTCCAAACATCCAGACTTTACCTTCAGATAATTCAATTTATAAAGCATGTTTAAAAATAGTTCTTCCGCTAATTAAAAATACTACAATTATTAATTTTAAAATTAGGGCTTTATTAAAAAAATCATTTTTTATCCTTATAAATCTAATAATAATGTTTCGAATTCTAGAAAACTGATTGTATCATACGCGGTGTGTGCGTCTTTTAGCAAGTCTGCAGTAACAAACATTTCTCGTAACAAAAAAAACAGAAAAATCCTTTACATATCCTAAATCACATTCGAAAATTTTTTGAAAATTTCCAAGTTAATAAAGATAAGCCGTTAGTGATTACATAACAATATGCTGCAGTCTGTATTTTATTCCACGTACCAGTATCGTACTTCTGCGTACCAGTAGCCAGAGCTTTGCGTACCAGTACTGGTACGTGTACCATAGTTTGAGAACCCCTGATCTAGACAATTAGAATGTTCATAAACACAATAATGGGAAAATAAAATCTTAAAATAAATAAATAAATAAATATCTTCCATACTAACCATTATCTTCTATCACTTTCACGTCGTTCATGCATCCGAAAATTCGTTCATACATTATTTCAGTTCATTGAAAATCATAGAAAGGGTCAATTAAATGTAATTGTTGAATTTTCTATAATGTAATATTACAATGAATCAGTGATGAGCGCTTGAATCGATCCAGTGTCAGCACCCACGACCGGCTTAGGCAACACACCGCGGTGAACAACTGTCGAAACATGTCAGCTGTACTTTTCCGCTGCAAATTGCGGCCTGTTCAGCAATTTTCATCTGCTTTTCAATTTTCCGCATTTTTTCATCTGCTTCCGTGAAGAAACAGGTAGCAAGATTAAGTAACTAAGAAATAGAATATTGCGATACATCAAATTAATAATTAATAAAACGACTTATTTTTTCTGGTGATAAAAATTTTATTTATTCACATGTTTGTTTAGTATATTTTATGACTTTTCATACGTATTCTTTAAATTGATAAATTATAATGAGTCTATAATTTTTTTAATATATGAAAACTTTCATATGTTAAACAGTCACCGCCAGAAAAAAATCCCCGGAATGTACAAAAATTAAATAAATGATAATAAAAAAACAATTAACACTTGAAGTACAAAATCCTTCCATTCTAAAAACTGATTATTTTCAGAACGTATCCATTCAGAAACATTATTGTACAATAAACATTTAATTATTGTTTTCGAATCTAAACTTGCTACATTCTAGCACTCCCAAGAAATAATGAGCATTCATAAATGCATCAAACTTAATGTTTTTCAGACATAAAACAAAAACTGATAAAGTGTCTCTCATTTTTTTTTTTTATAAAACAAAGTGTTTTTTAGAAAATGGTGTTAACGTTACTACTATGAAATTCGGTATACAATAGTCCTGGAAATGTCTTCATAGATCAATGGACTATAATTCAAATATTATATAAAAAATTCTTTAGAGAAAAGTATTTTTTTAATTATTTCGCTCTTGCATTCAAATGTCTGTAACTTTCAGCATTTATTACAGTGTTAGACAAAAATAAATTATTTACTTATTCGGAAGCATTCTACCGATCCAAATTCAACGAACGTGAAACTACAAATAACTTAAATAATGCGTTTGCCACTTGTTGAATAAAATTTTTCTTTACAGAATTTCGTCAAAAGACAGCACTATAGCATTGAAAGATAGTGATTCAGTAGACTTATACATTTTAATATCTTATATAATTTCACATAAACGTTTAATGTGTTTACAATAAATACTCTGTATGCAAACATTTAATGTCAATAACATGGAGTAATCGCAAAAAAACACATTTCCTATCTTTAAGAGCTTACGCTAGTAATGCAAATACACTCTCAACCTAATGTTAAACCAATAGCAGCATTCTTTTCAAATTTCGGGTTTGCATTTTAATATTTTTAAATTATTTTCTTTGCAAATGATATATGAGATGTATGTCTAACCAGGTACTTTAGTACTTTCTTTTAGTTTGGTTGCAAATTTATTTTCTGAGGACACTTACTTTTCGAAGCCGCTTCAGAAAGCATTTTCTTTTGAATTTTTCCACATTAATGCATTAATTACATAAATAGATCCTAATCCAAACATTGCCATCATGCCCAGATGTCTATTAAAATGAACGTGAATATCCGTAAAAATAAGAAACCACTATTGCACCTATCACATTTTTTCAAATGCACTGCCGAAAGAACTCTTTCAACATTCTATTAACAAGCATTACAAAATACATTTTGTCAATACAAAACGTTGTTATGTAAATTAGTAAAATATTTAATAATTTATTTTTTCAGGTATGAAATGTTTTATATGGTCATTTGTCAAAAATGATTATAATGTGTGATATATTAATTTCATTCATCTTAATCCCGTGAAGGACATAACTTATTCAGTTATACTAAA
The DNA here is from genome assembly GCA_963931845.1 of Maratus michaelseni. Classification (NCBI taxonomy): domain Eukaryota; kingdom Metazoa; phylum Arthropoda; class Arachnida; order Araneae; family Salticidae; genus Maratus; species Maratus michaelseni. The sequence goes on along the minus strand of OZ007589.1, from coordinate 172,494,709 downwards.
GTCAGATCTACATAAATTATTTAGATAAACTTAAAAAGCAAAATGGTAGGTGAGATCATTTTTTGCCCATTGGCCATATCGCACGACATTAGTATTTACAAGTAATATGCACATTGACAAGTAATAAAAATTAAGTTGTTTGAATAAAAAAAATTGTATAGATTAATATAGAAAATAATAATTTTTTAATTTTTTAATCAGGACCGAAAACATATTCCATGCTTAGCTTACAAAGGTTTTTAATTTTCCATACGTGTATCCCTCCTCCCACCCTTTCAAGTTTCAGTATATGTGTCTATGATCAGAGTTCCTTTAATGAAAAAAAAATTGCAATTGGAATGTTCTGTTTCAATGTAAGAAGACATGCATTTTTTTTTTGTACATGCCATATAAAAATGAATATTTTATTTTTAATCAATCTTCTCGATAAATTTCATTGACGTTCTTTGTTATGCCTATTTGTACTTTCACAGAACCTATGTTTTTTTTTTTCAATTATTGTCAATTATCAAGTCAGAGAGGCTTTTAATAATTGCACAAGAAATTATGTAAGTAGAAACTTTACATATGTTTGACTTTTGATGTTATTTCAGAACACAGAAGATTTAAATTTAATATGCAATAATAATTAAACCAATAATATTATCATTATTATTGTTCATATTACTATTATTAATCATATTATTATTAAGGTAGGTATTTTTTTAAGGATTTTATTTAAAATTAATTGATTTGATGACCAAACAGCATGCTAGTAATTTACTAGATGACAGTGGTCAAGTACTAAATCTACAAATTGATTGAAAATTTCCTAAAGTACATAACTTAAATTGTATAACAATGGCTACCACTGACAAAAATATGGTATTATTTATATGTTTAACGATTTACATATTATTGATATTTAATTAAATTTTTAATTAAATATCATTTCCGTAAAATTGGCTAGGTTCCTTGCTTAACCACTTCGCGACCGGCTGCTTTTACACAAATTTTATTCGGTTAGCACCACTTTAAAAAAAAAGCAACCTTTACTTAAACTATCACAAAAATGCTCTAATTAGACAAACCAAATATTACTTATATTTTTTACTGGTGCCTAAAACAAATTCTGTATGCTCTTTTTGAGGGTGCATATATGCACCCATGGTCCCGATTTGGGTTAAGGGGTTAACGTAAAAATCACTGATTTTTAGTAATTTTTTTTTGACAAAACCATACATCGGAATGAAAAATGTTTTGAAGATATTTATTATATCAAGTCTTTAACATCATTAACATTTTTTCGTTTAGAAACAATTTTATGATGCACGTACTCAGCGCTTTGAAAAGTGTTTTTGAAAATGGTTTACTAGCATATCTTTAACAATTTTCATCGGATCACCTCTAATTTTTATCCACATATTCGCAACAGTTTAATCTAGAGAAATTTCCAAGTTTATTATGATTGATAAAATATAATTTTATATTTAAGCAATGCGCAAAATCAAATTTTTGTATTATAAATCGTAATCCATTTTATGCGTGTTTGACATTTTTACAAATATACATAATTCTTAATGATATTGTTTACTTCTCTTAAAAATTTATTGTAAATAACAGAAAAAAAAAATCTGCATCTTGTTTTATTTGAGGATCCTCTGTGCTGAAGCCACGGAGCGCTACATTTTCTTCACAGCACTAGTGCTGCTTTTTGTTTAGCAACAACAACAAAAAAAGTTAAAAATTTATATAATAAATACCATTAAACAAAGATCTGATTTATAATTCGGATTCATAATTTTTTAAGGAAAACAGAAATACAGAAATGAGTTTATTATTTTTAGCCGTCCCGTCGTATGCAGTGTTATTATTTAAAAAAATATTTTAATATTTAGCATCCGTAATTCCTTAAATAATGATAACAACAAATAATAGTATTATAATGAAATGAAGAAGTCTTTTCTAAGCATTTTGCACTGAATATTGAACTGTACCAATGATTGAAGAGAGGCTTTGAAAATAATAATAATAATAATAATAATAATAATAATAATAATGAACACATAAATAAAAATAGAGGATAGTGCGGTAATATTGTATAGTCTGGTGAAAACTGCTACCCGAGTTTTGGCTCAATATTAACAAATGCCTACCAGGTAATGATTGAACTGCTTAGCTCTAATTATGAAGAATAAGTGACCATTACAGTATCGGAGTAATTTCTGTGTTGGAAGGATATTTTAGCAATTTTGTTTTCTTTTTAATAATTGCTAGTTTTATAAATTCTTATATATGAACACATTTAACGTTATTGAAATCTTTTGTTATCAATGTGTGCACCATTTAAATGAAGATTAACCCACAATTAAACTGTTAATTGCATTTATAGGTACATTTTTAAGGCTTGATTCATCATCCTTTTGTTGGCGTTAGACGGTATATCCTCGGGAGATAAAACATAATTTGGAAAATAATGATTAAAGAGCCAGTAAAGGACGCACTCAAAACTACATGGCCAAGAGTAATTTTGATTTCTAAAGCTGATAAAGAGCTGAACCACTTTTTTGCAATTTTCCAAATTATAATGCAGATAATAACTTTTTTGTCTTTAAGTATCAAAAAATATATTTATAATTGAAATATAGTTATCTCAGTTCTTTAGTTAAAGTTGTAAAATAAAATATTCCACCCCCCTTCAAAATAAAGTCTCAACTATTTAATTTCATGCAAGTTTAATATATCCATGCGGTCTTACCCCATTGACGGGGTAAGGTTAATAAGTTACATAGTGAATTAAATATGCAAGTATGTGTAATATGCAGTATGTTAAATATGCAGTAAAATGTAAGTTATGCAATAAAAATCAAATTTCGGATAAATATAATGACAAAATTTTATTGAAAAGAGAGCAAAATTTACTAATATTGTGCTAAAATATTGGAAGCAGATTCATATTACTTATGTGGAAAAATCGCTGCAAAACGTGAAAAAACGCTATAAATCGCATACAAAATTAAATTTAGAAAGTATTCGAAAATTCAAAAATCGGGGTTTGAGGTGTAAAATTAAATACCTTCCCAACAAATTTCGTAGCACTACGTGCAGCGGTCTCTTCAGAACATAGTCGACAGACACACAGACACATTTACAGACAACCGTATTTCCTTATTATTACATATATTTTTATACACTAGTATATATAATAATATTTTCGTAATATCAATAAATGAATTATGTTTCTGTAGTATCACTAAATAAATAAATAATTTTACAGTAGTATGAATTTACAATAAGTCATTTTAATACATTTTTTAATTATGTATTTAACGATTTTTAAATAGTTTTTTATTGTAGAGCGTTAGTTAATAATTGTTCTACGATATATACATCAAATTTTACATTATTGTGGCAGGGAGCACCTTTAATGCCGTAGCTATACAAGAGATATATCTCTTTCTGACTTCTATATATAATTTATTTTCACAATACTCATAATTTATCATAAAAGATAATTTAAAAATATAGTATAGTGAACATAGAGCACGTAAAAACTTTACTTTAGTATGTGACAATACACTTATTAGTTTTCCTTTTTGTTTTAATTTCATTTGCCAGCAAACTCGTACTATAGCATCTAGAGATATAGTGTGACAACTGGCTATTCAAAAAGTGCTATAAATTGTATCCGATAAATGTCGAGCAATGTGGAACAATACGTGTCGATCGCAGCGACATCTGTTACCTCAATCATAAGCGTTGTATGATTGATTTAAGAAAACGTTTCGGCCAGTGAAGAGCTAGCATATGCCGCTGCGAAGGATATTTTTCATTTAGCATCGTTCAACATTTATGGGATTAATTTTTTTAGCACTTTTTAAAGCATCACTGTAATAGCCGGTTGTCCGTATACGATATACCCGTACAAGGCTATCGTAGTGCAATCTTTGAAATTTTTTGCTGATACACTTTTCATTAGTTAGCAGCATTTTTTTTAAATATCAAGGAAGGTGTTTTAACGAAATTTTAGTATACTTGTATGTCAAAAAGCGGTTGAAAAACTTGTGGTATGATACCTGATTATCGTTGTACGTTTTGTGTGCATAGCAATATTTTAAGTTGACGTAGGAAATAAAATATATATCAGTGGACCCGTGTGAGAGCTTCGCACTTCAGTCTAATACTTTTTGCAATATCTAATATTTTTTAGATGTAAGTTGAAACTTCTAACGAAAAATTAAGGAAAAATGTATCTGCAAACAACATTAGTCATGTCAGAATATCATCTCATTTATTCCATCAAAGTTACAGTAAAAAAGGAACGAAGATAGCCGGAAGCCGATTCAAAAACCATTCGAATGTTACCTCTTTCATCGTTCTGTGTTTTGTAAATGTAAAGAAAAAGGGATGTTAACAACAGAAATTCTTTTTAATAAAAAGCTACGCGTTGCTGACGACTGGCTTTTTCACTAATCATTGCCACAGATTAATTTCGGAAAATGAAACATTTGAAGTTACTGAAAAAATTAATAGCTCGAAAAGTATTCGTCAGAAAATTGTTAGACAAACTGCGTTAGAAAGGTAACAAATTGCATTTTTCTTGATATAAATTTCAAATCTAATGATTATGTCGCTTTTAAAATATTGAATTTCAAAAATTATCAAATTTCACAATGGAGTACCATAGCGAAACCTTCACGCGTAAAAAGATAATGATAACGGCAATGTGTCATGACGTGTGTATACTGGCTATAGCAGGAGTCACATATTATAGTAGCCTTATTATTCTGTTAAAATATAAAAGTGAATAATGAATTATGATGTCACGAGTGCATGATTTTTATTTAATTTTTTTTACAAATACTTGATGCACCAGTTCTTTTTAGTTGTGAATAATATAGGTTAATTCACGTCTCCTATAAAATGTGATAAAGAGTTGTTTAATTACATATGTTTTTAATTATCAGGGGTGAAATGGTTTCCTTAATTAATGCATTTATTTTTCTTTTGATGTTACGTGAACGACGTCACGGGTAACAGCTAGTAATATATAAGATCTCCAATTTAAGTGAAGTTTCAAACAACAAAGTCCTTTAATGAAAATTCAATATGCAATGTCAGATGTGGTCAAAAATGCCTATCTAATAAATCATTCATTATTGGACGCTACATATTAGTTAAATTTAGTATGCAAAGTCAAATGTAGGAAAAACATCCTATTCAATGATTCCTCATTCATCGTTGTAAGCTACATATTAGTTGAGAAAAGAGATGTTCAAAACATAAATAATAATATATATGATTTACACATAACAGAAAAAAGCTTAGCCATAAAAAAGCCCTCTCCTTTAAAAATATTTATATATATATATATATATATATATATATATATATATATATATATATATATATTAGCTATAAAGTACGTTATTTACACTCTTCGATCTGTAGGAAAGTAAATATATTTCATGAAGAAAATATTGAAAGTTTTTCAACTCTTCTTAAAAAAATATTTATTATTGTATTGTCAGAAGAGTATTGCTTGAAAATCGTAAAAATGATAAATGGGAAAAGCAAAGCTTTTATTTATTTTTCGTTATAGAAACATCATAAGAATTCATGTAACGCTCATATATATAAATATAGTTTCTAAAATACAAATAATTTCGGTTATGCATCTTTTTATATTAATACAGTCAGCATTTTTGTGCGCTGAAAATTGTTTCCTGAAATGAATTTCGAATGAAATTTATATTTGTCACGATTTTCTTATTAATATTCTGTACTTACCTTAAGTAAAAATACTAATAGATTTATTCAATAATTCTATTTATTCATTTGGGGAAAATTTTGTTAAGGAGACTGCGGACATTTTCATATGAGCAAAAAACAACCAAAAATACTAATTTTAGTTTGTGTTATGAAACATGTTAAACTTTAAAAAATATCTGTTTACTGCTGTATAGTTTGTAGAAATTGTGTTTTTATTTTTTAATTTTCAAAGGAAAGTAATGACACTAACATATAATATTAGAGTGGACTCGCGATATTTCGAACTAATCATAAAATCTCACAATTTTTGTAATTTTAAGACATTTTTTCAATAGCATAGTGCTGGTGATAAATCACCAAATAATCTTTATCATTACAATTGCATACGAGTAACTACAGCAATGGAATAATTAACCGCCAATACATGCTTGCAACAATAGGCCAACTAACAGTGAAACTGTAACAATGAAATATCTTAACACTAAAAAGTGCAAAATAAAATAAAAATAAAAATAAAAGTGTGTAATATTTAAAACAGAAAAAAGTTTCTACGAATTAATAGTTTAGTATTATTTAAATTGTGATTAAACTTTAAGAAAACAGTTTAGTAATCCTGAATAGATAGTATAAATGATCTTTTTTTTTTACCTTTTGCCATATGTTAAACAAGAAACAGGGCAATAAATTAAAAAATATTGACAGAAGAAGCCCTTTTCGTGAAATTGATCCTAACAGATACTGGTAATTTATGTTCACAAAATGGATCTAAAATTAGTAAACTATTAAAATATCAAGTTAACTATCAATAATCTATATTTACGCAATAACAAATTTAAGGGCTTTAAAGAAGTGAACTGCTGCCTCACCGTACCCTAGAGCTGGTTAGAGAGACTAAAATGTTATAGCAAAAGTCGATTTCATGAAAGAGCAACATCGAGACTTTAATTAGCATTGGAATCTATTGAATCGTTAACATTACAATGATGGTACACGTATTTTTATCCAGCATATTACATATTAAAGGTTAGCTAAACTTTTCAATATCTACATTTTATATTTAACATTAGGGTGGGTGGGACGACCGCCGTTACTGCGAGGAATTGTAGCCCCTTTCTTTAAAGACTACTGGGAAGGCGTGCAGCCCCGATTACGGAAGATCACACAGGAAAAAATAAAACCAATTTTCCTTACATTAAATATATCGACAAGCGTGTCGGGTAGCGCTGGAGCATTTAATACGTCATTAAATAAATTACATAATTAAGTATTTAAAACAGAAATACGCAAATTATATACTACACATGTAATATCTGCCATAGACCACATTTGTTAGAAAAAAACTGGCATAATTTTCTAGCTAAGCGTTTTCTACATTTGCCAATTTACACATGTCGTTATATTATTTTTCCTTCACCATAGTACATTTTGTATATGAGAAATTGAGAATCAAACTTTTTCATCTAGATCACACAGCCTAAACAATTTGATGTTTTAACAAGTGAAAGATTGAATAATGGTTATTTTGGTATCTTAAAAATTCATTTTTAGAAATTATGCTAATATTTGTTCTACTAATACATTTGTTAATCATGTTATGCGATATACATTTTAAAAAGTGATTTATTCGAATAAATTCATACATATCTAAGGTTCATGAATTTTTCCGCATATCTGAACAAATTTCAACAACTTGAGAACCAGTACTCAAAATTATTTTTTGCGTAAAATGCTTATTTTTCTTTTTATTTTATTGCAATTTAAAATGGACTAGAAAATGTACCCTTACGTCCTGCTGTAACTGTTACTATTCGAATAATATTGTGGGGCATTTTCATTTTCATTTCAACATTTAATAATAGCTGCCTCAAAGACTAAAATGAATTTTTACAGTTTTAATTATAGCCAAATTAAACGATTTCGAATGCATTCTTGCGGACAATGAGCATTAAGCCATTTGTGTCAGCTTTAAACCCGGAAGGATGCTTGCCTCTTTGTGTTATATGGAAGAGCGTGTCTGATCTTTTTTCCATGCCAGAGACATTTCTTTCCAATATATCTCTCTATATTAAAAAAAAAGTAACCACCGCTGCCGCCGCTGTCAATTAAGATTTTGTGCCTTGAAGTCTTTCTGGACTAATATCTAGAAAACTATTGCATGTAAAATTTTAAAAATTGGTAGTTTTATAAAGAAATGTTCGATAAACACGCTGAAGCAAACAGTTTTTAAATCGAAGAATTATTTTAAGAGATATTTAAAATCAAAGTTCGTCAAAACAGTTTTTTGAAAAAAGTTTTATAGGAACGAAAACTATCCGCAGGAATTTAACCATAATTTGTAAGGATATAGTTGACAAGTTTGCGGAGTGCAGACTGCAATCACTTTTTTAATTTGAGTAATTTTTTCAGGTTATATTTCAATTTTTTATTCAAAATTTTCATTATTTTAACGAAGATTTATTTCATATTTCATAAATTCCATTATTTGAACCGTTGCCAATTTTTTATTCAAAATTTTCATTATTTTGACGAAGATTTATTTCATATTTCATAAATTCCATTATTTGAACCGTTGCTAATTTGTAAAATAGCGCACGTAATAAGATTCCCTTTCAATTAAGAAATGTATTTACACGAGACTATTAAAAACAGAAATAAAACTTTAAAATAATATTTAAATGATCACGTGTTAAAAGCAATAAATGTAGAAAATGACGTAATAAAAATATACTTGCGCGTGAATATTACAAAGAGAAATACGAGTAACTAGGGAAATTCACGTCACATTTAAAATGATAAAAAAAAACAATATTTCCAAACAATTTCAGTTAATTATTATATTTTCATGAGAGATCAATTTATTTCGACATATCTTTTACCCATTATTGCAAATTTTAAAACAGCGTAAATAATAATATTTCCTTTCCAATGTCAAAATTCTTCTATTTGTTTATTTGGTGTTACAGTTTAACGATAGGTTTTTTTTTTTTTTTTTTTTTTTTTTTTTTTTTTTTTTTAATGAAAATTGATTGACGGGGTAATGGAGAAGTATCAAAAGACAAATAAGCGTTGAATTAAAAATTCCCCGATTAAAAAACTAACTCGTGTAACGCATCTGATGTCAACTGAAAGTGACGCGACGCCACGATTATGCACGTTTGGTGCTAAATCATATATTTTGGTGACAGTTACAGTTGTAATCTGTTTCAACAGCAGTTGATTCGACCTTAAAATCCCTCAGTCAAAGGAAAATGAATGGAAACCCTGTTACAGCAGATCGCCACTGGTTGTTTAATTATAATACAATCTTCCGTAATCGTTTTAGAGATGATCAAATCAGAGTGTTTTTAAATCATGCGGTGTCAGAACTGGGGTTGGCGAGCGCAGCTCGTAGGGGGCAGAGCCCCCTAGTACTATAAATTTCGCATTGTCTTTCAAAATAACGACCTCGTGAATTCTATTTTTCAGTCTTTGGGTCATTTTATTATATTTAGTAATTCCAGTTCTAAGATATTATGTAGAATATATTCACAAATATCCGATCTGTCACTTGAATCTATTTTACTTTCAGAATTCTTCTTAAACTATTTCTTAAATCTTCTTCAAAAAGCGATTCCTCATCGGTTCAGATTTCCATTCATAAGTTATACAGTCACTACATTTTCTTTTTATAATTCAGATAATAACAATGCATTTTCAAATTATCGATTCAAATCTAAATAAAAGCAAGAACAAATCGGGTCTAATTGGCAAAAAAAAAAAATTGATTTTCTGTGATAATAACAAGAATAAAAACAGGATATGCCTATGATTGACACAAAGATAACTTTTAATAAAGCTCGCTGTTTAATCCAAATGCTGTGACTTAGTTTTTCCTACAACACATGGCGCGCGCTGTAGTCAACGCAAACGAATGCGTTAATGAGATAGAACGGCGAGATATAGCCAGTGTTATTGTGCGGGAAAAATTGGAAAGCAGTATGAAATTAAATTAACATATTTGTGATTTCATATGTTTCTGCATATTATTACTTTCTTCCATCTGTAATTGAAGAAAGTATTGTAATCGAAAATTTTTTGACTTCCGTTTTTCGACGGATTTACACGTTTTAGGGGTCAGAGATTCCGAAAAACATGTTTCTGCAAAATGTTTGTCTGTCCGTCTGTGTGTCCTCATTATATCATCGAAAACTGTATGAAGTTATGCTTCAAATTGAACCATTCTTTTCTATATTTTTAGCTATGGCAAGCAGGTTCTACTTGAATTTGGGGATATTTTGACGAAAGAGTTCGTTGCGATCGCGATTTTTGTTCCATTTCCACTATCGTATCGTCGAAATGTGTATGAAGTTATGCAGATAATTGAACCAAATTTTTTGTATATGTTTTTGACTATAGCCTGCAGGTCCCAGCGGAATTTGGAGATATTTTGACGAAAGGGGGCACTGCGATCGCTATTTTTGTTCCATTTTGATATTGTATCATCGAAAAATGTATGAAGTTACGCAGATAATTGAACCAATTTTTTATTCTATGTTTTTGATTATTATAGCCTGCAGGTGCCAGTTGAATTTCGGGTTATTTCGACAAAAGGAGGCGCTACGATCACAATTTTCGTTCCATTTTCACTATCGTATCGTTGAAAAGTGTATGCAGTAATGCAGATAATTGAACAAAAATTTTTGTATGTGATTTTGACTATACATTGCAGGTTCCAGTTGAATTTGGGGATAATGCGCCTGGAGGAGGCACTGTAATAGCCATTTAGAGATTTCAATTTAAAAAAGTTGTACAAAGAAATATTCTAAACACTTTTCTAATATTCTAAAAGATTATTCTAAAAGAATTCTAAAAACTTTTCTTTTAAATCTTCGGCCTTAGTCCAAGGATTCCAGAGCATTTTTTGTTTTGCTTCTATCTTAAAAAATGGCATAGATATAGCAGTTTGGAATTATAGAGGGGCTGACATTTTGAAACAATACAGAAGGATTCCTCCATAAATGAGTTTAATTTATGAGTTTTAGGGAACATGGTTTAGCCAAATTTTCTTTCATTGTTGTTACCATCGTTTCAACAATTACATGCTTAACACTATAAATTTATATTCGCCAACGTGAAATTCTCGTCAATCTAGGCGACAATTGATGAAATATCACCAAATTTGGCAACAAAAATATGTTGCCATGTATGAAGCGATCTTGGCTATGTCTGTCTAATTTGTCGATATTCTCATTCAATTTCAATATTGACGAGAACCGGGAATATACTCTTAAGTAACTGGGTTCCGCGCGTTTTAGCTTCGTGTATTTTCAGTAGAATTTGCTAAAAGCTCAAAACCAAGCGATAGGGAGGCTATCTTTTCCTACGGGTACAGGCCACAAGGACTTTTTGTAGTTTAGTATAATACATCGGCTGCTCGCATCCAGGTAACCCGACAATTCGCAAGCAGCTGATGTACAACAGAATGACAAATTTTTTTTATTTCTTTTGGCGGTTTGATAGCGAATTTTGAAGCAATAACATGTATAAGATAGAAGAAAGTTTTGAGATTGGTATATACGACTAGTTATTTTTAAACACATTTTAACAAATAGCAGAGTTATAAAATGCTATCTAAGAGATTGAGACTCAGTCTTATAACAATACAATCTTTTAAAAAATAGAAAACCTGAAAACACGAAAATGGATTCCAAATGTTGCAAATTCAGAGAAATAATTATCAAACACCCTTACTATCAGAGAGAAATAAATCAAGAAAATCGTTAACATTTGTGGGATAAAAATTCATCGAAATTGAAACTTAAGCAGATAAATACTTTAATTAATGGAGTGGTGTTTATCTGCCAGAAAAATTAATTTAGTTAAGTACAGCAAAATTAAAAGAAAATAAAGCATTTTTACATTGAATAAGCTGAAAACATGATTCAGAGGGATTACACAGGCTGTTGCAATTGCATTTTGTATATCAGTATTTTTGCATTGTAATAGTCACTTAATTTAATGACAGAATTTCTGTAAAGAAACAAAAAAAAAATGTTACTATTGTGAAAATATGGTTTTCAAAAATGTGTGTGTGGTGTATCTGTCTATGTTTAGGCATTAGATTTCATTACTCTACTTAAATACGACTGCATTAAATATTTACCAAAATGAGAGGTAAATGAAAGTATTTACGTCCGCATACATTCTGCATATTTTAAATAGCATTAATGTATATATGTATACATATTTTGCGAATTTCTAAATGCATATAATAGCGAATCTATTCAATACAGTTACATTCAGAAACAACTGAAAAGGCGTCTACCATTGGTTGATGATAGTATTCA